>OY856415.1:182278579-182891079 GCA_963693085.1 Alisma plantago-aquatica
TCTTTCATTGCGCCCATTTAATTTCAATTGTGCCCATATATATTTCATTGCGCCCATATATGTTTTACATCGCCCATTTAATCTCAATTGCGCCCATATCTCTTTCATTGCGCCTATTTAATTTCAATTGCGCCCATATATCTTTCTTTGTGGCAATACTACACTAAGCGGGCACCAGCTTACATTATGTGGGCACAATACTACACTAAGTTGGGCCAATACTACACTAAGTGGCCGCAATAGTACACAAACTACGAGGATTACCAACTAATGTTGTTCTTTTAATCTTGCTGTAGATCCCAATATTCCTGCTGTTGGAATGATTTTTGCTAGTCTTTGTGAAGTGAAAGATTTTTATAGAAGTTTTGGTATTTCCTGTGGCTTTGGTGTTAGGGTTCGTAGTTCTGGTAAGAACAGAAAGGGTGAAATATCTAGGGTAAAGATGGTTTGTATAAAACAAGGGGAAACTATACAGAATACCGATAGTATGGCTCAGAGGTGTAGTGCTAGAGTGAACTGCCCTGCTCACATTGTTATCCATCTGAAGAATGGGTTATATATGATTGACCACTATAATGATGATCACAACTATGTTATGCTTGGAGCAGATCATGTGCAATTTTTACCGTCAATGAGGACCGTCTCTTTGATGCAGCAGAGAAGGCTTGTAATTAATGACCAGGCTGGTATATCAACATCTCAGACAATGGTTGCACTTGCTGTTGAAGCTGGTGGAGTAACCAATCTAACATTTACAGAGAGGGACGCAAGGAATCTGTTAACCCGGTCTAGGAGAATAAAGCTCGGAAAAGGTGACGCCAAAGCAATGCAGGAGTATTTCTCAAAGATGCAGTGCGCCCATCATAACTTCTTCTACATGATGGATTTGGATGACTGTGGTGTTTTAAAGAATGTTTTCTGGGATGATTCTAGAGCAAGATCTGCCTACAAGTACTTTGGGGATGTTGTATCATTTGACAGTACATATCTCACCAACAAATACAAGATGTCATTTGCTCCTTTTGTGGGTGTCAACCATCATGGTCAAACAATTTTGCTTGGTTGTAGACTTTTATGCGAAGAGACAACGCAAAATTATGTATGGTTATTCAAAACTTGGTTGTCATGCATGGGAGGTAATGAAAACGACTCCAATTCAGTTATAGATCACTCAAAACTTGTTCATTTCTGATTGTGTATATAAACACATAAATTTTCAGGTGTCCATCCTAAAGGCATAATAACAGACCAAGCTCAATCCATTATCAATGCTATTGCCAAAGTGGTTCCCACTACCAAGCATAGATTGTGTTTGTGGCACATAATGAAGAAGCTACCGCAGAAGTTTGAAAATTCTGAAGGAGCACGTAAGGCTATCAAAGGAGCCGTATATGACTCGATAACTACAATTGATTTCGAAAATCGGTGGACTGAATGGTAAACTTGCACAACTTACAACAAAATAGATGGGTCCAACGGATGTACCCTATCCGGAAGATGTGGGTGCCATGCTATGTGAAATCATCATTTTGGGCTGGAATGTCTACAACACAAAGAAGTGAATCCATCAATGCATTTTTCAAAGGTTATTTTAGGGAAAGAATGACGCTAAAAGAATTTATTGAACAATTTGAACTTGCCGTAAGTGTGAAGTTCAAGAAGGAATCTGAAGCAGACTACGAATGTGTTCACAAAAATCTTGTACTGAGAACTACTTTTGAAATGGAACATCAACTTGGTGAATGGTACTCATTGGACATTTTCAAGAAATTTCAAACAGAGCTTCAGGGCCTCATGTACTACAACACGGTTCATAGATTGACAACCGGAGAACTGTATTTCTTCCAAGTTTTTGAGAGGAAGAGGATACAAGTTGATTCTAACAGCTTTGTGCCACGACTGAAGTCATTTCAATTGGTATATAGCACATCAAAGCTCGGAGCTATTTGTCATTGTTTAATGTTTGAATCATCGGGCATTATTTGTAGACACATGTTTGCTGTGTATATGTTCCTCGGTATTGTCAAGTTGAATGAGAAATACCACTTGATTGACAAATGGAGGAAGGATGTGAAATGAATTGTAAGAAAACCAGACACTATACAACGTGTTGAATATACTAACTCCGAGGATAGGTATAGTGCCGTCGTACAAAACATCCAGTCATTGGGCGAGGCAGCTGCAATGTCTCGGGAGAAATTTGATTTAATTATGAAAGGATTGGAGAAAATAAAAAGGGACGTTGGGGTATCACATGGTGTAAGCCGCAATTTGTTCTATATATAAATAAATCAGTTTTAGGCATGATCAAGTTTAACAATTTTATTACTGTTGTTGTAACATTTGCATTATAGGTTTGGGAATCTACTGGTGTTGAAGGAATTCAAAACCCAAATATGGCGGGCCAAGTTGGTCGACCGCGTAAAAAGAGGTACAAGTCATATGATGAGAGAATGTCGAAATCTAAGAAGCGTCAAAACTAGTAGTGTTTAAGATGCAAACCAGTATGTGAAGTCTACGCCTTTCACATTTACATATTTTTTGTAAGTGTCTAATGAAGTGGGCGCATCAAGTCATTCACTAAGTGCAGTGACAAAACAATGTTCAGATGTTAAGCAATATCATTCCAGTATATTTTGGGTTAAGTGTAACTAATCGTTGTAAATTTTATGCATGTTCAATGAATATCTTCATGACAAAATATAGTATTTTTCTTGTTTGGTTAATGTTGTGTATATTAAGGGCCCCATGAAGTGGGAATTGACGCATGTAGTAGGCGCATTGATATATGACGTCCCCAATAAGTGGTGCATTGACGCATGTAGTCCGCGTGTTAAGCAATGAGTGGGTGCAATAGCTGAGGAAGTGGGCGCAATAGCTCAGGAAGTGGGCGCAATAGCTCAGAAAGTGGGCGCATTAGCTCAGAAAGTGGGCGCATTAGCTCAGAAAGTGGGCGCAATAACTGAGGAAGTGGGTGCAATAGCCCAGGAAGTGGGCACAATAGCTCAGAAAGTGGGCGCATTAGCTCAGAAAGTGGGCGCAATAACTAAGGAAGTGGGCGCAATAGCTCAGGAAGTGGGCGCAATAGCTCAGAAAGTGGGCGCATTAGCTCAGAAAGTGGGCGCAATATATGAGGAAGTGGACGCAATAGCTCAGGAAGTGGACGCAATAGCTCAGAAAGTGGGCGCATTAGCTCAGAAAGTGGGCACAATAGTTATGAAGTCATCAAATACAAGCCTTGACTAATGAAGTGCGCAAATTGATACAATAAATAAATGAAGTGGGAACATTTATGCATTACGTGGGACGTCAACACCGTTCCAAAAGATACATGTTGTGGGCACATCAACACATAGCTCCAAAATATACATGTTGTGGCCGCATCAACAGATGAAATTAGGCGCATCAACAATTACTTGTAAAATATGTTCAGCATTACGGCTGAGTTACACATACAAAAAAGGCACGTAATTGTTCAATTTTTGACGTGTTATTGTTCACGTCTTGACGCGGCTAGACTTGTCCCTCAACATTTGTACTGCAAACGTCCCTCTCAACCTGTGAATATCTTCAGCAGCAGTTTCATCCCCTACAATTGGTTGTCCATCTAGTATTCTTTTGATCTAATGTAGAGTGAATAGTCCGCAATCATTGCTATCAGCTGGTTGTTGTGGGCTGTCCCTGCAGTATTGCACTTTCCATTCATTTGCTTCATGTCCCAAATGTTGTGCGAAGAAGTTTTTCAGCCACACGCCCTGTAAAACGAATTGCAACCAATGTCTTAAAAGGAGTATATAAGAAAGCATACATTAAGTATGTGAGGAGATGCATGTTTGCTTACAATATTGCATGCAACCTTTTCATGGGCGTCCCACGGAAGATGTTTAGGGCATTTCTTTTTAATACGGTATAAGCATACATTGTTGTAGTGGAATATAATTTTTTGTTTCATGCTAATCTCCAGCAAATGCCAATGGTAATTGGAGTGAAGCACCATTATGCCTTTGTCATTTGTTTTTAATTCATCCAAGCGACTAGTGAAGTACATTTCTATGTTACTGTCATCACCTCCCTCTATTGAACGACAAGTATTGACATGTAGTATTATGGGCATTTGACGATCACAACTCATGGCATACTGTTCTTGCAAAATTTGGCACATCGACTGTATATACTACAAAATTATAAAATGTAGGAGTCATTACAAATACAAGATACATGGGCGCAATTGAAACATATATGGGCGTAATTGGACTTAAATGGGCGCAATTGAAATTAAATGGGCGCAATTGAAATTAAATGGGCGCAATAGAAATATATGGGCGCAATTGAAACATATATGGGCGCAATTGAAACATATATGGGCGCAATAGGACTTAAATGGGTGCTATTGAAATTAAATGGCCACAATAGATTTATATGGGCGCAGTTGTAATTATATGGGTGCAATGAAAGATAAATGGGCGCAATAAAAGATATATGGGTGCAATGAAAGATATATGGGCGCAGTTGTAATTATATGGGCGCAATGAAACATATATGGGTGCAATGAAAGATATATGGGTGCAATGAAAGATATATGGGCACAGTTGTAATTATATGGGCGCAATGAAACATATGTGGGTGCAATGAAAGATATATGGGCGCAGTTGTAAATATATGGGCGCAATGAAACATATATGTTACTGTTCCGAGACAAAACCTTGATATTTAAGGCTTGCCAATAAGTCCTCCCCCAACACTCCAGTATCTCCATGCAGCCACAAGGTTTGACCAACGTTTACAGTGGATATCACCAACTTCAGCAATTGTTGGTCACTTTCATTGAGGTGGTCCACTTATGTCTTATCTATTCTGGAAGGTTGTACATTTATCAACAAGCTGGGGGACTCAGCTGAAGATAGTTCAACTGTTGCAGGAGACTTGGGGCTTGATGACAACCTACCTTCTTCTGTAAATACGAGAAAATCTTGGATCAAGGTTTGTTAGGCAATAGTGGCAATAATTTTGCATTTGTTAGAAGTCAATACCTTCTTTTTCACTTAAACAATGTTCTTTAGCTGGAGATTTTAGGGAAAACTCTCCGGCAAATGTATGTTGTTGCTTCTCCGGTGAGGCTTCTTCCCACACATACAGTTTGTGTTTATTTTCCTTATCATGATTTGGCCAGTGCTCTACGTAAGGCTGGGTGCAGTCATCAATCTCGGAGAGTCTTTGCTTCATTGCCATGTAAGCAGTGTGCAAGTCGTCACAGTAGTCATGAAGTCTGTCTAAGTCTTTTTGCATCCTCATGAACAACTTCTTGTTATTTATTTCCTTCTCCTTTGCAAATCTCCTCCACCGCCAGCTCGGTCTTCAATTGTTCAATCTCGGCAAGCAGAGCTCCCATGTTGCCTTTTTCATTATGCCTTTCTGGTATTGGACGTTGTTTTCTTGCAGCTTGGGTAGGTTCACTTCTGGATACGGCTGGTTGACCCACACGATCATAAAAAATTGTGGAAGGCAAGGAATCCAATTTCAGATCTTTTTTCCGGAGTATGGCCGACAACCTTGTCGCATAAGACCACATGTTTATGAATAATTGCTCGTTGGGGTGCTCCATTCGTAGGAAGTTGCCCATATTCAATAACCAAGGCTGCGACAGTTCATAAGAAATGAGGTATTAATATAAATTACAACCAAACTGTCGGATTGTTAATGCTAAGTGGGTGAATTGCTTATTTAGTAGGAAAACATATAACATAAAAATGTAATACCGTTAGCAGCAGGGTGCATCCTTTCATATATCCTCCACCGTTCTTCCTGTCCTTCACTATTTCAAATCCTTGACAAAGTAGTTCTTGCACTGCGACGGCCCAGTCATATTTGTCAAGGTCATCTAAATTTTCAGCGAGGGGGTACAAGCAATTCATGATCCGGCTAGACCCAGAGGGGAAGAGAAAGTGGCTGAATAATACAAGTACCAACATCTTCACACGGTCCCTCTGCTCATCCGTATTTGCAGGAGAAAGACTTTGTATCTTCTGCACAATTGATGCTAACCTTGGATCATCTCCACCAAAATATTTTTTTCGGATATATGAGTTGGAGATTAACTTTTTGAAAATGACCATGTCGTCTGTATTCCATGAAAACATTCGATGTAACTTTGGTGTTGAAGGGATTCAAAACAAGAGGCGCATTGGAATGTAAAAGGGGGAAAATAGGACGCACATACGACAATTCAAATTATATAGGCGCAATTACAACAAAAATGGGCACAATTGGACGTTCCTTGGTGTCAATATAACATATAAGGGCGCAATATAACATATAAGGGCGCAATATAACCTAAAATGGGCACAATTGGACGTTCATTGGTTGCAATGACCAATTAATGGGTGCAACTGGACGTTCATTAGTCGCAACGACCCTTTTATAGGATCACTGGGCGCATTGATTCCTAAATGGGCGCACTGGATCCTACATGGGCGCAATGACACCTAAATGGGCGCAATGGGGTTCATGGTCTCAAAATGCTGAATGGGCGCATTGGATACATACATAGGCGCAATGACAACTAAAATGGGTGCAAAGGAAGATATATGGGTGCAATATAACATATAAAGGCGCAATGAAACCTAAAATGGGCGCAATGAAGCATACTTGGGCGCAAAGACACCTAAAATCGGCACAATGCACCTAAATGGGCGCATTGGATCCTACATGGGTGCAGTGTTGCACACATTGGCGCAATGGAACCCACATGGGTGCAATAAAACGTATCTTGGCTCAAATCAACTTATATAGGGCGCAAGAAAACATGTATGGGCGCAATGACACCTAAATGGGTGCATTGGATCCTATATGGGCGCAATGACACCCAGGGCGCAATGACACCTAGAATATTTATGCACGCAGTGCAACTTCTATGGGCGCATTAGCTGTATGGGAACGACTGAAGATATAGGGGCAAAATTATAAATATGTTGGCTCTGGGGAAGTTATTTGGGCACAATATAGCATATAAGGGTACACAGGCAGTGTTAAACAGAATTACATAGGCGCAATTAAACCTACATGAGCGCAATGATATGTACATAGGCAGTGTTAAACAGAATTAATACCTCTTTCAGGAAGACCACCCAGAAGCTGTCTTATTTGATCTGCAGCAAACTCCAATCTTTGACTCCCGAAGTTGAATGTCCCATCTTGGTTGTTGAAACAGGATGCCAGATCCTCTATCAGCATAGTGTCATTACCTGGTACTCGTCTGATGTCAAGTAGGCATTTGAAAGGTGTTTTTGCGAAGATGGCTTGTTCTTCTTCGCTGAAAGTGTTGTATATGTCTTTGAAGATTTTCCACGAACACCTAGACTTCAACCTCTTTGGCTACTTATCTGCATCAGATGGTTCTGCCTCGAAGAATTCTTCCGCCTCTTTCTCCGCCCTTGTTTTCCTTGTCCGACTCATCTTGGTTCTCTCTTGCTGTAGGAGAGATGTGCTGGCAGTTGTTGTCGTCGGCGGTGGAGTTGTGGCCTTTTCAGAAGTAGGCTTCTTCGTCGCAGACCTGGTCATCCTTCTTTTTGTCGCTGGTGGTGGAGCGGTAGGCTTATTCGTCGCAGAGCCGGATGAGGACATCTTTCTTTTTCTCGCCGGTGGTGGAGCCGCGGGAGCTACTGTCTCCGGCGGTGGACCTACTGTCGACGGTGGACCTGGTGGAGGAGATGGAGGGGATGTCGCCGGTGGAGGAGATGGAGGGGATGTCGCCGGTGGAGGAGATGTCGACGGTGGACTTATTACGGACATCCTTCTTTTGGCCCCTCTTTCGCGTCTCCTCCCAGACGACCTCTTTGTCCGCATTCCATGAGAGGGTAAATCTCGAGCCGGCTGAAAATCGTCGGAGTTGGGCTGCGCATCCATGTCTGAGGGAAACAGAGACGCGGGGAGCAGGACGAGTACAGGCGCGCGGAGAAGGAAGAGTACCGGCGCGGGAAGAGTACAGGAGCGAGTAGGTGGGAGCAGACGGGACCAAGCAGGTCCACCGCAACAGGAACACCAGCTGCGAGGAAGAGGAGAAGGGAGGGCGCGGGAGTGGAAGCATTTTGGGGGGGAATCCAACGGGTATGCGCCCAGTTGTGATTTCTCCGGGTTAGTGGGCTTAGTGGGATTAGCCTTCGCTGACTTGCGTGACCAGGCAATGGGACAGGCCGCTGAATGGGGGCAGTGGGCAGCAGCAGACCGGGCGGTTTAGGGAGCGCATCTGCGCGCGTCAAAACGTGCGTTACTGCGAGTGCGCGTGACAAAATTTTAACCCTTTCATCTCTACCGATTATATCTTTCTCTGACACTGTCTGTTCTTCAACCATCCTCTTGTCAAAGAGGTGGAGCGTTTTCTACATCTGGATTAGCTAGAACGGATGCGATTTCCATTCATCAATTATACCAATCATGGTTTCTCTCATCTGTCTTATCAACCTATCTATGTCTTCAGACATCTCTTGGAAAAGCCATTGAATCGTTAAGCTTGACAAATAGAGGAGCTGGCTGTTGTTTTTTCCAGCTCATCAATAAGAAAAGACAGTAGTGTAACTACTGTTTACCATTTACAGAAACATGGAAATGCCAGCGACAAGTTAAAAGTTAAAACTACAATTGTTCCAGATCAAGAGTCACTGCCGCACAGTCTTGGCTGTGTTAATTTATTTTGCTGATGTTCAAATTTGTTCTTAGGTAGTAGGGAAAGCAATATTCACTCTTTGTTGTCTTAAAGAAAAAATATAAAGTAAATAGATTATTCATCTCAAGGTATTCTATAAATGTTTGATATTTCTGATCATTTGGATAATTCTTATTGAAGAGGTTATTCATGTCTTCACACTCACGGGACTGTTACATGCACAACTATTAGGGGAAAGGAATAAGAACAGCTTCTGTCAAATGCTGAAGGTACAGACTGACCTTAATTTACACTGTGGAATATATCCAGCGGACATACACATTTCTTCCCATGACACTCGGGGCAAATAACATTCCGCATGCATACTACTCAAACTCCGCGGTATGTGAAGTTCGGTGTTGTTTCAAACCTAATTCGATCATGTACTTTGTCAAGTTGTAAAGGGAGTAGCAAAATTAGGTTGATCTGATTGTAGGAGATACATGGTCCTTCGGGGTAAGGTTAAGAAGAGATAACAATTATATGTACCGTCTACTGGTGCGAGGAAGTAAACGAACTTATGTTAAAAGATGAAAGGAAAAACACGGAAGTGAAGCGCACAAAGTTGGGATATATATATGTATATATATATATATATATATATATATATATATATATATATATATATATATATATATATATATGGCTAAAAGAATTGTGTACCCGAGTACATGTAGCTTACATGTACCCACCTTCATTTATGGGGATTGTAAAATTGTATCGAATAATCCAACCTTATGGATGTATAGTATACCCCTTAGATAAGATTTGTACCAAAAATCATCACAATATGATATTCATAGAGCATACAATAAAAGAAAATGTCTATTTTCTAATCAATGGTAAGTTATAGATGTAATAAATATTATCTCGTACCTGAAGACTGTGGCGTTTCCATGGTGTATCCCGGTGATGATCACACTGCGTTCTTGGCTCCGGTAGCATTAGAAAACAGTGTTGCACGGCTGTGTTTTGCGTTGCACAACAGAAATGAGAGATACGAGAGAGAGCGGAAGAAACAGAGATGCATTGAGCGGAAGCGTATGGTCTGCAAAGCAGGCGTTGGTTTCTCTCCCCTGATGGGTTCTCTGATGGATGGCTATCGGTTACGGATGGATTCCATGGAGAGAGGACCAAACCCTTTTATAAAATATTTAATGCCTCTCTATCCATCATCAAGAGGCATAACAGTTATGGAGTCTACACTAAAACCCCCAAAAGATGCACCCTTTCAGGATAATCTATTAATTAATATATTACTTTTATTTATTTTGGGCCACACCGTAAGAGGGTTATTTAACATTTTCCCACTTGACCCAAAATGTCATGGCAATAACACTTAACAATTTTCCATTGATGCTCAATATAAACACCTATGTGGTGATATACAATTTATGAATAGGTTGACCTCAAAACCTATTTTTTTGGCCCAACTTGATGTCAAAATCGACATTCTGTTATAACTAGTATTGAAATAGAAATAGCGAGTCATAAATGTGATCACACAATAAATATTACATTGTTAAATCACATTATTCATTACACATCAAATAACTTTCTCAGACCCATATTCTTTACATGAGATGTATACAATCGTGGAGCTAGCCCTTTAGTAAGAGGATCTGATATCATGTGTTGTGTACCAATATGATCAATCTATATCACCTTGTTGTCAACTCGCTCATTGACAACATAGAGTTTTATGTCTAGATGTCTGCATGTCATTGTGCTTATATCATTATTAGCAAAAGTGACTGTGGCCTCATTATCACAATATATTTGTATTGGCTTATGAATTGAGTCAACAACTTTAAGATCTTGTATCATATTCTTAAGCCATATC
Source organism: Alisma plantago-aquatica (assembly GCA_963693085.1). Lineage (NCBI taxonomy): Eukaryota > Viridiplantae > Streptophyta > Magnoliopsida > Alismatales > Alismataceae > Alisma > Alisma plantago-aquatica. Next base: position 182,289,121 of record OY856415.1, read on the forward strand.
GCATGTGATGATGTTTCATGACAAGCTATAAGTTCAGCTTCCATGGTAGATGAAGTTGTAGTCTTTTGCTTAATACTTCTCCATGATACTGCACCATCAGCCAATAGGAAGACATAGCCAATTGTAGACTTCCTACTATCTAGACATCCTGCAAAATCTACATATGAATATCCCGTAACCTCAAGGTGGTTTGCCCTTCTATATGTAAGCATGTAGTCCTTTGTTCCTTGCAGATAGCGCATCACCTTCTTCACAACTCTCCAATGGTCCATGCCAGGGTTACTTTGGTAACGACCAAGCATTCCAGTAGAAAAAGCAATGTCCGGTCTGGTACATATCTGTAGATATTGTAGGCTCCCAACTGCAGATGTGTATGGTATTTTCCTCATTTCATTCCTTTCTATATCACTACTAGGACACTACTTGGAGTTAAACTTATCTCCTTTAACTATAGGTGCAGGTCCAGGTGAACAATTTCTCATTCCATACTTCTCTAAAACTTGAGATATGTAAGCCTTTTGGGATATACCAAGTATGCCCTTAGCTCGGTCTAGATGTATCTCCATACCGAGTACATACGTAGCTTCTCCCATATCTTTCATCTCAAAGTTAGAGGAAAGAAATTCTTTAGTTTCATTTAATATAGCAATGTTATTACTTGCTAGTAGAATGTCATCCACATAAAGAATCAATATTATGAATTTATTCCCACTCACCTTGAGGTATGTACACCGATCAAAAATATTTGGTTTAAACCCAAAAGTTGATATAATGGTGTTAAATTTTATATACCATTGTCGAGATTCTTGTTTCAGTCCATATATTGATTTCTTCAATTTGCAAACCATGTGACTTCTACTATTATCAATGAAACCTTCTGGTTGTTCCATATAGACTTCTTCAGATAAATCTCTATTTAAAAATGTTGTTTTCACATCCATTTGATGTAGCTCAAGATCAAAATGAGCTACTAAGGCCATGATTACCCTAAAGGAGTCCTTTGATGAGACTGGAGCAAAGGTCTCCTTATAATCAGTGCCTTCTTTTTGTGTGAAACCTTTAGCAACTAGTTTAGCCTTGTACTTCTCAATTTCACCATTTGAGTACCTTTTAATTAGTCTTAAAGACCCATTTACAACCAATAGGTTTAATTTTCTCTGGCAAAGGTACAAGGTCCCATACTTGATTTTTATCCATGGATGCTAGTTCCTCCTTTATGGCATCAAACCACTTAAAGGAATTTTCACAATCCATTGCTTGTGAAAAAGATAAGGGATCAATATCCTCAAAGTCCATGTTTGGCTCTTGAAGGTATACAACATAATCAGATGGAATGGCAGACCTCATTGATCTTGTGGACCTTCTTAATTCAGCATTGGGTTCTACTTTTTCTGTAGGCTCTTCGGGTTGTCCTTCATCATGAACATTATCAACTTGTTCATTTACAACCTGATTTGGAGCATGATCTACTTCTATTGGCTCATCCACTTGACAATTATTCATAGGAATAATTATTGGATAGCTTATACAAGTTTGACTAGGTGCAGGTGCGATCAAATTATCCTCCACTTCATCAAAAGATATATTTTGAAGTATATCATTCCCACTTATTTGATGATCCTCCAAGAATCTAGCCTTACCACTCTCGACTATCTTTCGTGGGTAAGATGGACAATAAAATCTATATCCCTTTGACCTTTCCAGATAACCAATAAAGAAACCACTAGTGGTTCTTGGGTCAAAGGCCTTCTCATGTGGACTGTAAATTTTAACTTTTGCACGACATCCCCATATGTGCATATAGTTCAAGGATGGTTTCCTTCCTGTCCATAAATCGTATGGGGTTTTCTGGACAGACTTACTAGGAACCTTGTTTAATACATGCACTGCCGTTTTTAAAGCCTCACTCCACATTGAAGAAGGAAGGGATGAATTACAAAGCATTGCACGAACCATTTCCTTTAATGTTTGATTCCTTCTTTCAGCTACACCATTTTGACTTGGCATGCCTGGCATTGTATATTGAGGTATAATACCCTCTTCTTGAAGGAAATGTGCAAATGGTCCCTTTCTTTGTCCCATCTCAATGAACCTTCCATAATATTTGCCTCCTCTATCAGATCTGACTATCTTAATCACCTTACCCAATTGTCTCTCCACTTCAACTTTAAAGTTCTTAAAGGCTTGAAAAACCTCACTTTTGTCATTTAATAGGTAGAGAAACATATATCGTGAATAGTCATCAATAAAGGTTGCAAAATATTTTTCCCCTGTAAAACAAGGTGGGAATGGTCCACTAATATCAGTGTGAATTATTTCTAATGTTCCATTACTTCTCTTTGCACCCTTTTTAGAGATGTTGGTTTGCTTAGCCTTTATGCATTCAACACATGTTCCAAAATCAGTAAAGTCTAAAGGCCCTAAAATGCCTTCCTTTACTAATCTTTGGATCCTTTCTTTGGAAATGTGTCCCAACCTTCTATGCCAAAGAAGTGATGATTTCTCATCTAACAATGTGCATTTATTACCAATAATATTATGCTGGACTGTAAAGATTGCTCAAAATTAGGGCTTAATTCAACTTGATAGAGATCATTTATTAAAACACAAGTACCAACTAAACTAGAGTTTTTATACAATGATAGTTGTCCACTTTGAAGAATGAAACTATAGTTTAATTTATCTAATCTAGAAACTGAGACTAAATTTCTACTATAATTTGGTACATAAAAAGTATTTTCTAAGTCCAGCAACTTTCCATTATCAAGGATTAATCTGCATGTGCCAACGACCTTTACGCGAGAACCCAATTTATTTCCATAATAGAGGACTTTTTCACACTCTGTTGGTTTCCTTTGATTCAAAAATCCCTGCAATGTATTGGAAATATGCACAGTGGCACCAGAGTCAAGCCACCAACTATATAAAGGAACATTTGAAAGATGACATTCATATGAAACAAGAGACAGTATACCTTTCTTTTCCAACCATTTCTTGTACTTGAAGCACTCCTTTTTAGAATTTCCTTTCTTATGACAAAAGAAGCATTTCATGTTAGCCTTACTTCCCCCGGCCTTGCCATCACATGACTTGGACACTCCACCTGAGATAGGAGCAGTTCCTTTCATTTTTCCTTTACCCTTGCGATTATGCTTGTCATGGTTGCTTAAATGTGCAGTAGGCACCCCTTCATTCTTGAGTCTATCTTCTTCTTGAACACACATGGCCAATAAGTCATTTATTGACCATTTTTCCTTTTGTGTGTTGTAAGAGACTTTGAATGATCCATACTGACTAGGGAACAAGGTTAAAATGAAATGAATAAGAAATGCATCAGAGATAGATAACTCCATCTCATTGAGTTGTGCAGCAATGTCTCTCATTTCCATGATGTGTTCACGGATCCCACACGAACCATTGTACTTCATAGAGCACATCTTGGCCATTAGGGTGCTAGCCCTAGACTTACTGGAAGAAACATATTGCTCCTCCACTGCCTTTAGAAAATCTTTTGCCAATTCAGAAGTGGGAATGGACCGTCTGATATGCTTCCCCATGTTTTCTTGCATAAGTAACAAACTAAGCCTATTTGAACGTTCCCACTTATCATAATTGACCCTTTCTACAGTGGTACTTTCCTCAGTAAGTGGTTGCGGTTTCTCCACTCGGAAAGCTAAGTCTAAGTCCATACAACCTAACATAAACATGACCTTTTCTTTCCATTCATTAAAATTTGAACCGTCGAGAGTAGCAATATTGTTATTTTCACCATACAAGGATGAGGAAATAACTGCAATAGTAAAAATTTCACATTAAAACCACAACTGTAATATAAAAGTAAATTTTGAGGTCCACTTTATTTACTTTTATAATTCTAATCACAACTAGTCATTGCAAATTATCATTGGATAAATTTGTAATGCTAAGTAGAATTAGTTTCTTTATGTGAGTTAGTCTCACTTAACAAAATAACTTAGCATACGGTTGTGAATGACATAATATTTTTCCTTTGGGCTAAACGTTATATCAATGACATACATATGCTAATTTTCTTAACTTGTATAATGCCAATAACAATGATAAATTTTAACCGAAATCATTGTTATCAAGTTAAGTTAAATGCAATGCTACTTAACCTTCATGTGAATATTTTTCATCACTGTATAAATAGACTTACTTTGGTAAGACTACACAACCTAGCATGATATCATGCCATCTAAACCTTATACAAAATAGTAAGAAGATGAATATTCACTAATATTTCAGTTGTCAGGATCATAAGCAACAAAATCGGATGAATTGTGTCGAGTCCATTCAATATATGGAGTATAAGAGTCGACAATGATATAAATAGGAAAAGGACATATACTAAAGGTTATAAGAAGAGACAATTAAATATGTCACTCTCGATGCCATCACGTGGTTAGACGGCATGATCTTTCAAGTCCATCTACAGATGAACGCTCCATAAGTCTGAATCGCAAGGATTATTATAATTGCCCAAACAATGATTTATCAAAAAAGGTTTCTTGTGACAATGTGAGTTTTTCCCTCTTTTCTATTAATTATTTTATCTTTCACCCTTATAATGATCATTTATAATATCTTTTGACTCCTTGATCAATATAGATACCCAAAATCAAATTCTTTTGTATTCTATGAATTTTATGCACTCTTGGACACCTTAATTTAACTTAATACACCTCTTTGAGAAAATGCTTGAGTTTGACTAATTAACTTTATCCTTTGGTCTTCATACTTTTACACATTATTATGCACTTCATATTGAAGATATGGTCCAAATTTTAGATCATTTGGACCTTCCTATGATTTTATATGATTTTTCTAAGGTTTCAACCTTTCCATGGTTTTCTTTGCCTTTTTTCCACCTTTTTCCTCTCTTTTTCTTGTTGGGCCCGGCCCATTTCCGGTTTAGGGCGCCGCTGGGCAAGGCGGGTGACCCAGCAGCCTTGGATCTTGATCCAACGGCGCTGGGGTCATCCCCTACCTCGCGCCGAGGTTGGCATGGGTCCACAGTGGACCAGCCGGCCATGGATCGACCCCGACCGAGCAGCTCGTGTCTTTGGCACCCAATAACTCGACCGAGAGATCCCCCAGCCGTTCTCGAAGCTTCCGCACGGTTTAGTTGGGTGGAATCATTGCTTGGAAACCAAGGGAGCAAGAAAACCTTGGGCTATGCCGCGCCCCCTCTAGCAACCCTAAACCTAGCCCCAAACAACTATATAAACCCCTCTTTGGGTTTGTCGCCCCCCCACGATCCCAAACAACACCCTGTCTCCTCGCGCCGTTCTCTCCCGCTCGCACCCCCCTTTTTCTCCGGCCGCTACACCGCCACGGAGCAACCTGCTCGCGGATGGGATTCTGCTGCTAGGGACGACCTACAGCGACCGTTAGATTTGGTGCCACGCTAGTCCAAGACGCGATCGACATTCAAGGATCTCGCGCGAGCCCCCCTCACTTGCTCCTTGTCCGCGGGCACGTGCCTGGGAGCACGACTCCACCCTGCCGCCGATCATCCTTGTGAGACCATGGTAGATCATCAATCAACGGTTCCAAATTTTCGGTAATTCTCCCTCTCTGCCCTAAATTCCAGTAAATGGCCTAATTCTTGCAAAATCAATATCTTGAGATCCGTAGCTCCAAAAATAGTGAAATTATAGTCCATTTTGATCAGAAAAATCCAACTGACCTGTTAAAAATACTTGTGAAGCTTAATTCTCGATTTTCATCACTGATATGCCATGATCTTGTTCCTTTGCCTATTTAATTATCTTATATGATGATTAATCTTAGAGGAACTCTTATTCCTTTTTCTAATGATCATTCTGAGACACCAAATCACCTTTTGACAAAATAAGGGTTGAACATGATCCTCTTAACTCTTTACCTTAAAAGTTGAATCATATACTTGAAATAAGGTTGTGATGCTCCATCTTGATCTAGAGATTTGAATAATGATATTGATAATTAGGGTTGACATGTATTCCTAAATATACCTAGGAAGGTCATCCATTCATGAAAAATGTTTGATACTTGAATATTTGTTGGACTTTTGAGGAATATTGTTGATGACCTAAACGTAAGATAGAAATAGGAAAATGTAACCCTAATCTCGAATAACAAAGCATGATCTTTTAAACTATGATCTTGACCCTTGATCCAATATTTTGATCTAGGGTCTGACTCAAAGGGTTGATTTACTCTCTCTCTTGGGATCTATACTCCAAATACTCTTTTAGAAAGGTACGCTATTATACTACTCCTCCTTGGTTGTATGATGATATTTTTCTTAGGTATCTCTTGAAATATGCTTGGCTAGTTATTTGGATGAAATATTGTTCCCTATGAATAGTCTTCCATTTTTCTTCTATATTATATGTTGAGAAACATGAAATCTAAATCACTAGACCCATTATGACTGCCTGTATATTGATGTTGATGTTGATAATGATGTTGGAAAAATTGATAATGTTATTTTGGATATAAGCAAAACTCCTTCTTTGGAAGGCAGGATTTTTCACTTGGACCTCCTATCTCATATGATGAGAAGGAGCTTGGTGACCTCCCCATCGCGTTGGGGTAGTAGAGTCACCCAAACTAATATAAGCATGCTTCTTGAATTACAGCATAATGGGAAATTTGTAATAAAATTTGTTGTTGAATAACATTTTGGTTTTTTTGGAAATCGTTCATAATGTTTTGAAGCATAAGTCCTGCCAAGCATACTAGTTTTCATTATAAAACTACTTTACTTGTTTTTATATAGCGTACCATGAAATTGCATTGACTTTGTGTCTTGATTTCCTTGATTTTAGGTAATGCAAGGAACTAGATTCATCTACTCTTTCATCTACTGCAATAAAGACTGCTACATCTTATGGACTCTACATGGGAGCTAATTGTAAAAGGGATGTAGTTGTAGGCTAGTTCTTATCTCTTTCTTTTTCCTGTTGCCTACGAGCCTGATGTATTAAACTTTTTGGTTCATTTTAATAAAGAAGGATGTTACTTCATTTTTGCATATTATCTGTGTGTGATTTACGGGCCACTCAGGGACGGGCGCTCTAATCCCTTTAACACTGCCCTTTTTGGACAGTGACATTGGGATTGGGGTAAGAACGGATCCGTGACAGTTGGTATCAGAGCCATAACACACTTCATATGCATTAGTGAAATTATGTTCTTAATCGTTGAACCAAGGAAGCCCTAAAATTCACTATGGTGAAAACTGAGGTGTCTAGAAAGAGCACAAAGGGGGTTCTGGCATAATTCCTCCTATCCGTCTTCACGGTGGTTGAGGTTCCTCCTGCTCCACCTGGCCTTAGTTGATCCAGAAATGGATGGAAGGACTTCCTATAACCCTAGAGAGTCTTATAGCATCTTATCTCTTCTTTAAGGATTACCCAAGCCACCTATTAGAAGGAAGTAGGATGAGTCCTCATCTTCTCGTTCTCCTTAAAGTGTCATGACTTGATCTATATACTCTCTCTATTTTGAGTAAATTAAGGACGGGAATAACTAAAATCCGAAAATAAATTGAGAAAACATGTTGCAATATTTACATGATCTATCATATTCTTGCTTTGAAGGTTATAAACAAAAAAATTTATATTAGTTGAACTCTTGCAGATGGCCCCAAAAACTAGGAACAACAGGGATGGTGAAGGGACCTCTGGTACTAAAGATAAGGGGAAGAAGCCCCACATGGATGATGATGAAGATGTCGGTTCTACTAATAAGACCAACAATATGGGGGAATGGGAACTAAAACAAAAGGCCATTATGGATGCCCTCCATGACCTAGATGTTCGTACAGCATCCCTTGTACCAACCCAAAACCTAAAACCCACCACTATCCAGGATTTTCTAAAACTCATCCCTGAAACCTTCTATGGGGAAGACAAAGAGGATGCCCTAGACAAGGCTGATGCCTGGTTAGTGTCCATGGAAAACACCTTTAGGGTTTTGAGGTCCCCTGAACAAGACAAGGTTGTTTTTGCCACCTACCAGTTGAAGGGAGCGGCCAAATTGTGGTGGGAGAATTACATCCGGTCACAGCAGGTCATCCCCGTCAACTGGGAAGCCTTCAAACCCATTTTTACCAACCGTTTCCAACCCACATCTGAGAGAAAGGAAAAACAAAAACAATTCCTCACCCTTACCCAAGGAACTAATACAGTGGATGAACACAGCCGACAGTTCCGCCTGCTAGAGAGGCATGTCACCAACCTCACTGAAGAACAAAAACTTGACCGTTACATTGATGGGCTTTTCATTACCCTAAAAGCTTTTGTATCCTCATCCAAACCCACCAATTTCCAAGATTCCTATGACCATGCCTTGTCCATGGAGAGAACCCTGGGGATGGGACACGGGAAACCTTTACCTACCCTTACCTATCTAGGTCTGACAGAAGCTGTACCTGCAAAACCTGAACCAAAGGGAAAACCCCATATTGGTGGCAATAAGAACAGGAACCGACAGAAGAACCAGAGGAATCCACTTGCTCAAGGCCAGAACCAGAATTACAACCGTGGTCCTGCACAAAACCAGAATCATGGCCAAAACAGGGGTCCAGGCTGGAACGCCAATATTCCTCGTTGCCGTAACTATGGTAACTTCCACCCTGGCCAGTGAAAGTATCCGTCCCCAGTCTGCCATTACTGCAAATAGGAGGGTCACTTCATAGATAGCTTCCCCCACCCTCCTCCAGCATGGGCCAGGCAAGGTGAAGATAGGCAGGCTCGTGTCTTTGCTGTGAATGCAGATGAGGCGAAGTCCAATGAAAAAAAACTCATGGAAGGTACCTTTTAAATTCAAGATTATTTCCAGAACTTTATATCATGATTATCTTGTACATAGTCCTTACACAAAATATATGAAAACGTAGGTATGATGTAAATCTCCGATCATTTTGTTGTTACTCTTTTTGACTCTGGGTCAACAAACACTTTCATGTCTAAGAATCTTGCCTGTATGTTGAATCTTGAAATAAGGGACTTAGGGTACGTGCTTGATGTAACTACCCCAAGTGGGAAGATGAAAGTCTCCTACTATATTGTCGAGAAATTCCATCTATGTTATGCTGGACATAATTTTGAGTCAGATTTCATAATCTTAAACATGGAAGACTTTGACCTTATTTTAGGGATGGATTGGTTCCATAAAAATCATGCTCTAATCGACTGTCGTGCCAAGAAAGTCATTATTTCCAAGCCCAATCTCTCTATTCTTGTAATTCCTGGAAGGAAAGATCGAAATCAAAACGTTGTCATTTCTCTGATTAAAGCCCAAAACTTGATAGCTAAAGGGTGCAAAGCCTACCTAGCAACTGTAACCATAGTCAATCCTGATACGAGTGCCCTAGAAAACATTGATATAGTGTGAGAGTACCCGAGTGTCTTTCCTGAGGAGCTCCCTGGGCTACCACCAGATCGTGATGTTGAGTTTTCTATTGATTTAGCACCTGGTACCACACCTATTTCTCGGGCACCCTATCAGATGGCTCCTACTGAATTGACTGAGTTGAAAAAGCAGTTGCAGGAATTGCTTGACAAGGGTTTCATCCGCCCTAATGCCTCTCCTTGGGGAGCCCCCATTTTATTTGTCAAGAAAAAAGATGGTTCCCTTCACATGTGTATTGACTATCGTATGATCAATCAAGCTACTATGAAAAACAAGTATCCGCTGCCCAGAATTGATGACCTTTTCGATCAACTCCTTTCTTCCCATGTCTTTTCAAAAATTGATCTTCGTTCTGGTTACCACCAACTCAAAGTTAAGGATGAAGACATTCCTAAAACAGCCTTTCGAACTGGATACAGGCATTATGAATTCCTTGTCATGCCTTTTGGGTTGACCAATGCCCCTGGTGTGTTTATGAACTTGATGAATAGTGTCTTCCAACCTTTCCTCGATGAGTTTGTAGTGGTCTTCATTGATGATATATTGATATATTCGACTGATATTGAATCGCACCGCATCCATCTTCGCAAAGTTCTTGACATCCTCCAATCTCAGAAATTCTATGCAAAAATGTCCAAATGTGAATTTTGGATTTCTGAAGTCATGTTTTTGGGCCACATAATTTCTGGTGGGAAAATTTCTGTTGACCCCACCAAAGTCTCAGCTGTTCTTGAGTGGCAAGCCCCAAAGAATGTTTTGGAGATCCGCAACTTTCTAGGTCTTACTGGCTATTATCGACGTTTCATCCAGAACTTCAGCAGGACTGCCTTGCCTCTCACTAAGCTCACCAGGAAAGGAGAATAGTTTATCTGGTCTAAGGAGTGTGAGTCCAGTTTTCAAGAGCTAAAGACAAAGCTGACAACTGCACCTGTCTTGACTCTTCCCTCGGGAAATGATGGGTTCGTCATCTTCACCGACACATCAAGTTTCGGTCTGGGTTGTGTTCTCATGCAAGAAAGAAAAGTAGTTGCTTATGCCTCTCGACAATTGAAGCCAAATGAGGTCAAATACCCAACCCATGACCTCGAGCTTGCCGCCATCATATATGCTTTGAAAATATGGCGACACTACTTGTATGGTGCTACCTTCGACATCCTCACCGACCACAAGAGTCTGAAATACATCTTGACACAGAAACATCTCAATATCAGACAGAGGCGTTGGCTCGAATACCTTAAAGACTATGACTTCACCATTGCCTACCACCCCTGTAAGGCAAATGTGGTGGCCGATGCACTCAGCAGAAAGCAGGCTAAATGTGCTGCCGTCTTTACTACGGAATGGAAGAACATGGAAGTCAAGTCACTTTGGGCCCCAAGGCGTATGGGCAACGTTCTTAGATTGGCCAGTGTCCATGTAAAACCGGGCCTCCTGTCTGAAATCCTGTCAGCTCAAAAGAATAGCAAGAGCCTTGATGATATGTCTAAGCTATTAGAGAAGCCCCAAACTCATCTGACAGTCGGTATGGATGGTGGAATCTGATACAAACAACGCATATGGGTCCCAGAAGATTCAGTCATGATAGATATGGTGTTACGAGAAGCTCACGGGTCGAAATATACTGTGCATCCTGGATCGACAAAGATGTACAAGGATCTGCAAAGATACTTCTGGTGGAGGACTATGAAGACCGACATTGCTACTTTCATCTCCAAGTGTCTGACCTGCCAACAGATCAAGGCTGAACACCAACGTCCAGGAGGTCTTCTACAACCCCTACCTATCCCCGAGTGGAAATGGGAAAACATCACCATGGATTTCGTGGTGGGACTACCCAGGACCAGAAAAGGGAGTGACACCATTTGGGTTGTAGTTGATCGTCTAACTAAATCGGCCCATTTTATTCCAATCAAGACAACAACTAAGGTTCCTGAGTTAGCGGAACTTTACGTTCGAGAGATAGTCAGGCTGCATGGAATTCATGTATCTATTGTGTCTGATCGTGATGCAAAGTTCACTTCTCACTTATGGCGACAAGTACAGGAAGAACTGGGAACTCAACTGAACTTCAGCACTTCTTATCACCCCCAAACTGACGGACAATCCGAGAGGACAATCCAGGTTCTAGAAGACTTGCTGAGATCATGCGTCCTCGATTGGGGTGGTTCTTGGGACCACTACCTTCCTCTCGTTGAGTTTCCCTACAACAATAGCTACCAATCCAGTATCGGCATGCCTCCCTATGAAGCTCTGTATGGAAGACCGTGTAGATCTCCTCTTTACTGGGATGAGGTAGGCGAAAGACGAATTCTGAAGTCTGAGGAACTACAACTCTATTATGATAATGTCAACCTAATCAAGCAAAGGTTAAAAAGGGCACAAGATCGTCAGAAGTCTTATGCTGATGCACACATGACTGACACTCAATTCTTAGTAGGTGATCATGTTTTCCTGAAGATTCGACCAATTCGAGCCATTGCAAAGAACAAAGGAAAACTCAGTCCTAGATATGTGGGTCGTTTTGAAATTCTGGATCGTATTGGGGAATGTGCTTACAGGTTGGCTCTACCTCCACAATACAGCATGATGCACAACGTCTTTCATGTGTCGAACCTGAAGTGGTATGTCAAAGACCCTAGCCATGTCCTCAATCATGAACCCATTGAATTAAAGGACACCCTTGTATACCAAGAAACTCCAGTCAAGATACCCGATACTCGCACCAAGGAACTCAGAAATAAGAAAATCGATATGGTTAAGGTGTTGTGGAAGCACCATGGGAGTGATGATGCTACTTGGGAGTTGAAGTCAGACATGAAGGAACATTTTCCTGACCTCTTCAAGGAAGTTTGAATTTTGGGAACAATTCTTTATAAGGAGGGGAGGATGTGACAATGTGAGTTTTTCCCTCTTTGCTATTAATTATTTTATCTTTCACCCTTATAATGATCCTTTATAATATCTTTTGACTCCTTGATCAATATAGATACCCAAAATCAAATTCTTTTGTATTCTATGAATTTTATGCACTCTTGGACACCTTAATTTAACTTAATACACCTCTTTGAGAAAATGCTTGAGTTCGACTAATTAACTTTATCCTTTGGTCATCAAACTTTTACACATTATTCTACACTTCATATTGAAGATATGGTCCATCTTTTAGATCATTTGGACCTTCCTACGATTTTATATGATTTTTCTAAGGTTTCAACCTTTCCATGGTTTTCTTTGCCTTTTTTCCACCCTTTTCCTCTCTTTTTCTTGTTGGGCCCGACCCATTTCTGGTTTAGGGCGCCGCTGGGCAAGGCGGGTGACCCAGCAGCCTTGGATCTTGATCCAACGACGCTGGGGTCAACCCCTACCTCGCGCCGGGGTTGGCACGGGTCCACGGTGGACCAGCCGGCCATGGCTCGACCCCGACCGAGCAGCTCGTGTCTTTGGCGCCCAATAACTCGACCGAGAGATCCCCCAGCCGTTCTCGAAGCTTCCGCACGGTTTAGTTGGGTGGAATCATTGCTTGGAGGCCAAGGGAGCAAGCAAACCTTGGGCTGTGCCCCCCCCCTAGTAACCCTAAACCTAGCCCCAAACAACTATATAAACCCCTCTTTGGGTTCGTCGCCCCCCCCACGATCCCGAACGCAACCCTGTCTCCTCGCGCCGTGCTCTCCCGCTCACACCCCCCTTTTTCTCCGGCCGCTACACCACCGCGGAGCAACCTGCTTGCGGATGGGATTCAGCTGCTAGGGACAACCTACAACGACCGTTAGATTTGGTGCCACGCTGGTCCAAGACGCGATCGACGGTCAAGGATCTCGCGCGAGCCCCCCTCACTTGCTCCTTCTCTTCGGGCACGTGCGTGGGAGAACGAATCCTCCCTGCCGCCGATCAGCCTCACGAGACCACGGTAGATCATCAATCAACGGTTCCAAATTTTCGGTAATTCTCCCTCTCTGCCCTAAATTCCAGTAAATGGCCTAATTCTTGCAAAATCAATATCTTGAGATCTGTAGCTCCAAAAATAGTGAAATTACAGTCCATTTTGATCAGAAAAATCCAACTGACCTGTTAAAAATACTTGTGAAGATTAATTCTCGATTTGCATCACTGATATTCCATGATCTTGTTCCTTTGCCTATTTAATTATCTTATATGATGATTAATCTTAGAGGAACTCTTATTCCTGTTTCTAATGATAATTCTGAGACACCAAATCATCTTTTGACAAAATAAGGGTTAAACATGATCCTCTTAACTCTTTACCTTAAAAGTTGAATCATATACTTGAAATAAGGTTTTGATGCTCCATCTTGATCTAGAAATTTTAATAATGATATTGATAATTAGGGTTGACATGTATTCCTAAATATACCTAGGAAGGTCATCCATTCATGAAAAATGTTTGATACTTGAATATTTGTTGGACTTTTGAGGAATATTGTTGATGACCTAAACGTAAGGTAGAAATAGGAAAATGTAACCCTAATCTCGAATAACAAAGCATGATCTTTTAAACTATGATCTTGACCCTTGATCCAATATTTTGATCTAGGATCTTACTCAAAGGGTTGATTTACTCTCTCTCTTGGGATCTATACTCCAAATACTCTTTTAGAAAGGTACGCTATTATACTACTCCTCCTTGGTTGTATGATGATATTTTTCTTAGGTATCTCTTGAAATATGCTTGGCTAGTTATTTGGATGAAATATTGTTCCCTATGAATAGTCTTCCGTTTTTCTTCTATATTATATGTTGAGAAACATGAAATCTAAATCACTAGACCCATTATGACTTCCCGTATATTGATGTTGATGTTGATAATGATGTTGGAAAAATTGATAATGTTGTTTTGGATATAAGAAAAACTCCTTCTTTGGAAGGAGGGATTTTGCACTTGGACCTCCTATCTCATATGATGAGAAGGAGCTTGGTGACCTCCCCATCGCGTTGGGGTAGTAGAGTCACCCAAACTAATATAAGCATGCTTCGTGAATTACAGCATGATGGGAAATTCGTAATACAATTTGTTGTTGAATAACATTTTTGTTTTTTTGGAAATCGTTCGATAATGTTTTGAAGCATAAGTCCTGCCAAGCATACTAGTTTTCATTATAAAACTGCTTTACTTGTTTTTATATAGCGTACCGTGCAATTGCATTGACTTTGTGTCTTGATTTTCTCGATTTTAGGTAATGCAAGGAACTAGATTCATCTACTCTTTCATCTACTGCAATAAAGACTGCTACATCTTATGGACTCTACATGGGAGCTAATTGTAAAAGGGATGTAGTTGTAGGCTAGTTCTTATCTCTTTCTTTTTCCTGTTACCTACGGGCCTGATGTATTAAACTTTTTGGTTCATTTTAATAAAGAAGGATGTTACTTCATTTTTGCATATTATTTGTGTGTGATTTTCGGGCCACTCAGGGACGGACGCTCTAATCCCTTTAACACTGCCCATTTTGGACAGTGGGATTGGGATTGGGGTAAGAACAGATCCGTGACATTTCTACTAATGATGGTGTTGCAGTATATGTATGTTTTAATGAAATGAGACATATAAATAAAAAAGGATAACACTGTTTGTTGGTTCAGAACCAAAAGAGTCGCGCCGCAGTGCATTTGCTGAATCAGATATTGGTACCGGCATCACCGAACAGATTATCAACAAAAGTAGTATTCAATTGCTAAAAGATTCAAGGTTAAACGAATTCCATCTATACAACACCAATATCCGCACCGCGAAATGAGAACGGTACCCAAAACTAAGAACTGATGATCCATGACAGTTACATACTGACGACTGTTCTCAATGGACCTAGTGATTGAGATCGCCGATTCCGTCAGCGTAACTTTGCAGCCTGAAGTCGACGCCAAAAGTGATTCCCGACAATGTTAGTCACTCGGGATATGACCGTATGCAGCCTCACAGTGGATGAAACCACATCCACGCCACCATTAATGGTTGTGTTCGATGCTTCCAACGGAGAAAATAAGACCGAGAAACAAGTCTCTGATACCATTGTAATAAATATTATCTCGTACCTGAAGACTGCGGCGTTTTCATGGTGTGTCCCGGTGATTATCACACTGCGTTCTTGGCTCCGGTAGCGTTAGACAATAGTGTTGCACGGCTGTGTTTTGCGTTGCACAGCGGAAACGAGAGATACGAGAGAGAGCGGAAGAAACAGAGATGCACTGAGCGGAAGCGTATGGTCTGCAAAGCAGGCGTTGGTTTCTCTCCCCTGATGGGTTCTCCGATGGATGACTATCGGTTACAGGATGTATTCCATGGAGAGAGGACCAAACCCTTTTATAAAATATTTAATGCCTCTATCCATCACCAAGAGGCATAACAGTTATGGAGTCTACACTAAAACCCCCAAAAGATGCACCCCTTCAGGAAAATCTATTAATTAATATATTACTTTTATTTATTTTGGGTCACACCGTAAGAGGGTTATTTAACAATAGAAATTGCATAAACCATTGAATGATGTATGGCTATATCTCATGATCTACATAAGATATGGTTATGATTTTTTAAAGACATCTAATCTGTATAGAGTTGAATCAATCCATATGGTTGGATTTTATCAACATACTCCACATATGCTATTTTAATGGCCGGTACACGTAAGTTACATGTACCGGCCGGTACACACTTCCTAACCCCTCTCTCTCTCTCTCACTCTCTCTCTCTCTCTCTCTCTATATATATATATATATATATATATATATATATATATATATATATATATATATATATATATATATATATATATATATATATATATAACATACATCTTTCCCAATCAGGAATAACAAATCTGAACTCAAGAGAAAGGTGGGTCGCCCAAGACCGGCTATGGTTAAGGATCGGAAGCTCAATTTTGGAGACAATAGGATATGTGAATCTCTTGATGGCTAAGCCCGCACTTTACGACACGAATAGTTATCACACCAGCAAAAGCGCCGGAATAACTCTCCTTTGCCCCCAGGAAATTCCATCACCATTAGCTAAAGAGAAGCAAAACAGATCGGTATGTTTGGGGAAGCGTTTATCATTTTACACGGTTTTATTTAAAGAATAATAGCCAGAAACAGAAATTATCGCAACAAATATTGAATGAAGGGCAGGCAAATCAAAATGAAACAATATCAAAAAGATCCATCCGAAAAAAAGTACTGGAACGTAGTCATTAGATCTTTTCTGGAATCAAGGGATTTATATGCAACCACTTACCTTGGCATCCACCTACGAGGTAGGGGTTCCCTTCATATCCCGACGAGCAGTTGCAAAGGTATCCTGTGGCGCCGCTAGTGGAGTAATAGCACTCGCTGTTCTTGCTGACACAGGCATAAGTGTAGCTATCTCTTCTCGCCGCCGAGCAAGATTGGTTCCCAACCACCCAGTCTAGCACCACTGGTAATTGTTTCCCGCTGGAATTGTATTTTGAATTTGCGGTCATGTCAACAGGTGAAAAGGTGAACTCGTCTTTGACCACCAAGAAGGCATAGCTGCAAGGATTGAAACCCCAGACTTTGGTGTGGTTGCGAAAGCTATCGACAACTATCTGGATGGACATGAGCCCCTTTGGTATGACTGTCTGGCAACAGCCAACACCTAAGCTCGAGCCGTCCGTGACGCTGTTCTGCTGGTTGCACTTAGTTGCACAGAAACTTACTCAGATGTTGAGCCCTGGATCCAGCTAATTGTGTCGCAGCCAATGGCGACGAACTTGTTATGCGTATGGGAGAAGGTGTAAGGAGAACTGACAATCGTCCGGGAGTAGGTGTTGCTGTTGTTGACCTTCGATCCATCCTTTCTGTAGAAATCAATATTCGGGTGGTATCCGATTCTTGCCTGGCCTTCTAGTATAGAAATATTTAGCAACTGAACAACACTATTACTACTGAGATAGGTCTTGGGTGGGTTGGAGGAATGGTTGCAATTCAGATTGAAGCCTTCTCGGGCACAGTTTCTGCCGATGCCAAAGGGGTAGGGAATTGTGATGTTTCCGCAAGTGGATGCATGGGCAACCGGGCAGCGATATTTGTTGAGGCGCTAGTAAAGGTAACCGGTTGATGTTATGAGAATAGCAGGTTGATAACAGGAGGGAAAGCATCGCATATCGCAAGCTGAAGCTGCAGGAAAGAAGAACGTTTTTCATCTCTTCTGTAGTATTGAAGCGCTTTGTTTTTAAGACTTATAGACCGAGGGGGCACCCATTAAATAGCACCCTCACAATGAACGCAAGGAGATGGGACGGTCAAAACACAGAGTTTTGTATTTAAAAGGGACACACTAGAGAATATAAAAAGAGTATTATGGGTGGGGGTGGGGGGGAACCAGTTCAGATTTGTTACTACGCTACACCTTTGTGTGTCTTTCAAAATTTGTACAATGCGATGTAATCAAAACTGTTGGTCCAAATTAAATGGGCTTGACACGGGACTAGCAAATCCTAAAGTGGGGAACACCCTTAAATAAGTCCTAGCAAGAAAAGAGGAGGTGCTCCATGGTGTGTTTTCATTAAGGTTACACCGAAATCAATAGAACTTTGATTGGATGCACACAAAGCAAACACACTTTGATCTTTCAGATTTATAATGGTCCCTATACTAACACAATCACATAGACCACAATATATCACCCGCAAGCGCAAGATCGTATTGCATTGCAGTATAGGTGAATGGCAAGTGAGGGGTCGACCCGCTGGGAGAAAGGGAGCACTAGAGCTAAGTTAGAGTGAACTATGCTCCTAAATCGAAAATTAGGATTTTTATAGTTTATAGTTGATTGTGATTTTATTACACTATGGTTCATGCAAGAAAACAAGTAAAGGGAGCAAGACAATCAAAACCCTAATTTAACCCTAAACAAGCAATTCTAGTTAAAAATAGAGACAAAAAGGTAAGCAAGAGCAAGATACGAAGACTCAGCTACACAAGGTAAGCAAGTTGGACACTAAGGTAGGAATGAGAATAGAGGTGAGGGTGTTTCACCTCACATTACTCACCATCTAAGTTTTAGAAAACTCCCAGGAAATTACACTAAACACTCCTACACTAGCTATTTATATCTCCATTAGGAGTAAGAAAAATAATATATGTGTGGGAAGATGGTTTGCTAGTGAGGGAACCATTGGTTGGACTTAGGAGCAAATGCCAAGATAGCCTCAGACATGCCATCTTCTCCTAGACTTGGGTAGTTTCAAGCATAAAACAACAAAAAATTCATATTTTTAAGCACAAATTGTGATGATTGTAATGGCATGACTTGTAAATGATTTGATTAATAAATAAAGGTAAGATTCTTATTTATTCTGTTTAATTTAATTATGAGATAATGATGTAACATTATAAATGTCTAGACAATAATATTACTCAATGTGGTATGTCTTTAAGTATTACACTTGGGAAATGCGATCATACAGATGTTAAGAGTACATATATATATATTCTCATTATGTCCCTGACCGGTTGTTATTGTGGAAGGTTGATAGACAACAATAACACATAAGATCAGAGTGTGAGTTGGTTGATGACTGAGTCGCATTCGTCATGATATGGCTATATCAAATCAAGCACACAGATACATGATAGAGAATAGTGTATCGGACAGACCCACCATGAGACTGACACATGGAAGCCATCATCATGGAGGTTCATGTTGGCTAAATTGACATTAGCATAATCGCTTTTGTTTTGATAATGACAAACATTTCATTCTTGTGGTTTTAACGTGCTATTTGAGTATTTCAGGAACAAGCATATAAGGTGGTGGATAACAAAGACTTGGAAGAAACAATTTGATAAAATCGCTTTATTTTCATGATTGTAATCAAATGTAAATGCTTGTACAAGTATATAATGTACAAGTAATTAGATATCATGTAAATCAAGCGTTTAGATCTTCCCTATCCACTCACAACACTTAGATAGGCCATTCCCCAAGATAGTATCACAATTGCACATTGATACACACACTTAGTAAATGAATACATTGAGTTAGTAATATTCTCGGTCGACAAATCGTCGATCGAGAAAATATCGGTCGACAAATCTTCGACCGAGAAACTCTCGGTCGACAAAATCTTCGATCGAGAATAGACCTTACTAGCCGTTAGACCCAGAAGACAAAGTGGTTGGGAGTTGGAAATGAACGTTGTAAACACTTGCTCCAGGAGGTCCCTCGGTCGACAAATCTTCGACCGAGAAGGACTCTCGGTCGACAAATTGTCGATCGAGAAAAGTTCTGTCTGCACTTTTCAGGGTCAATTAACTAGCCGTTGCAAATGCAATTAGTGGACACATAACAGCTAGTTGAGCACTAAGAACCCCCTAGAAAGTGTCTAGAATGTCCTTAAGCACTTGTAGGTCATTCCTATAAATAGGACATGCCTTAGGACACCTAAATTCACCTAAGCTACACGTGTGCTACACTTGAGATTGAAAACTCATTGGCAATCTGTTTTGAGCAATAGAGCAATTCCTACATTGGCTATTCATTCCCATTGCTCCAACTTCGTGTCCTATAGGCTAGTATCTCCTATCCACAACACTTACACTTCTACATACATTGGTTAGGAGATCAAAACGCTTGATATAGGAAATCAAGCCTTGAGCTACAAGTGGTATTGTAATTTCTATTTTCTTTCTTGTTCCTTTGTATCTTTTGTATTCTCCTTGCTACTCCTAGGGTTGGAGGCTGCGGATTGGAGAAGGTTCTTCTCGGAGGAGAAGGTGGACTTCTAGCTACTTCAAGAAGGATATCGCAACGGGAAGCTACTTCAAGAAGGTTATTGCAACGGGAAGCTACTTCAGGAGGAAGGCTGCTTCAAGGTTGGTGCAATTGCTTCTAGGTGAAGGCTGCTTCAAGGTTGGTGCGATTACTTCGAGGTGAAAGCTGCTTGAAGGGTTTAGGGAGAGAATTGTAATTTTATGTAAAGTCCTTGCGAGGTAATAAAATTAAATTCTTTCCAAATCCCGGTTGGGTAAGCAACCGGGTAGTGGACTGACTGCCTTAGTATTTGCTAAGGTAGGAACCACTCTAAATCCTTGTCCCCTTGTCCAATATTTTTGTGATTGGTTGTTTGAGTTAAATAATTGTTTAAAATTGTTTAAAACTCTATTCACCCCCCCTCTAGTAGTTTTTCAATTGGTATCAGAGCAGGCTTCAAGGAACCCTAACCAGGTCTTGAAGAATGAAGGGTGGTGGTGACTACAACCGCAAGAAAAGGAGCAACTTGGACCAACCTTCAACAAGTTGCAATTGGTGTTTAGGAACAAGCCACACAACAATCGGTTGTCCTTGGAGAGAAAAGAAGAAAGAGGTCCACAAAAATTGTCTCATTGCTACAACCAATGAAGAAGAAGAAGAGGTAAGCCTTCTTGATTTATCAAAAGAAGAGCTAATTTCTAGTCTTGAAGAAATACATAATAAGTATATTGAGTGCAAGAAGAAATTAAAGAAATCTAATAAAACAAATGATGAGTTGAATGCTAGACTTCTTGCTCTTACATCTGAAAATGAAGATCTCAAAATGGTTATTGAAGATCATGATATTAATCTAAAATCTGTAGAAGCAAATTGCAATCTTCTTTCCCTAGAAAAGTTAAATTTGCAAACTCAAGTAAATGATCTTCAAAAACAACCTATTTTATGTACACATCTAGATTATGATATTATTGTGAAAGAAAGAGATTCTTTATTATCTAATCTAGATCAAGCAAAGATGGATATCAAGAAGAGAATGGATGAAATTGTTAAGTTACAACAAGAAATCAGTAGCTTGAGTAAAAATGATATTCTCGATAAAATCTTAAGTGATCCTTATCGTCAAATTGGAAGGAGAGGACTAGGTTATAAGCCTAAAGGAAAATCTCATCAAAAACCTAGTTGGAGAAGGACACAAGCACTAGAGAGTCAATCCATGTATGTACCTAGAGGCAAATATACACATGTACCAAAGAACAACCTAGAACAAAAACATAGAAAGAGACTTGAGGTTGATTCTATATGTTGCCATTATTGCTTACGTCTTGGACATTACTCCTTTTCATGCCCATACAAGAAAAAGGATGTTGAGTTGGTATGGGTTCCAAAACCTCCAAACTAAATGAACGGAATTAAGTTGAGATATGACCAAGGACCTTAGTTGCATATTTCTATGTCTATCTCAACTCAACATAATGGGATAATAAATTAATTCAAGTTTTTAAACATCTAACTTGGATATATAAAAAATCTTTCAAATTGCAAAAATAAAATTTTGCCTTACTCATAGCTAAATTGTTAATAAAGATTTGGATACAATTAGTTGGGATTTGATCTAAAAGTTCCTTTGATGTTCATAAAGTCTATCTCAACTAAACTGAGTCTTCAAATTGTTTAATTGAGTAAATAACCATTCATGGTTTACTTATAAATAATTACTGAAAATGGTTCTGAAAACAATACAGAAACCTGATCGGTCGAGAAATCTTCGACCGAGCAGTCAGTCGGTCGAGAAATCATCGACCGAGCAGGTTACTGATGTCAGTCTGAAATAAGTCTGCTGAATAATTCTACAAAGGATCAATGTGCTATCTATTTGCTGTTAATAACTGTTTTACATGCACAAATTATGGAAATCATCTTTAGAACACTTATATGAGATCATTTTTATCTATGAATCATATTTGATTTAAGTTAAGGGAAAATTACTGTTTTCATGGTAACCCTTGGAATATCTATACATGAACCATGTGTGTATTGAAATTTGTTTTAAATGATCATAATTATTGCATTTATATGCTGATCATTGTATATGCTTCAATTGTTCTATCATTACACCATGGATATGCTTCATCATGATCATTATGTTTCATTGGTTTGTCTAAAATAATCTTTGATTCATATATACAAACCATGAATGGATATTATTCTTGATCATTGAGATTCAGATAAATTGAAAATGCCTTTAGTATAAAAGCATCTTGACATAATAAACAATGATTGTGGACATAGCTTGTGATAAGATAATGATGTTGCTATGACAAGCCAAACGATGCCTCTTAGAACAAAAATATTAATGTTTTTATCTATTTGTTTGTTCTAAGAAATCAAAAGAAAAAATCTTGACTTTAAGATATTAATCTTGCTTTCAAAATATATGTCTCTAAAGAATCTTATGATTAATATGAAAATAAGGGTATAAGAAGAAATGTGATTTAATATGTACCCATAGCAAAGCTTATGAAAACATCATTCACAATGAATGTAAAACATGCGTTCTAGAAAAATCAAGGACAAAGACTTCACTATGATGCCCATATTAAGTCTTCATAATAGGTATATCTTAATATGCTTCAAATAGATATTTATTTAAAGCTATCTGCAGAAATTATACTTCACATATGAATGTTTAAATTGGAAATCTGCAGAATTTGCCTCTTGGTTGAAATTAAAATTGACCAAGGGGCGCTATGGTCGTAGTCAAGGACGACCTAAAATAAGCTTTGACAAAATGCTTATTCGATATCATTTTATTGTACTTAATCTTAGTATACTTTTGATAAAGGTCAAAATCAAAATTTAAAATCATATGTGACCTTAGAAGCTTTAAATTGCTTTAATGGTAAGATTAAGGGGGAGCTCATACAAACAAATTTGATTATCTGATTAAAAAGATTTTGAAGCTTGTTACGACCTTAGTATTTTTACTCTTGGTTATGAAGACATCTATGAATTTCATATAAGGAACTCTCTAAACAAATCGGGATTAACATCCCTTGCATTTGGTTAGAGACATTTTTTCATGAACTCTGAGATTAAAGGACTCTCATTTCATTTTCAGGGCTTAACATCCCTTGCAAAGTAGATGAGAAATCAATACACAAATGCCATGAACCTAAAAGGAACTCATATCATTTCAAGGCTTAATATACATTGCAAATGAGTGAGAAATAAATTATGGCTAAATTTAACAATCATTGCTTTGCTTTAATCCCTTGTTTTCTAATTGAATATCTCTTTAAGGGGGAGCATAGCATAAAATTAAGGGGGAGAAATAAAATCTATTATATTGGATATCTTTTTGAAATGACAAAGGGGGAGAAATAATATAAAATCAAAAACATAAAATAAAAATATGAGTTTCATAATATCTCGGCCAACATCCACTTGCAAAACAAGAATGACTACAAAAGGTAATCTTCAGGTATGAAACTCACACGATTTATATTTCCTTATTTTATATTTAGGAAATGTTTGTCATCTTCAAAAAGGGGGAGATTGTTGGCTAAATTGACATTAGCATAATCCCTTTTGTTTTGATAATGACAAACATTTCATTCTTGTGGTTTTAACGTGCTATTTGAGTATTTCAGGAACAAGCATATAAGGTGGTGGATAACAAAGACTTGGAAGAAACAATTTGATAAAATCGCTTTATTTTCATGATTGTAATCAAATGTAAATGCTTGTACAAGTATATAATGTACAAGTAATTAGATATCATGTAAATCAAGCGTTTAGATCTTCCCTATCCACTCACAACACTTAGATAGGCCATTCCCCAAGATAGTATCACAATTGTACATTGATAAACACACTTAGTAAATGAATACATTGAGTCAGTAATATTCTCGGTCGACAAATCGTCGATCGAGAAAATATCGGTCGACAAATCTTTGACCGAGAAACTCCCGGTCGACAAAATCTTCGATCGAGAATAGACCTTACTAGCCGTTAGACCCAGCAGACAAAGTGGTTGGGAGTTGGAAATGAACGTTGTAAACACTTGCTCCAGTAGGTCCCTCGGTCGACAAATCTTCGACCGAGAAGGACTCTCGGTCGAAAAATTGTCGATCGAGAAAAGTTCTGTCTGCACTTTTCAGGGTCAATTAACTAGCCGTTGCAAATGCAATTAGTGGACACATAACAGCTAGTTGAGCACTAAGAACCCCCTAGAAAGTGTCTAGAATGTACTTAAGCACTTGTAGGTCATTCCTATAAATAGGACATGCCTTAGGACACCTAAATTCACCTAAGCTACACGTGTGCTACACTTGAGATTGAAAACTCATTGGCAATCTATTTTGAGCAATAGAGCAATTCCTACATTGGTTATTCATTCCCATTGCTCCAACTTCGTGTCCTATAGGCTAGTATCTCCTATCCACAACACTTACACTTCTACATACATTGGTTAGGAGATCAAAATGCTTGATATAGGAAATCAAGCCTTGAGCTACAAGTGGTATTGTAATTTCTATTTTCTTTCTTGTTCCTTTGTATCTTTTGTATTCTCCTTGCTACTCCTAGGGTTGGAGGCTGCGGATTGGAGAAGGTTCTTCTCGGAGGAGAAGGTGGACTTCAAGATACTTCAAGAAGGTTATCGCAACGGGAAGCTACTTCAAGAAGGTTATTGCAACGGGAAGCTACTTCAGGAGGAAGGCTGCTTCAAGGTTGGTGCAATTGCTTCTAGGTGAAGGCTGCTTCAAGGTTGGTGCGATTACTTCGAGGTGAAAGCTGCTTGAAGGGTTTAGGGAGAGAATTGTAATTTTATGTAAAGTCCTTGCGAGGTAATAAAATTAAATTCTTTCCAAATCCCGGTTGGGTAAGCAACCGGGTAGTGGACTGACTGCCTTAGTATTTGCTAAGGTAGGAACCACTCTAAATCCTTGTCCCCTTGTCCAATATTTTTGTGATTGGTTGTTTGAGTTAAATAATTGTTTAAAATTGTTTAAAACTCTATTCACCCCCCCTCTAGTAGTTTTTCAATTCATAGTCAACTCTCCAGTGATGGTCGTGATTGTGATTTTTAGACCTAAAATCACTGCACTCATCACATGTCATTGGGTATAATGACATCATCAAACGTAGTCTTGAATCATGGTTTGTCATAATGGTGATAATTGGGTGACTTTGACACATAGGGATTGACTGTAAGTGATAGATATGGGATGTGTCCCTCCTAATGGAGTGTGATATCCTAGGTGTCTAGATTAGTGAGATTGAGAAATGCATGACCATACACATGTGAGTCCATCTCAAATAGTCTACTCTGGTTCAAGAAACAAGATTTGATGATAAAGAGGATGATTGTTCCATGCCTCTAGTTCAATCTGGACATCAGTGATAAAGGAACTATACAAACAGTGCAACACCATACACAGATTGTAGGCTGAAGTTATTCCCCAACTTACTATTTACTTGGGTGGCATTGATGTATAACTAGGCACCACTTATTGCTTGCCATGTCATAAGTTGTTATGGACATGCACTGCCAACATAATATGAGACCTATAGGGTCACATACATAGGTCTCCACCTAGAAGAGGAGTTCAATCTTGAATGACAATTGAAATAAGTATTAAAGTGTTTAGGTAGTTAATTCATGCAACATATAGGTTGACATAACTGCCAAACGCGCATCTCAAGTGTTGAGACGGGTGTTTGGGGAGTCAGTCGTATTTTGATTTTGAATTGGCTAGTGGATGAACCGACCCAACCGGCTAGCTCGACTTAGGTACAAGACGAATGTCTTGGTAACTGAGACGATCGGCTCACATGGGCCAGATGGTCCAGTTTGGTAGAAGGATGCTTATAGACTTTTCCCTATTCGTTTTTCTTGTACATAATTTGTTGTATAATGAAATTAATATTTATCATTAATGGTAATAGAATTGTCAATTTTGTGTATAGTTGGGAAACTACCAGATGATTGTCTGGACTAAGCCAGGCTACCATCTAGTATGTGAACCAATCGCCTGGCTTGCCACACGATCGATTTGGCTTCCGCAAGTTGCGAAAGTTGCAAAATTATTGCAAAATTTTAAAATCTTCTAGTCTCTTCCACTTCTGCATCGACTTAAAACCTAGACCCAAACCTCACCTATAAACAGAAGGGGTATTGAGTCTTCCCAGAGTACAACACAGACAACTAAGAAACAATTGCTCTGACAAACATTATCCTCTCTAGTTGTGGTAACCACGAGAGTCCAAACAAGTTCTACCCGACTAGGGAGGAACAACAAGGGAGAGAGAAATAGAAACCATTATTGTGGGATAGAAAGTTGATGACTAGTACACCAACGGGAGGGAAGAATCCTTCCTGATAGTTCTAGCAGGACGACATGAGTTCTAGGTGGTTCGTGTGGACTACCATAGAGGCGGGAGGTCATTGTCTACGGCTTGGACGACAACATCAACCAACAGTCTGTGACAAGAGGAGCTGTTGAAGAAGACGAAATCCGTGGTTGCATTCTGTGGTACAAACCAGGAGGCACAATAGTCAGATGAGTCCCAGTATAACTAAGATTCAAAGTTGTACATCTATGACGACGACAATTGTCGTTGGACTTGCTTCAGGACCAGGTATATCCTCAAAATCATCATTCCTGTATTATACTAATTGACGTGATCTTTTGATTAAGAGGAATATGGTAGATATAATTTTTGTTTCCACTACCTGTTCTATAGCCATATTTCCCTACAGTGGTATCAGATCCAATGTTAATTTACTATATTATAGGATAATTGATATTATTGGATTTTGGTTTTGTCATTCTATTATTGCATGCGATGTGAATAATATCTTGTCAAATCTAATACCATGAAAATCCCAAGCTAATATATATATGATATATATGCAATTTACAAGCGTCGCCCTAAAACCGATTTTGATGGTGGATGTGTAGTATGGTTATGGACAATAACCCCTATATTCTATACATGGTTGTGTGGTTGGTTTATCTATTTATCTCGGTCTGTATAACGAGTCTATACCATATCTTCCCAATGTAAAGTTAATTCTTTCCAACCCTTGCTCCCCTTGAATGTAACTCAAGGTTTCCCTATAATCCTATAAAAGTAGGATAGTTTACTTTCTTATTATGACAAAGATGAAAACATCCTAAAGATTATTTGAAGGACTGAAGGACCTTAGAGGACATGGTAGACAAGCCTGACTGATTGCCTAGTGGACCCGACCGATCAACTGGAGGAGCCAGCCAATGGTGGATAGAAGGACCAAACTACCGGTGCGACAACCTAACAATAGGCCATGAGGCGATCTGATCAGTTTAAGGGTTGAATCGATCCACATAGATTGGCAAGAATGGGTCTTCATCAACAATAGGTTTCTGCATGTGATGTAGACCTAGATGACGTAATTCCTTGTGGCTCTAAGGGATTACATTAGGCTGGCCATAACCATCATTTTTGTTCATTACATGTTTTCTTTGTGGGATGTAGCATGTATGTAATACATATTATATATGTGGTGATTGGATAAAGTATATGTATTTATACAAACTCCCTCAAATTAGATATAAAATCTTATCTGCTTTCCAAAAGCGGGACACATGAAAATCTTGATCGACCAAGCATAGATTACACCAATGTGTGGTGCGTCATCTATTTCGTGGAAGTGTGATAGTAATAGTCTAGGTTCCTCCACAGCGAGATGCATTATTATTGTGTTGACTTTTGGGCTAAGGTTGACTGGTGATTAACAGAGCGTCTAGGCCCAAAAGCATTCAAGTGATTATGGAAAGGAGTTTCACATATCATCTATCCAAAATTGTATAGGATGCAATTGGAAAGATTTGCCTACCTTGATAATTAACTATGTATGCTGATGAAGGTCGGGTCATAGTTGAATTATCTTGGATCTGGGCCACTAGAATATTGTACATTGTAATAATATGAATTGATATTGAGGGCTATCAATTTGAAACAAAATAGTGGGAATGGTAATAAAATTAATATCCTCAAAATTTTCAAATCAAATCAAAAGGTTTTTAACAAACACAAATTTTCTCTTGTAGAAACAAATGATGAACATATCCCATTTGTGATTGGTCCTAAAAAAGACAAACTTGGAGGGAATATTTTTTGTGACTAGTTTTGGAGTTTGAGAAGAGTTCTCAATGAAGAGTGCAAGCTCTACGTCCTTTACAAATTAGTGCCAGAAATACCTACTCTTGATGCACCTAGGACACAAGTGGATGCTTATTGGAAGCATGCCAATGATGCCTTAGAGATAAAGTACCTTATGCTTAGTTGCATGAACTATGACTTTCATGAGAAATGTGAAGACATGAGTGTTCTTGAGATGGTAACACATCACAGAAAGGTGACAATTGACATCACACAACAAAAAAGGTATGGTATCATGAGGTGCTACTTGAGTCTAAGCTGATAGAGGGAACCTCAATAGAAGAACATGTGATCATTATGATTGGACATGTGTATCATCTTAAAGAATTGGGATTCACCTTGTGATAAGAGTTGGCCACTGATATAATTCTAAAGACAATTGTAGAATTTTATAGCCATTCTTTTGCATGTTATCATGTGAGTAATATGGATAGACAGATGTTAGACTTTCTTGCCATGTTGATTCATGATGAAGAAAAATTGAAGGAGGACAAGATCATGATGGTGATCAACAGAGCTGAGTCCAAGGATCAAAGAAAGACCAAGAAGTGTTCTTAGGTCAAGCCTAAATCCAGATCTTTAACACTAAAGATAATGAGAAAGAAAAGTACAAGAGGAGTTCATCCTTTTTACTTGAAGGAATTCTTGAAGAAGAAGATGGGGATGGTGATCTCCACTTCAGGTATATATGTTATTGAGATAAATCTATCTACTTCATCATTGTGGGTACTAGATATCAGATTTGGATCTCACATATGTTCTCATGTGCAAGATCTAAAAGGAAGTAGGCCTTTGGGAAAAGGTGAGGTGGAACTATGAGTTTCTAATGATGCAAGAGTTGCGGCCAATGATGTTGGAACCTATAGTATATGTATGCCAATAGGGATTGTAATTGATTTAAATAACTGCTATTATATACCTACTATAAATAGAAACATCATTTCTGTGTCTTGTATGGTCAAGGATGCATTTGAATTCCATATTAAAATTGGTCAATGTTCTATTTCAAAATATGAGATCTTTTATCATAGTTCCCCAATGTGTCATGGTCTTTATTTGTTAGATTTTAAGACAAATGTATATAACACTAATACCAAAAGACTAAAACTCAACAACTCAAGAATAACCTGCCTTTGGCATTTTCCTATAGGGCATATAAATGAGAATCACATATCTAGACTCCATGAAGATCGTTATCTAGACTCTTTTGATCTGGAAACATTAGAGAGATGTGAATCCTCTTTGTTGGGCAAGATGGCTAAGACCACTTTTACTGGTAATAATGAGGGGGCTAATGATCCATTAGGACTCATACATACTCATGTGTACGGACCTTTTAGAACAAACACTAGAGGTGGGTATCAATACTTCATAAGCTTTGCTGATGTCTTAGTGGGTATGGCTACAAATATTTAATGAAACATAAGTCAGAATCTCTTAAAAAGTTTAAGGAGTTTATGAATGAAGTACAAAACCAACTTGATAAAAGTATTAAGGCAGTTCATTCTGATCAAGGTGGAGAATATTTGAACCAAGAGTTTGAGAACCTTCTTAAAGCCCATGGGATCGTATCACAGTGGACACCACTTGGAACACCACAACATAATGGTATATTAGAAAGAAGGAATCACACATTGCTAGATATAGTGTGATCAATGATGATTTTAGCTGAGTTTCTGACTGCCTTCTGATCTTTTGCTCTACAACTGCTGCTATTTGCACTAAACTGAGTACCATCTAAATCGGTTCAAAAGAAACCATATGAGATATGGGATCGCAAACGTCCCAAAATGTCTTTTATGAGGATTTGGGGATGCGAAGCTTATGTTAGAAAAATGTTTTTTGAAAAGCTTGGCCCTAAATTTGATAAATGTTATTTTGTTGGATATCCTAAATAAACAAAAGGATATTATTTTTATTCTCAATCTGACAATAAAGTGTTAGTTTCCAGGGATTCTACATTCCTTGAGATGGATTTCATTTCCAAAGGAATCAGTGGGAGGAAAGTGGAACTTGAAGAGGTTAAAGACCAAAAAGAAAACATCGAACTAATAGATGAACCAGAGAAACCAAGAGGCTCCTTTGTCACTGCTGTCCAGAATGCCTTTACCACCAGTCGGGTGGATCCACGCATTGCAGACTCCTTATTAGTTCTCATTCCAAAGGTGGAAAATCCCCAACGCTGTTCGGATCTTCGCCCCATCTCGTTGAACAACTGCTGCTTCAAACTAATTTCTAAGATTATTGTGGAGCATCTCAAACCCTTTCTGAATGATTGGATCTCAGTGAACCAGTCTAGCTTCATTCCTGGTCGCCATATAAGTGACAACATTCTTCTAGTCCAAGAGGTGGTACATTCTATGAGAAATAAAAAAGGTAACAAAAAATGGGTGGCCATCAAGCTGGACCTCTCTAAGGCCTTTGATCGCATGAGCTGGCCTTTCATTGCTGATACACTCTCTAAAATGGGGATTCCTGAGAGCCTTTCCAAGTTGGTTATGTAGATTATTTCTCAAGGTAGCACCTCGATTCTATGGGAAGGTGCACCCTTAGACCCCATTAAATCCACCCAAGGAGTGAGGCAGGGCGACCCTATCAGCCCCGACATTTTTGTGCTATGCATGGAACGCCTCAGTCAAGCTATCTCCAAGTCAGTTACTCAAGGCACTTGGAAGCCGATTATGCTGTTTAACACTGGTTCCTCTCTTTCTCATGTTATGTTTGCAGATGACATTCTCCTGATGGCCGAGGTGTGCACTTCCCAAGCCTCCAACATCAACAAGATCCTGAAGGAGTTTGCCCTCGTTTCTGGACAAACTATCTCTAAGGAGAAATCTTGTTGCTACTTCTCTCCCAACACAACCATATCCGAGCAGCGTGCCTTATATCATCGTGTGGGCATACCAAGAACTGACGACTTGGGATGCTACTTGGGAGTACCTATCCTGTACCACCGCCTCAACAAGCAGACACACTCGCATATTATCAGCTCTATCAGGGGCCGCATGGACAGTTGGGCTACCCGTACGCTATCCTTGGCGGGTCGTATCACGTTGGCAAAGTTCTCTCTGCAGTCTATTCCCTC
Source organism: Alisma plantago-aquatica (assembly GCA_963693085.1). NCBI lineage: Eukaryota > Viridiplantae > Streptophyta > Magnoliopsida > Alismatales > Alismataceae > Alisma > Alisma plantago-aquatica. The sequence continues at coordinate 182,320,569 of OY856415.1, forward strand.
CTACACCATGCAATCTGTCAAGCTTTTGCCTTCGCTCTGTGATGACATTAATAAACACATCAGGGAATTCATATGGTCAGGCGGTCGTGAACAAAAGAGGATGGCTCTGGTCTCCTGGGACAAGCTCACCAGGAGAAAATTATTAGGCGGGCTTGGCCTCATGGATGCCAGGACCCAAAATGAGGCACTCATGATGAAGAATGTCTGGCAGTGTCTGAACAATTCCCCATCACTATGGGTGGAGGTAATGAGAAGAAAATACGTGCATAATGGAGTGTTCTCTAAGAAGCATGGATCCTCTGCGTAGACTTTCATCAAGGGTCACCTTCCAAAACTTGAAGTTGTCTGTCATAAAATTATCAACGCTGGTTGTAACACAAATGTCTGGCAAGACAAATGGCTAATGGTCAAGTCTATTCTTGACATTACTCCTAATATATCTATCCCCGAGGACCTTCTCTATCTCACCGTGCATTGCATGTTCCCGAATGCGGGCCAGTGGGACTGGGACTTCATCTATGCCTATCTTCCACCTGAAGTTTGGCCCTTCGTTCATCATACTGCACCACCCAACCCCGATGTAGGAATGGACTCTTGGTCGTGGCCTTGGGAACCCTGTGGTGAGTTATCGGCCAGCACGGCCTATGCTTGGCTGCAAGGAAGGATTGCCTCCCTCCCTCTACGAATTGGAAGGCGTTGTGGGCACTTCCTCTGCCGCCTAAATACAAAACCTTTCTTTGCTTATTGAGACACCGTGCCATTCTTACAAATAAGGAGAAGGTACGTCGCCACATCTCCATGGACGACATTTGCCTGGTCTGCTCACAGGATGTAGATGCACTTCTTCACTGCCTACGAGACTACCCTATTAGCCAAAAGGTATGGCGGCTGCTGGGTGTGGAGCCGGATTTCTTCGCATTATCGGAGGATGCATGGATTAACCATATCATCCATGGTACCGCCAATGTCGGAGACAAAATTCTATGTTGTGTGGGGAGTTGGATCATCTGGTACGCATGCAATGACCTCATCCATGGATGCAAACACACACCATCTCATGTCCTAGCCTCCTGGATCTGTGGCATCTCAATGGCAGCCCTCAACCTTCCGAAGCATGCCTCGCTCGCAGTAGTGGCTCAGCGAAGTCACCCCTCTCGGCCGTCCCCGCACCAGCAGGTGGTGTTTGTTGACGTTGCGTTCCAACTCGACACACTTAAGATGGGCATTGGAGTCCACATCACTAAGAGTAATGGTGCCTGCTTATGGGGCCAAGGTACTTTTGGATATGCCACCTCTGCTCTGGAGGCAGAGATCAAGGGCATCATCCTAGCTTTGCATGTTTGTGTCCAAAAAAATTGGAGCTCGCCGATTATCCTTTTCGATTCCTATATGGCCATTGATATCCTCTTACATGGAGAAAGACCCGCATGCAAGTTCCAACCCTTAAGGAGAGAATACTGCCACATCCTCTCCTTACTACCCAATCTCAAGCTTTCCTTCATTATCAGGAAGCACAACTCCGTGGTAGATAGTATTGCAAAACACTCCTTGTACTCTGCTTCTCAGTGTACCTTTTCCCATATCAAACCTGACTGTCTCCCCAAGGATATCAACATCCGATTTTCTGTAATTTGGCCCGAACTAGAGATTGGGGTGAATAATAACTAATCTCTATGGTTTCCAAAAAAAAAGAGAAACCAAGAGAATCACAAGGTGTTGTGAAATCTCGAATTCCTCAGGTAAAATAGGAACCTCGTAGATCAAATAGGACACGCCTTGATCCTAAAACATTTGGATGCTTGTTACTCATGAAGGTAGTGAATTGGTCATAGATGATGATCCAATATCCTACCAAGATGCTATTGAAGGACCAGAGTCTGAGAAATGTCCTGAGGCCATGAGATGTTAGATGCAATCCATATATACCAACAAATTATGGACTTTGGTGGATCTACCTGAAGGTGTAAACCCCATAGGGTGCAAGTGGGTCTTCAAGAAGAAGACCGACATGGATGGAAAAGTTCAAATCTTTAAGGACAAATTTGTTGCAAAGGGTTTCAGACAAGTTCAAGGTGTTGACTTTGATGAAATTTTTCTCCAGTGGCTATGGTTAGGTCCATCAGGATCATGCGTTCTATTGCACCTTATCATGATGATGAAATTTGGGAGATGGATGTTGAAACAACATTCCTTAATGAGAATTTACTCGATTATGTGTACATGACACATCCTGATGGTTTTATCAATCCAAAAGATGCACATAAAGTCTATAAGATACAAAGGTCAATCTATGGATCAAAGCAAGAATCTTGGAGCTGGAATCTTCATTTTAATGAAATAGTCAAAGAGTTTGGCTTTATTCAAAATGAAGATAAACCCTATGTGTACAAGCAGGTCAGTGGGAACATAGTGGCTTTCCTCATATTGTATGTAGATGACATATTATTAATGGGGAATGACATTCTTACTTTATAAAAGGTAAAGAAATGGCTTGAAAGTGAATTCTCTATATAATATTTGGGAGAAGCACCCTTCATCTTGGGGATAAAGATCTCTAGAGATCGATCTAGAAGGCTTCTTTGACTAAGTCAGATCACATATATTGACAAAGTGTTGAAGTGGTTCGGCATGGAGAATTCAAAGGGAGGAAACCTACCTCTGCATCATGGTGTCCCCATCTCTAGAGCTAAATTTCCCAGTTCTTGTGAAGAAAGGGAACACATAAGTGTGATTCCATATGCCACAAAAATGGGATTAATCGTGTATGTAATGTTGTGTACCCGTCCAGGCGTATCGTATGCCTAGAGCATGACAAGATGATATCGATCTGATCTAGGTGATTCTCACTGGATAGATGTGAAGAACATCCTCAAGTACTTTAAAAGGACCAAGGATCAGTTCTTGGTCTATGGAGGAGAGGAAGAGTTGGTGGTAAAGGGTTACACTGATGCAAGCTTTCAGACCGATCAAGATGATTAATAATCACAATCAGGATTCATGTTCTACCTCAGTAATGGAGTTGTGATATGGAAGAGTTCCAAGTAAGAAATAGTTGTTTCTTCTATAGCAGAGGCTAAGTATATCGATACATCGAGTGCAACAAAGGAGGTTTTATGGATCAAGAAGTTCATCACAAAACTTGGGGTCATTCCAAGAATCAACAACACAATCGAGCTATATTGTGACAATAATAGAGCTATTGCACAAGTTAAAGAACCCAGATCGCATCAACACTCAAAACATATACAAAGGCGGTTCCATCTTATACGAGAGATTATACAGTGAGGAGATGTAAAGATTTGAAAAGTACCCACTGAGAATAATGTTGTCGACCCATAGACAAAAGCACTTTGATAGCAGAATCATGATGGACAAGTAATATCACATGGGATATGATTCGTTGGTAATCTAGCTCTAAGTGCAAGTGGGGGTATGTTGGTATGTATGACCAGAGATCCAATCATGTGATTATTGTGATGGTATAACTTGATTCGATTAATAAATAAAGACAAGCTTACAATTTATTTTGTTCAATTCAGTTATGAGATAATTATGTAACATTATAAATATCTAGAGAGTAATATTACTTCTCTAATTATTAGACTTGGGAAATGAGATCATACAGATATTAATAGTTCGTATACATATTTTCATTATGTCCTTGATCACTTGTTATTGTGGAAGGTTGATAGACAACAATAACACATAAGATCAAAGTGTGAGTTGGTTGATGACTGAGTATCATTGGTCATGATATGGCTATATCAAACCAAGCACATAGATGCATGTTCAGGAATAGTGTATCAGACAGACCCACTATGAGACTAACACATGGAATCTATCATCATGGAAGTCATAGTCAGCTCTCACAGTGATGGTGGTGGTTGTGGTTCTTAGACCTGAAATTACTACATTCATCACATGTCATTAGGTACACTTTTACATCATCAAATGCAGTCCTGAAACATGGGTTGTTATAACGGTGATGATTGGGTGACTTTGACACATGGGGATTGAGTGTGAGTGATAAATATGGGATTTGTTCCTCCTAATTGAGTGTGATGTCCTAGGCATATTGATTAGCAAGACTGAGAAATGCATGGCCATGCACATGAGATTGAATATGAGATATTGAGATTACATATATCTCAGAAAAAATTGGCTCTGGTTTAAGAAACAAGATTGGATGATATAAAGGGTGATTGATCCATGCCTTGAGTTCAATCTAGACATCAGTGATAACAAAACTATACAAACATTACAACACCATTCACATATCGTAGGTTGAAGTTGTTCCCCAACTTTCCATTTACTTGGATGGAATTGATGTGTGACTAGGCACCACTCATTGCTTGTACTGTCATAAGTTGTTATGGACATTCACTGCCAACGTAATATGGGACCTATAGGGTCAAACACATAGGTCTCGGCCTAGAATAGGAGTTCAATCCTGAATGACAATTTAATTAAGTACTAAAGTGTTTAGGTATTTGATTCATGCAACCTATAGACTGACAACACTACCAAACACCCATCTCAAGTGTTGAGATGCTTGTCTAGAGTGCCAAATGGTTGTCTCAAGTGTTGAGACGGGCGTCTGTAGATTCATGCCTATTTTGATTTTGAATTGGCTAGTAGATGAACCGACCGAACTGGCTGGCTCAACTCAGGTCACCAGATGATCGTCTAAGTGAACTAGACAACCATCTTGCATGGGAGAGATGGTCCAATTTGGTTGAAGGAAGGTTATAGGAATTTCCCTATTCATTTTGCTTGTGCATTACTTTTCGTACAAGGAAATTAATGTTTATCATTAATGGGAATAAAATTGCCAATTTTGTGTATGGCTAAGAAAGTACCACATTACCATCTAGACTAAGCTAGACGAGCATCTAGACTGAGCTAGATGATTGTATGGCATGCGAGCCAACCGTCTATCTTTCTAGATGACCAGTTCGGCTACTGCTGATTGGAAAAGTTGCAAAATTGTTATGAAAACTTGAGATCTTCCGATCCCATCCACTCCTGCATCGACTGGGAACATGGACCCAAGCCTCACCTAATAATTGAGGGGGTATTGGGGCTTCCCAGAGTACAACACAGACAATTGAGAAATAGTTTCTTTGACCAACTTTATCCTCAAAGCAAGTTGTACCGACTACAGAGGAACAACATGTCACGAAACTGTTCTTACCCCAATCCCAATCCCACTGCCTAGACAGTAGAAAAAAGATTGAAGCGCCCGTCCCTGAGTGGCCCAATATGATCTACCACACTGGCATATACAATAAGAAATAAATAACTCAAAAACTAGATAATTAAAGAACAAACTAACCCAATATGGAGATACAACTGATTTGTCTTTGTCATCAGAGTATGTAGAGTGCGAAAGCGATCTTATTCAATATTCCATTAGTATTGCCTAAAATCAATAAAATCGAGACACAATCATGAAATTGCACGGTACGCTATCAAAATCAAGCAAAACACTTTATAAGAAAATAAGTATAATTGGCAGGACTTATATTTCAAAGAATAATATGCAATTTGCAAAACCAACATTTATTCGACAAGTTTTTCAAGAAAATCAACTTTTATTATGAATTCCCGTTATGCTGTAATTCAAGAAGCATGCTTATATATTTTGTATGACTCTATTACCCCAACGCGATGGGGAAGGTCACTAGGCTCCTTCTCACCACAGGAACATAGGAGGCCAAATGTACAAGTCCCACTTCCAAAAGAGGGATAATTGTACATAATATCAACATTATCAACATTATCAATATCATCATCATTATCAATATACGGGCAGTCATAATGGGCATGCAATTTACGTTTTCATGTTTTTCAAAGTATAATATAGAAAAACAGAAGACTAATCATAGGGAACAGTAGCTCATCCAAATAAATAGCCAAGTATACGATTAAGAGATACATAAAAGTATCTTCAATACAATCAAGGAGGATTTATATAAATAGCGTACCTTTCACCAAATATTTTGAGTATGATCAATATTTGAATCAATATGTCAATCCTTCGAGTCAGATCCTAAATCATCAAGATTGGATCAAAGGTCAAGATCATGATGTTCAGAAAATCATGTTTTAATATTTGAGATTAGGGTTACATTTTTCCTATGTCAACCTTAGGGTTGGGTCATTCACTTATAATCAATATTCCAATATGTCCAACATTATTTCAAGTATACAACATATTCGAGTGTGAATGACTTACCTAGGTTTTCTAGGATTATATGTGTAAACCCAAATTTATGATCGTTATCCAAGTCATCATCAAATCTTTAGATCATCATCATGGTACTTAATATAATTGAGGATCAAGATCAGATTGATGGGTCAAAACTATCTCAAGTCTTTTGCAAGATTAGGATCAAGATTACTCATTATAAAGATTATAACCAAGATTGAATCCAGTAAAAGATCTAGATCACTTAATGATTCATATTCAAAAGTAGATGATTCCAATATATTAGATCTAGGTTACAAGATAATCATCTGATTCAAAATCTAGGGTTTTCAGCATTTAGTCAAGATTAACCACAAATAGAGTTATTTAGACTAATTATGTAAGTAAGAGATCTTGATTTAAATATATCAGTGAGCATCATTCGGAATTAGGGTTTAGGAGTATTTTTAATGGATTCAATGTATTTTTCTGATCAACATAGACTATTTATTCATCATTTTTGGAGTTCGGATGCATTTTCTACAATTAAAACAAGATCTGATCATTTAGGTGAATTTTTAAGCAAAGAGGGGATATAAATACCTTAATTGCAAAGAAGGTTGGCCGTACGATGCATGATGGATGGCCAAGATTTAGCCAGATGGGTGAGGTGGCTTGCTTGGTTCAGGGTCCGGTTCAAAACTTCAATTTGTCAATTGATTAGCGGTTTGACATGGGTCGTTTGAGCTGCCTGGTTCGGCTTGGACCAGCGGTTCTCGATTCTGTTTCTCCTCGCTCAGCACTCCCTCGCGAGCCTGCGAACCAGGCGGAGGGATGCTCACTGGCGTGTGGGTTCTTGGGGAAGCAAACGTCCGCACAGGCAGTAAAGGTGCCGCCTGAAAAACTACTAGAGGGGGGGGTGAATAGAGTTTTAAATATAATTTTAACAATTACTGAAACTCAAACAACCAACCACAAAATATTGGACAAGGGGACAAGGATTTAGAGTGGTTCCAACTTTAGCAAATACTAAAGTTGTCAGTCCACTACCCGGTTGCTTACCCAACCGGGATTTGGAAAGAATTTAATTTTATTACCTCGCAAGGACTTTACATAAAATTACAATTCTCTCCCTAAACCCTTCAAGCAGCCTTCACCTAGAAGTAATCGCCCAACCTTGAAGCAGCCTTCACCTAGAAGTAATTGCACCACCTTGAAGCAGCCTTCCTCCTGAAGTAGCTTCCCGTTGCAATAGCCTTCTTGAAGTAGCTTCTCGTGCGATAGCCTTCTTGAAGTAGCTTGAAGTCCACCTTCTCCTCCGAGAAGAACCTTCTCCAATCAGCAGCCTCCAACCCTAGGAGTAGCAAGGAGAATACAAAGGATAAAAGGAACAAGAAGGAAAATAGAAATTACAACTTATCCTTTGAAGCACAAGGCTTGATTTGCCTATATCAAGCGTATCGATCTCCTAACCAATGAGTGTAGAAGTGTAAGTGCTGTGGTAAGGAGATGCTAGCCTATAGGACATGAAATAGGAGCAATGGGAATGAATAGCAAATGTAGGAATTGCTCTATTGCTCAAAACAGTATTGCCAATGTGTATTCAAGCTCAAGTATAGCACAAGTGTAGCTTAGGTGTTATTTGGTGTCCTAAGACATGTCCTATTTATAGGAATGTCCTATGGATGCTTAAGGACGTTCTAGACAACTTCTAGGGGTTTCTAAGTGCTTAACTAGCCGTTAGGTATAAGTTAGGTGTGTTAGTAACGGCTAGTTGCTTTATTCTGCAGTTGATGTCAGAGACCATCTCGGTCGACAATTTGTCGACCGAGATACCTACTCGGTCGAAGTTTTGTCGACCGACAGGCTCTCTGGATCAACGTTCACTTGCAACTGCCAACTACCTTGTCAGCTGTGTCTAACGGCTACTTGGGTCTTTCTCAGTCGAGAAGTTTGTCGACCGAGAGTGTCTCGGTCGAGGAGTTTGGTCGACCGAGATTGACCCTGTTTCAATCTTTCAATTTAGGCACTAAGTATATGTATGAGTGTGCATATGTGATCCTATTTGAAAGGGATGACCTATCTAAGTGTGGTGATTGGCTAGGGAAGATCTAACGCTTGATTTACATGAAATCTAAATACTTGTACATTATATATTTGTACAAGTTTACAATTGATTACATTTCATGACATTTACAATCATTCAAGCATATAGATTCCCTAGAGCTTTGTCATCCACCATATTCCTGCAACACTCAAGTAGCACGTTAGATCAACAAGAATGAAATGTTTGTCATCATCGAAACAAAGGGATTTATCATAATGTCCAATTTATCCAACAATCTCCCCCTTTTTGAAGATGACAAACATTTCCTAAATATGAAATAAGGAAATATAAAGCATGTGAGTTTCATACCTGAAAATTACCTTTTGTAGCCATTCATGTTTTGCAAGTGAGTGCTGGCCAAGATGTTATGAAACTCATTTATATTTTTGATTTTATATTCTTTCTCCCCCTTTGTCATTTCAAAAAGATATCCAAGTTGAATATTTTATTTTTCTTCTCCCCCTTAATTTTATATTATGCTCCCCCTTAAATAGATATCCTATTAGAAACATGGATTTAATATCATTTTTGTCTAATTTATCCACAATTTGTTTCTCAATCATTTGCAAAGGATGTTAAGCCTTGAAATGATATGAGATTCCCTTAAGCTTATGATGAATGTATATTTATTTCTCATCTATCAAGGGATGTTAAGACCTAAATTAAATGAGAATCCTTTAATCTTAGAGTACATAAAAATGTCTCCAACCAAATTCAAGGGATGTTAAGCCATGATTTGTTTAGAGAGTTCCTTTAAGTACAAGATATATCATTTTTATGAAATTCATAGATTTCTTCATAATCAAGAGTAAAAATACTACGGTCGTAACAAACTTCAAATGATGTTTACAATGTTTTTCTAAGCTTCTTAATCAATTAATCCAATTTGTTGTTATGAGCTCCCCCTTAATCTTATAATTTAAGCAATTTAATGCTTCTAAGGTCACAAATGATTTTAAATTTTGATTTTGACCTTTATCAAAAGTATACTAAGATTAAGTACAATAAAATGATGTCCAAATAATCATTTTGTCAAAGCTTATTTTAGGTCGCCCTTGACTACGACCATGGCGCCCCTTGGTCAATTTTAATTTTAACCAAGAGGCAAATTATGCAGATTTCCAAGATAAACATTCATATGTGAAGTATAATTTCTGCATATAGCTATAAATATCAATTTGAAGCACATTAAGATATACCTATTATGAAGACTTAATATGAGCATCATAGTGAAGTCTTTGACCTTGATCTTTCTAGAATGCATGTTTTACATTCATTGTAAATGATGTTTCATATGCTTTGCTATGGGTACAGAAATATCAAATCCCATTTCTTCTTATACCCTTATCATAAGATTCTTTTAGAACATATATTTTGAAAGCAAGATTAATATCTTTAAATTCAAGATTTTTGCTTTTGATTTCTTAGAGCAAGCAAATAGATAAAAACATTAATATTTTGTTCTAAGAGGCACCGTTTGGCTTGTCATAGCAACATCATCATCACAAGCTATGTCCACAATCATTATCTATTATGTCAAGATGCTTTTATGCTAATGACATTTGCAATTATCTGAATCACAATGATCATTCATGGTTTGTATATATGAATCAAAGCTTATTTTAAACCAATGAAACATAATGATAGAACAATTGAAGCATGAAATTTAACCCATGGTTTTTATGTAACTAGATCAAGGAACACTTAGAATGGACCTATATGATTCAAGTGAAGGCATGTTGCAAATATCAATGTGTGATTTGTCTTAAAGATTCATTCATAATTCCAATTAAATTTATAGCAGACTGAGCTAGTCGGTTTCCAGAAACTTATTCGGTCGAACTCTTCTCAACCGAAATATTTTCGGTCGAAGTATTTCTCGACCGGGAATGTCTCTGCAAATTTCATTCAGCAATTTGTATGTTTTATGTATAAGTTCTGTTATAAGTGTCAAATCCTATTTACTCTTGTTTTCAGATAATATACTTTAGAAGCATTTTTCCTTGAATCCTTACTTTTTATTTCTTAGAACAAATAAATGGATAGAAATTAAAAAAATTTGTTCTAAAGAAACATTGAAATATAATAATCATGATGCTATAGAGAGGTAGAAGCATATCCATAGTGCAATAATTTAAATTGCAACACATACATGGTTCATGTATAGATATTCCAAGGATTACTTAGGAAAACCATGTAAATTATGATAAAACAGTAATTTCCTTGGTTAAGCTAATCATGATTTTTCAGTTTTAAATCCAACCATTGAGAGTAAACCAAAATAGTCTCATATAAGTTTTCAATTTTAAGACAAACTTTTATAACTGATCATGCCAAAGAAACTTTTCAAACAATGAATAAGGTTTGTTCAAGATTAGTCTTCTTACATCACTTTTGTTTAAGGATTTTCTACTCATAATGTTATATAATGTAAACGATCAATATGTCTTGCTACAAAAATTGTCTTCCAAGATTTTATTTTTGATTTGCATGTTAATTCAATCATCAATAACAATTTTATAGCAAACTAGGTTGATTGAAAAACAATTTCAGAAGATTTTTGTCAGACTTGACAACAGAAGCCTGCTCGGTCGACCATTTCTCGACCGACAGGTCCCTCGGTCGACAGTGTCTCGACCGAGAAAGGTTCTGTGTTGTTTCAAACCTGTTTTCAAATATTGTTTATAATTAAAAGCAACAGTATGAAAGTTAAAGCTCGATTTAGTTGAGATATTTAAATATCAAAGCAACATTTAGGTTAAATCTCAACTAATCATATACATTTTGTGAATCCAAACTAAACAAGTAGTTTAAGATGTATATTTGGAAATTTAATTTCTTGGATTAACTTGGTGTCCTATTAAGTTGAGATAGACATAGAGATATACAACTTAGAGTCTTTGGTCATATCTCAACTTAATTTTATCCATTTAGTTTGGGGGTTTTGGAACCCATACTAACTCAACATTCTTTTTCTTGTATGGGCATGAAAAAGAGTAATGTCCAAGACGTGAGCAATAATGGCAACATATAGAATCAACCTCAAGTCTTTTTCTATGGTTTTGTTCTAGGTTGTTCTTTGGTACAAATGTAGCTTGATGTGCTCATGTCTTTCTCCAACTAGGTTGTTGATGAGATTTCCCTTTGGGCTTATAACCTAGTCCTCTTCTCCCAATTTGATGATAGGAATCATCCAATATTCTATCAAGGATTCCATTGTTGCTTAACCTACTAACTTCTTGTTGCAACTTAGCGATATCATCCATTCTTTTCTTAATATCTAGTTTTGCTTGATCTAGATTAGATGATAAAGAATTCCTTTCTTTCACTATATTATCATAATCTAGATGTGTACACAAAACAGGTTGTTTTTGAAGATCATTTAACTTTGCAAGTAATCCAACCTTTTCTTGATATAGAAGATCATAATTTGTTTCTAGAGTAAAAATCTTCACATCACTACTACTTAGAGATGATTTCAAAGTACGATTTTCAGAAACAATGCTATCTTTTTCAAAACCAAGATTATTCAATTTAGCATATAAATCTTCATTTTCGGATGTAAGAGCAAGAAGTCTAGCATTTAACTCATCGTTTGTTTTACTAGATTTCTTTAATTTCTTCTTGCACTCAATATACTTATTGTGTGTTTCTTCAAGACTAGAAATTAGCTCTTCTTTTGATAAATCAAGAAGGCTTACCTCTTCTTCTTCTTCTTCATTGGTTGTAGCAATGAGACAATTTTTGTGCTTTTCCTCTTTCTTCTTTTCTCTCCATGGACAACTGATTGTTGTATGGTTTGTTCCTAGACACCAATTGCAACTTGTTGTAGGTTGGTCCAAGTTGTTCCTTTGTCTGCGGTTGTACTCACCTCCACCCTTCATTCTTCAAGACCTGGTTAGGGTTCCTTGAAGCCTTCTCTGATACCAATTGAAAATCTACTAGAGGGGGGGGTGAATAGAGTTTTAAATATAATTTTAACAATTACTGAAACTCAAACAACCAACCACAAAATATTGGACAAGGGGACAAGGATTTAGAGTGGTTCCAACTTTAGCAAATACTAAAGTTGTCAGTCCACTACCCGGTTGCTTACCCAACCGGGATTTGGAAAGAATTTAATTTTATTACCTCACAAGGACTTTACATAAAATTACAATTCTCTCCCTAAACCCTTCAAGAAGCATTCACCTAGAAGTAATCGCCCAACCTTGAAGCAACCTTCACCTAGAAGTAATTGCACCACCTTGAAGCATCCTTCCTCCTGAAGTAGCTTCCCGTTGCAATAGCCTTCTTGAAGTAGCTTCCCGTGCGATAGCCTTCTTGAAGTAGCTTGAAGTCCACCTTCTCCTCCGAGAAGAACCTTCTCCAATCAGCAGCCTCCAACCCTAGGAGTATCAAGGAGAATACAAAGGATAAAAGGAACAAGAAGGAAAATAGAAATTACAACTTATCCTTTGAAGCACAAGGTTTGATTTTCCTATATCAAGCGTATCGATCTCCTAACCAATGAGTGTAGAAGTGTAAGTGTTGTGGTAAGGAGATGCTAGCCTATAGGACATGAAATAGGAGCAATGGGAATTAATAGCAAATGTAGGAATTGCTCTATTGCTCAAAACAGTATTGCCAATGTGTATTCAAGCTCAAGTATAGCACAAGTGTAGCTTAGGTGTTATTTGGTGTCCTAAGACATGTCCTATTTATAGGAATGTCCTATGGATGCTTAAGGACGTTCTAGACAACTTCTAGGGGTTTCTAAGTGCTTAACTAGCTGTTAGGTATAAGTTAGGTGTGTTAGTAACGGCTAGTTGCTTTATTCTGCAGTTGATGTCAGAGACCATCTCGGTCGACAATTTGTCGACCGAGATACCTACTCGGTCGAAGTTTTGTCGACCGACAGGCTCTCTGGATCAACGTTCACTTGCAACTGCCAACTACCTTGTCAGCTGTGTCTAACGGCTACTTGGGTCTTTCTCGGTCGAGAAGTTTGTCGACCGAGAGTGTCTCGGTCGAGGAGTTTGGTCGACCGAGATTGACCCTGTTTCAATCTTTCAATTTAGGCACTAAGTATATGTATGAGTGTGCATATGTGATCCTATTTGAAAGGGATGACCTATCTAAGTGTGGTGATTGGCTAGGGAAGATCTAACACTTGATTTACATGAAATCTAAATACTTGTACATTATATATTTGTACAAGTTTACAATTGATTACATTTCATGACATTTACAATCATTCAAGCATATAGATTCCCTAGAGCTTTGTCATCCACCATATTCCTGCAACACTCAAGTAGCACGTTAGATCAACAAGAATGAAATGTTTGTCATCATCGAAACAAAGGGATTTATCATAATGTCCAATTTATCCAACACCGCCCGTGCTTGTTTCTCCCTTGCGAAGCAGTAGAGGGTGGTTAAATGGGAAGAGAGGTTGAGAAGGGAGGACGCCCACACTGGGCTGCTCGACGGCGTCGCACAGCAGAGGAAAGTCGGGGATGCAAAAATAGAGTGTTGAGGCCGAGATGGCGCGCGAGGCTGAGGTCTGAGAGAGGAGCACTTGTGTCGAACCTTGGGGGGGTCCTTTTTATAGAATTGGGGCTAGGATTTTAGGGTAAAACGAGATCTAGATGCAGACCTAGCCGCCGGAGTGAGAGGGGAAAACAAGAAACTCATGGGGAGGGAGTAATGGCACAGTAAAGATGGTCAAAGTAGGGCTGGACAAGTTTGAAATTGCGAGGCAAACCTTTTTGTCCGCTCATAATTTTGAATCGAGCCCTCTTGGGGCTAATTGCCTCTTTGGGCCGCAATTACACCTTCCCGCAATCAGCGGGAGGTTGAAGATAACCCCTGGGCCATTAGATCGGCCCCTAATCCGCAGGAGGGTGCATCCAAGGGTTGAGATCGCCCCCGGATACTTTCCCTGGGATTGTTGACATGGAAAAGCCAATAAAAGGCAATTATAAAGGGATTTTGAGCACAAAAACTTCTAAAATTCATAGAAATGTATAGGAATGCCCAATTGACCTCAAATTTGGACCAAAGCCTCACAAAAACGTGGAGAACCTTTATAAAAAGTTTGAGGACGAAAATATGAAGTTTGATAGATCAATTTGATTCTTTGGACAAAGTGATGAAAGAATCCAATTTGAAGTGTTCTAATGTGTATAAAATCCACATTGGCCACCATATCTTGGATTTGAGTTTCAAAATGATTATGAAGCCAGGAAAAAATGATTTGTCATCATGTGTGAGTATAAGGAGGGTAAAATTGGAATTAATTCATATTAATTGCTAAATTTCACTTCATCACACAACAAGGGAGAGAAAAATTGTGATCATTGTTGTGGGAGAGCAAGTTGGTGACTAGTACACCAACATGAGGGATGACTCCTTCCTAATCATTCTAGAAGGATGATAGGAGTTCTAGGTGGTCCGTGTGAACTACCATGGAGGTGGAAGATAGTTTTCTGCCTCTTGGAGGACAACATCAACCAGAAGTTCATGACAAGAGGAGCTGTTGAAGAAGACGACGTTTGTGGCTGTAGTCTATGGTGCATACCAGGAGGCACAACAGTCAGACGAGTCCTAGTTCAACAAGGATTCAGAGTTGTGCATATACAAAGATAAGGATTGTCATTGGACTTGTTCTAAGACCATGCATATCCTCAAAACCATCCTTCTTGTATTATAGTAATCGACACGATCTACTGAGTAAGGGGAATATGGTAGATAATTTTTTTTGTTTTCACTGCCTACTCTTTAGCTGTATTTCCCTACACAAACCACAAGTAGAAACATGATAATAAGATATAAGTCGAAAGCAATCATCATAGAATGAAATTATAGAGTTTACAAATTATATTCCCCCAACATGGCATCAAAGTATCATTTTAAACCCAAATAGCCCATCACAAGGGACTTAGCTAAACATGATTAAACAAAATAGAAAAAGAGAAAGGAGAAGGAAAAATATATCCATATAAATCCATGTAAGCTCCTCCTCCTTCACCACCAAGATGATGTAGCTAGAGCTACTTCCTCCAAGGTAGGTAGATGACATGGAAATGTGAGGTTTTGTACTAGGGTTATGAGGTGGAAGAAGGTGGAAATGGAGTGGGTGGTACATGGGGGTAGGTGGGAGATCCTTCAATGCTAATCAATGCTAAGGGACTGTAACTTCTGCCAACTTTCTTGCGACGACCTCCACCCATATATATATAGGTGGTTGGGAAGCACTAGGTTAAGTGAGGGTAGTTTGGATAAAATAGTGTAAAAATTGGTAGGATTTGGATATTCACAACAGTTGTGGTGGTCACCATGGCCATGGTGGATAGAGGACAACTTGTTCATGGTGGAGTGGCATGAGCGAGGTGGAAGTGGCTAAAGGTTCAAATGAAAGTGGAATTTTTGGGAGGTCAGTAACTACGACCGTGGTGAGCACCATGACCTTGATGGCACGGGTGTGCCGTGGGGCACGGGCATGGTGGAGGGAATGGACACAAAGGTTCTACTAGGGTTGTCATTTTTGATGCTTCTCTCCATAGTTGTGGTGGCTTCCACAAGCGAGGTGGACATGAAGTGCCACAACTGTGTTGATGGCCATGATCGTGGTGGTTGAATTATTATAGCTTGTTGAACTTCAAATTCTCCTGTGATTTGGGCGTTTTTGTGACGATCCGACCACAAATCAAATCATCACTAGTAAATAACTGTGGAATTACTATAAACAGCGGATTAACAAAAATCACTAAAAATTAAAACCATTTTTCAAAGAGATCCATTCCAAAGAAAACTCTTACTGAAAGGTCCAAAACCTTATATACATCATTATTCACATTGTACATCTCTGGTACATCTCATCTTGAGAATAACATATAACAGTTGCTTTACCAAACTATACATGAGCAACATAAAACCTCGAGGCACGTAAGCCAAAATCTCTTATTGATCATAAAACCAGTACGAACCAACTCCAAGGACCTGAGAGTACAGAGACGACACATAGGACTCATATCTATAAGACATGACAGACAATACACTCAACCTGAGCTGTCAATGTTGCCTCAGATGTTGTTCTTCCTCTGCAGAAAGGTCTTCACCTCCTCGTGCACGTCCACCTAAAAAATTCGGTCCCACATGGGTGAGACAATTGTAATTGTCCCAGCGAGAGATATAACTCTCCGCCGACCATATTATTATCACAAATTAAGCATTTATAAACTGAGCAGAGGTTCTTTTTATATTAACAGGTAGGATAATTCACTATATGAACAAAATGAAGTAATCTCCTTTCTTGAGGAGAACATTGCATCTACCCGTGGTAGAGTTATAAATCATCTATCTGCTTTGCAAGGAATGTAAAGAGCATAAATAACATCTATTAACTAAGATGTATAACTGAAGTACGCATCAATCAATGTTTTCCATATTCGATCCTTAAGCAGATATGCTACACGGCTGATTACATTTTACAATCACACTTATGCCCTGAGGAAGTGAGCCGTACCACTCAAATCCAATCGACCATTGCGAAGTCGAAATCGGTACCATACAAGGTCCATGGAAGAGCCGGACTCCATGACCTCACCCGTCTCGGTCAGTGAGAGAAAACAAGCAGGACCGCAGTCTCTTGCTTAAGTGACCTTAGTCACACAGGGTCAGGCTACCCTCTGCCTAGCCCACCTTGGTATAGGTGTCGGCGCTAGAAAATCGAGCCACGGGCTAGTTCACCGTGCTCCCTGAGCCATCAATGCATTCATGCTCTATCACACTGAGCCATGGGCCTATTCACCATGCTCTTATCACACTGAGCCACGAGCCTGAAACCGTGCTCTGGAGTCTACCACCGAAGTTGTACTCTAACCTTCCTATTTGTGGCTAGGAGCAACCCCACATATTCAACAATATGTGCTCCGGATTAACCTGTAGGAGAACCCGTTTCACCATCACCAACTGCTAACGATGATGGATCTATGGCCAGGGCACTACATGATAAAATTCCACTTGATTAATTAAGTGCATTACCATATTCTTTTAGCATCAATCAAGTTTTCACACATGAATTATTATGACAAATACTACAAAGAAAGGTATAATACATCTATCACGTACTTTTCAAATCTTTAAAACACATGATACTTGGGATCTCAGTCCCTTATCACATTACTGGGAATTCTCATCCCTTCACATAATCATTATCATGATTGTTGGATCTGGGTATTCAAACCGTTAGATCGTCATATAACATTGTTACCTCTATAACATGTAACCATTACCTCTAGGTCCTCAGACCAAGGTATTCATTTCACTTGTTGTGCAAGTATTCACATGGCTCACAAGGCCATCACACATCTTGTCACCTCTCACTAGGCAACAACTTATTAACATGGCTCACAAGGCCATTGCACATCTTGTCACCTCTCACAAGGCAACAACTTATTCACATGGCTCACAAGGCAATTACACATCTTGTCACCTCTCACTAGGCAACAACTTATTCACATGGCTCACAAGGCCATTACACATCTTGTCACCTCTCACTAGGCAACAACTTATTCACATGGCTCACAAGGCCATTACACATCTTGTCACCTCTCACTAGGCAACAATTTATTCACATGGCTCACAAGGCCATTACACATCTTGTCACCTCTCACTAGGAAACAACTTATTCACATGGCTCACAAGGCCATTGATCATCATACTTGTTATACAAGTATTTAACATGCCTTACAAGGCTTATGCAATAAAAGAAATACAACCTTCCCATCATTAGGGTTAAGGTTTTCCTTTCTTATCGATTAGGGTTTCATGTTTATTTTATTGATCCAAACCCTAATTCATTGCTCCACACATCTAGGAGCATACATTTCTATCATAAGTATCCAATCATACTTATTTATTCTCAACATTTATCATTAAATGATTACCAACACAAGGTACGTGTTTCTCTCTCATCCTCTCTAGGATATTGATTACATCATACTTTATTGTTTTGGCAACCCTTTCTCAAGGTATGTTAGTGTTGCAACACATCCCACTATCACACCGATAGCGAGGTGTTACACAAAAATGTGCGGAAATCACAATAGTCAAAGATTACCAAAAACACGGGTTATTTGAAACCGATTGTGGAAAGTAGGTAAACTTGAGAAAACTATTACATTTAAGTCCACATCTTGCAAGGAAACAGGTTATACAAACATTTACAAGCCTTGATACGTGAACAACTTAGAGGAACGGCTGTCTAGCCATCACATGAGTTCATCACCTGTTTATATGTACATAAAGGCCCACATTCGGCCGGCAGCAGGATATACAAAGGATCAAAGGTTATACATCGTGAAACATCGTCAAAACACTCCCAAGGACCTGAGAGTACAGGGATGACTCTAGACTCTACTGAAAAACCACCAAAACAACAGCATGTCCAACGCTTGCCTCCTACTGCTCGGCCGCAACTCCGCGACCACCACCACGTCTAGCTCGACCACCTAAAAAAAGGTTATAAACCAGCGGGGTGAGACACACAGTCCCAGTGAAAAACATAACTCCCCGCCGAAACTACAAAACCTCAGAAGGATAAAGCAGATAACTGATAAGAGGTATAATAAGAGTCGTTATAAAGAAAAGTTGTTCATACTAGTAATTTTTACCAGAAGTATGGAAGATGTATACCCAAGCGTTTCTATATGGAACATGATTAACAAGATAAGATTTGTAAGGTCTTACTTCATAATATAAGGAACGTATAAGCAACTGCAAGATATAACATGATTAACTACACAAGCAAGGCCTCAACCAATGTTTCGTGTCTTTCCTTAAGCAGTAAATACTATTTGGCTGGGTTACGTATTATTATGCCCCGAGGAAGTGAGGCGTACCACTCAAGTCCAACCTTCTGTTGCGAAACCCAAGCCGGTGCCATACAAGGTCAATGGAAGAGCCGGACTCCACGACCTCTCCGCCTCGTGGTCAGTGCACGAGTACAACACAAGCAGGACCGCAGTCTCTTGCTTAGGTGGCCTCAGCCACAGGGTCAGGCTACCCTATGCCTAGCCCGCCTCAGTACAGGTCTCGGCGCTAGTGAAACTGACCCACGAGCCTATTCACCGTGCTTGGATCCATGAACGCATTCATGCTCCCATATCACATATCCTGAGCCATGGGCCTGTTCACCATGCTCTTCACATACTGAGCTATAGGCCTGAATCCGCACTCTGGAGTCTACAACCAAAGTTGCACTCTTACCTCCTTACTTTAGGCTAGGAGAAACCTCACATATTCAACAATATGCACTTCGGGTTAACCCACAGGAGAACCCGTTTCACCATCACCAGCTTCTGACGATGATGGAACTATGGCCAGGGAAAACTACATAATATGTTCCACTATATAACATGCAAGATTTTAAGTAGATTGCAAGATTTAACCAAGTTGTATAACATGCAAACTATAACAAGAACAAACAACATGGAACTCAATATTATGCTTTTATTGTAATCAACATCCTCCTGATCCATCACAAGAATCTATCATTACATGTTATCACTTGGCCTCTTGCCAATCATCTAGATCCATCTCAAGGATCATCACATTGTCATGGGATCTCAATCCCTTATCATATAGTTCCATTTCCTCTCAAGGTATTCACATCATCTTAGGTAATTATTCAAACAATGTTATTCAATTACATATACCTCATAGCCCTTGACCTGGCTATGTAACTGCATGGAACACCTACATGGTTAGTATGCACAATCATCATAGAAAGATCATATTATCAAGCAAAGCATCTTACATGCTTACAATTTCCTTAGCATTATACATAATGTCAAGATGATCACATACATACATAAAGTCATGTTAAGATACATAGATAAACTCTACCATAACGATTACCATCAAGCATATCAAGGGACACCATCATGACTAAACGTGATGGCAAGAACAACATATCAGTTTCCATAAGGTACATGACCCTTACTAAAAGCATCCACTACCCTCACCACAGGTGATATCGGGCAGGGCACCCTCATCCATCGTCCAACCCATAACGGTCAGCACAAGGGTGTATCATGCAATGTTGCATCAGGCATACCGTGCACTCACCAGCATCATGCACTGTGGTATCGTGCAACGCTGCGTCAGCACCAAGGGTAACGTCAACCAAGCGTGCAGATAACCAAGGAAGCATATCGTGAAACGGGGTGTCGTGCTTCATGGCAACGGCCACAAGGCTACCTCCCCAGGTTAGGTGTATCGGGCAACAAGGTGTCGTGCAACGCCCAACCAGTGTCTTGCTGTTGGTCGACACACACAGAGCTAAGGCCAAGGGTGGCGCTCCTTACAGAACTCGCTAGCAATGTCCATACCTTAAAGAACAATGAAACCAAGCTACATCTAAGTCATGTGTGTCGGGAAAGACACTCCACAGGAGGCAACGCCTAAAGGTGCAACTCAAACAGCCAGTAGGGAACTTGTCGCTCAGCCAACCTATCTATAGCCTATCAGCCGTCACAAACAAGGACTGGTAGTGTGACGCCCGTCACAGGGTCAGGGACCAAGGGTATCCTCCATCACAGCCACCCCAACATGTCGTCCAAGGTTCTAGGTCAAGAGGTATTGAGCAACACCTCCTCCAAGCTCATAACAGCCAAGATGCAACTTCACAAGATCGTCATCAACCTCAAACAAAAGGGCACAAAACCCTAATGGATCAAGAAGATGACTCACCTCTCAACTATCAAGAGAGAGGGGTATTGCAAAGCTTCATATCACCGATCGGGAAACACAAAGAACAACCCTAAACGAGGTCCACAACTACCACCAAGCTCACCCTTCAAGTCCATGGTGAGAGGAGGGTGTTGCTCAAGCTACTAGAACACAAGCTCACCTCTCAACTTGAATGAGAGAGGAGTGTTTCTCATGATACTAGAACTCAAGCTCACTCCTCAAGACCTAGGAGAGAAGGGAGTATTGCTCACCAAGAAACCCTAGAACACATGGTTCGGCCAACAGGAAGAAACTAAACAAGAAACTAAGCTAGTAACACGCATAGCCGATCCTAAGCAAAAAGAACATAGAAGATGGTAATGTAGTTAGGGTTAGGAGTTATGTAACCCGCCTTAAGAAAGCTCCAAGATCCTAGCACCACCACACGAAGGAGAGCAAGCCACTCTAGGGTTCGGCCACCACTAGAGGAAGAAGGAGACTCCAAGACAAGGATCGGCCACCAATCTTACAAAGGAAGAGAATGTGTCGTGCACCAAGGAGAGGAAGACTAAGGAGCTAAAGGGATCCTTAGTAAGGGAAAGGAAAAGCATATATAGAAGGGGATGGAGGAGGAAACAAGGTAGAGAAAAGCAAGGTTTCGCCTACCTAGGGACACTTGTCCATGTGCAAAAGCCACCACTCTAGCATGCCCTAAACACATGTCCAAGGCCATAGCCACATGCAAACATCAAGCACCAAGTGTCCACTAGTGTTGACACAAACAAGGTCAAAGAAGGTCAAAGGTCCATGGTCGACACACCTGGACGACACACCATCACCATGGGTGACACAACCCTGGGAGACACAGCCTGGGCGACACAAGCACCCTCTTGCCCGACACAAGGTTCAACCAAGCAAAGGCAAGGCACCACAAGGCCAAACAAGCTCAACCAAGCCCAAAGGAACTCAAACAACGAGTCAAACCTTTCCTCTCAACACTAGAGGAAGCAAGGAGAGGGAGGAACACTACACAAGGTGACAAACTTGCCCAAAAACCCTAGATGTGGGTTAATTGCAAGTAGCACCTCCAACTCCCAACAACAGACCAACAAACCCGAATCACCACTGAAGGTGATTTGCAAGCAACAGAGCATCAGGGTTAGGCAAAGAAAACAGGGTAAACACTAAATGGAGGTTAGGGTCCTTACAAGCTAACCCCCTACAAAGGGATTTCGTCCCCGAAATCCGAAGAGAACAATGAGGGATACTTCCTCCTCATCTCTTCCTCCAGCTCCTATGTAGCTTCCTCAATGCCACGATGATGCCAAAGAACCTTTACAAGAACCAGGTCCTTCCTCTTCAGCTTCTTAACCCTTCTATCAAGGATCATCACATGACCTTCCTCATAGGTCACATCTTCTTCAAGCTCAACTTCGTCTGGTTGTATCACTGTTCCTAAATCTGGATGACTTTTCTTTAGCATACTGACGTGTAATACCAGATGTAACTTGTGCAACTCTGGCGGTAGCTCTAATTCGTAAGATACTTTACCAACACGTGCTATGACCGGGTATGACCCCATATACCTGGGTGCTAGCTTACCCTTCTGGCCAAACCTCAACACACCTTTCCACGACGAGACTTTAAGATACACTTTGTCTCCTACATGGAACTCCAAAGGTCATCGGTGATTGTCTGCGTAAGAATTCTTCCTGTCCTGTGCCGCTTTCAACTGTTGCTGTATTAGCTTGATCTTTTTTGTCATCTGCTGTACTAACTCAGGACCCAAAAACTGATATTCACCAGACTCATACCAACACAAAGGAGATCTGCACTTCCTGTCATATAAGGCCTCATAAGGAGCCATGTCAATGCTCCGCTGATAACTGTTGTTGTAGGCAAACTCTATCAAACTGAGGTGTATGTCCCAACTGCCTAGGAACTACAAAACACAAGCTTGAAGGAGATCCTCTAGAATCTGAATAGTCCTCTCAGACTGTCCATCTGTCTGCGGGTGAAACGCGGTACTGAACCTCAACTGCTTTCCCAATGCTTTGTGCAAGTGTTCCCAGAAACAACTCGAGAACTGAGGACCTCTGTCACAAACTATCGTTGCTGGCACACCGTGCAAACACACTATCTCATCCACATATACCCGAGCGAGCTTCTCCGCTGTATACGTTGTTTTCACAGGTATGAAATGGGCAGACTTTGTCAACCTGTCCACTATAACCCAAATGGAATCATGATTCCTAGTTGTCCTGGGTAGGCCAACTACGAAATCCATGGTTATATGATCCCATTTCCACTGCGGTATTGGTAGGGGTTGCAACATACCTGCCAGCTTTTGATGTTCAGCCTTGACTTGCTGACAAATCGCACACCTAGTCACGAACTCTGCCACATCTTTCTTCAAGCCGGGCCACCAATATAAGTCCTTCAGACTATGATACATCTTTGTGACTCCTGGATGCATAGCATACATCGACGTGTGTGCTTCCTCAAGCACTAACTTCCTCAGATCATCCACATCAGGGACCACCATCCTATCACGATAGCAAACTAGTCCATCCTCGGACTCATGGAACCCATCACGCTTTTAACTGCCGAACTCTGATCTGATCAATTGTACTGTATCATCTGCTTGTTGTGCATCCTTGATCTGCTGTCTTAGCGTAGGCTTGACTTGCATTTGTGCTAAGAGTGCAGCTAACAAAGAAACTTCCATCTGCACATTCTTCTGCCGCAAGGAAACAAGTATACCCTGTCTATGGCATACCAGGGAACTCAACTGTGCCTTCTTTGAAGAAAAAGAAGAAGACTTTCGGCTAAGCGCATCCACTACCAAATTTGCCTTACCAGGATGATACTCGATGGTGCAATCGTAATCATTGATCAACTCCATCCATTGCCGCTGTCGCATGTTCAGCTCATGCTGTGAAAAGATGTACTTTAGATTCTTATGATCCGTAAAGATCTGACACACTTCCCCGTAAAAATAGTGTCTCCAAATCTTTAGCGCATGAACTACTGCCGCCAACTCCAGATCATGAGTCAGATAGTTCTCCTCATGTTTCTTAAGCTGTCTTGAAGCAAAAGAAACCACATGATCTTCCTGCATCAGCACACAACCTAAACCTTTCTTGGAAGCATCGCAGAAAACAACATAGCCCTTCCCAGGTTCTGGCAGGATTAACACTGGAGCACTGGTCAACTTCTCTTTCAAACTCTAGAAAGCTTGCTGGCAACGGTCATCCCAGAAAAAAGGTACATCCTTTCTGGTCAACTTTGTCATTGGAAACGCAATCGCACTGAAGTGCTTGATAAACCTCCGGTAGTATCCTGCTAAACCCAGAAAACTACGGACTTCTGTCGGCGTCTTCGGCTGTTCCCATTCTGCAACAGACTCCACCTTCTTGGGATCTACTTTGACTCCTTCTGCAGATATCACATGACCCAAGAAAGTTACCTCTTCCAACTAGAACTCATACTTACTGAACTTGACATACAACTGATGTTGGCGAAGAAGAGTCAACACTCGTCGAAGATGTTGCTCATGTTCTTGCCTGCCCCGACTGTAGATCAAGATGTCATCTATGAAGACTATGACAAACTAATCTAGGAACAGATGAAACACTCGATTCATCAGATCCATGAAAGCAGCAGGTGCATTGGTTAGCCCAAATGGCATAACCACAAACTCGAAGTGACCATACCTCATCCTAAAAGCTGACTTTGGTATGTCATCGGCCTTAATCCTCAACTGATGGTATCCGGACTGTAGATCTATCTTTGAAAACACTATAGCACCACGTAGCTGATCGAACAGATCATCTATCCTCGGCAGCGGGTACTTGTTCTTGATCGTGACCTTGTTCAACTGCCGGTAATCTATACACAACCACATCGATCCATCCTTCTTCTTGACGAACAGAACTGGAGCACCCCAAGGCGACGTACTTGGTCGGATGAAACCTTTCTCCAACAACTCTTGCAACTACTTCTTAAGCTCTGCCATCTCTACTGGAGCCATCCTGTACGGCGTCTGTGCGATAGGTTGCGTACCTAGAACCAGATTGATCTCGAAATCAATCTCTCAGGGTGGAGGAACACCAGGGAACTCCTCGGGGAACACATCCACAAACTCTCAGACAACAGGCACCTCCTCCAGACTAGGACCTTTTGCCTTGGTATCCACAACGGTATCCACAACGTGAGCTAAGAACGCCTCACATCCTTGTCGTAACAACTTATCTGCCACCAAAGCTGATACTAGACACGTTGGAAGAATCTTCCTATCTCCTTGGAAGATCCACTTCTCTCCATCATCATCAAACACCGCTTGCTTGGAACCACAATCCAAAACAACCTTATACTTCTCTAAGGTATCCATCCCAAGGATAACATCGAAACCATGCATAACAAGTGGTATAAGGTCCACTTGCATATTGTGTCCCGAAAAAGATAAAACACAAGATGGACACTCTTCTCGAAGCATCGAGGAACCATAAAGAGGGGTTTCTAACAACAAACTATCTTTCTTACAACTAATAGGTAAACAACAGTTCTCAAGCATACTATAGGTGATAAAAGAGTGTGTAGCACCCGGGTCAACCAGAACAAATATAAAGCAAGAAGAATACATATCAGAATGAAATAACTCCATCTGACCTATCACTACTCGCGGGTTGACTATCGCCTCCGACTGACTCATAGCATAGAATCGAGCTGTTGCTTGCTTTCCACGTCCTCTGCTTCCTTGAGTAGATGATCCCACTTGTGACGTTTGACCACGTCCTCGCCCTCGGCTACTACTGGGCTATTGTCTATCTGACCCTTGTTGATTTTGCCTCGGCAGCTGTGTTACTTCAACATCTCTGTTTGGGCAATTGAACCTCCAATGCCCGATCTGACCACACAGATGGCATGACTAGTCTCGATGTTATGGCCTAGACGGTCCTGTCACTACCACAGAAACTGTGCTATGTGCCTTTGACGGTGAAGAAACATAACCTCTTCCTTTATTTGGGGACCACTATGACGGTGCATTGGAACCTCTCATTACTGATGGTGCTACAAACCTTGGCTTCTTGAAGCCACCAAACCTCTGTCCCTGAAACTGAGCAGGCCTCTTCCTAGACATAGATTCTCTTTTCTCCCTAACTGATTGTTCGATCCTCCAGACGGATTCCACAAACGTAGCAAACCGCTCTCGGTTCTCCAACGCAGAAACAGGTGTTGTCAGCTCAGAACTCAGACCCTTCTCAAAATGTCTGATCCGCTCTTCGTCTGTCACTGCCATGTGAGGACAAAACCTCAATAGATCCATGAACTTGGCCTCGTACTCGGTGATGTTCAGCATTCCTTGTCACAAGCTCTCAAACTGACTGATCTTCTCATCCAGATACATCTTCGGGAAGTATCTGCTGACGAACTCGCGCCGAAAAACCTCCCAACAGATCACCTCACCAGGTCGCTTCTCCTCCTCGATGGTCCACCAGTGACCAGCACTACCTTTCAGAAGGTAGACAACGTGCTTTACCTTGTCTGCTTCGAGGATGTCGAGGATCCGAAAAGCCTTCTCAAGACTTGTCAGCCACAGATCTGCATCCGCTGGATCATCCATTCCAGCGTAATCCGAAGCTCCAACTCGGCGAAGCCGCTCAAAGGTCTTCCCAAGACCCAATGTTTCACCATGGGGAGCCTATGCTCTCAGCGGAGGCACTGGCAATCTCTCTACCATGAGATTCATCGTAGCCATTATCTGCCCCATAAGTTGTTGATAGGAAGGGTGTTCAAAAATGGCTGGGTCAGGTTGGGAGACCTCAGGCACCCGATCTTCATGTGCCTGCCCTATAGCTCCATCAACTAATGCAGCATCACTGTGCTCTACAGCATGTTCTTCATGGTTTCCAGACATCTTGGCTTTTCTTCCGTTGAGGGCAGAAAATGATTGTAAGAAAATCTGGAAAACTCACAAGAATAGACACCACCTAGTCTTATATCCCTGTAGACTCAGCGAACCTAAAGCTCTGATATCAAACTTGTGGCAACACATTCCACTATCACACCGACAGCGAGGTGTTACGTGAAAATGTGCGGAAATCACGATAACCACAAATTACCAAAAACACGGGTTATTTAAAACCGATTGCGGAAAGCAGGTAAACTTGAGAAAATTATTACATTTAAATCCACATCCTACAAGGAAACAAGTTATACAAACATTTACAAGCCTTGATACATGCACAACTTAGAGGAACGACTGTCTAGCCATCACATGAGTTCATCACCTGTTTATATGTACATAAAGGCCCACATCCGGCCGGCAACAAGATATACAAAGGATCAAAGGTTATACATCGTGAAACATCGTCAAAACGCTCCCAAGGACCTGAGAGTACAGGGATGACTCTAGACTCTACTACAAAACCACCAAAATAGGAACATGTCCGACGCTTGCCTCCTACTGCTCATCTTGCTGCTCAACTGCAACTCTGTGACCATCACCACGTCTAGTTCGACCACCTAAAAAAAAGGTTATAAACCAGTGGGGTGAGACACACAGTCCCAGCGAGAAACATAACTCTCCGCCGAAACTACAAAACCTCAGAAGGATAAAGCAGATAACTGATAAGAGGTATAACAAGAGCCATTATAAAGAAAAGTTGTTCATACTAGTAATTTTTACCAGAAGTATGGAAGATGTATACCCAAGCGTTTCTATATGGAACATGATTAACAAGATAAGATTTATAAGTTATTACTTCATAATATAAGGAACGTATAAACAACTACAAGATATAACATGATTAACTACACAAGAAAGGCCTCAACCAATGTTTCGTGTCTTGCCTTAAGCAGTAAATACTATTTGGCTGGGTTACATGTTATTATGCCCTGGGGAAGTGAGCCGTACCACTCAAGTCCAACCTTTGGTTGCGAAACCCCAGCCGGTGCCATACAAGGTCAATGGAAGAGCCGAACTCCACGACATCTCTGCCTCATGGTCAGTGCACGAGTACAACACAAGCAGGACCGCAGTCTCTTGCTTAGGTGGCCTTATCCACAGGGTCAGGCTACCCTCTGCCTAGCCCGCCTCGGTACATGTCTTGGCGCTAGTGAACTGAGCCACGGGCCTATTCACCGTGCTCGGAGCCATGAACGCATTCATGCTCCCATATCACATATCCTGAGCCATGGGCCTGTTCACCATGCTCTTCACATACTGAGCTATGGGCCAGAATCCGCACTCTGGAGTCTACAACTGAAGTTGCACTCTTACATCCTTACTTTTTTTTATGGAAGTCGGGCGATTATTTTATTCATCTCGCTCACCCCGTGCAAGCATATTCAAAGGCAAATTACAAATATGAGTTATTTACATAGAATTAAACATGGTAGTACTACTACCATTACAAGGAAGGACTTGTCTAGTATCAATGACGTCCTTGGGAGGGACATCATAATACTTGATTCTACAAGTTTTTTGAAGGTGTGCCTTAGCCAGTGCATCAGCTGCTCCATTTTGCTTCCTCTCCACGTGTTGAATCATCATATTGCCTCCCAGAACAAGTTGAATGCCCCTGATAATGCTAGCATATCTAGGGTTCTTGTCATAATCCTCCTGCAACATCTTCACGGTCATAAGACAGTCAGTGATCACGGCAGTGCTTTGCAAATTGACAGCTTTAATAAGTTTTGCAGCAAGGGCAATGGCCATGAATTCGGCCTGTAGAGGATTGTCCGCTGAGATCAGCTGTCCTACCCCTCCTTTCCATTGATTATTACAGTCCTGGACAATCACAACAATGGCACCTTTGCCCTTCTTCCAGGCTGCGTCCACATACATCGACATTTGTCCGCTCCAGCTGCGATTGTGATGCGGCATTGCTATTGGGGTCTCAATAACTGCTTCTCTAACCCAAGCAGCGGCATTTTTTCTGTATTCTAAAAGGATTCTGTTCACCTGTTGTGAGGTCGGAGTGTCTGTAGCTTCGAAGACTTCCAAATTGCGGTACTTCCAAATGACCCAGCAAGCTATAAGGAACATAGTACCGGTAGCTTCACTAGAACGGAGACCCCTACTAATCCATTGATCAAGGTTAGAAGCATTCCAGAAATCTTGCGCAATAGACGCACCATTCCCAGCCGTAGCTCCCGCAAGTAAACACTGCCATACTAATTTCACCTTTGCACAGTCTCTTAAGGCATGAAAACTGGTCTCGTCGTCTGTATTGCAGCGACTACAAGCTGCATTGGTGGTCATCCGCTGTCTCCTCCGTTTCGAGTTAGTAAGGAGGGCTCCATTAGAAGCGATCCACATGAAGGTCTTTACCTTCGCCGCCACCTGAGCTTTCCATATAACAGACCACTGTCCAGGTCTTTTTATCTCAGAATCCTCTCTCAAGGCTGTATAGGCTGACGTGGCTGTGTAGTTGCCCCCAACGTTGAGCTTCCATACATATATATCATCACCCGCAGTCTCAACAGGTGGTTGGATATTAACAATCTCCTTGACAACAGCCGCAGGAAGCCATAGATTAAGGAAGTCCCGATCCCATTGACCCTCCAAATTCACTAAACTGCTCACCTGCAAGTCCCGCAGATCATCAGGTACCTCTCGTATAACATGGTCCTTCAAATAGATGCCACTTGGGAGCCAACAATCATGCCATACGTTGATGCAGTTCCCACTCATAGGGCAGAGGAAAGTATTAGCCTTCATAAAGGAATTCATCTGCAGAACCGTTCTCGCCAAACGAGACAAATTAGAATTGATTTTTGTATTGCTCTTCAACAGCTTGTCCCGCATGGCCATGCACCAAAGGGTGTTTCTCCCACTCCAGATATCCCAGTTATGACGGAGAAGCAGTGCCTGGTTCCAGTCCCTCATAGATTTAAGCCCCAGGCCACCATGGATCTTCTTGCTCGTAATCCTTTCCCAAGACACGAGATGTGTCCCTCTCCTTTTATGGCCACCACTCCAAATGAACCGTCGGATTTCGCCATCTATTATGTCACATAGTTGCATAGGGAGCTTGGATGTTTGCATAATGTACGTTGGAATGGTGGCGAGGGTACTTTTAGCGAGGCATATGCACCCTGCTAAGGATAAAGTTTTAGCAGCCCATGAGTTGACTCTGCTTGTGACCTTATCGAGAACATCGCTGTAAGTCTTCTTGTTCACCCTAGTGTGGAGGATCGGGACCCCTAGATATCTCCCCAGGTCCGAAGTGCTTTGCAGCCCACTGCGATTACATATTTGAATAGCTTCCTGCTGGGTAACACTTTTGGAAAAGAAAATCCTCGTCTTCTCAATCGAGATGGCTTGGCCCGAAGCCAACTCAAACTCCTTGAAGCAGTGCAGAATAGTATCAATGTTGGTTATATTGGCTTTGGCAAATAGAAGAATGTCATCGGCAAAGCAGAGGTGAGCAATCCACGGGCCCTTCCTGCCCAGTTGTATAGGGTGCCATCTTTTAGAGTGGACACAGTCCTCAATCATCTGACTTAAGCGTTCGATACAAAGCACAAAAATATAAGGACTTAAGGGGTCGCCTTGTCTAAGACCCCTTCTCGGTCTAAAGCTGGTCGAACTCCTTCCGTTCCAAGCAATGGTAGAGCTTCCACTGGTGATAGAACTTATGAAATAATGAATCATGCTATTAGGAAGATTCAATTTTTTCAGCGTATCTTCAATGAAGTTCCAAGCCAGTCTGTCATATGCTTTCGTGAGATCAATTTTAATGGCCATTGTCTTCTTCGAGTTCTTCCTTTTCATAGAGTGTATAATTTCCTGAGCTGCAGTGATGTTATCAGAAATTTTCCTGCCCGGGACAAAGGCACTTTGCGCTGGATTAATCCAACCTGGTAGCCATTTTTTCAATCTTTCAACAATGACTTTAGAACAGAGCTTCAGAATGGTGTTATTGAGAGAAATAGGACGAAACTGACTTGCAAGTTCAGGTTTAGGCACTTTGGGAATGAGAACCACAGTAGCATTGCACATTTGTTCGTTTAGAATACCATTGCTTAGAGCCTCCTTAATAGTTGTACAAATGGAATCTTGAGTCGCAGGCCAGTTGGATAACAGAAAGTGAGCAGAAGTACCATCAGGACCAGCAGCTTTGTAGGGATCCATGGACTTAAGAATAGCAAGAATCTCATCCTTCTGAACAGGTTCGGACAGCCAATTATAATCCTCACCTATAACAGGAGCAAACCGTGCGGGAATGGTGTCAATTTGTTGCTGGCAGGTGTTGCTATCAGAAGTAAACAGCTCAATAAAATAATCTGTAACCAGTTTGAAAATGTCATCTTCATTAGTGATCCAATCACCCGACTGGTTTTTAATTATAAGACATTTATTGGACCTCCTCCTCTGGTTCACATAGGCTTGGTAGAAACGGGTATTGGAATCTCCCTCCCGAATCCAGTTGACATGGCTCTTTTGTTTCCAATCCTCTTCTTCCTGTTTCAGGAGTATTTTGAGCTCATCCTCCATCTTAGTGCAAAGATTGTCAGAAATAACATCATAGTGGACAGCCATGTTCATCTGAAGGGTGTTTATGTTGCGTAAAAGCCTGTCTTTAGTATCTTTTCTCTGCTTATTGCGCGCAGCATCCCACACATGGATATGCTGCCTTGCCTGCTCAAGGGCCTCATGGAAAGGAAGGTGTCTGCTCCAGTTTCGGTCCATACACTGATAGAAAGAGGGGTCCTGAGCCCATGACGCAACCTCACATATTCAACAATATGCGCTCCAGGTTAACCCGCAGGAGAACTCGTTTCACCATCACCAGCTTCTGACAATGATGGATCTATGGCCAGGGAAAACTACATGATATGTTCCACTGTGATTAGTTAGTATATTTTAAGTATATTTCAAGATTTAACCAAGTTGTATAACATGCAAACTATAAAAAGAACAAACAATATGGAACTCAATATTATGCTATTATTGTAATCAACATCCTCCTGATCCATCACAAGAATCTATCATTACATGTTATCACTTGGCCTCTTGCCAATCATCTAGATCCATCTCAAGGATCATCACATTGTCATGGGATCTCAATCCCTTATCATGTAGTGTCATTGCCTCTCAAGGTATTCTCATCATCTTAGGTAATTATTCAAACAATGTTATTCAATTACATATACCTAATAGCCCTTGACCTGGCTATGTAACTGCATGGAACACCTACATGGTTATTATGCGCAATCATCATAGAAAGATCATATTATCAAGCAAAGCATCTTACATGTTTACCATTTCCTTAGCATTATACATAATGTCAAGATGATCACATACATATAAAAAGTCATGTTAAGATACATAGATAAACTCTACCATAACGATTACCATCAAGCATATCAAGGGTCACCATCATGACTAAACGTGATGGCAAGAGCAACATATCGGTTTCCATAAGGGACGGGACCCTTACTAAAAGCATCCACTACCCTCACCACAGGTGATATCGGGCAGGGCACCCTCATCCATCATCCAACCCATAACGGTCAGCACAAGGGTGTATCATGCAATGTTGCGTCAGGCACATCGTGCACTCACCATCACCGTGCACTGTGGTATCATGCAACGCTGCGTCAGCACCATGGGTAACGTCAACCAAGCGTGCAGTAAACCAAGGAAGCATATCGTGCAACGGAGTGTCATGCTTCATGGCAACGGACACAAGGCTACCTCCCCAGGTCAGTTGTATCGGGCAACAACGTGTCGTGCAACGCCCAACCAGTGTCTTGTTGTTGGCCGACGCACAAAGAGCTAAGGCCAAGGGTGACACTCCTTACAGAACTGGCTAGCAACGTCTATACCTTAAAGCAAAATGACACCAAGCTACATCTAAGTCATGTGTGTCGGGCAAGGCACTCCATAGGAGGCAACGCCTAAAGGTGCAACTCAAACAGCCAGCAGGGAACCTGTCGCTCAGCCAACCTATCTATGTCCTATCGACCGTCACAAACAAGGACTCGTAGTGTGACACCCGTCACAAGGTCAGGGACCAAGGGTATCGTCCATCACAGCCACCCCAACATTTCGTCCAAGGTTCTAGGTCAAGAGGTATCGAGCAACACCTCCCCCAAGCTCATAACAGCCAAAATGCAACTCCACAAGATCGTCATCAACCTCAAACACAAGGGCACCAAACCCTAATTGATCAAGAAGATGACTCACCTCTCAACTATCAAGAGAGAAGGGTATTGCCAAGCTTCATATCACCAATCGCGCAACACAAAGAACAACCCTAAACAAGGTCCACAACTACCACCAAGCTCACCCTTCAAGTCCATGGTGAGAGGAAGGTGTTGCTCAAGCTACTAGAACACAAGCTCACCTCTCAACTTGAATGAGAGAGGAGTGTTTCTCATGATACTAGAACTCAAGCTCACTCCTAAAGACCTAGGAGAGAAGGGAGTATTGCTCACCAAGAAACCCTAGAACACATGGTTCGGCCAACAGGAAGAAACTAAACAAGAAACTAAGATAGTAACATGCATAGTCGATCCTAAGCAACAAGAACATAGAAGATGGTAATGTAGTTAGGGTTAGGAGTTATGTAACCCGCCTTAAGCAAGCTTCAATCTCCTAGCACCACCACACGAAGGAGAACAAGGCACTCTAGGGTTCAACCACCACTAGAGGAAGAAGGAGACTCTAAGACAATGATTGGCCACCAAGTTTCCAAAGGAAGAGAGTGTGTCGTGCACCAAGGAGAGAGGAAGACTAAGGAGCTAAAGGGATCCTTAGAAAGGGAAAGGAAAGGCATATATAGAAGGGGATGGAGGAGAAAACAAGGTAGAGAAAAGCAAGGTGTCACCCACCTAGGGACACTTGTCCATGTGCAAAAGACACCACTCTAGCATGCGCTAAACACATGTCCAAGGCCGTAGCCACATGCAAGCATCAAGCACCAAGTGTCCACTAGTGGTGACACAAACAAGGTCAAAGAAGGTCAAAGGTGTTGGTATGTATGCCCTGAGAGCCAATCATGGGATGATTGGTGGGATACATTAAGATTGATTTGATAAACATCAAAGGCAAGCTTCCAATTCTTTCTGGTTCAGTCATATGAGATAGTGATAGAACAGATTGAATGTCTAGAGAATGACAGTACTCAATGACGTATGCTTTCAGGTTGAGGACCTGAACGATGAGATCATACGGATGCTAAGAGTTTGTACATTCTTGTTATGTCCCTAGTCGGATGTCATTGTGGAAGGTAGATAGACAACAATGACACACAAGACTAGATTGTGGTGTTGGTTGATGACAGAATCTCATTAGTCATGATATAGAGATATCAAACCAAACACATAGGTACTTGTTAGAGAACAAGTGTACCGAACAGACCCACTGTGAGTTTGACACATGGAACCATGAGATGGTAGTCACAGTCAGTACTCACAGTGATGGTGGTGAGTGTGATTCTTAGACCTGAAATCACTACACTCAACACATGTCATTGGGCACACTTTGACATCATCAAACGCAGTCCTAAAACATGGGTTTTTATAAAGGTGATGATTTGGTGGCTTTTACACATGGGGCTTTTGAGGGGTGAGTGATAGATATGGGATTTGTCCCTCCTGAGGGAGTTTGATATCCATGGCCACTTGATGAGTAGGATTGAGAAAGGCGTGCACGCATGTGTGAATCAGTATGTGATACTGATGTCATACATATCTCTTCCAGTCTACTCTGAGATCAAGGAAGTGAATGAACGTTGACAGGATGACTGTTCGATGCCTCGAGTTCATTCGGGATATCAGGGATAAAGGAATTATACACTCCCTGTAACACCATTCACAGATTGTAGGATGAAAGTTGTTCTCTAACTTTCTACTTTCACTTGGGTAGCACTGATGTGTGACTAGGCACCGCTCTTTGCTTGTGAAGTCATAAGTGTTATGAAATTTCACTGCCAACGTGAAATGGACCTGCAGGGTCACACACATAGGATTTAACCTGGAAGAGGAGTTTTGTCCACAAGCAATGTTTAGATTGATTACTAAAGGAGTTTAGTAGTTCAATTAAACACTCAATCAGTCGATGGCTCAATATCATATGGTTCAAGGTGTTGGACGCATTGATTGGAGTATCAGATTGATTGAAATCGCATTTGACTGATTCTGCACAACCTGCACTCCCAACCGATCGGTTCATGTGATGAACCGGTCGGCTGAGGTTGTTGAACCGGTCGGTTCAATTGATTGAACCGATCGGCTCATGCACAGAGTAAAATGATCGGTTCAAGTGTTGAACCGATCGGTTCAACTGGTGCAATCGAGCAACTCGGGAAAGTAGGATTGGTGAGAATTTTCCTTTCGTTTCAAATTGCCCAATTTGAT
Organism: Alisma plantago-aquatica; assembly: GCA_963693085.1. Taxonomy (NCBI): domain Eukaryota; kingdom Viridiplantae; phylum Streptophyta; class Magnoliopsida; order Alismatales; family Alismataceae; genus Alisma; species Alisma plantago-aquatica. Next base: position 182,355,959 of record OY856415.1, read on the forward strand.
TGGGAATAATATTGGTATTCGATACCAATTGAGAAAGAAACAAGTAAAGTCAATCGGGAACCAACCTGGAACCCCAACCGACCGGTTCATGAGTGAACCGATCGGTTCAAGGGTCCCAAATGATCGGTTCAGTGGTGAACCGATCGGTTCAGGTCCCCAACCGACCGGTTCACTTGTGAACCGATCGGTTCAGGTTGCGAGATGGTTGCTTTTTGTGGAAAATCCTGAACCCTTCTACTCCTGCTTTTAGTCCTGCATTGCTCGGGATGGAGAACCCTGTCCCATGACTCTCCTATATATATAGGGGTATTGGGGGATTCTCACAGTACAGCTCAGTGCAACTAGTTGCTCTGCAAGTTGTCGTTCTCTCTGGTTTTGGTAACCGTGAGAGAGCCCGACCAAGTGCTTCCCGCAAAAGGGAGGTGCATCAAGGGAAGGACAACTGCAGTTGCAACAGGAGGAAGGAGAGCGTGTTGGCGACTAGTACGTCAACAGGAGGGTGCGACTCCTTCCACTTCCTTGTGGAACAAGGAGTGTGGAGTTCCAGGTGGTCTGTGTGGACTACTACGGAGGCGGGAGGACACTGCCGCTTAGGAGGACAACTGTCATCCGACAGTCCGGTTCGAGTAGGAGTCGTTAGTCCCAGTGCGACCAGGAGCTGCACAGACACCGTCGAAGACCGGAGTTGAAGACCGCGCATTGCACGAGGTATTGTCACCGAGCAAGCCTCGGGACAAGGTATGATTCCACAAACCATCCTTTCCTATTATATAGACGTTGACGCATTTCCTCGGTATGGGTTGGGGGAGAAATTTTTTTTGTTTCCACTGCCTTCTCTGTCTCCCCTAAAACCCAAGAGTGGTATGAGAGCCACGTCAACTGCTCTATATTTTAGGAATATCGATATGATCGATTTTGGTTTGTCGCCTTTATTTATTGCATGCGATGCGAATAATATCAGCTTTATGCATGTCCAATCCTAAATCCACAAATCCCTAATTACATATATGATATGTATTATTAATGCACTCGATACGCGTCGCCCTTAAACGAGTTTTATGGTGGATGTGTGTAGCATGATTATGGCCTATAAACCCCTATCTGTGATTGGTTGTGTGTGGTTGCTTGCATCTCGGTCTGCGCACCGATCTTCCCTCTCTTATTCGTGATGTAACTCGAAATAATTCGAGATTCTTTCCTACCTTTGCTCCCCCCAAATGTAAATCGGGGTTTCCCTTTTAAAGCAATGTAATAAATAGAATAGGATTTTATTTCTTGTTATGTCAATGACCGGCGGACATCAAGACGACTGCTCAGATGGTCGGTTCAAGGCGTGAACCGATCGGTTGACGTTCCAGATGGTCAGTTCAAGGAGTGAACCGATTGGTTGATGACCGGTTCGAGGAGCGAGATGAGCGGGTGGCGGACATGATGAGATGCACGACGTCCAGGCGAACTGATCGGTTGGAGGAGCCAACCGATCGGCTGGTGGCACCCAGACAACCGGCTGGAGAGTACATATCATTCATGAGATGAGTTGATCAACTCGGAAGGCAAAGGCACAGAGTTCATCTTGTACAGGTTGCATGTGATGTAGACCTAGATGACCGTGATTCCTCTTGGCTAGAGGAATCACATTAGGATGGCCATAATCATCGCTTTTTATCATTTGTGCATGTTTTCTGTGGGATATAGCATGTATATGATACGTACTATGTATTGTGGTGATTGGATATGTATATGTATATATAAAACCAAATCCCTCATTAAAATATTAAGTTTTAGATGCCTTCCAAATTCGACACACGTGAAAAACTTGATCGACCAAGTGTGGGCACGCCCTAGCGTGGTGCACCGTCTATCTCGTGGCTCCCTCTCCTTGCTTCCTCTAGTGTTGAGAGGAAAGGTTGGGCTCGTTGTTTGAGTTCCTTTAGGCTTGGTTGAGCTTGTTGGGCCTTGTGGTGCCTTGCCTTTGCTTGGTTGAACCTTGTGTCGGGCAAGAGGGTGCTTGTGTCGCCCAGGCTGTGTCGCCCAGGGTTGTCTCGCCCAAGGTGATGGTGTGTCGTCCAAGTGTGTCGACCATGGACCTTTTGTTGGGTTTTAGGGGAGACAGAGAAGGCAGCGGAAACAAAAAAATTTTCTCCCCCAACCCATACCGAGGAAACGCGTCAACGTCTATATAATAGGAAAGGATGGTTTGTGGAATCATACCTTGTCCCAAGGCTTGCTCGGCGAAAATACCTCGCGCAATGCGCAGTCTTCAACTCCGGTCTTCGACGGTGTCTGTGCAGCTCCTGGTCGCACCGGGACTGATGACTCCTACTCGAACCGGACTGTCAGATGACAGTTGTCCTCCTAAGTGGCAGTGTCCTCCCGCCTCCGTAGTAGTCCACACGGACCACCTGGAACTCCACACTCCTTGTTCCACAAGGAAGTGGAAGGAGTCGCACCCTCCTGTTGACGTACTAGTCGCCAACACGCTCTCCTGCCTCCTGTTGCAACTGCAGTTGTCCTTCCCTTACTGCACCTCCCTTTTGCGGGAAGCACTTGGTCGGGCTCTCTCACGGTTACCAAAACCAGAGAGAACGACAACTTGCAGAGCAACTGGTTGCACTGAGCTATACTGTGAGAATCCCCCAATACCCCTATATATATAGGAGAGTCATGGGACAGGGTTCTCCATCCCGGGCAATGCGGGACTAAAAGCAGGAGTACAAGGGTTCGGGATTTTCCACAAAAAGCAACCATCTCGCAACCTGAACCGGTCGGTCGGGGACCTGAACCGATCGGTTCACCACTGAACCGATCGTTTGGGACCCTTGAACCGATCGATTCACTCATGAACTGGTTGGTTGGGGTTCCAGGTTGGTTCCCGATTGACTTTCCTTGTTTCTTTCCCAATTGGTATCGAATACCAATATTATTCCCAATCGAATTGGGCTATTTGAAACAAAAGGAAAATTCTCACCAATCATACTTTCCCGAGTTGCTCGATTGCACTAGTTGAACCGATCGGTTCAACACTTGAACCGGTCGTTTTACTCTGTGCATGAGCCGATCGGTTCAATCAATTGAACCGACCGGTTCAGCAACCTCAGCCGACCGGTTCGTCACATGAACCGATCGGTTGGGAGTGCAGGTTGTGCAGAATCAGTCAAATGCGATTTCAATCAATCCGATACTCCAATCAATGCATCCAACACCTTGAACCATATGATATTGATCCATCGACTGATTGAGTGTTTAATTGAACTACGAAACTCCTTTAGTAATCAATCTAAACATTGCTTGTGGACAAAACTCCTCTTCCAGGTTAAATCCTATGTGTGTGACCCTGCAGGTCCATTTCACGTTGGCAGTGAAAGTTCATAACACTTATGACTTCACAAGAAAAGAGTGGTGCCTAGTCACACATCAGTGCTACCCAAGTGAAAGTAGAAAGTTGGAGAACAACTTTCATCCTACAATCCGTGAATGGTGTTACAGCGAGTGTATAATTCCTTTGTCCCTGATATCCCGAATGAACTCGAGGCATGGAACAATCATCCTATCAACGTTCATTCACTTCCTTGATCTCAGAGTAGACTGGAAGAGATATGTATGACATCAGTATCACATACTGATTCACACATGCGTGCACGCCTTTCTCAATCCTACTCATCAAGTGGCCATGGATATCAAACTCCCTCAGGAGGGACAAATCCCATATCTATCACTCACCCCTCAAAAGCCCCATGTGTCAAAGCCACCCAATCATCACCTTTACAACAACCCATGTTTCAGGACTGCGTTTGATGATGTCAAAGTGTGCCCAATGACATGTGTTGAGTGTAGTGATTTTAGGTCTAAGAATCACACCCACCACCATCATTGTGAGTACTGACTGTGACTACCATCTCATGGTTCCATGTGTCAAACTCACGGTGGGTCTGTCCGGTACACTTGTTCTCTAACAAGTACCTATGTGTTTGGTTTGATATCTCTATATCATGACTAATGAGATTTTGTCATCAACCAACACCACAATCTAGTCTTGTGTGTCATTGTTGTCTATCTACCTTCCACAATGACATCCGACTAGGGACATAACAAGAATGTACAAACTCTTAGCATCCGTATGATCTCATCGTTCAGGTCCTCAACCTGAAAGCATACGTTATTGAGTATTGTCATTCTCTAGACATTCAATCTGTTCTATCACTATCTCATATGACTGAACCAGAAAGAATTGGAAGCTTGCCTTTGATGTTTATCAAATCAATCCTAATGTATCCCACCAATCATCCCATGATTGGCTCTCAGGGCATACATACCAACAGACTCCCACTTGCACTGCGAGCCAATCACCCATGAATCATATTCATAGTGATCTTCAAACATGTCCCACATGTTACTGCGCTCTAGTGCCAACATAGTGAGTAATGGCAACACCTTGCCAAAGTCTGTACAAATTGCATGTCTCTCATCTCTTCGTTGTACGTCACACGTATGAGATGGAGTTGCCGTAATATGCGATCTAGTATTCCTTTTGCTAACCTTTAGCCACATTGCATGATCAAGGATTCCAGACTTGTCATCAATGAGTGGAATATAAGTTCATCTCATGAACTTTCAGATCCATATAGTATCCACTGCTGTTCACTAACACATAGATACTCGGCATTTCCCTTTTTCAAATGGCTTTATTGGAACATTTCCTATTATCAACACACTTTCACTTTTATACATCTTATGTATATATATTGCGATTAATTTTCTGTCGTTTCGGAAGTTCGCATCAATGTAACTCTTTACATCGAACTCTTCCTTATCTCCATAGAACTAGTGCTTCACAAGCACTTATCAAGTTCTTATGGTATTCCAGTAACCCTTACTGGAAGCAGATAGACATCCACTCGTCATGTCCCACATACGAGTTATCAGGATGAGCACATCATATTGTCATGTCCTACATACAAGATGATGAATGCATTTTATTCTTGCCATGTCATACATGCAAGACAATGGGATGATTACATACATGATAGATCCATATCTATTCTTAGTGTTCCCATTCTTCATAAGAATTGGACACTTGGCCTTGGGATACTAACTCCATGTAACATGGACAAGTTTTCTCCCACTAAATATGTGCATAGTGAACACTTCAGTACAGATTGCCAATGTATGCTCTCTCTTTCCAGGTCAAGAGATTTTTCGAGAACTATCTCTATAGATATCTATTCCTATCACATAGGAAACATCTCTATCTTCCTTAAAGATAATTTCCACTTTCGGATTTCCAATCTAGAACATTTCCATTTCACATCAATATGTGGAATGTGAACACGCTCCCACTAAATCACAGATCCCTTCTTTATCTTTGACATATCAGTCAAACCCTTTGACCATATCATCAAAATAAAGATCCAATTTTGAGTTTCTTGTACTCAATCAATCACATTGATTAGTCCATTGTAACTTATAGACTTCATTTACATTAGTGGATTCATAAACCTTATCAGTTGTGTCACATACACATCCTGGTTTTATTCCTCATAGGAATGCGGTTTTAGTATCCATATGCTAAATGTCTTAGTCATTAAGTTGCAATTCAACAAGCATCATCCTTCTCAAAATGTTATCCATGTGTCTTAACACTTAAGACTCATTTGCACTTATGGATATGATCCAATGAGTGGTACCATCAAGGTCATACCTTATGGCTCACATGGATGTCATTTAGGATGTAATGGTTTTAAACCATAACTCAAGATTTGGTTCCTCATATTCATCTTGATAGTTGACTCATCACATGAACAATTGATCACATAGATAATTGAGGTGTATCTGTTAAAGATATAAGAACTCACAACCCTTTGTGATTCTTAATTTCTTTTATTAGTGTGGGGTATTCATTTATTAAGAAGAATTCAGTTATTTGATAATCATTCTCTAACCCCTTAGAGTATGATTCCTTCTTGATTCAGACATCACCATTCCTTAATCATGAGTTTACTATGATACACTATCATAATCGCTCATAAGGATCTCAAACATTTGGTCCAAGTATTTCATTCATCGATCTCATCAAGAATTAATACTTTACCAAATTTGTACTCCATTTATTATAATCTTGAACACTTCAAGATATTCATATTGGTATTTCTCTAAACACCATTTGAAGTATTAGCATTTATTCCAATAGGTATGTAAATACATCACATGTATTATACCTAATAGGATAATCACTCTCCTACTACATTAGTGAAGATTGATCAATCATGTCCAAGATATTCATGTCCCTTACTGGTTCTCTAACTAAAAGAGTCTAGTTTTATCCATCACATGGAAACTAGAAATGAATTTCTCATGATTAATGCTAATTAAGTTGTTTGAGTAATCTATAACTTTTAGGTATCGTCTTATCTTATGCATATCAAATATCACAAGATAAATAAGGCATTGCCACAAAGATCACATCTTTAAGATTGAAAACACAACTTTATTGATTGCCATCATTGTCATACAATATGCAAAAATAAAGTGTTTCTATCTATTGGCAAGTATGAAATAGCAGTTCATAACTATATTACATGCCTTATTGGCTGAAAATAAACTAAAGTATTCCTATCTATAAAGGAAACACTTGCCCCGAGTAAGAATGCTTTACACTTTACATCTTGATATCATATATCTCAAAAGTGTTACAAGTTTACTTTCATGACACCTTTAAGTAGAGGCTTCAGTCGCCTCCTTCTTCTTATGTTCTTCCAGGTAGAGAGGACAATTCCTTTTCCAATGTCCTGGCTTTTGACAATGGTGGCAATTTCCTTTCTTTGTCACGCCTCCCTTGGCCTTGAGGGCTGAAGATGGCTTGGACTCCTGGCTAGCTTCTGAACCTTTCTTAGCTTTTCCCTTGCCCTTGCGCTTGGACTTGCCTTTCTTGCTCGTGATCACCATCACGGACTTAGGCTTGTCCTTCTTCATCTATAACTCGACTGTCCTCAACATGCCCAACAACTCTGACAGTGGCCTATCAAAGTTGTTCATGTTGTAGTTCATCACAAACTCACTGTAATATTCTGGCAACGATTGCAGTATCACGTCAGTAGCCAACTCTTGGCTCAGTGGAAATCCCAGTCTCTGCAGGTTCTCCACATACCCAATCATCTTGAGTGTGTGAGGACCAACTGGATCTCCTTCTATCATGACGCACTTGAACAGCGCCCTTGAAACATTGTACCTCTCTTGCCATGCCTGATCTTCATACATGTTCCTGAGATGCAGAATCATCTCTATGACACCCATGTTCTCATGTTGCCTCTACAACTCATGGTTCATTGAACATAGCATCAAGCACTTTGCATCAATGGCACCATTAGAATGCTTCTTGTAAGCATCCCTTTCTGTCTTTGGTGCATTAGGAGCGGGTTCCTCTGGAATTGGAGTATCCAGGACATAGAGCTTACGCTCTTGAGTGAGAACAATTCTCAATGTCCGATACCAGTCATGGAAGTTTGTCCCATTTAGCTTGTCCTTGTCAAGGACCGATCGCAAAGAAAAGTTGTTGTTGTTTGTTGCCATTTGAACTACAAAAAGGAAAATATGCAATTTTAGTCCAAAACTCATTTTTGACTTATTTGATTGATTTGAAAGTTTGACGATTATAATTAGGCCTTTAATTAATTATCGCTCCCACTATTTTACTTCAAATTGATAGCCCTCACCATCAATTCGGAAGATTGCAGCGTACAACCTTCTAGTGGGCAAGATCCTGAAATCCTCTAAGTCATGGACCAGCTAGGGCTATCACCCACAACATAGATCTCTCAGGTAGGCAACTTTTGCCAATTGCATCATATGCAACTCTTGATAAGATGTCATCTAGAACTCCTTGCAATGATCATATCTATGCCTCAAGGTACTAGATCCCATCTAGATCACCTTGTTAAGTCCGACCCAAAGCAAATATGATGAATATGCACCCTGCTAGGGCAGACCCACACATTCATCCCTTGCCCACAAACCCTAGACGTGGGTTAATTGGAAGTAGCACCTCCAACTCCCAACAAAACACCAACAAACCCAAATCACCACAGAAGGTGATTCGCAAGCAACAAAGCATCAGGGTTAAGCAAAGCAAATAGGGTAAACCCTAAACGGAGGTCAGGGTCCTTACAGTTAGCCTACACTTATCAAAGTGCATTAAACTCATTACATTTCAATGTATCAATTGGCATGACACACTTCATGTGTTACTCATGCATACATATTGGATTTAAGATGCATCAAGGTGTAGCAACCTTAAAGTGTTGGATGTGATATTTACCATACCTTGGTGTATCACTTCCCTCATCACTTTTAACTTACTTAAGTTCATCAACTTATCATGTATTAGGGTATTTCCCATCCTAAAACTTTATCCATTATCCCATCATATTAATCTTGTAAAGTATTGGCCATAAGTCATACACTTGAATCACCCAACTATCATCAATGATATGGACTCATCTCAGGTTAAGGCACTGTTGATATAAGGTTGTTCATTATCAACCACTTTAGGTGTTTCACCTGTAAAGGTATTAGCCACACCATAACTTGGTGTTACTCTTATCACTCCTAAGAGTGTCTTGCCCTCACCTTTACAAGGTATCTCAGATTAGAAGTGTGCATATGTTCATCATTTTGGGTTGTAAGTATATGAGCACTCACCATATCAGGCTAGAAGTATATACACACCATTCATATCGGGCTCAAGGTGTTTGTATGTGTTACCCATGTTGTCCATGAGGTATTAAGCCATCACCATGTTGCGATAGACATCAACTAGGGTTGTGTATCGGGCTATCATATCGTGCAATAGCACTTGCTATTCTTTACTCATATCGGGTTACCCAAGTTAGGGTTTCATGTCAACTTACAAGTATTCATTTAACCTTGTATCATGCATGGAGTCTATACTTGACTCCCTATCGTGCAAGAGGTGTATACTACACCCCCATATCGTGAAACAAGGTATACAATCATATCCATGTTATTTTAGTGAAGTAAGTGCATCATCATATCGGGTTAGAGGTGTTTGCTTGTATGCTTGCACCCGATATCACTTTTATAAGGTGATACCATCATCTTAAAGCTTTAGACCTTTATTCTAATTGTTATTGTTATGACCCCACCTCCCGATAACCTCCAATTAAGGGAGACTGAGAGGTCGAAGCCGCACCCATGACTTTCGGATCAAAGGTTTGACAATTAACCAAGAATAATTATCAAATTTTAACATACTATACTGAAAGCTGTAAGAAAATAAATTTTTGCATACCTTTTTGAAAACTTGGATCTCTAAACTTCTATCCACTTAAGGATTCTACTCTAACTAATCCTCCTTATATTTTACTTCATGTATTTCATAATATGACGATTTACTGTTTGTCCTTTTGGCCTGTACCTAAAACGCCGACAAACAAAACATCAGTCAGCCGAAGCTGGTATGTGGGGGAAACAATAATGTTCTACTATATTAACAATATAATCACGCAATTAATCATTTAACAATCAAGATTACGTTTTAATCCAAACTACCCAGTCCATACGTATCCACAACTCTGTGTTGTCCCTGTAAGGAGTTATATGGTACCTCTGTAAAGGTAGAGTCGCATGGCACCACCCAAAGGTAGCCCAATATCTGACTCACTGTGACTTGATGGACCTACCCTCTAGGCAGCCATATACTAAGTCATTCATGACCTGATGGACCTACCCTCTTGGTAGCGATATACCAGGTCAGCCATTACGACACAGAGGGGACCAGGATCTGAGCTAGAAGGCATATACATTATGTGATAGTCATAGTCACTTTATAATTGCAATATGAACATCCAAATAGTTTAGTTGCATTCAATGCGATTAAACATCCGAGAAACCATCGGGAAACTAAGCGGTTATTCATAATTAACCACATACCTGATTTGATGAGTCATTCAGATTATTCAACATATACTTCATTTATATACAATCAAGCCAATCAACAGATCCAAGCAAGTAACTCAATCATCACATAATTCCTGAAAAGAATATGTACTCTATTTATTACACACTTTATCAAGGATTTACTTTATTGACTTGGATTCTCTATCTAGAGTTTCTAATCCGCATTAAGGTTTCATTAATATTCATTAGGGTTTCTTAGATCAATTTCTCAAACTTTATCCTTTTTAAGTTAACAAACCCTAAAATATCCTTTTCCATTTTTATGAACCTTAATTGCCCAACTATTCATTGTAATAGTCTTTTATACCCAAATTGACTTAGGATCATCACATCCCTATTTATTCATGGATTTGAACAATTAAACCAATTAAAAGACATATTCATCAAAATTAGGGTTTTCAAGCTCATTAGTGCATAATCATGCACGAAACCCTAAATAAAGCCAATTATATAAAAAGATCATCTTTTTAGATCCTATTTTCTCTTTTATTAACAACAGGTTAATATTAGCTTGAATTATCCAGTTAATGTCATTAAGACCATCTACCAACAAATCTAAGGGTTTTCCCTTAATTAAAGCATTAAAGATGATAACTTTATGTACTTTTCACATTTCAAGCATATTTATGCATATAAACTCTAGATTAGACTAATTACGTGCAAAGTTCTTCCTTTTTTAACACAATGTACAATTTTACATTTAACAGGTTAATATCAACTCTAATGATCCATTAAACCCTACTAAACACTTTATTCATTTCAAAATAGGGTTTCTTAATGTTTAAATCATTAAAGATGATAATTTACACTACTTTTTGAATAGCATGCAAAATTACGCTTCAAACATAATTTCTTTGTGTTCCTCTCGTTCTGAGGATCAATTTTCATATAAAACTTGTTTCAATCCGAGTTACGAATAATGAGATATGATTTTTGCAAAGTTTACTTACTCTGGCCAATCAGAGGGCGCCATGTGGCCCGCTCCATGCAACGTTGTTTGCAAGTTTGGAAATATTTCAATTTTACTGCTTTGCCCCTGCGTAAGTTAATTGAGTCTTCAACCTTTGGAGGGCATATTGGTCCAGCGCGACCTTCATCTTCTTCCTCCTCGCGCAGCCGTGTTGCGCTGCCCTAGCCGCGAGGGAGCGGCCCTTCCTCCTTCTCCCTGGCCTCGTCGGACCACAAAAACCCCTCCACTGCCTCCGCAGGGCCTCCGCGCCCCTGCATGTGCACTCCGAGCTCGACCAGCTCTGCTGGTTCTGGTGGTTCGGGCCTGCCATCTGTGGCCGACCGTGTGGCCGTGCTGCAGCTAGGGGGCGACACTCAGGGCATGGCGGCTGTGGTTGAACCTCGCTTTGACCTCGCCTAGTGACCATCTACCACCGAAACCTCGCCTGGGTGCCTCGTCGCTCTAAGGGTCGTGGTGTTCCTCTCAACTAGGGTTTACTTGCAAGGAATACGATGAGAAAGAGAAAAGGATCTTGGGATTCACTGGAACTCGATCCAGGAGGTTTACCCCTTTTATAGGGGAGGAAACGAAGATAAGAGTTGTATATACACGGCTCAAAGAGCCCTTTTCCCAAAAGGAATCATAATCCTTCAAGGATAAGCAAATCTTCTCTCTCTTCTTAATCATTATGATATTTTCTTTCCTTTAAATATTAGGAATTCGAAATTCCTTTTACTTACTCCCTTTAACCTTGCTTTTTAATCTATTGATCACGAAATCCTATTTTCCTTTATAGAAAATATCATCCTTTTAAACAATACCACATAATTTATTAATAAAGCAACACATTATCCTCTTATTTTGCCTTTTTAGTATTTTCTCTTTCTTTCCTCTTTATTGGGACTCCTTGGATCCCAAGATACTCCATTATTTCGAAATTCTTTTTATTGGATACTTATTATCCTTCTAGATGCATCTTTATTCATTATTTCACATTATCTTTTTTATTTCTCATTAAAATATTTCTTTTTGAGGATTTCTCTTTATTTCTCTTTTATTTTCCTCATTGGAATTCCTTTTAATATTAGCAACCTCATGGATACGAAATTTCACCAATAAATCTCATTTATGCCTCTTTCCACTCATTTTATCATTACTTTCAATTTATTTCTTAATAAAGAAATACTTAATTAATCTTTTCTTTTCTTATTGCTTTCTTTTTGCAACCTTGGACTCCTTGGTACCCAAGGAACCCAAGAGGCATGAAATCCTCTTTGGATTTGCCTTCTAGAGGTTTCTACATATTTATTTTCTCAAATATTCAATTATTCATTCCCTAATTGAATTTTCTTTGTTATTTTCTTGTTATTGGGCCCAATAGCCAATAAAGCCCACAACACAAACATCAAGGATATTGTAAACGAAATGTTACGACCCCACCTCCTGATAGCCCCCAATTAAGGGAGACCGAGAGGTTGAATCCGCACCCATGACTTCCGGATCAAAGGTTCAACAATTAACCAAGAATAATTATCAAATTTTAACATACTATACTGAAAGCTGTAAGAAAATAAATTTTTGCATACCTTTTTGAAAACTTGGATCTCTAAACTTCTATCCACTTAAGGATTCTACTCTAACTAATCCTCCTTGTATTTTACTTCATGTATTTCATAATATGACGATTTACTGTTTGTCCTTTTGGCCTGTACCTAAAACGCCGACAAACAAAACGTCGGTCAGCCGAAGATGGTATGTGGGGGAAACAATAATGTTCAACTATATTAACAATATAATCACACAATTAATCATTTAACAATCAAGATTATGTTTTACGCCAAACTACCCAGTCCATACCTATCCACAACTCTGTTTTGTCCCTGTAAGGACTTATATGGTACCTCTGTAAAGGTACAGTTGCATGGCACCACCCAAAGGTAGCCCAATATCTGACTCACTGTGACTTGATGGACCTACCCTCTAGGCAGCCATAAACTAAGTCATACATGACCTGATGGACCTACCCTCTAGGTAGCCATATACCAGGTCAGCCATTACGACACAGAGGGGACCAGGATCTGAGCTAGAAGGCATATACATTATGTGATAGTCATAGTCACTTTATAATTGCAATATGAACATCCAAACAGTTTAGTTGCATTCAATGCGATTAAACATCTGAGAAACCATTGGGAAACTAAGCGGTTATTCATAATTAACCACATACCTGATTTGATGAGTCATGCAAATTATTCAACATATACTTCATGTATATACAATCAAGCCAATCAACAGATCCAAGCAAGTAACTCAATCATCACATAATTCCTGAAAAGGATATGTACTCTATTTATTACACACTTTATCAAGGATCTACTTTATTGACTTGGATTCTCTTTCTAGAGTTTCTAATCCACATTAAGGTTTCATTAATATTCATTAGGGTTTCTTAGATCAATTTCTCAAACTTTATCCTTTTTAAGTTAACAAACCCTAAAATATCCTTTTCCATTTTTATGAACCTTAATTGCTCAACTATTCATTTTAATAGTCTTTTATACCCAAATTGACTTAGGATCATCACATCCCTATTTATTCATGGATTTGAACAATTAAACCAATTAAAAGACATATTCATCAAAATTAGGGTTTTCAAGCTCATTAGTGCATAATCATGCATGAAACCCTAAATTAAGCCAATTATATAAAAAGATCATCTTTTTAGATCCTATTTTCTCTTTTATTAACAACAGGTTAATATCAGCTTGAATTATCCAGTTAATGTCATTAAGACCATCTACCAACAAATCTAAGGGTTTTCCCTTAATTAAAGCATTAAAGATAATAACTTTATGTACTTTTCACATTTCAAGCATATTTATGCATATAAACTCTAGATTATACTAATTACGTGCATAGTTCTTCCTTTTTGAACACAATGTACAATTTTACATTTAACAGGTTAATATCAACTCTAATGATCTATTAATCCCAACTAAACACTTTATTCATTTCAAAATAGGGTTTCTTAATCTTTAATTCATTAAAGATGATAATTTACACTACTTTTTGAATAACATGCAAAATTAGGCTTCAAACATAATTTCTTTGTGTTCCTCTCATTTTGAGGATCAATTTTCATATAAAACTTGTTTCAATCCGAGTTACGAATAATGAGATATGATTTTTGCAAAGTTTACTTACTCTGGCCAATCGGAGGGCGCCACGTGGCCCGCTCCATGCAACGTTGTTTGCAAGTTTGGAAAAATTTCGATTTTACTACTTTGCCCCCGCGTAAGTTAATTGAGTCTTAAGCCTTTGGATGGCATATTGGTCCAGCGCGACCTTCATCTTCTTCCTCCTCGCGCAGCCGTGCTGTGCTGCCCTAGCCGCGAGGGAGCGGCCCTTCGTCCTTCTCCCTGGCCTCGTCAGCCCACAAAAACCCCTCCACTGCCTGCGCAGGGCCTCCGCGCCCCTGCATGTGCACTCCGAGCTCGACCACCTCTGCTGGTTCTGGTGGGTCGGGCCTGCCATCCGTGGCAGCCGTGCTGCAGCCGTGCTGCAGCTAGGGGGCGACACTCAGGGCATGGCGGCTGTGGCTGAACCTCGCTTTGACCTCGCCTGGTGACCATCTACCACCGAAACCTCGCCTGGGTGCCTCATCACTCCAAGGGTCGTGGTGTTCCTCTCAACTAGGGTTTACTTGCAAGGAATACGATGAGAAAGAGAAATGGATCTTGGGATTCACTGGAACTCGATCCAGGAGGTTTACCCCTTTTATAGGGGAGGAAACGAAGACAAGAGTTGTATATACACGGCTCAAAGAGCCCCTTTCCCAAAAGGAATCGTAATCCTTCAAGGATAAGCAAACCTTCTCTCTCTTCTTAATCATTTTGATATTTTCTTTCCTTTAAATATTAGGAATTCGAAATTCCTTTTACTTACTCCCTTTAACCTTTCTTTTTAATCCATTGATCACGAAATCCTATTTTCCTTTATAGAAAATAACATCCTTTTAAACAATACCACATAATTTATTAATAAAGCAACACATTATCCTCTTATTTTTCCTTTTTAGTATTTTCTCTTTCTTTCCTCTTTATTGGGACTCCTTGGATCCCAATATACTCCATTATTTCGAAATTCTTTTTATTGGATACTTATTATCCTTCTAGATGCATCTTTATTCATTATTTCACATTATCTTGTTTATTTCTCATTAAAATATCTCTTTTTGAGGATTTCTCTTTATTTATCTTTTATTTTCCTCATTGGCATTCCTTTTAATATTAGCAACCTCATGGATACGAAATTTCACCAAGAAATCTCATTTATGCCTCTTTCCACTCATTTTATCATTACTTTCAATTTATTTCTTAATAAAGAAATACTTAATTAATCTTTTCTTTTCTTATTGCTTTCTTTTTGCAACCTTGGACTCCTTGGTACCCAAGGAACCCAAGAGGCACGAAATCCTCTTTGGATTTGCCTTCTAGAGGTTTCTACATATTTCTTTTCTCAAATATTCATTCACTAATTGAATTTTCTTTGTTAGTCCTTGTTATTGGGCCCAATAGCCAATAAAGCCCACAACACAAACATCAAGGCTATTGTAAACGAAATCCATGTATTCAAAACAATTTATACCATTCTTTGTTCATTTATCTTTAATATGAGAAATTGCATTTCTCACCAAATGATCCCAAAAATTGGGGTTGTAACAGTTATAGTTCATGCAAACAGGTCTAAGCAACTACTAGAACTCATAATCTCATCAACTATTTCAGGAAATTTCGGAATTAAAAGTAATGCATTAAGTATAGAAATTTAGGTGATGAATAATAACATGGCTGAGTTCAAGTTATATAACCTACCTTAAGAACCACTTCAAAGCTCCAAGTTCCAAAGCTCCATGTTTCTAAGGTTGAATATGACTTATGAAAAGTCCAAGGCTTGTTCATAACTCCGTCATATACAAGGAATCACCATGGATAAGCAATTCGTGAAGAAGAAAAGAAAGGTAGATCATAACCCTAATTCCATGCTTCAATTCAAGCTTGAAGACAACTATAGCTTACCTTAGGGTTAAGTTTTGAGTTCCTTAGCTCCTTAGCCGACACCCTACAACTCTTGGGCGATATGGACTTCCTCTTGGCCGACACAACTTCGCTTGTAGCCGATACCCCCTCACTTGTGGCCAAAATCACTTCAATTGGCCGATATCAACTTGCTTTGGGAAATATCAACATGCTATGGCCGATATACTTGCTATGGCCGATACCCAAGGCCTATGCACGATACCCTTGTGGTCTTGCATGACATGCCACCCCTCTTGCACGATATGATACTCACTTTCACGATATGGCACTCACTTGGAGTCAAAACACTTCATTCTATGGCCGATATCACCCTATATGGCCGATATCACCTACTTGGGCGATATGGTCTAGCCACGGGCGATATCCCAAGGCCCATGCACGATAACACAACATCCCTTCACGATATGGGAGATCTATGCATGATACCTTAGGGTAGGAGGGTGGTAAGGGTCGCAAAATTGCACCAAGGGGTGAAACTAGGGATATATATACTTGTTGCACATGATGGAAGGTAAAAATGAGGTGTCAACATTTTGAGCTAGTAGGTGCCACGTGTCCTGCATGGGTGACACGTGTCCATGCATGCATAATCATTTAATTTGTCTTGCAAAACAGTTGAGGATCATCTAGAGATGCAAATTCGTCCATTTCTTATCCATTTGGATAAGTCATCTAGGTTTAATCACTATTTTAAGTCAAGCCGATACACTTTTTCTAAGGAAACTTGTTGTCCATCACACCTCACCTCCTTGAGGTGCTTTGCACGATATGGCCTTTTCCAAGAGTTCACAAAATGATATGGGACACCTCCTTGGGCTCCATGGCCGATAGGCTTTCATATATAAGCTTTTCAACTTGATACAACTCAAGTTAAGCTTCCAAATTCAACCCTTTTTCTTGGTCATTTCATCACCAAGAGTATCATCATTCATAATTGATCCAAAAATGGTGTCTCATTCATTCTCTCTCCTATAAATGATACATATAGGAAGTAGGAACACTTTAGATATGGTAATTTGCATATCAACCCCACATTTTGGGTAAATTACAATTTGTAGTAAAATTGGTGTACAA
This sequence comes from Alisma plantago-aquatica, assembly GCA_963693085.1. Taxonomy (NCBI): domain Eukaryota; kingdom Viridiplantae; phylum Streptophyta; class Magnoliopsida; order Alismatales; family Alismataceae; genus Alisma; species Alisma plantago-aquatica. The sequence continues at coordinate 182,373,053 of OY856415.1, forward strand.
GGTACCAACATTGTTCAAACAAGTTCAAACTTGGAATTTAGGCTTTCCACAAGCCACAACCTTGCATAATTTTCTATATAATGATGATAAAACACATGAGACATGTTCAACATGTGACATTTTGCATTATAGCCCCTCAATTTGGGTAAATTGCACTTTGGTCCAAAACAAAGAAAAAATTGCTCAAACAACATTCAATCGGGACCAAACTTGAAACATGAGTGTGTCACATGTTAACAAATAACCTTAGAGGATTATATTAAAGTTATAAGAAACTTTATTATCCAAAACAATTAGGGTTACCTCATAACCCAGGTCAGGGTCGTTACAAGTTATAAACCCCTAACAAGGATTTCGTCCCTGAAATCCCAGGTAAAGGGAGACAAATATTATTCATTCATCATATAACATCTTAATGTCATGGAGATTCCATAGAACTTTGATCAACACAAAGTTCTTCCCCATAGGGTTATCATAGAACATGTCACACATGACGCATACTCCACTGTCCTTTTCATTATTGACTGTAGAGTCAACTCTGTGTCAGGTAACATTTTTATTAGTCAGAGAATCATTATACATACCTTATTTAACTCAGGTTACCTCATTGATTTGTCACCTTTTCCACTTACATCTTTGTTGATGTTATGTTTATGCGGGTCATAAACCCCTAACATATGGTATCCATACTACAGTATGTAACTAGACTTATTTCACAGTTGGCCATTCCAGGTAACCAACATAAATCATCTAATTTAGGAGTTATGGTTTTACTTTGCCATATCACTTGATACTTCTTAGATACCAGAATTTCTTACATTGGTATCCATCACATGTGTCGAAAACACATCACATCCTCATCTTTCTTTCATTTTGGGACATTACTTGTTACACATATCTTTATCTTGGATCCAAAGTCCAAGACAAACTGATACTTTTCTAAGTATCCATCAATTGAACATTTTTATCTTATGCACATCAAGTGTCATAAGACCCACATGATTGTCATGTCCCAGAAGGGAAAGAACATAAAGGAACATATTACTATTATCACCCCATCATCATCCATGGTTGTTTATCAAAGAGAAGAGATTATTATCTCCTCTGATTATTGCATGAACTTTCCACTATTCATGAGTCATTTACTCGTTTTTCATTCTATGTTCCTTGCCATCAGTATAGAAATTATAAGGGTGATTACATATCATTATTCCTTTCTTTGTTGTTGTCTAACATGTTCATGAGCATTTTGTGATTTCATCACATTTCCCATTTCCACATCATGGGAAAAGATATTTACTTTTCACACATGCTTTATCTGATAGGGATCATCTCCCTTGTTCTCATTCTCTTATCATGAGGATTATACTTTTCATTTCCTCATACATACAGATTGATCTGAGATTATCTTAGATTCCACTTTATTGCACTTAGGATGTGATATACATGTCCATACCATATTTCCAGTTTAGTTATACGCACTAGATTGTCTCAGAATGACTACTTGATCAGAGTAATCAGAAAGATAACAATCTAAGAGTTCCATACTTGCCCTTTCTCCAATAATTATCTACCTGGCCTGGGTATACAAGTACTGAGATTAGGTAGTATGCACTTTATGTACTATCATATTCCTTACTTTTTGTATCATCACCAACACATGATTTAACATTCCTGGACTTTCTCCAGATATCACTTCTATATCTTATCCTCTTTCACATAGATAAGAGCAATTATAGAGCATTTAAAAGAATACTGAACAGAATATAAATTCTAGTTCTCATCATTTCTTCCCTATGTCCCCAAAGGACAATCAATAGGGAAGTCCATAACAACAATCCTTTTTAGGATTAGCAGGTAACATCAAAATAAAGCATATCAAAATGAAAATCTCTATATGACTATTACCCCTCGCGGTCACCCACCGCTTCAGGTTGACTCAACACATAGAGTCTAGATGTTTCATCTTATTGCTTTTGCCTTTTTACACTATGGGGCTATAACTTACGTAAGCCCTACCGATTCTTCCTCATTTGTTGAGTCATTTCCTCCCTTCTTTAAAAAAAAAAGAGTTTAGTATGCTCAACATGTCCATATCCATAACATGTCTTGTTCTCATATCATGGTATTATCAGTCTCATTACCGATGTATAAGCTAAGCCATGAGTTCTTACAGGTGGAAAGTTGGGACCCTTCCCTTTACTTAGTGGCTACTTCCATGGTACACTAGGCATTGATTGCACTGGTGGCACCAAAAACTTTGTCTTTTTAGAACAACTAGGCACATGTCTCTAGAATTGTAGAGACATTTCCTTATTTCTCAACTTATTTCCCCATCTTGGGCATTACCATCACATATAAACTATCTATCTAAACTTATGGAAGAGTCTACTTTCTTGCCATATGTTAATATTTTCCACATTTTCCAATGTTCCAACATGACTATGTCGTTCAGGAACCCCTTCCAAAGCCCAAAGTTTCCGCATTGGGGACTGGTAACCTAGGTTGTAATGTTAGTATCCAGTCTACTATATGTATCACTGTTGTCCTAACCTGCCCAACAAGAGAATAAACATAGGATTCTTTATCCTGATCGGGTCATGATGGGAATTCTCAGGCATTCATTCTTCTCTTACATGATCCCTTGCACCCTTTCTTGGTGCAACAACATTGTTCTCAGCAATGTGTTCCTCGTGTTCTCTAGTCATTTTTAAACTTTACCCTTTACTCTTGCATAAGTAGAAGTCACTATAGGGTATACTGGAGGACACTAACACAGACTAAACACCTTAGTCCTATGTCTCTGTAGACTCAACGAACCTTAAGCTCTGATACCAAAACTTTGTGACGATCTGACCACAAATCAAATCATCACCAGTAAATAATTGTGGAATTACTATAAGAAGTGGATTAACAAAAATCACTAAAAATTAAAACCATTTTTCAAAGAGATCCATTCCAAAGAAAACTCTTACTGAAAAGTCCAAAACCTTATATACATCATTATTCACATTGTACATATCCGGTACATCTCATCTCGAGAATAACATATAACATTTTCTTTTTCAAACTATACATGAGCAACATAAAACCTCGAGGCACGTAAGCCAAAATCTCTTATTGATCATAAAACCAGTAGGAACCAACTCCAAGGACCTGAGAGTACAGAGACGACACGTAGGACTCATATTGTGACGTCCCCAAATTTTGATTTCTCCAAACCCTATTGGGAATGAGATGTCAGAATCCGAAAACATCATCCAATCATATCAGAAAGCGATGCGGAAGCATAATTCACATACATGAACATAAAACCATAACATACTCAACATACAACATGCATATTTATACAATATGAATTATTACAACATGATTTACAATTACATATTGAATGAAAATTATACAAGTCCAAACATGTATACTAACATGATCTTAACACAATAGGTACAACCTGGACAACTGCTCACTTCCTTTCTTTTATCCCACGCTAGCTCTGAACCTAAAACATACGTGAAACAACGAATCAACACACAAGGTGTTGAGTACGTGGGTAGAAAGATACATACTAATATGTTTGCATAATTGAAATAACTTGAGAAAGAAAGAGTAAAAGAAAACATTGTTTAAAGTGATAATCAGGTAAACACATATTTTTAGATGTCTTTTGATGCGTTTGTACTACTAAGTGGTGTCGCACTTCATTTTTCCCCGCCCCTTGGGCTATGGGGACCGAGTGCCGACCTTATATTTAGAGGAAGAGAGAGAGAGAGGATTGAGGGAGAGAGAGAGAGAGAGAGAGAGCATATATCCATTTAGTATCTACAAACCATCTATACTCTTTGTTGTTCTTATTGACATGGCGAAGATACTACAATCATAGTACATCCAAGCAATATTCTCAAATAAAGACAAGCAATACATCATAGCTATTGCACACAAGAAAACTAGTCATATACTTAGATAAAGCCCACGTACCTGAGTTCAGATATTCCTCACATATCCATGATCATCTAGATAATCTGGTCATAACATGATCAAGACAAGATCATATACTATCATCAGGTTCTCATCATCATTAACCCTATTTATATCCATTTTAGGGTTTGCCTATCTCATTATGATATCCGCATGATTACTTGTATTCTTGTCTTGGAATTATCTTAATGATGTTATTTTCCATATTATGGTTCATTATCTGAACATTAGGTTCCATATCCTTTTGTGCACATATTAACCCTAGTTTATATACATTATTCAATTTAGGGTTACAACCCATGTATTAAGGGTTATCTTCATATAACATGAATTATATGCATATAACTGATCTCAGATTTATATATTATATTCCAGTTATAGATATGAGGATTTTCTGTAAATCTCATCATTTATTGAGCATGCATGCATTTAATACATTATCTTTAGTGTTATTATCCCTAATTATCCATATTAATCAAATTATATGCTTTCGTGCATCATCATGACAATATCTAACATCATATGCATTCTATACATAATTGTGGACTTATTGATATTTTTCCATGATTTTATGTCATCATTTGCTATTTATTATCCATTAAACAAGCATTACACATCTTACGTGATATCACTATTATTAGTGCATCAAAAGTGTGATATTCTACTTCTTTATTCTTCTACGCATTTTTCTGAGCATTTCGGTACCTTATTTGTATTTTTCTGATAAACATGCTATTTATTATGAATTATGCAAGATTAGGGGAATTTCTGGGAATTTACCTTATTGCGGCCAATCCAAGGTGGCCACATGTCCCGTGGGAGGGTCAGCTCCTCGATGAGCTAGCCGGTCTAGCTCCTAGACCTGGTTGGCTGGAAACTGGCCCCGGTTCCTCTCCCTTCTCTCACGCGTGGATGGAGACTGGACCCTGTTCTTCCGTGAATAAGCGCCGCTACTGCCAGTTCCTTCTTCGCAGCCTGTGTGATTGCCGACGCCAGCCCTCTTCTTCACCACACTCTGTCACCAACCCTCCTCTTCTCCTAACATGGATGCCTCCTTCCATGATTGATCAAAACCTCCATCTGGATCAGCCCTAACAATGAGTCCTCCATGCCCTCTTCTCTGAAATAGCATCGCCAATGATTCTGTTTGCTCCTGGAGTCCTTGCAATCGGCCACCAAAGAAGGTAGGATTTGTATCTCTGCTGAGTGCCGCCTCCGCCGAGCAGGACAGACCTGCGGGGAGCTCCGTGGTTGGGCGTCGCCATGAGCAGGGAAGATGGTGAAGATTGACACCGTCTCACCCTCCAGTTCTCGTCAGTGTTAGCTGCTTCTACGACAGGGAAAAGGGGGACATTCCTCCGGCTCCAAGTTGATGTGCTCGCAGCCATGGCACCACCACGATGAAGCTCTCGAAACTCTCAGGGTCGCCAAATTCCTACAGATCCCTCACCTACTCTCCTAAGCCCCCGATGCCACTACTAGACAAGATTTCTTCCGCCGTGGAGTAAAAGCGGTGAAATTGGCATTGGGAACTGGAATCTGATGCGCCGAGGTCCAAGCAAGGATTCCTTCAACCCCTACTAAAGCTAGCATGGTGAAAAGGGTGTTCCCAGACCTCTCACATCCATGGTGGCTACCACCTGTGAGGGACGATGGAGAGGGTTTGAGAGGGGAGGTTGTTGTCCCTCTAAACTATGGGTGTCCGATCTTGAGTGAGGGGTTGTTCGAGTGCTTTGTTTCTTCCGGATCCAGAGGCTTGGTTAGGACCGCGTCTATCTCACAATTCTGTTGCTCATCAGAGATGAGAAATCTGTGACTCAGTCATCCCCTTGCTCTGCGAGATCCGGAGGTAGAGGACGAGCAGCTATCCATTGGATCCTCTGATTGTGTCTACGATTTCTCTAACTTAACAAACTGTAAAAAAAATGCACCTAAGCAAGGGGGCAGGCCGGCGTGACATCTAAATGTCACAGCTATTAAATAATTAAAAGACCAAAGTTCATCCTTAGTAATATCATGAATATCATCAACTTCAAATATCTATATTTCTTTATGTGAACCTCCAGTCCTTTCTAAATTGAGGCGTGGCTCTTTGATTGTATAATCTCTCATCTAAAAAGATTTGACATCAAAACCCACAATATGATCATGTCAAAAAGTTCTTCAAATAACCTTATAAATAAGCATATAAACCTAAAATCCAAATCATGAATTATCATTTTTATTTGTATTAAACAAGTTTAACTTGTTTATTTTGATGATATTACACCTCAAGAGACACTAAAATCATTTTACATCAATATGGCTTCAACTATTATATTGGATATTGAATCCTAAAATCGAGGTTATCACATTCACCCCATCTTATATGGAATTTCGTCCTCGAAATTCAACTAGTCTCATTCTTAAGCTGATATCAAGGAGTGTGGATGCCTCTAGGGCACCACTTCTTAGTGCTAAGAGTACCATTATTCGGTCATTTTAGGATATTTAATCATGTAAGGTGTACCCACCCCACTTTATATAGGTTGAAGGGTCATATTTTTTTTATAAGGAATTGAAGCATCATATAAAGTCTTAGTCAGAACTTGACATTCTATTATTTTAGAATTTGCATCCCTTATTACCATAATAATTAGGGATTTACTTACTCATATAGAGTAGGGAAGGTATTACTAAGGGTTTCACCTTTCCTCCATTAAAGCCTGCAAGGTGATATCAAGGTTTCAATTCATTAGCTACTGAAATTTATCATACTTGAAATCATTATTGTTGTTTATGCTCGACATCATACTAGGATCACATCATTAGAGGGAACTAATATTCATCTTTGTATATCAGGGTTTCACCCTATTATGTATGAGTTATCAACAAACTAGAAGCTTAGAGTCAAAAGATTTGAAGTTAAGAACTATATGTTGTGATCATGTAACCCATGATCCAAAGATATATTTATTTCTAGTTCGTGATTTCAACTTATATCTTTCATGCATGACATAGAGGGAAGGAGGATATACTAAGCTAATTTTTATCATGATTTCAACTTATATATTTCATGTATGATATAGAAATGAAATATAGAATGGGTCAAGCTTATACGAGTGACTCCTCATATATAAATCATCTATATAGCTCAAGTGAGGTTTCTATCATCATATATTAAGAAAGAGAAGAAGAAGGGAGAATTGTATTTTTGAGTATCTTTTGCACAAAGCATCATACTCTCATAACTAGAGTTCATATATTACGTCACTTGAAACTAATGATGAGATTTATAAAATATGTCACTCTATCTAGGACCTAATTCAGCCAAAGGATTGACTTTATCAAATGGGTCATCTACCCATTCTTTTCTTTTACCCAATTCTCACATATAGATTTGAATCATGCATAAGGACTCAACTCAACACTCAAGAGTAATCTAGCGTAGGAATTTTTTTTTTAACACATATCTCATATATTGGAGGCTAGGTCCTATGACCTTCTCCCTGTGGGTCTTACTCTCTTTAGAGTTCACCACATATCTCATCCTACCACTAGACGTCCTCCTTGTATATGAGCTTGAGGCTCATGCACACTCATCTCTATCTTAACTTAGCTTATCTTAAGTAGGAAAAGGGAATGTACTTTCATCATTACAACGTAGCATAGATCCTCTAAGAGTGTATTCAACTCATATACAACTCAAATCTTAATAAGGAAACTTATACCATCATAGCTCAAGGTTAGATACGATTCTATATGCTTATTTCTTCATCTTTCTTTTGTCTATCTATCTATCACATAATCTTATGAGGCTCTATACTTCTAATCTAGATCTATTCTCTCTTCTAGACTGATGTCACTCCCTTTCACTTAGGTTGCATGAACACTAACTACTCTACAATGTGAGGGACACATTTTTATATTTACATATATATAATAAAATATTATATAGTTTTTCTCTGAAAAAGAAGACGTCAGAGAAAACTATCGAGGCTCGAGCCGATTGGATAACAAAACCAAATCAGCAAAATGAGTGTCCCACACACAGTAGATAGTCTAGTGTCATGTAACCTAGTGAAATGGTGAGAACGAGATGTAGACTAGTGTGGCTACCCAATACATATGAGCTCTATATGGAAAGGGTTTCTCACACTTATCTAAACCTAGTTCTCGAACATTTAGGTTCTAACTTACAGGCTAAGTCAAACCTTATTCCTATAGAACAACTTACTAAGTTTCTAGGGTTTAATGTGGAGGGTGAAATTTTGTTTTAGGTTTCATGGTGAGCAATTGTTAGGTGTAGCTACTGTTCATGCTCTGATACCAACTGTGACGTCCCCGGATTTTGATTTCTCCAAACCCTATTGGGAATGAGATGTCAGAATCCGAAAACATCATCCAATCATATCAGAAAGCGATGCAGATGCATAATTCGCATACATGAACATACAACCATAACATACTCAACATTGAACATGCATATTTATACAATATGAATTATTACAACATGATTTACAGTTACATATTGAATGAAAATTCTACAAGTCTGAACATGTATGCTAACAGGATCTTAACACAATAGGTACAACCTGGACAACTGCTCACTTCCTTTCTTTTATCCCACGTTAGCTATGAACCTAAAACATACGTGAAACAACGAATCAACACACAAGGTGTTGAGTACGTGGGTAGAAAGATACATATTAATATGTTTGCATAATTGAAATAACTTGAGAAAGAAAGAGTAAAAGAAAACATTGTTTAAAGTGATAATCAGGTAAACACATATTTTTAGATGTCTTTTGATGCGTTTGTACTACTAAGTGGTGTCGCACTTCATTTTTCCCCGCCCCTTGGGCTATGGGGACCGAGTGCCGACCTTATATTTAGAGGAAGAGAGAGAGAGAGGATTGAGGGAGAGAGAGAGAGAGAGAGAGAATATATCCATTTAGTAGCTACAAACCATATATACTCTTTGTTGTTCTTATTGACATAGCAAAGATACTACAATCATAGTACATCCAAGCAATATTCTCAAATAAAGACAAGCAATACATCATAGCTATTGCACACAAGAAAACTAGTCATATACTTAGATAAAGCCCACGTACCTAAATTCAGATATTCCTCACATATCCATGATCATCTACATAATCTGGTCATAACGTGATCAAGACAAGATCATATACTATCATCAGGTTCTCATCATCATTAACCCTATTTATATCCATTTTAGGGTTTGCCTATCTCATTATGATATCCTCATGATTACTTGTATTCTTGTCTTGGAATTATCTTAATGATGTTATTTTCCATATTATGGTTCATTATCTGAACATTAGGTTCCATATCCTTTTGTGAACATATTAACCCTAGTTTATATACATTATTCAATTTAGGGTTACAACCCATGTATTAAGGGTTATCTTCATATAACATGAATTCTATGCATATAACTGATCTCAGATTTATATATTATATTCCAGTTACAGATATGAGGGTTTTCTATAAATCTCATCATTTATTGAGTATGCATGCATTTAATACATTACTTTAGTGTTATTATCCCTATTTATCCATATTAATCAAATTATATACTTTCGTGCACCATCATTACCATATCTGACATCATATGCATTCTATACATAATTGTGGACTTATTGATATTTTTCCATGATTTTATGTCATCATTTGCTATTTATTATCCATTAAAAAAGCATTACACATCTTAGATGATATCACTATTATTAGTGAATCAAAAGTATGATATTCTTCTTCCTTATTCTTCTACGCATTTTTCTGAGCATTTTGGTACCTTATTTGTATTTTTCTGATAAACATGCTATTTATTATGAATTATGCAAGATTAGGGGAATTTCTGGGAATTTACCATATTGCGGCCAATCCAAGGTGGCCACATGTCCTGTGGGAGGGTCAGCTCCTTGATGAGCCAGCCGGTCTAGCTCCTAGATGCAGTTGGTTGGAAACTGGGCCCGGTTCCTCTCCCTTCTCTCACGCTTGGCTGGAGACTGGACCCTGTTCTTCTGTGAATAAGCGCCACTACTGCCAGTTCCTTCTTTGCAGCCTGTGTGATCGCCGACGATAGCCCTCTTCTTCACCACACTCTGCCGCCAACCCTCCTCTTCTCCTAACATGGATGCCGCCTTCCATGATTGATCAAAACCTCCATCTGGATCAGCCCTAACAATGAGTCCTCCATACCCTCTTCTCTGAAATAGCATCACCAATGATTTTGTTTACTCCTGGAGTCCTTGCAATCGGCCACCAAAGAAGGTAGGGTTTGTATCTCTGTTGAGTGTCGACGCCGCTGAGCAGGACAGATCTACGGGGAGCTCTGTGGTTGGGTGCCGCCATGAGAAGAGAAGACGGTGAAGATTGACACCGTCTCGCCCTCCAGTTCTCGTTAGTGTTAGCTGCTTCTACGGTAGGGAAAAGGGGGACACTCATCCAGCTCTAAGTTGATGTGCTCGCAACCATGGTACCACCACAATGAGGCTCTCGAAACTCTCAGGGTTGCCAGATTCCTACAAATCCCTCACCTACTCTCCTAAGCCCCCGATGCCACTACTAGACAAGATTTCTTCCGTCGTGGAGTAAAAGTGGGGAAATCGGCACTGGGAACTAGAATCTGATGCGCCGAGGTCCAAGCAAGCATTCCTTCAACCCCTACTAAAGCTAGCATGGTGAAAAGGGTTCTCCGAGACCTCTCACATCCATGGTGGCTGCCACCTGTGAGGGACGATGGAGAGGGGTTGAGAGGGGAGGTTGTTGTCCCTCTAAATTATGGGTGCCTGATCTTGAGTGAGGGGTTGTTCATGTGCTTTGTTTCTTGCAGATCCAGAGGCTCGGTTAGGACCGCATCTATCTCACAATTTTGTTTCTCATCAGAGACAAGAAATATGTGACTCAGTCATCCCCTTACTCCGTGAGATCCAGAGGTAGAGGATGATCAGCTATCCATTGGATCCTCTGATTGTCGCTGCGATTTCTCTAACTTCACAAACTGTAAAAAAATGCACCTAAGCAAGGGGGAAGGCCGGCGTGACATCTAAATGTCACAGCTATTAAATAATTAAAAGACCAAAGTTCATCCATAGTAATATCATGAATATCATCAACTTCAAATATCTATATCTCTTAATGTGAACCTCCGGTCCTTTCTAAATTTGACGCATGGCTCTTTGATTGTATAATCTGTCATCTAAAAAGGTTTGACATCAAAACCCACAATATGATCATGTCAAAAAGTTCTTCAAATAACCCTATAAATAAGCATACAAACCTAAAATACAAATCATGAATCATCATTTTTATTTTAATTAAACAAGTTTAACTTGTTTATTTTGATGATATTACACCTCAAGCGACACTAAAATCATTTTACATCAATATGGCTTCAACTATTATATTGGATATTGAATCCTAAAATCGAGGTTATCACACATATCTACAAGACATGACAGATAGTACACTCAACTTGAGTTGTCACTGCTGCCTCAGCTGTTGTTCTTCCTCTACAGAAAGGTCTTCACCTCCTCGTGCTCGTCCACCTAAAAATTTGGATCCCACGGGGGTGAGACAATTGTAATTGTCCCAGCGAGAGATATAACTCTCCGCCGACCATATTATTATCACAAATTAAGCATTTATAAACCGAGCAGAGGTTCTTTTTATATTAACAGGCATGATAATTCACTATATGAACAAAATGAAGTAATCTCCTTTCTTGAGGAGAACATTGTATCTACTCGTGGTAGAGTTATAAATCATCTATCTACTTTGCAAGGAATGTAAAGAGCATAAATAACATCTATCAACTAAGATGTATAACTGAAGTACGCATCAATCAATGTTTTCCATATTCGATCCTTTAGTAGATATGCTACATGGATGATTACATTTTACAATCACACTTATGCCTTGAGGAAGTGAGTCCTACCACTCAAATCCAACCGACCATTGTGAAGTCAAAATCGGTACCATACAAGGTCCATGGAAGAGTCAGACTCCATGACCTCACCCGTGTCGGTCAGTGCGAGAAAACAAGCAGGACTACAGTCTCTTTCTTAAGTGACCTTAGTCACACAGGGTCAGGCGACCCTCTACCTAGCCCACCTTGGTACAGGTGTCGGTGCTAGAAAATCGAGCCACGAGCCAGTTCACCGTGCTCCCTGAGCCATGAACGCATTCATGCTCTATCACACTGAGCCATTGGCCTATTCACCATGCTCTTATCACACTGAGCCACGGACCTGAAACCGTGCTCTGGAGTCTACAACCGAAGTTGTACTCTAACCTTCCTATTTGCGGCTAGGAGCAACCCCGCATATTCAACAATATGCGCTCCGAATTAACCCGTAGGAGAACCTGTTTCACCATCACCAGCTGCTAACGATGATGGATCTATGGCCTGGGCACTACATGATAAATTTCCACTTGATTAATTAAGTGCATTACCATATTCTTTTAGCATCAGTCAAGTTTTCACACATGAATTATTATGACAAATGCTACAAAGAAAGGTATAATACATCTATCACGTACTTTTCAAATCTTTAAAACACATGATACTTGGGATCTCAGTCCCTTATCACATTTCTGGGAATTCTCATCCCTTCACATAATCATTATCATGATTGCTGGATCTGGGTATTCAAACCCTTAGATCATCATATAACATTGTTACCTCTATGACAGGTAACCATTACCTCTAGGTCCTCAGACCAAGGTATTCATTTCACTTGTTGTGCAAGTATTCACATGGCTCACAAGGCCATCACACATCTTGTCACCTCTCACTAGGAAACAACTTATTCACATGGCTCACAAGGCCATTGCACATATTGTCACCTCTCACTAGGAAACAACTTATTCACATGGCTCACAAGGCCATTACTCATCTTGTCACCTCTCACTAGACAACAACTTATTCACATGGCTCACAAGGCCATTACACATCTTGTCACCTCTCACTAGGCAACAATTTATTCACATGGCTCACAAGGCCATTACACATCTTGTCACCTCTCACTAGGCAACAAATTATTCACATGGCTCACAAGGACATTGATCATCATACTTGTTATACAAGTATTTAACATGCCTTACAAGGCTTATGCAATAAAAGAAATACAACCTTCCCATCATTAGGGTTAAGGTTTTCCTTTCTTATCGATTAGGGTTTCATGTTTATTTTATTGATCCAAACCCTAATTCATTGCTCCACACATCTAGGAGCATACATTTCTATCATAAGTATCCAATCTATGATGGAGTGGATTTTTGAAATCCATAAATCTCCAATAACATATTAGAATCCATATATTGAGTTATAATGAGAGTTCCAAGTGTTTTGGTAAAGTGGAAATGTTGAATGAGATTTATATAATGATTATGATCTCTCTTTCTATGCCTTCTTGAGGAATTTAATTGGATAGTCTAACAATTCAGTTTTGGCACCAAATTCAAGTACAAGGTACCTTTTATAGAAAGGAATCTATGGTTAAAATTTGGTGGCAATTGGGCCCTCCTAGAGAGAGATAATAAGGTTTGAAGTTTGGGAAATAATGTGCTTATTTGATGATTTGAGGACCTAAGTTGCTAATGTATATCAATGTCACACCCCCCTTAGTTGAGTTGGGTATGCGTGGCCGAATCCTAGCCCTAGGTTTTCAATCTAGTGGAAGTACTCTTGGGTTTGAGTGAGCCATGGATGGACTCAAGTGGAGGACTAACTCAGACCATAGGATTGGCAATCAAGGGCAGTGGTGTTGTCTTGTACCTTGTAGTTATATCTTTGACCCCAGGTAGCAACCACGATGTCGAGCTACTCGCTGATCGTGAGTCGTGGGCGAGAACTAACCGGAGAATGGGACTCCCCTACTCTTTACGAATCATTCGACCCCTTGAACAGGTTGCCTCACCACTCCAGGGGAGAGAACCAGCTAACCCCCCTCGCTACTTCTCCACTGAGACGAACAGGTCCTAGCTAAAAGAAGGGAAGTGGAGTTCGAAAGTGTTTTAGAGGAAGATAAGAGAGGGAAAAGAAAGTGTGAGGTTAGAGGAGACGTTTTATGCTACCCCTGTGCACCCTTGCGGTGGTTCTGCTCACCCGCCAAACCCAGATTGGTCAGAGATGAACACCGAGCTCGAGGACCCTCAACCGCTCTCTTTGCTGCAATTGTATTCTACCGACGGGTTTCTAGAGGGTGGTCGCAGATCTTGAGGCTTCTTCTTGGCACTGAGAGGCCCTTGTATACGGACGCCACTTTCTGGCCATGGAGACCCGCTGGCGCAGCAGCGTGAGAGCAGCATAGAGCTCCTCCAACCGCAAGGGATGACCAGAAGGTTTAGATGCCAAGCTGGAGGCATGAAGGGAGGCATAGGAAGCTTTTGATGGGTCCAATGCTCGCAAGGAGGCAGTTTTGCCGCTTGTTTTCTTGATCTGGAGTAGCCTAGTCGCGGCGTCGGTGAGGAGACCAGAGCTCCCATCGACCCATAGCTCCACAGACGAAGCTCTGAAGCCGAGTGGCCATGGAGGTCTCTTCAAGGTGCTCAAACGTGATGGCGGCATGAGGAGCTCATGAAGAAAACTTGAGCATTGTGGATTCCTCACCGGAGCTGGGCGGCTCGGCGGCACCCTTCCACAACAGGGGATCGGGTTGCGGGTGCCCTAGGCATCCTGTCGTTCACACGAGAGAGGGGGTGAACCCCGGTCCAGTTGCCCAAACCCAGCCATGAACCGGGTCCAGGAGCTGTAAACCAGCCGACCCAAGGCAAGTGAGGAAAAGAACCGGCCGCCAGCATAAGGGAGCACCCTGCCACGTGGCAACACGTGATTGGCCCTAAAAGGTAAAAAAATCCCAAAATTTACATAGTTCTTTAATAAATCACAGTAATTAGCACACTTATCAGAAAAATACAAACAAGGTATCATTTTTCTCAGAAAAATGCATAACACAAGATGGAACAATAATATCAGGCTTTTGATGCATTAATATTAGTAATAATATGTAGGATGTGAAATGCTCATATGATGGATGATAAATATCAAACGATGACATAAAATTATGGAAAAGTGTCAGTAACTCTATAATAATGTTTATAATGCACCTGATGTCTGTACTCATGATGTTGATGAAACGAAATCATGTAATTTGCTTAATATGGTTAATTAGGGCTCATAACCCTAAATAAAATGTAATAATACACACATGCTCAATAAATGGTGAAATATACAGAGAAAGCTCCTATCAGTATCTGGAACCTCATAATTAAATATGAGATCAATATGATACACATAATCTATGTTATATGAAGATGACCCATAATACACATGATGAAACCCTAATTCGAGTAATACATGTAACTAGTGTTAATATGTGCACCAAAAGGACATGGAACCTAATGTTCAGATGATGAACTTTGATAATGAGATGTAATCTGTAAAATGACATTAGTGATATAATCACAAGACAAGAATACAAATAATCATGAGAATACCATAATGAGATAAGAGAAACCCTAATGGACATAATTAGGGTTAAGATGAGAACCTGATGATAGTATATGGTCTTGTTTTGATCAGGTTTGACCAAGCTTATAGTTGACATCAGTGATATGTGTTTAGTATGATCTATCTCTTTGGAAGGTACGCCATTACCTCTTACTTGGCTTATTATATAATATGCTTGCGTTATATGGTAGTACAAACTCGACATATGATATTGATTGAAATGCTTGTTCTTGTATGATATGTTGCATGATTTTCTATACTTATTTCTAAGAACACATGAAACATAAGATATATGTTCCATTATATGATAGCACTAAATCTCTTTGGTAGAATAGTGCATTGATGAAAGTACTAAATCTATTTGGCAGAATAGTACATGTGAGCACTAAATCTCTTTGGCAGAATAGTGCATTTGTGAAGTACTAAATCTCTTTGGCAGAATAGTACATGTGAGCACTAAATCTCTTTGGTAGAATAGTGCATGTGGTTAATCAAGTTTACATATAATGGAAATGTGCCTAAAATATGTGTTCTCTTCTGGTAACAAATATCTTTGTGCAACTATATGCCTTTTCTTATATTTTTTTTAATGCTGCCAAGTATTAGTTTTATCTTATTGCCAAGATATGATGAGAGGTATATAAAAGACACGTAGGCGTACTCAGTACAATATTCTTGAAATATTGTGCTGACGTGTACCGCATGTAATCTTTTGTTAGGTTGTGGTTATGCTCTTGAAGATCCAGGATAGTTGAGAGTTGCATAGCGAGCTGATGTACAGGTGGACCTGTTGTCTTAAGATCCTGTTTTTTAGTTGTAGTACATGTATATGTATAGTTTACTGTTCAATATGTAATATCAAATGTTGTAACAATTCATGTTGTAATTATATGTTGAATGGTGAACATGTGTGTATGGTTTTATTATTGTTCATGTACATGTGCTACTGTGTTTCCTTCTGACTCCCTTGATTTTCTTCTTCTTAGCCTCGTGTGGGATGTTTAAATTGGGATTCTCACTGAGGTGAGGTTTCAATTTGGACGTCACACATCAGATTAAGTTTTAGAAAATCCGGGGACGTCACAGGTGGTATCAGAGCATGAACAATAGCAAAGCCTGCCATTTGCTCATTATGCAACTCCAAACTAAAGAACCTTGAACTTAATAATCTTTAGGGTTAGATTAGTCATCTTTTTAGAGACTAGATCGGACCTAGCCTATTGGTTAGCACCTAGATGTTCGATAACTAGGTATAGACTGGTGCTTGTTGAGTAGCAGGTCCTGAGATGTCGTTCTTTCCTTGTAGTGCAGAGGTATGGGACGTTGTACTATTTGGAAATGACGTGCATCAAGGGAAGAGAAACCCTAGACATATGGCCCTCATTGTCTAGAGTAGCTACACTAGTCTACACCATGTTCTCACCCCTTTCACTAGTTTTCATGACACTGGACTCTCTACTATGTGTGGGACACTCGTTTTCAGGATTTGGTTTTTGATTCCAATCGGATCGAACCTCGATAGTTTTCTCTGACGTTTGTTTTATCGGAGAAAAACTATATAATATTTTATTATGTATATGTATTACAAAAATGTGTCCCCACACATGTACGAGTAGGAGGTGGTCATGCAACCTAACTGAAAGTGAATGACATCAGTCTAGAAGAGAGAGTAGTCCTATATTAGATGTCTAGAGCCTTGTTTGGTATATGTGATATATGGAATAGATAGAATAAGTTTTATGATACGATGTAAGTCTTATATAGATGATATAAGATAGTTTGTGATGATCTATGTTTGTCTTTGAGGATGTAAGTTCAGTTTGAGGATTTGAGATAAGTTTTTATGATACAAGTAACTAGGCTTTTATGAGATAAGATATGTTAAGATGAGACAAGGTTGTGAGTCAGCATGAGCCTCAAGCTCTTTTACAAAGGAGGATCTCTGGTGTTAGGACCAGTTTTGGGGTTAGCTCAAGAGAGAGCGAGACCCACAGGGAGAAGGTCAGAGAACCTAGACTCCAAGATATGAGATTTATGAGATATGTGATATGATATGTCCTAAACTAGAATACTCCTGAGTGATTGAGTTGAGTTGCTTTTTGCATGATTCCTATAGTCTTGTTGAACCCTAGATGTCCTTGGGAAGACCAAACCCTACAGTCAGAGAGAGGCTGGATATATGCGCATGTGAGTAGGAATATGAGAACCTACCATCTGGGTGAGGGAGAGAGAGCCCAAGACCTTGGAGGAGGTAGCTATGATAGTTTCTGCGAAGCCTCATGCTCGGTTTGGTGGTTTCCCGCATATGAATCTAGTGGTGCTTATAAGAGAGTTTTGGGTATGATGTTTCATGGTTAGAGACCTATGAAGAGTATATCATAGCATGTTTTGGTTTGTGCTTGCGTGGCTAGAGCTAAAGAAGTTATCACTAGTGCCAATGAGGTAATCCGAGAACCCTATACCGAGAGGAAAGATAAAATATATGTATATGAGATACTCATAGAGTTGAGTTAGCTCAGAGAGACTGAGCATGTTACTACCCTCATGATATGGGTCAGGAGAACCTCAGTTGGACTAGATAAAGTTTTGCTATATGTTTGATGAGCCACTTGTATAAGTTTGTTTAGAACAACCATGGTGTAATATAAGTAAAAACATGGTTTGATCTTGACATGTAACATATAGATGTGACATGATGTGATGGAAACATAGAGGTGGTTTAATAGATGTTAACACATATATGGTTAACCATATACATGAATAATGATGATAATGTGATAACTGTTGGTTAATCTTGTGATTAAATCACTAATAAATGTATCAATTTATTATGAGCAATGAAATAAAATCATATGAATGAAAAATGTTACACGAGGTGTTAATCTTAGTGCTTAATAAGGATGAAAGATATAGTTGATAGTTAGCAAAACATAACAATTATGACACCTTGATATGATCTAGATGGATAAAGTGGGTTGTTATAGTTAACGCCCTCCTAAAAGGTATATGTTAATGTTGAACATGTTCTAACCTTTTGCTCAATAATATGTTGATGACACCTTGATAATGGGTTAACTTTAGCTAAATCCTTTAGAATATGGTAATATGATGTTGAATAATAACGCATGAATAAAGATGAGGATGCAACCCTAATATATGAGATATGGAATGACATAAGCTAAGCTTCTAAACCTTGAGTTAAACCTTGAATGGAGTGTCTGTGCACCCAAGATGGTTGTAAACCCCCCTAATAGTTCTTTGGAAATTTGGTAGTTTTCCTTGGAGTGTGAGTATGGTTTACTTTCGAAGACGAAAGTTCTTTTAAGATGTATATGATGTGACAAAGTGGTTTTTGGCTTATTTTCGAGGATGAAATATCTTTTAAGGTGTGTAGGATGTGATGGAGTGGATTTTTGAAATCCATAAATCTCCAATAACATATTAGAATCCATATATTGAGTTATAATGAGAGTTCCAAGTGTTTTGGTAAAGTGGAAATGTTGAATGAGATTTATATAATGATTATGATCTCTCTTTCTATGCCTTCTTGAGGAATTTAATTGGATAGTCTAACAATTCAGTTTTGGCACCAAATTCACGTACAAGGAACCTTTTGTAGCAAGGAATCTATGGTTAAAATTTGGTGGCAATTGGGTCCTCCTAGAGAGAGATAATAAGGTTTGAAGTTTGGGAAATAATGTGCTTATTTGATGATTTGAGGACCTAAGTTGCTAATGTATATCAATGTCACGCCCCCCTTAGTTGAGTTGGGTATGTGTGGCCGAATCCTAGCCCTAGGTTTTCAATCTAGTGGAAGTACTCTTGGGTTTGAGTGAGCCAAGGATGGACTCAAGTGGAGGACTAACTCAGACCATAGGATTGGCAATCAAGGGCAGTGGTGATGTCTTGTACCTTGCAGTTATATCTTTGACCCCAGGTAGCAACCACGATGTCGAGCTACTCGCTGATCGTGAGTCGTGGGTGAGAACCAACCGGAGAATGGGACTCCCCTACTCTTTACGAATCATTCGACCCCTTGAACAGGTTGCCTCACCACTCCAGGGGAGAGAACCAACTAACCCCCCTCGCTACTTCTCCACTGAGACGAACATGTCCTAGCTAGAAGAAGGGAAGTGGAGTTCGAAAGTGTTTTAGAGGAAGATAAGAGAGGGAAAAGAAAGTGTGAGGTTAGAGGAGACGTTTTATGCTACCCCTGTGCACCCTTGGGGGGGTTCTGCTCACCCGCCAAACCCAGATTGGTCGGAGATGAACACCGAGCAAGAGGACCCTCAACAGCTCTCTTTGCTGCAATTGTATTCTACCGACGGGTTTCTAGAGGGTGGCCGCAGATCTTGAGGCTTCTTCTTGGCACTGAGAGGCCCTTGTATACGGACGCCACTTTCTGGCCATGGAGACCCGCTGGCGCAGCAGCATGAGAGCAGCGGAGAGCTCCTCCAACCACAAGGGACGACCAGAAGGTTTAGATGCCAAGCTGGAGGCATGAAGGGAGGCATAGGAAGCTTTTGATGGGTCCAGTGCTCGCAAGGAGGCGGTTTTGCCGCTTGTTTTCTTGATCTGGAGTAGCCTAGTCGTGGCATCGGTGAGGAGACCGGAGCTCCCATCGACCCATAGCTCCACAGACGAAGCTCTGAAGCCGAGTGGCCGTGGAGGTCTCTTCAAGGTGCTCAAACGTGATGGCGGCGTGAGGAGCTCACGAAGAAAACTTGAGCATTGTGGATTCCTTACCGGAGCTGGGTGGCTCGGCGGCACCCTGCCACAACAGGGGATCGGGTTGCGGGTGCCCTGGGCATCCTGTCGTTCACGCGAGACAGGGGGTGAACCCCGGTCCAGTTGCCCAAACCCAGCCATGAACCTGGTCCAGGAGCTGTAAACCAGCCGGCCCAAGGCAAGTGAGGAAAAGAACCGGCCGCCAGCATAAGGGAGCGCCCTTCCACGTGGCAACACGTGATTGGCCCTAGAAGGTAAAAAAATCCCAGAATTTACATAGTTCTTTAATAAATCACAGTAATTAGCAAACTTATCAGAAAAATACAAACATGGTACCGTTTTTCTCAGAAAAATGCATAGCACAATATGGAACAATAATATCAGGCTTTTGATGCATTAATATTAGTAATAATATGTAGGATGTGAAATGCTCATATGATGGATGATAAATATCAAACGATGACATAAAATTATGGAAAAGTGTCAGTAACTCTATAATAATGTTTATAATGCACCTGATGTCTGTAATCATGATGTTGATGAAACGAAATCATGTAATTTGCTTAATATGGTTAATTAGGGCTCATAACCCTAAATAAAATTTAATAATGCACACATGCTCAATAAATGGTGAAATATACAGAGAAAGCTCCTATCAGTATCTGGAACCTCAGAATTAAATATGAGATCAATATGATACACATAATCTATGTTATACGAAGATGACCCATAATACACATGATGAAACCCTAATTCGAGTAATACATGTAACTAGTGTTAATATGTGCACCAAAAGGACATGGAACCTAATGTTCAGATGATGAACTTTGATAATGAGATGTAATCTGTAAAATGACATTAGTGATATAATCACAAGACAAGAATACAAATAATCATGAGAATACCATAATGAGATAAGAGAAACCCTAATGGACATAATTAGGGTTAAGATGAGATATAATAAGATGAGAACCTGATGATAGTATATGGTCTTGTTTTGATCAGGTTTGACCAAGCTTATAGTTGACATCAGTGATATGTGTTTAGTATGATCTATCTCTTTGGAAGGTACGCCATTACCTCTTACTTGGCTTATTATATAATATGCTTGTGTTATATGGTAGTACAAACTCGTCATATGATATTGATTGAAATGCTTGTTCTTGTATGATATGTTGCATGATTTTCTATACTTATTGCTATGAACACATGAAACATAAGATATCTGGTCCATTATTTGATAGCACTAAATCACTTTGGTAGAATAGTGCATTGATGAAAGTACTAAATCTCTTTGGCAGAATAGTACATGTGAGCACTAAATCTCTTTGGCAGAATAGTGCATTTGTGAAGTACTAAATCTCTTTGGCAGAACAGTACATGTGAGCACTAAATCTCTTTGGTAGAATAGTGCATGTGGTTAATCAAGTTTACATATAATGGAAATGTGCCTAAAATATGTGTTCTCTTCTGGTAACAAATATCTTTGTGCAACTATACGCCTTTTCTTATATTTTGTTTAATGCTGCCAAGTATTAGTTTTATCTTATTGCCAAGATATGATGAGAGGTATATAAAAGACACATAGGTGTACTCAGTACAATATTCTTGAAATATTGTGTTGACGTGTACCGCATGTAATCTTTTGTTAGGTTGTGGTTATGCTCTTGAAGATCCAGGATAGTTGAGAGTTGCATAGTGAGCTGATGTACAGGTGGACCTGTTGTCTTAAGATCATGTTGTTTAGTTGTAGTACATGTATATGTATAGTTTTTTGTTCAATATGTAATATCAAATGTTGTAACAATTCATGTTGTAATTATATGTTGAATGGTGAACATGTGTGTATGGTTTTATTATTGTTCATGTACATGTGCTACTGTGTTTCCTTCTGACTCCCTTGATTTTCTTCTTCTTAGCCTCATGTGGGATGTTTAAATTGGGATTCTCACTGAGGTGAGGTTTCAATTTGGACGTCACACATCAGATTAAGTTTTAGAAAATCCGGGGACGTCACACAATCATACTTATTTATTCTCAACATTTATCATTAAATGATTACCAACACAAGGTATGAGTTTCTCTCTCATCCTCTCTAGGATATTGATTACATCATACTTTATTGTTTTGGCAACCCTTTCTCAAGGTATATTAGCCGAAACTTATCAAAGTGCATTAAACTCATTACATTTCAATGTAAAAATTAGCATGACACACTTCATGTGTTACTCATGCATACATATTGGATTTAAGATGCATCAAGGTGTAGCAACCTTAAAGTGCTGGATGTGATATTTACCATACCTTGGTGTATCACTTCCCTCATCACTTTTAACTTACTTAAGTTCATCAACTTATCATGTATTAGGGTATTTCCCACCCTAATACTTTATACACTATCCCATCATATTAATCTTGTAAAGTACTGGCCATAAGTCATACACTTGAATCACCCAACTATCATCAATGACATGGACTCATCTCGTGTTAAGCCACTGTTGATATAAGGTTGTCCATTATCAACCACTTTAGGTGTTTCACCTATAAAGGTATTAGCCACACTATAACTTGGTGTTACTCTTATCACTCCTAAGAGTGTCTTGCCCTCACCTTTACAAGGTATCTCAGATTAGAAGTGTGCATATGTTCATCATATCGGGTTGTAAGTATATGAGCACTCACCATATCGGGCTAGAAGTATATACACACCATTCATATCGGGCTCAAGGTGTTTGTATGTGTTACCCATGTCGTGCATGATGTATTAAGCCATACACCATGTTGGGCTAGACATCAACTACGGTTGTGTATCAGGCTATCATATCGTGCAGTAGTACTTGCTATTCTTTACTCGTATCGGGTTACCCAAGTTAGGGTTTCATGTCAACTTACAAGTATTCATTTAACCTTGTATCATGCATGGAGTCTATACTTGACTCCATATCGTGCAAGAGGTGTATACTACACCCCCATTTCGTGCAACAAGGTATACAATCATATCCATGTTATTTTAGTGAAGTAAGTGCATCATCATATCGGGTTAGAGGTGCTGGCTTGTATGATTGCACACGATATCACTTTTATAAGGTGATACCATCATCTTCAAGCTCTAGACCTTTATTCTAACTGTTATAGTTCATGTAAACATGTCTAAGCAAAAACTAGAACTCATAATCTCATCAACTATTTCAGGAAATTTCGGAATTAAAAGTAATTCATTAAGTATAGCAATTTAGGTGATGAATAATAACATGGCTGAGTTCAAGTTATATAACCCACCTTAAGAACCACTTCAAAGATCCAAGCTCCAAAGCTCCATGTTCCTAAGGTTGAAGATGACTTATGAAAATTCCAAGGCTCGTTCATAACTCCTTCATATACAAGGAATCACCATGGATAAACAATTGGTGAAGAAGAAAAGAAAGGTAGATCATAACCCTAATTCCATGCTTCAATTCAAGCTTGAAAACAACTATAGCTTACCTTAGGGTTAAGTTTTGAGTTCCTTATCTCCTTGGTCGACACCCTACAACTCTTGGGTGATATGGACTTCCTCTTGGCCGACACAACTTTGCTAGTGGCCGATACGCCCTCACTTGTGGCCAAAATCACTTGAATTGGCCGATATCAACTTGCTATGGGCAATATCAACATGCTATGGTCGATGTACTTGCTATGGACGATACCCAAGGCCTATGCACGATACCGTTGTGCTCTTGCACGACATGCCACCCCTCTTGCATGATATGATACTCACTTTCATGATATGGCACTCACTTGGAGTCAAAACACTTCACTCTATGGCTGATATCACCCTATATGGCCGATATCACCTACTTGGGTGACATGGTCTTTCCACGGGTGATATCCCAAGGCCCATGCACGATACCACAACATCCCTTCATGATATGGGATCTCTATGCACGATACCTTAGGGTAGGAGGGTGGTAAGGGTCGCAAAATTGCACCAAGGGGTGAAACTAGGGGTATATATACTTGTTGCACATGATGGAAGGTAAAAATGAGGTGTCAACATTTTGAGCTAGTAGGTGCCACGTGTCATGCATGGGTGACACGTGTCCATGCATGAATAATCATTTATCTTGTCTTTAAAAATAGTTGAGGATCATCTAGAGTTGCAAATTCGTCCATTACTTATCCATTTGGATAAGTCATCTAGGTTTAATCACTATTTTAAGTCAAGTCGATACACTTTTTCTAAGGAAACTTGTTGGCCATCACACCTCACCTCCTTGAGGTGATTTGCATGATATGGCCTTTTCCAAGAGTTCACAAAACAATATGGGACACCTCCTTGGGCTCCATGGCCGATAGGCTTTCATATATAAGCTTTTCAACTTGATACAACTCAAGTTAAGCTTCCAAATTCAACCCTTTTCTTGGTCATTTCATCACCAAGAGTATCATCATTCATAATTGATCCAAACATGGTGTCTCATTCATTCTCTCTCCTCTAAATGATATATATAGGAAGTAGGAACACTCTAGAGATGGTAATTTGCATATCAACCCCACATTTTGGGTAAATTACAATTTGTAGTAAAATTGGTGTACAAGGTACCAACATTGTTCAAACAAGTTCAAACTTGGAATTTAGGCTTTCCACAAGCCACCACCTTACATCATTTTCTCTATAATGATTCTAAAACACATTAGGAAATATCAACATGCTATGGCCGATATACTTGCTATGGCCGATACCCAAGGCCTATGCACGATACCCTTGTGCTCTTGCACGACATGCCACCCCTCTTGCACGATATGATACTCACTTTCATGATATGGCATTCACTTGGAGTCAAAACACTTTACTCTATCGCCGATATCACCCTATATGGTCGATATCACCTACTTGGGAGATATGGTCTAGCCACAGGCGATATCCCAAGGTGCATGCACGATACCACAGCATCCCTTCACGATATGGGAGATCTATGCATGATACCTTAGCGTAGGAGGGTTATAAGGGTCGCAAAATTGCACCAAGGGGTGAAACTAGGGATATATATACTTGTTGCACATGATGGAAGGTAAAAATGAGATGTCAACATTTTGAGCTAGTAGGTGCCACGTGTCCTGCATGGGTGACACGTGTCCATGCATGCATAATCATTTAATTTGTCTTGAAAAATAGTTGAGGATCATCTAGAGATGCAAATTCGTCCATTACTTATCCATTTGGATAAGTCATCTAGGTTTAATCACTATTTTAAGTCAAGCCAATACACTTTTTTAAGGAATCTTGTTGGCCATCACACCTCACCTCCTTGAGGTGCTTTGCACGATATGGCCTTTTCCAAGAGTTCACAAAACGATATGGGACACCTCCTTGGGCTCCATGGCCGATAGGCTTTTATATATAAGCTTTTCAACTTGATACAACTCAAGTTAAGCTTCCAAATTCAACCCTTTTTCTTGGTCATTTCATCACCAAGAGTATCATCATTCATAATTGATCCAAAAATGGTGTCTCATTCATTCTTTCTCCTCTAAATGATACATATAGGAAGTAGGAACACTCTAGAGATGGTAATTTGCATATCAACCCCACATTTTGGGTAAATTACAATTTGTAGTAAAATTGGTGTACAAGGTACCAACATTGTTCAAACAAGTTCAAACTTGGAATTTAGGCTTTCCACAAGCCACCACCTTGCATCATTTTCTCTATAATGATGATAAAACACATGAGACATGTTCAACATGTGACATTTTGCATTATAGCCCCTCAATTTGGGTAAATTGCACTTTGGTCCAAAACAAAGAAAAAATTGCTCAAACAACATTCAATCGGGACCAAACTTGAAACATGAGTGTGTCACATGTTAACAAAGAACCTTAGAGGATTATATTAAAGTTATAAGCAACTTTATTATCCAAAAAAATTAGGGTTATATCATAACCCAGGTCAGGGTCGTTACAGTTTTGGCCATGACCGTGGCGAGGTATCATGGCCCATTTTGAGGGCCCAACTGCATGTTTTTACTCCAAAATCCTTCCAGCACTGCTCTTTACTTTGGACATATTGTTTCCCATCCATGGGATGCATGGAGATGGTCTAGGTCCGATATTAGGGTGTAGAAACCCAACGATCCTCTCTCTCTCATTTTCATCCAATGCATAGTGCAAATGCCTAAAAAATACATTAAAAGCAGCCATAAGTGCATTTGATATAAAATCACACATTAAGGGAACTAGCTTAGATTCTAGCATGTTTAGATGTGATTAAGATGCAAAAAGACACAAGATGAAGCCCTAAAATAGTGTTGCATTACTCTACAAGTAACCCCAAATATCATTAAAACATCCAACTTTAGAGAGATGTATATATGAGACAAGAAAACTGATCATCAAGAGAGAGTCTTTTATGGGGAAGATGACTTGTCATC
This sequence comes from Alisma plantago-aquatica, assembly GCA_963693085.1. Classification (NCBI taxonomy): domain Eukaryota; kingdom Viridiplantae; phylum Streptophyta; class Magnoliopsida; order Alismatales; family Alismataceae; genus Alisma; species Alisma plantago-aquatica. The sequence goes on from OY856415.1 coordinate 182,399,687, forward strand.
CATTAATGTAGATGTGAATGTAGTTGATGCATCATTAATAAGGCCTAGGATTAGGTTCAAGCTACTCTTAGTAGGAGTGAACTTGCAATCTGAACCTAATTAAAAATCATAATTTTATAGTTTTATAGTTATTATCAATGAGTCTTTGGTTTCTCGGGTTGCATATCCTCTTAAATAAAGGATTTTTGTAGCATAACATTTTTTTATTTAATGAAATGGACATAATTATGGGTATTTAGGAAGGATACATCTAAACATATTCCCTATATAGTAAATGTATATGATAAAATGTTTCCATAAGGATATGGTAAGAGGGAATTCTATGAAGATGTGAACTAGGATTTCTATGTTGTCTTAACACAACAAACATGGACGTGGGCCATGGATAGATCTTTTGTTTGGATTTAGGCCAACTAGCAGTTTATTTGAGAATAAGTGCCACATAAAGAGGGAAATGTTATGTGTGGTGTTAATATGACAAAAGGATTATGCAAAGGTGCCAAGGAGCCTCTAAAGGACATGGGATTATATAGGTTATGCATTCTTAGGTTCTCATTCCAAAGCCAAGTTATATGTGGCATATTTCTGAGGGACCGATGTAAATGATGATTTTGTTGAATGAATATAGTGGGGGATTTTATTTTAAAATTCTATTGAGTATAATAGATCTAGGGCTTAGAATAAATTTGAAACATTTTACACGTTTATGTTGGCTTTGGTAAGGGGATGTTGTTTATTAAAGAAGATAACTTTTCTTTATTAAACCAAGGGTCAAATAAAAAAGATTGTGGTAGGTAATCATGAATGGTAGTACATATTAGGTGTTTGATGATATTGTCTTTGTTAGTTGTGCACTACTTAATTTATTAAGTTCTATGCAAATTAATATGTTTCCATAAGGGTTTGTTTTAAGATAATAATTGTTTCTCCATTGACATAAAAAGTTATTAATGGAAAAATAGGATGCCATACTTTTCAGGTTTAAGATGCCCCATTGCCTTCATATTTTGGAAGTCATGGTGTCCAAAGAAATCAGGTGAGTTATTCGTAGTTCCAAAGCTAATCATGATGGAATTTATTATTGATGTATGTAAATGTATTTGTGATGGGGATATGATTAACATAATAGAGGAGTAAGTTCCATAGGACTAAGTCAACTAGTGTAAGGTGACCAGTCAGGGAGAGGGTAGACATGTGAGCTTATCCTTGATTTTATCTATGATTGGTTTTTAGGAAGATCATTTTGTAGTTTATGTTTTCTAGGAAAATATTACATGTTAAGTTGGAGAATGAGTGTGAACAATAGGAGGTCATAGTGGGGGTTATGGAAGTTGAGGAGGGGAAATTTTCTATACTTAATCTTGAGACTAGATATGCTGGAAAGTGCAAAGACTACTTTTGATGTGAATAATGTTCTTGTAGGTTAGTTTGATGAAAAAAATTGTATCACTTGCAAAGAGGATAGAATTATCCACTATTATGTAGTTGACAGTTATAGGGTCTAGGAGACCAGATGAGGTGGCAAGTTGAATCATCTTGGGCATTGTGTAATAAGGATGAAGATTAAAGGTGATAAGGGGACCATTGTTAGATGATATTTAAACTTCGGAAGAAACATAACAAGGATCCGTAAATAAGGATTGAGAATGTGGTTAAGGGCACAAATAGTTTTCTTCAATAAAACCAAGTGGAGTTAAAACCATAAAGTTCCAAGTTTTTCTGAAGAAAGGATTATTTTATGTAGTCTAAGAATTTTTTAGAATATTTTTTGAGAATATTAAGTGAGAGGTTCTTTGACTGATGATGAGAATATTAAGTATAATCAAATGTGTTTTGGATTTTTCTCTCAGGTATAAGGGTAGATGTGCGACACTTATTATTAGTAGGATGGATTTAGGGTCATTGTCAAAATTTAGAGAATCAAAATATTTATGAGTAAGTTTTTGAACATGTAGCTATACCTATTATAGAAGGATGCACAAAAGTTCTTTGGGCACAATTATTTATCATGGTTATGTTTTTGAGGCATAATTTATTTCATCTAGATATTGAAATGATTCATAAGTGTGGAGGCATCCACCAATATATAAGGATTGGTCAAAGAATTAAAAGGTGATTGTTATGGTTTTATATCTTTTCAAGGAGGGATTTAGAGTATGATAAGATGTGGTGACAATCAGACGTTAAAGAACATGTTTTTTTGGTGAATTTGGGGAAGAATCAATGGTGCTCGACAATGTGCAGTACAACTCAAAGAAGGAAAGATGTTCTTTGAGAAATACCTCAAACATCATCTAAGAAAGGGTCAAACAATCTTCAACTAGTCATCCCAAAGCTTCTTGTCACGTTCTCATGAGCCACACACAAATAGTTGTCTTCACCGATAAGGCTCTCTACACAACAACCAAGCAATAGGTTCGTCAATGGACCATTGCAATGAATCACACTTAAAATTGTGGCTCTCATTGAGTTTGGGATGCCCTTATTACCATTTCTGTGCATGGATTTTGGTGGACGTGGCATGCTCAACATCAACGCTAGTTGTCGGAGATGATGATGGTGCAACGTAGGGAGGCTAGGGGTGAAGGAGTCAATTTAGAGGCTGAAGGGGGTACTAGGACTTCTAAGAATCTACCCTTGTTCTCACAAAATAATGGATTTTGTTCGTTGGCCTTCTGTAGGAGACAACACAAGAGAACACTGTCAACAATTTGGGTTCTTGTTGTAGGGAAAAATTTGGGGTTCGAGTAGGGTTTCCAAGGGTCCAACGATCTCATGAATTCAGCAATGAAATCGGTTTGAATTAGTCATTCACGTTGAGAGAAATCTCAGATTTAGTAGTGTCGAGAATCTATTCCAATAAGAGTGGAGATAAAAAGACAATTAGGGATGGTTGGGATTAGCCCAGTTCATCCTACTCCAAATCCAAAGGTCCACACTAAAGGTCTAATAAATAATAGTTCTAATAAATGCAATTCAAATTCTTTTTTCTTAGTCAATGTTGTCATTATCTTTTGTAATTTATTTGCCAAACCACATGAACTCCAATTAATACTAAAATTTACAAACCATCTATTTACGGCCTATAATATTATCGTGGGAGGTTAGGTTAAATTAAGAATAGATTTGACGTAAGTATTGAATAAACAATTATTTATATATAATAAGATCATGAAAATGTGTGCAGCACACCTATTCAATCAGTCCCAACATGAAATCTTCAAGTGCATGCTAATAAAATAAGTTAAATAACCTTTCTGTATCATGAAAGATAAGTATTTTGGAGACTTGTAATAAATGTACCAAAGAATGAGAATTTACAGATACTTAGGAATTTATGACGCATTTGGCTGGATACATTAGAAATTTTTAAAGTTGCATACAAATATTTATATAAAGTACACGGTTTTAGCATAGCCAAGGTGCAAGGCAGAATACATATTTGTTTGAAACAATAGGTTTGCAGTTAAACATGTGGTGGCAAAACGGAGAAGGTAGTTTATAGTTCCGTCAAAACAAGTGTAATTGAACGTTTTGGAATCTAAACAGTAAACAGTAGTATAATTGTAGACAGATTAATGGGCCACAATTTTGAAATGGCTTTTATATATAATTACTGGTATTCAAAAGCTTTCAAACAAATTGCCTATTTAGGCTTTGGATGAATTCGTTTAAAATCGTAGTAGCCTATAATATAAAAATGAGTGTATCATTTAGATTCGGAACTCTTAACTGCCAAGTAGTAAAAGATATGGCACCTAGTTGATAAAAGTGTTGATGTATAAGCATATCAGAAAACACACAAAGATCTTTAGATTTTCCCCAAAAATATGGATCTTACAACTGGAGTTGTCTCAAGAATAGTGATAGCGGCAGAAGATAGACAAGAACTCTAGAGTGAGATCGCTATATACTGAGGTAACTAAGGGAAGAGGAGAATGTTGTTTTTGCAGAGAATTTTATCGGTGGATTCATGGATTCTGAGGGAGTGGAGGGTAGTGTTGCATGCTCAATGGGGGAGGGAAACACCTATAGAAAACAAGTTTTCATAACATTGGAGGTGGTCAGTACTGGTGAACTGGACATAGCTGCCAGGGATGGGGGCTATGCGAGGTGGATAGGGGGTGGTGGAATCTGGGTTGTTGCTTGCCTTCTGGTTGCTCTCCATCTCATGGAGAAGAGCCTCTACACCATTGATTTCATTGACCATTTCCTCATTGAGCTTGACTCACCGGTTGGAGAGGGTGTGCGGAACTAAATCCCAGGGTCGGATCTAGATCGACGAGGTGGGTCCCCGGAGGAAGAGGCAGTGGACGTCCCTTTGTTCTTGTGGAAATGGTTGAACATGGCTACTCCAGGGCACGAGCCGATCGTCTGGAGCACTAATTCGATCGGTTTGCAAAGGTCAGACGTGCATCTTAGACCTGAAATGGTCAGTTCATAGGATGAAGAAGGGGGAAGTGGTATTGGCTGGTCGAGCGGTTCAGATCTAGTCGCTCAGCGGTGAGAGCATGAGACAAGCGGCTAGACCTAAGATGAGCGTCTCATGGAGCATCTAAGGCGACTGAGGTAGGCCAGAGGCAGGCGAGGCAACGATGCAAGACGAGAGGCTAGATCTAAGATGAGCGGCTCATAGAGCAGGTGAGACGAGCTCTCGGGTAGAGGCAGTTAGTCGGCTGGGGAACGTTAGGCGGGCGGCTCGTAGTAGAGGTAGTAGACCGGCTAGGGAACATCAGGTGGGCGGCTCGCAGTAGAGGTGGTCAACCGACTGGGGAACGTCAGGCGAGCGGCTTGCAACAGAGGCAGTTGGTCAGGTGGGAAACGTCTGGTGGACGGCTCATAGTAGGGAAACTTCTTGCGGAGAATGAGCAGATCACTTAGCTGTCGGTCGGCTGAGGAGGTGAACTGGGTGGATTTCTTGACCACCGGTCGGCCGAGGAAGTGAAGCTCAGGTGGGTGAAAACTCAGGTGGCGAGATAGAGGCATCTAGGTTTAGAAAAGAAATGGATGAGGGTGAAGCACCTGGGGGAGGTTATATAGCCATGTGAGGGTGTCAAAGCATTGACTGGTGATCCAGCCGGTCGGTTCAAGGTGTTGATCGACACTGTAATGAATGCCACCAAACCGACAACCAAATTGTTACTAATTATGCGGAATAATCATAAGCAACAAATTAACAAAATCACTAAAAATTAAAACCATTTTGCAAAGAGATCCATTTCTTGGAAAACTGTTAATGAATGAACCAAAACTTTATATACATCAGGGTTCACATTGTACATACATTGTATCATCTCATCTCAAGGATAACATATAACAGTTGCTTTGTCAAAACATATACTGAAGCAACATAAAACCTCGAGGCATACAAGCCAAAAGCTCAGATTGTTCATAAAACCATCACGTACTAAATCCAAGGACCTGAGAGTATAGAGACGACACATAGGACTTCTATCTACAAGACACAACAGACAGTACACTCAACCTGAGCTGTTACTACTATCCCCTGCTATTGTTATCCTTCCTTTGTAGAATGGTCTCTACCTCCTCGTGCACGTCCACGTAAAAATGTGGATCCTATGGGGTGAGACAATTGTCCCAGCGAGAGATATAACTCTCTGCCAACAATGTTATTATCATAGGTAACCAGTGCAAAACTAAGCAGAGGTTCTTTTATATTAATAAGAAAGATTAATCAATGTTGATAAGCAGATTGAACATTCTCATCTTTTAATGAATTGCAACTATCTATGATAGAGAAGTAAATCATCTATTCACTTTATAAGGAATATGAAGAACATGTGTACCATTTACCCATCATACTATACCAACATCTCAAGCTTATCATGTGATATTATTATTATGGCATGATGTCCATGAATCATGTTGATTTCTATATGTTGGCCTTAGCCAATATTCTAGATAGGTACTAAATTGTACCATTCAAGTAAATATACATCATTATATTCTATAAATGTATTGGTTTATACCAATCATGTAAGATTGTATCTATGTACTGGGTGATACCAATCCTATAAAATTATATCAATCTTATAGGGTTGTATCTTGGTATTGGGTTATCCCAATCCTGTAGGGTTGTATCTAGGTATTGAATTATGCCAATCCTATATGGTTGTATCCAGGTATTGGATTATGCCAATCCTGTAGGGTTATATCCAAGTATTGGATTATGCCAATATTGTAGGGTTGTATCCAGGTATTGGATTATGCCATTCCTGTAGGGTTGTATCTAGGTATTGGGTTATCCAAATCCTGTAGGGCTGTATCCAGGTATTAGATTATGCCAATCCTGTAGGGTTGTATCCAGGTATTGGATTATGCCAATCTTATAGGTTTGTATCCAGGTATTGGATTATGCCAATCCTATAGGGTTGTATCCAGGTATTGGATTATGCCAATCCTATAGGGTTGTATCCAGGTATTGGGTTATCCTAATCCTGTAGGGTTGTATCTAGCTTTTGGATTATGCCAATCATGTTGGGTTGTATCCATGTAAAACCATATCCAGGTATTGGATTATGCCAATCCTATAAAACCATATCAGGTATTGGATTATACCAATCATGTAAAACAATATCTAGGTTTTGGATTATACCATTCCCGTAAAACCATATTTAGATTGCTAAGGATTCCATAGTAGTTGTAATACCTTAATGTTTCCTTCTCATTATGGGATATCAATCCCTTAAACTCATCATTGAATACCACATCACCTTTACTAGGAATTCTACCTTGTTCAAGCCATCATACCCATTCAAATCCTTTATGTGATACCATTATTCTTCATATCTCACTTTAACATATTCAAAAAACTATATCCCTTATTTGGCTCTAACCATATTTCATGTATGACCAAGATTTCATTATTATCTTTATAACCATTTATTATTATTATTATTATGTTATGGGGTTTCCATTTAAAAATATTGTCACCTCTCACTAGGCAACAGCTATTCACATGGATCACAAGGCCCATTAAATATCATGTCACCTCTTACTAGGAAACAACTACTGACATGGCTCACAAGGCCCATTCAATAGGATAAATTCAACCTTCCCATTATTAGGGTTAGGGTTTCAAGTCATATCATCACCCTTCATTAGGATTAGGGTTTTCCCCCTTATTAATGAATTAAGGATTCACGATCATATTATCAAGAATCAAACCCTAATTCATTCCCCATTCATACTAGGAGTATCAATGTATACTCATTAACATGATTATTACATATGTATACGTTTCTCTCTCATCCTCCCTAGGATGTTGATTGCATCATACTCTATTAAATTGGCTCAACCCCTTTCATTCAAGGTACATTGGCTCACATTTATCAAAATGCATTAAACCCTTCATGTCTTAAATTATCATTTGACATAACATACTACATGTATCACTCAATCAAGTGTATTGGATTGAGGTGCTTCCTCCATATCGGGTATAGAGGTATAGGCATGCTTCCATATCGGGTATAGAGGTGTATCCTCATCACCATATCGTGCATCCATATCGGATTACTCAACCTTAAGGGTTTGCATATCGGGTTTCACAACACCATGTTGAGTTTCAACATCATACAAGGAACCATATCGGTTATAAGGTATGTGATTAACCCCATATCGGGTTTCAACATCATATCAGTTATATACTCAACACCATATCAGTTAGAAGGTGTGTGCTTAACCCCATATCGTGTACAAGGTGTGTGTTTGTTATTCATATCCTACAAGAGATATAAATTCATCACCATATCGTGCTAGTGGTTGTGTTCATATCACCATATCGGGTTATCATATCAAGTTACCATGTCGGGTTGCCATATCGGGTTAGCATATCGGGTTAAACCCTTATGCTCATACTCTTTCATTCCTTCATGGATTCAATCATATCATGTATTGAGTGATAGGATAGACAATTGGTTGAACCCTTCACAATGAACCCATTTCACAAAATGATAGGGGTGTGGGGTACTAAGGTATATCGGATTTCATATCACCATATAGGGTTTCAACACCATATCGGGTAAGAGGTATATGTGTGCTCACCATATCGACCTTGAGGGGTATGTATGTGTCACCATATCATGCATAAGGTCAATACTCATCACCATATCATTCTAGAGGTGTATAACCATCACTATCTAGGGTTTCAACATCATATCGAGAAAGAGGTGTATCCTTCAACACCATATCGGGTAAGAGGTGCTTCAACCCAATATTAGGTTGAATCATGATGATGTCATCATCATCAACCTCTAGACTCTTGTTCTTCCTGTTCTAGTTCATGGACAACAGTCCTACGTTTCTACTAGAGCTCATGAATTCATCAATCATGCAAGAAAATTCTATTTGAAAGTAAATCATTTAGCTAAGGCAAGATTGATGATAAATAATAACATAATTGAGTTCAAGTTATATAACCCACCTCAAGAGTAACTTCAAAGCACCAACCTCCAAAGATTCACATTACCAAGGTTGAAGATGAGCTAATCAAAGTCCAAGGCTTGAGATCCTTAGCACTTTGCACGATATCTTCACCTCTTGTGGCCGATATCACCTTGCTAGATTGATATGACCTTTCTTGGCCGATATCCTTCCTCTATGGTCGATACCAAGCTCTAAACATGACACTCCTTCACTTATGAATGATACCAAAGTGGTATGCATTATAGCTAAGCATCTATGCATGATATTTCAAAGAAAGAGAGTTGTGGGTTTGTAAACTTTCATTAGTACACTACTACATAAATGGCTTATAACGTCACTTTTAACGGTGTCGGTTGTAATAATGCACCGACACCTAAAAAATATAGTGTCGGTTTATAAAATAAACCAACATCAATCTATGAAGGGCGACCAGACACGGGTATCGCTTTTATTCAGTGTCAGTTACTTAATAACAAACCGACGCTGAAAATTAACCGCCAAATCCAAAATTTCCAGCGAAAAAAATTACCTCCAAAAATTTAACATATAGCGTCGGTCATTAACTATAAAACCGACGACGAAAGGTTATTCGCGAAATAGAAATTGGTCACATTTTGATCGTCGGTTTTACAACAATGACCGACACTTATGGGTTTTCCCGCGCTCTTCGCACGAAATTTTTCACACCCTTTGATCGTCGGATTTTAAAAACAACCGACGAATATTGTCATTAATCGAGAACCAATTTTTTAATCGGCATATGTAGATAGACGTCGGGTTTTTTCTAGTTAAAACTGACGATTATCATGGGGAACAGGTGTCGGTTTGTGTTGATAACCGACACCGTTAGTGTTATGTGTCGGTTATGTTGAAAAACTGACACCGAATGTTAACTAAATATCGCGAGAGCGAGCCCGACTCTTCCCCTTTCTCTCTGTGTTGCAATCAGCTTAGCTAGGGTCTGGCGATTCCGGTGGTGAGCAAGCAGACTCCCTCCGCCGTGGAGCTCGCCGCCGCCATGGAGCTTGCCGCCGTTCTCCTTGCCGCCGCCGTGGAGCTTGCCGCCGTTCGTGGAGCTCGCCACCGTTCGTGGAGCTCGCCGCCGCCGTGGAGCTCGCCGCCTCCGTGGAGCTCGCCGTTTGTGGAGTCGCCACCGTCGTTGGTCCTCTCCTCCAGCCGGACCTCCTGTCGCCGGTCCTCTCCTCTAGCCACTAGAAAGCCAGCGCCAACAGCAGCAGCCAGAACCAGAGCTTGCCACGGCACGACAGTCCGTGAGAGCCAGCCAGTCTCCTACTACGGCTCATCACCACGACAGTCCATCAGAGCCAGCCACATCTAGGGCTGGCAGTACACCCACGACACTGCCACTGTTGTCATTGCCACTGCTAGAGGTAAAGCCTTCAATTGACTAGGTTTGCATCCTAAATTCATCCTTAACATATGTTAACAAATAATCCCTATAAACATGTAATGTTTATTTAATAGAATTGATGATTGGCTTGGTTATTAATAATATATGACAAAAATAAAATGCTTAATTTTAACATATGATTGTCTAGTATTTTTTCAATGATCACTTCCATTACGGTTCAGGAGCTCGCCGGCCTTCTGCCTGCCCATTCGGCTTCCACGTGCACCCATCTGTCTCGCCTCTCTCCCTACTCCAGAGCAAGACGCCCGACTGGGCTCAAACAGAGGTAAACATCCCCAAAAACCCTCTGTCTCGCCCTCTAATTTGTATTTACTTAAATATTGATTTGTATTTACTTATCTACTCGTTCATCTAATGATTTTTTATTCATCACATTTTTAAAATTTAGGGCTTTATATTTATTCATCTACTTTTTAAAATTATTTAATAATCTCTTGATTTATATTTGTTTATCAACTGAGATGTACTTTTTTATCTATTGCTTTGTATTTGTTTATCTACTGATTATATTTATTTATCTAATGTTTTGAGTTTACTTATTTAGATGTTGCTATTGTAAATAAACCTAGGATATGAATAAATCTTGTGCTTGCATATATTTGTGCTTCTAATCCTCATGCTTGACCTAATTCAGTAAACCCTAGGAATTGATAGTATAAATGCATCTAAACATTCATAAGCTATTAATGTTGATTAATTTAGGAAGAATTGATATGTTGTTATGGCTGTCCACAAATGTTTTTATAAGAAATTGTGTGTTGAATGGGGTTGTGAACAAGGAATTGGTGTTGTATTTGTTGGCCTAGAAACCTGTCTAAGATTTACTCATTAGGAGTAAATCTTGGATATTCCCCGGTTTGGGACTGTTCTTGAAAACCTAATCTCACTTAGGATGTAAGTGTATAATGTGTATTGTGTTTTCAAGAAAATTTCGGTAGCATTTCCCCGTTTGTTCTCTAAGTACATGTGTACTTGGAGAACAGTGGGGAAATGTTGCCGAAATTTTCTTGAAAACCCAATACACATTATACACTTACTAGTGAGATTAGGTGTTCAAGAATGGGATAGGTGGTACACATTTAAGAATGACATCACATGTATAAACCCTTAAGTTTTAACCATAAACACTAACCCTAGACCCTAATCTTGTTGTAATATATACTTATTTTCTCTTTGATCATAGAATGGATAGATCATGGATGTCCATTCGCAGTCGCTGCACCCCAGAGTTTATTTCTAGTCTTGATCAATTTGTTATATTTACCGAGGAACATAGGAAACAACCTGGAGATAGGTTCTATTGTCCATGTAGGCATTGTGGTAACAACTTGAAAGTCATACTGGTGACGAAATCAGAAGTCATGTCATGTGCAACGGGATTGTACAAGTCTATACAGAATGGCACTGGCATGGAGAGATTTCAAACCTGAAACCAGTGGATGTCGATAGCAGTGCTTGTGTGGAAGAAGAAATTGCCTCCGATGACGTAGATGTGAATGAACCAGTTCCAGCAGACATTGTTGATGCGATGATGGATAGTTGTGGGGTAGAGCACACCCGATCCACCTCCCATGTTTAGAAACATTGTGCATGATGCTGAGATACCATTATACACGGGTTGTAAGTTTATGAATCTTAGCACTGTGTTGAGATTGTATAAACTGAAAGCTAACAATCGATGGAGTGACAAAAGCTTCACGTCATTGTTGTCTTTGTTGAAAGAAATTCTTCCTGAAGGAAACGAGCTGCCGATCTCAACATACCGGTTAAAGAAATTGTTGTGCCCAATGGGAATGAGGCCAATAAGATACACGCATGCCCGAATGATTGTGTATTATTTCAAAAGGACTATGTGATTTTGAAAGATTGTCCGAAATGTGGTGCGTCAAGGTATAAATTGACGACTTCGGGGGAGTCCAAAACTGGTTCTCTCCTGCCAAGGTGATGTGGTATCTACCTATAATACCACGGTTTCAACACTTGTTTGCCAATCCTATAGATGCAAAGAATTTGAGGTGGCATGCAGATGTTAAGAAAAATACTGATGGGATCCTACGACATGCGTCTGATTCCCCACAGTGGAAGAAGATTGATCCATTGTACCCTGAATTCGGTGAAGAGGACATGAATCTAAGACTTGGGCTTTGTACAGATGGGATGAATCCGTACGGGACATTGAGCAGCCAACATAGCACTTGGCCAGTCATGCTTGTTATATACAATCTACCTCCCTGGTTGTGTATGAAAAATAAGTATGTTATGTTGTCGTTGTTAATATCGGGCCCTAAACAACCTGGAAATGATATCGATGTTTATCTTGAACCTCTGATTGATGACTTAAAGAAACTCTGGGGTGAAGGTGTGATGACCCATGATGCTTCACGAAGAGAGACATTTTTTTTGCACGCTATGTTGTTTTGCACTGTGAATGACTTTCCAGCATATGGGAATTTGTCTGGATATAGTGTCAAAGGATCTAAAGCGTGCCCTATATGTGAAGAGAACACTAATTCAATACGACTAAAACATGGCGGAAAGATTGTATATCTTACTCATCGAAGGTTTCTTCCAAAATTTCATATGTATCGTAGGTTGCACAAAGCATTCAATGGATGGAATGAGGAACGTAGTGCACCTAAACCTATATCAGGGGAGGATGTTTATGAAAGAGTGAAAGACACCGCCAATGAATTTGGTAAGAGATCACAATGTATGATGTCCACAAGGAGTGAAAAGTCTTTATTCAAGAAGAAGTCGATATTTTGGGGTCTTCCTTATTGGAGTTCTTTGACAGTCAAGCATTGTATCGATGTCATGCACGTTGAGAAAAATGTATGTGATAGCGTCATCGGTACTCTGTTGAATATACCAGGTAAGACTAAAGAGGGGATAAATTCCAGAATGGACCTACGTGAAATGGGAATAAGGTCAGAATTAACAGAATTACGTGAAATGGGTAATAAAAGAACATACTTACCTCCCGCTTGTTACACGTTGTCTAGAAAGGAGAAGAAAACATTTTGTGAATGCTTGGTAAATGTTAAGGTGCCACAGGGTTACTCATCCAACATCCATATATTGGTATCAATAAAAGATCTGAAGTTGATAGGTCTTAAATCTCATGATTGTCACATTCTAATGCAAGAAATATTTCCTATGGCAATTAGATCTATATTGCCGAAGCATGTAAGGTTTGCAATCACCAGACTTTGTTTCTTTTTCAACAGTCTGTACAACAAAGTTATTGACCCTGATACTCTCAATAATTTGCAAAGAGAAGTGGTTGTTACCCTATGTCATCTTGAGATGTTGTTTCCTCCGTCGTTCTTTGATATCGTGGTACATCTTGTTGTCCACTTGACTAGGGAAGTGAAAATGTTGGGACCAGTTTTCTTGCATTAGATGTATCCCTTTGAATGATACATGAGCATTTTTAAAGGTGATGTTCGAAACAATTATCGGCCTGAAGGGAGTATTATTTAGGGTTATGTGGCGAGAGAGGTTATGGATTTTTGCAATGACTTTCTGAGTGGTAATGACGCTCCCGTGAATGACAAGAATATTGAGGAGCATTTTGGCAAAGGAGTTTTAGGAGCACGGGTAAAAGTAATCAGTCGTGAGCAGTTGGAGCAAGGTCACTTGTATATTTTACACAACATGGATGAAGTGAGTGTTTATATCGAGGAACATACCAATTTCATCAAGAGACAATATCCTCGATCCAATTCAATGTGGCTTGCTAGAGAGCATAACAAGACATTTATTAAGTGGTTTGAAAATAAAGTCTTATATCAACTATCTCAAACACCAGATAATGTTACTGAAACCATCAAATGCCTCGCCTTTAAACCAAAATTGAATGTTATGTCTTATGAAGGGTTTGACATAAATGGTTTCTCATATTACACAAAGCGTCAGGATGATAAGAGTGTCGTCCAAAACAGCAGGGTCACCCTTCAAGCGTCTTCCTTGTTTTTTGCAAGTGCAAAGGATAAAAGTCCACGTGAAGCTAAAATGTCATATTACGGTGTCATTGAAGACATATGGGAGTTTGACTATGTAGATTTCAGAATTCCACTCTTTAAATGTAATTGGGTTGACAACAACAAAGGAGTTATAGTGGATGAATTGGGTTTCACGTTAGTGAACTTTGAAAATATTGGCGAGAAGGGTGAACCATTCATATTGGCATCACAGGCAAAACAAGTATTTTATATCGATGCACCTGCAAATGATAAATGGTCGGTTGTTCTTCATGGTAAAAGACAGTTCAATGAAGATCCGATAGATGAAGAAGAGTACTATGATAAGTATGATGACTCCAATCCATTCTCAGTTGGGTTGCCAACACCACCAAACATTGAAGTTGGGGATCACAATGACGTATGTTCGCGGGGATCATAATGAAGGATTGTTAATTGATAAAAGATCACAATATTAGAGGCATGGATGTTTATATTTTTATTATGTTCCCATGATGACCGTGTTGATGATCACCGTGAGGGTGAGGACGTGCTTGCACCGCCTGACAATGTAAGTTTTAAGAATATATCCCTGAGGTTTCTATCTATATGTTCATTTATAATTTTATTAGGTAAGTGTGTTTTTTATCAAATTTTTAGGATACTAGTTAATAGCAATTCTATTTAATTTGCAGGCATTCGCCAAAGACTATAGGCTATGCAGGACGGCCATGACATAGCTATGCAGGCCATCGACATTGCTTTGTAAATCCAAAGCGCAACAGTCAGAGAGAAAGCAAGCATCCCACACTAAGGTTATATAGATATATAGTGGGACTAAGGTGACGATCCCACCTACTAAAACAGGTTATCGACAACTACATGTTATGACTGGGAGGTCTTGATTCAGCAACCGTATGCATTAGCAGGAGGACAAATTGATTTCACCACGAGTTAACATTGAAGATTGTTAGTAGACCTTCTTCAATGTTAACTCGTGGTGAAATATGTTTGTCCTCCTGCTAATGCATATGGTTGCTGAATCACGACCTCCCAGTCGTAACATGTAGTTGTCGGTAACCTATTTTAGCAGGTGGGATCGTCACCTTAGTCCCATTATATATATGTACTAAGCTATAGTGTTGTATGTAAATTCGGCACTGCAGTTATTATGCACTATATATGTGTTAGTCTGTCATGTTGTTATATGAATCTGAAACACTTGTGCGTGCTGCACTTTATGTATTGTATATGTATCATGCTTCCCTTCATTGTGGCTTCTTTTGCTGTTTCATGGCTCTTTGAATATATGATTTTGTTGACAATGATGACAATGTGAATGAATTTTTATGAATTGTGTGTGAAAATCATCAATACATGAATGTTTCTACATGTGTCTAAATGTGAAAAGAGATAAAATAAATGGAATTGCAGGTTGCTACTGGTTTCTACATGTGTGTGATGAAAAAAAATAATATGAATTAAATGTTCTTATACATGAGTGTGAATCACATATATATAATATTGTCCATCATGTTAATTTTGTAGGTTTGTGGCATGTTGTTGGCTGATATCAATGGATGTCGTAAAACTTACAGTTCATAACTGAACTGCAGGTTTCTCATCCAGTGACCAGCCATAGTAGGTCTGCAAACTGACATAAAAAAAAACATCGGTGTCGGTTATTTGAACAAAACCGACGATATATGGTTACAATGTCGGTTTCCATACTAGTAACCGACATCGATTTCCCTAATGAGGCCAGACACTACGGTCGTGCTGGCCAGCACGGTCGTGGCAGTGGACCAGACATAAAACAGGCGTCGGATATTTGTATAAAACTGATGACATAGGATAACAGTGTCGGTTGCCCTACTAGTAATCGACGTCGATTTCCCTAGAGGCCAGACAACACGACCGTGCTGGTCAGCATGACCGTGGTAGCAGGTCAGATGGCATCGGTTATCACTAAGAAACCGACGCCGATAGAGCCCTAGATGGCACCCTTTCTGTGGCGTGAAGGTATGTGGTGTCGGTTTCGAACCTAATAACCGACGCCTATACCCCCTGCTGGCGAGTTTTCGGCGCGTTTTCGGTGGCGCGCGAAGGGTTTTGGCGTCGGTTTGAGAACCGACGCGTAACAGTTGGGCTTTTAGTGGCGCCCACATAGGTGTTGCTTAAGAACCGACACTAAAGGCCTTAAAAAACCAACACTAAAGGCATGTTATGTACTAGTGGTAGGTGAAAGAAGAGGTATGTATACTTGAGTTTCATGAAAGAGAGTGTATAAGAGGTGTCATTACCATATGCTACTAAGTAACACGTGGCCATGCATGGTTGAACCATGTCCATGCATTCACACATGTATATATTTCCATGCAAAAGTCTAGAGGATAACCTTGAGATGATACTTCGCCCATCCTTTATCTTGTTGGATAAGATATCTCATATTTATTTTACAAATCATGCAATCTGATACACCTTTTGCAAGGAGCATCTAACTCATCATGGATCACCTCCTTGAGGTGCTTTACCTATCATGGTCTTTTTCAAGAGTTCATAAACTAATATGGGATCTCTTCTATGGCTCCTTGGCCAATAGGCACTCCCATATCAAGTCTACAACTCGACACAAGTCATATAAGGGCTTCACATTCAATCCTTTCTTGGTCCTTTCATCACCAAGAGTACTATCATTCAAATATGATTCAAACATGATGCCTCCTTATTTCTATCTCCTCTAGATGATACTAGGAGGGAGTAGGGACACTTAGACATGGCAATTTGCATATCAACCCTACATTTTGGGTAAATTACAATGTGTACCAAAATTGGTACACAAGTCACTAGCATTATTCAAACAAGTTCAAACTTGGAATTTAGGCTTTCCATAAGACACCACCTAGCATAATCATCTTTTTTATGATGCTAAAACACTTAAGGGCACGTTAAACATGTGACAAATTGCAATATAACCCCTCATCTTGGGTAAATTACACCTTGGTCTAAAATAAGAGAACATTGCTCAAACATTATTTAAACATGACCAAATTTGAAACATAAGTTTGTCACCTGATAACAAAACACTTTACATGATTATATTAAAGTTCTAAGAAACTTATTTAGGCTACACAAATAGGGTTAGCCCTAAATCCAAGTCAGGGATATTACAAGTTATAAACCCCTATCAAGGATTTCATCCCCGAAATCCTAGATGAAGGAAGATAATTGTTATTCATGCATCATATCATAAAGCCTCCTCATAACATCTTAATGTCATGGAGATGCCATAGAACTTTGACCAGCATAAAGTTCCTCCATATAGGGTTATCATAGAATCTGTCATACAAGACAAATATTCCACTGCCCTTTTCATTAATGACTATAGTGTCAATTCTTTGTCAGGTAACACTTTTCTTAGTCAGAGAAGCATTATACATACCTTATTTGACTCAGGTGTCAAACCTTACTGATTTTTCACCTTCTCAACTTACAACTTACGTGATAAGATTTTTGACCTTGAGAGTCTTCCATATTCCTCACTTAGTTTAACATTTTACCTTTTAGAAAAGACTAGAGTTAGATTCTATCATCCATTTGGAACTACAAGTCCTATCATACTTCTATTGTGCCAGTCTAGTCTATTGACACAAAACTAAACTTTCTTGTGACTTATACCAACTATCCCGTTAGCTGTTTATTTTCTAATAATAAGGAGAGGTTGCTTGTCAAAGAAGAACTTATCTCAGTGGTATCTCTAGATTTTATGTATTAATTACCTCAACAGACCTAGATAGGGATATTCTAAGGAATTATTTTTAGCTTGATAAGCTTTTTCCCAAAACGATTATACAATTGTTCCTTCAAATCATACATCCTTGCTGATGTCATGTTTATGCGGGGCATAAACCCCTAAAATATGGTATCCATACTACAATATGTAACTAGACTAATATCAAAGTTGGCCCTTCTATGTAACAAAACATTATTCATCTTATCAAGAGTAAGGTTCTCATTTCTCATATTATTGAAAGTTATTGGATACTAGGATTATTTATGTTGGTATTCATTATATGTGCCAAAAACACATCACATCCTCATCATTTCCATCCTCCGTTGTTATTACCAAAACTAAACATATAATAGGACCTTTCTTATCACATATAGTTTTGTCTTGGAACCAGAATCTAGAACTAACTGATACTTTTCAAAGTATCCCGTTATAGATTACTTCTAATCTATGCATATCAAGTGTGATAAGACTTACTTGATTGGCATGTTCCTGAAAGGAAGGAATACAAGGAAACATGGTCCTTCTTATCACCCCATCATTATTCAGGGTTGTTTATTAAAGAAAAGAGACTATCACCTTCCTTGAGTATTGCACAAACTCTCAATCATTCATGTGTCATTCAATTTTTTTCCTCTTAGGTTCCTTACCATCAACATAGGAATTATAAAGATGATTAGTGTAACATACTGAATTCTGGGCATTTTGCCTTTTTGATCGTCTTTTCCATCTTTTCCTTTCATCAATATCATTTTTCTCTTTTCTGTTTAATTTGTGGAAAATATGATGGTTTAGTGAATATTTGTTCACCTTTTATTCCAATATTTGGGTTTATGCACAAATGCCTCAGTGAAAGCTTAGTAATGGGTTTAATATGTAAAATTTCCACTTAAGTAATAAATATAATAAAATATTTCATCCTTGAACTTTGTAGAACTTTTTAGAATATGAAAAATAAAATAAATCCCAAAATATATATAAAGGAGATGATAAATGTAATAATTGGAGACAATATGAAATATATTTGATAAAAGAGAATAATGAGGAATATGTTGTTTCAAAAAAATCATAAATAGGAATCCAAGAGATAATTTGATAACAAAATTCATTTTCTTGATCTAAAAGAAACTTAATGACCAAGAATCATCAAATTTGGATAATAAATAAATATATAAAACCCTTTATTATAAGATAATGGGAAAAAAGCCAATAAGGTTAAATAAAATATCTAATGTCCTCAAATTGGAAAAATAACTCCAAATTCGTAATTTGCATATCAAAATGACTCTATTTATGAATTTATATTTAACTTGGTCAATGTTTAATATTTTATTTTATTCAGGAGAGAGAAAATGACTTAAAGACCAAAAATATTAAATATATGTTGAACAAAATTAATTAATGGCAAAATCGTGTTCCACACATTTAGTATTGCATATAGGACAAGTTTTCTATTTTTAAAAAGTTTCTAGATACCTCTACTAAATTAAAAGGATAAATAAGTGATAAAATTTAAATTAATTAAATAAAATAATAAAGGTCTTTAAAAAAATAAAATAATGCCAAATTCGTGTTATACAAATTAAAATAGACCTTTGGATGAATTTTGAATCAATTTGGAAAATATTGGTTGAGAAGATAAATTTAGGAGAGAGAACATGTGTAAAACTTTAAACTCATTATTTAAAATAATAAACAACTTCAAAAAAAGAAATAATGACAAATTCGTATCCAACATATTTAATATGACTTATAGTTGAAGTTTATTATTTTTGGATAATAATAGAGTCATTAATAAAGGAGGAAAGAGAAAGTGATTTTTGAATTATTTAACCTAGTAAAAGTCTTCAAAATGCAAAAATAATTCCATACTCGGATTCTAAAGGTAAAAATAAGTCAGAGTGTCAATTTTAGTTAATTTTGGAAATCGTTTGAGCCCTCAAAAGAAGAGAGAGAGATTCATTTAATAATGCATATAAAACTATAGTCAAAAATATAGTTTGATATGTGGGATTTGGCTTTTTATGCGCTCATTGCTTACCGTGGATCTTGGATCCAACGGATGTTGGTCGTCTTCTACCTTGGTTTGGACAAAGAAACAAAAATACATTTATTTGATTTTTCGTTTGTCATTATCTCGTTTCTCAACCAAATCACGAATTCTTAGGCCCGTTGGATTCCTTGCGAGATTTCGCACAACATTATCCCAAGATTTTCGAGTTTTGTCGAAGATTCTCAAAAGCCCCAAACTGACTGAAGCCTTTCTCTCACCCCACATATGGAAACACTCACCTAGACCCCTTCATCTATATATACCTCCACCCCTACGTGCACCGACACTTGTGCAAATCTCCTATCTTCTCAATTTCAAGTTTCGTGTCCGTTTGGTACCCCAACGAGTGGCCGACATCACAACGTTTGCGACACCTTTCCCTCTCTCCACATTGCTCCTCCGGCTCAATTATAGGTATGGTTCGTTTTGTTTTTTCTTAGGCTTTTGCTTGCATATCTGAACGTCGATTTTTTTCGAGTATAGAGGTTTTTCCCAATTCTCCCACAAACAACAACTCTCGTCATCGGCCATGGTCGGGCTGGCTGCTAGAGAAGAAGCTCGCCTGTCAATTTACCATTTTGCCCATGCGGTCTCCCTCTCCCGTCTCTCTGATCCGCGTAAGGTCCCTTCTGTCAATGGCTTTTCCTTTGTTTGCTTTGATCGTGAGTTGACCTGGCCAGCTAGACGCCATGCGAGCGTGGGGCCGACCTCCCATTGAGCCGGGTCAGCAACACGTGGGCCCCACTCCTCTCTCTCCGCTCATTTTAAATGACTTTGCCTACGTGGCGAGGTCTGATTGGTTGATCTTTGAAATATCGTATCTTTTTACTCGTTGCTCTGAAAATTAAAAGTAAATAGTATTTTGAAATTAGGAGAACGAGATCTATCCATTAAAAATATTTTCAATGATTAATTCTGATGTTTGCAAAAAAGTGTTTTTAGAATGATTTAATTAACTAAAAATCACCAAAAATGCACCTAAAAGTCTATATCTTCAAAGTACATAATATTATATGTTATTTTGATCATAAAACCCTAACTAAGACAATGGTGATGTTTTCAAAGTCTAATTTGAAGGTTTCAATAAAAAGTTAGTAACTTTAGGGTTTTAAGTGTTTAATGAATGAATATAGTTCTAATACATAAACATGATGTTGATATTAGAAAAAGTGGAACATGGAATTGATTAAGTGCTACGAGTTGATAATTGGAATCAATATTAAAGGTATGTGCATTCAACCTTTCAGTTGGGAATATTTGTGCCTTGACCTACTTTTCTATAATGGGGCTTCATTGAATCCTATTTCTTATACTCTTGATTCTTTGCTCTACCTGCCTCATAATTAGTTTTGGAATATTATTCTTGGGTCTTGGTACCCCACTTCCATGTTCTTCAAATGAGATTCTATTACTTGCCATAGTTTCTAGCATGTTGATTTTATTAGACTAATTAACTAGTGTAGTGGTACTTGTATGTACAACCACCCATAGTTGGGCATATATTTAATCACCCCGGGGAATTTGATACTCTCCCCCACACATGAAATATGTGTAGGTGACAAGGAATGTGTTATTCTCCCCTCACCCTTTGGTTGAAGGTCTGGTAGGTGCCTCAACCCTACATAGTTAAGGTAGTCAATATTAATCATACACGCAATGTTGTTGTTTCACTTTGTTTATGGCAAGCATCTATTGAAATATTCTTTTATATAAATGACCTCATTCTCTTGATTGTCTTCATCATATGATGAACCAAAGCACGATTTTACATATTTTGTGTATCTTCATATCCTACAATAGTTTTTGTAACACATACTTATTCTTTCCTTTCCCTTTTGCTGGGTGCCTTCCCAACCACCCAGATGTGGAACAAGGTGATGAATAGGAATTGAAGATCTTAGCGTTGGCATGGATGTAGCTGATGGATATGTTGCTTGGAGACAAAAGTGGAGTAGTCTAGACTTCCCTCTATCTAGATCCTAGTTGTGTATGATGATGTAAACCCTAAAAGGGAGATTTTTTATGTATCTTGTACAATCTTTTATGAAATTTATATATAGTCAGAAAATTTTTATTCTGCTGCTTTTCAAATGTGTTTTGTTTACCATATTTTAGTAAGGAGGTGATCTCGCCACTTTACAACAAGGTATCAAGGCCCATGGTAGTCAGAATCTTGCTATTTCAGTTTTGTGTCCCTAGTTAGAATCCATGACTTACATAGTACCTTTAGGTGACATGGTTACCCTAGATTTGATATATGTTGATAAAAGGTTAACTTTGGAACCAATAGTTCCACATTAGAACCTTGATGAATAAAACCCTAAAATATGCATAGCTAAAATATGCATAACTTGATGTTGTTTAGGGTTGCCTTTAGGCAATCATTAGGACATGAAGTTGAAGAAAAGGTGTCTAGAAAGGATCAGGGTTTCGGGGGCTGGCAATATTTTCCTCCGCACCACTAGCTTGGTTTACGAGGACTCTCGTGCCCATATGATACCGGCCTGGCATGAGCTAATATGAATTGTCCAAAATAGTTTGCTTTTAGGCAATAGTGACCTTAGCTTCTTTGTTGTATATCTTTGGGAACCCTAAGTTTCAGGTCTTTGATAACTTGTTTTGCCAGAGGATTTATACCAAGATAGTTTCTTATGTCCCTAGAACCTAGACCTTAGAGTTTGGGTGTTTGGGAAGATATCAGAGTGTGTAGTGGAAGCATGATGGATCTTGAGAATGGTTTAGTTAGACTTATCCTTTAACCCTAATGTAGTTTGTCTTGATGAGTCGAACCCTTTAAGGGGTGGAGTATGGTTGGTTGATGATGTTTGAGTGGTTAGATTTTGTGGATGAAATCCTCTTTAGGGGGATGGAACCCCGTGATATCTTGAAATCTATCTAATCTATCTTTTGAAACCCTAACCTCATAATTAGGTGGTTAGTGTGCTTGGATCTTTGGTTTTGACCAAACAAGATATAATCGTAACCCTAACATGCTTGTTAATATGTAATGAACATATAATTATCATCTAAGGAATAATGCATGTGCTTGAACCCTAATGTACATCCAATGCACATAATATGAATATCAATGCTAATTGTCAATAAGTAAGATGTTAATTATGTCATGAACAAATAAACCCTAATGATATGATGAGTAAGGTTATAATTCGTAATTAATGTATGCTAAGGATGAATACGTGAAGTATAATGGTCATGCTGACCTAAACCCTAAAGTTGTAATCATCTAACGTTAACATATACACCCTCAATGCCTTTCATGATACATTAATGATGTTAAGTGCCATAATTAGTTAACCTACATTGATACACATAAATGATATAAATATATATATAATAATAATAATCTAATCACATATTAATCAAGTTATCAATATAAAATGTAAGTTACCTTGTTATCTAATACACATGTGATTAGTCACTTAATGTGAATCAATTAATTAACATGTAGGTTGTCCCACCTTGATCATTTAAAATACATGTAAAGGCTTCAATGTGAATATAAAGTGATGCGATTCACATAAAAGTGCAAAATTAATAATATAAATGAATGAATATGAGAAATGATTAATGATGAAATTAATGTGAGCAATAAATATAATGTGACAATGTTTAATATGAGTATAAGTAACTAGTGTGACATTAATTGGAACAACTGTATGCTTAACCACAAAATTACATAGAATGTCTTATTTCATGTAAAATAATTTGTTATAATTAAAAAAGTGGCAATATGAGGATAATGAAGTATAAATACTAATTATTAAGGATAATGATCAAATATAATAATGAATGTTGAGATAATTGAGTGACCCCTAATTGTGATAAAGTCCTTAATAAGATACATGAGAAATGCATACAAATACTTTAATGGATGATCATGAAATATAACCCTTTTGACAATAAAGTGAATATGACATGACATAATTAAAATAGTGATGATAATGTGATACATAATGAATATGATCCTCAAAAGAATATCTTAATAATGGACCCTAGGTGATTCATGAGAACCTGAGCTATGATTAGTTGATGTAAGTGAAGTTTCTGAACCCTTAAGTGTAGTTGAAGTATAACTTTTGGTGGAAGTTGTATGGTTGAAGGAGCAACCTAAAGTTTTGTAATGTGAGGTTTCACACTCACCCTTCCCTAATTGCTAGTTATTTTGGGGATGAAATCCTCTTTAAGGGGTGGACTGTTGTAGCATACTGAATTCTGGGCATTTTGCCTTTTTGATCCTATTTTCCAAATTTTCCTTTCATCTATATCCTTTTTGAGTTTTTTGTTTAATTTGTGGAAAATATGATGATTTAATGAACTTTTGTTCACGTTTTATTCCAATATTTGGGTTTATGCACAAATGCATCAGTGAAAGCTTAGTAATGGGTTTAATATGTAAAATGTCCAATTAAGTAATAAATATAATAAAATATTTCGTCCTAGAACTTTTTATTACTTTTTAGAATATGAAAAAGAAAATAAATCCCAAAATATATATAAAGGAGATGATAAATGTAATAATTGGAGATAATATGGAATATATTGGATAAAAGAGGATAATGAGGAATATGTTGTTTCAAAAAATCATAAATAGGAAGCCATGAGATAATTTGATAACAAAATTCGTTTTCTTGATCTAAAAGAAACTTAATGGCCAAGTATCATCTAATTTGGATAATGAATAAATATATAAAAGCCTTTATTATAAGATAATGGGAAATAAGCCAATAAGGTGAAATAAAATATCTAATGTCCTCAAATTGGAAAACTAACTCCAAATTCGTAATCTACATATCAAAATGACTCTATCTATGAATTTATATTTAACTTGGTCAATGTTGAATATTTTATTTTATTCAGGAGAGAGAAAATGACTTAAAGGCCAAAAATATTAAATATATGTTGAAAAAAATTAAATAATGCCAAAATCGTGTTCCACACGTTTAATATTGCTTATAGGACAATTTTTATATTTTTAGAAAGTTTCTAGGTACCTCTAATAAATTAAAAGGATAAATAAGTGATAAAATTTAAATGAATTAAATAAATAATAAATGTCTTCAAAAAAAGAAAATAATTCCAAATTCGTGTTATACATGCCAAATAGACCTTTGGATGAATTTTGAATCAATTTGGAAAATATTTTTTGAGAAGATAACTTTAGGTGAGAGAGCATGTGTAAAACTTTAAACTCATTATTTAAAATAATAAACAACTTCAACAAATGGAAATAATGACAAATTCATATCCAAAATTTTTAATAGACTTATAGGTGAAGTTTTATTATTTTTGGATTATCATAGAGTCATTAATGAAGGAGGAAAGAGAAAGTTAGTTTTGAATTATTTAACCTAGTAAAATTCCATAGAATGCAAAAATAATTCCATATTCGGATTCTACACGTCAAAATAAGTCAGGGTGTCAATTTTGGTTAATTTTGGAAATTGTTTGAGCGCTCAAAAAGAGAGAGAGATTCATTTAATAATGAATATAAAACTATAGTCGAAAATATAGTTTGATATGTGTGATTTGGCTTTTTATGCGCTCATCACTGACCGTGGATCTTGGATCCAACGGATGCTGGTCATCTTCTACCTTGGTTCAGATAAGGAAACAAAAATACATTTATTTTATTTTTCGTTTGCCATTATCTCCCTCGTTTCTCAACCAAATCACGATTTCTTAGGCTCGTTGGATTTCTTGCGAGATTTCACACAACATTATCTCAAGATTTTTGAGTTTTGTTGAAGATTCTTGAAAGCCCCAAACTAATCGAAACCTTTCTCTCACCCCACATATGGAAACCTGAACCTAGACCCCTTCATCTATATATACCTCCACCCCTACGTGCGCCGACACTTGTGAAACTCGCCTATCTTATCAATTTCGAGTTTCATCTCCATTTGGTACCCCAGCGAGTGGCCGACGTCCCAAAGTTTGTGGCACCTTTCCCTCTCTCCACATTGCTCCTCCGGATCAATTATAGGTATGGTTCGTTTTGTTTTGCCTTTGGCTTTCGTTTGCATATCTGAACGGCGATTTTCGTCAAGTATAGAGGTTTTGCCTAATTCTCCCATGAACAGTAGCTCTCGTCGTCAGCCATGGTCGGGCTAGCTGCTGGAGAAGAAGCTCACCTGCCAATTTACCATTTTTCCTTTGCGGTCTCCCTCTCCAGTCTTTCTGATCCGCATAAGGGCCCTTCTGTCAATGGCTTTTCCTTTGTTTGCTTTGACCAGGAGTTGACCTGGCCAACAAGGCGCCATGTGAGCACGGGGCCGGCCTCCCATTGGGCCATGTTAGCATCACGCGGACCCCACTCCTCTCTCTCTCCGCACATTTAAAACGACTCTGCCTACGTGGCGAGTTCTGATTGGCTGATCTTTGAAAAATCGTATCTTTTTACTCGTTGCTCTAAAAATTAAAAGTAAATAGTGTTTTCAAATCAGAAGAACGAGATGTATCCATTAAAAATATTTTCGAGGTTTAATTCTGATGTTTGCGAAAAAGTGTTTTTAGAATGATTTAATTAACTAAAAATCACCAAAAATGCACCTAAAACTCTATATCTTCAAAGTACATAATATTATATGTTATTTTGATCAGAAAACCCTAACTAAGACAATGGTGATGTTTTCAAAGTCAAATTCGAAGGTTTGCGTAAAATGTTAGTAACTTTAGGGTTTTAAGCATTTAATGAATGAATATAGTTCTAATACATAAACATGATGTTGATATTAAGAAAAGTTGAACATAGAATTGATTAAGTGTTCCAAGTTGATAATTGGAATCAATATTAAAGGTATGTGCATTCAACCTTTCAGTTTGGAATATTTGTTCCTTGACCTACTTTTCTATAATGGGGATTCATTGAATCATATTCCTTATACTCTTAATTCTTTGCTCTACCTACCTCATAATCAGTTTTGGAATATTATTCTTGGGTCTTAGTACCCCACTACCATGTTCGTCAAATGAGATTCTATTACTTGCCATAGTTTTTAGCATGTTGATTTTATTAGACTAATTAACTAGTGTAGTGGTACTTGTATGTACAACCACCCATAGTTCGGCATGTATTTAATCTCCCTGGGGAATGTGATACTCTCCCCCACATATGAAATATTGTAGGTGACTGGGAATGTGTTATTCTCCCCTCACCCTTTGGTTGAAGGTCCGGTAGGTGACTCAACCCTACATAGTTAAGGTAGTCAATATTAATCATACATGTAATGTTGTTGTTTTACTTTGTTTATGACAAGCATCTATTGAAATATTCTTTTATATAAATGACCTCATTCTCTTGATTGCCTTCATCATATGACGAACCAAAGCATGATTTTACATATTTTACTTATCTTGATATCCTAGAATAGTTTTTGTAACACATACTTATTCTTTCCTTTCACTTTTGCTGGGTGCCTTCCCAACCACCCAGATGTGGAGCAAGGTGATGAATAGGAATTGAAGATCTTAGTGTTGGCATGGATGTAGCTGATGGATATGTTGCTTGGAGACAAAAGTGGAGTAGTCTATGACGAGTGGGGTAAAATCTTTTATGAAATTTATATATAGTTAGAAAATTTTTATTCTGCTTCTTTTCAAATGTGTTTTGTTTACCATATTTTAGTAAGGAGGTGATCTCACCTCTTTACAATTACATATCATTGTCCCTTAGCATAATCATCATCATTACTAAATTTGGGTATTCCAACCCTTAGTTCATCACTGAAGATTGTCACCTTTTATGAGGTAACTGTTACCTCTAGCTCCTCAGACCAATGTATGCATTATACTAAACATCTTCTTTTGTTTATAAGTTGTTCAATGATTAACTCAGATTCCTTCATATATCAATTATGGTGTGGTAGAAATATTCGTGCCACATCTCCTACTTGCTTATGCTCTTTAGATTGTCTCAAAATGACTACTTGATCAGAGTAATAAAAAAAATAACAATCTAAGAGTGTCATACTTACCTTTCCTTCAATAGATGAATACCTGGCCAGGGTATTCAAGAACTGAAATTAGGCAGTATGCATTTGTTTTATATTAAGTTTCTCTCTTTTAACATCTCTTTACATTTTACTACTTAATATATCTATTTTTCTCTGGGTTTTTCTTTTACATCTCTTCCCTTTCTACATGAAGAGAGAAATTTCAAAAACATATAAGAAAATATTGAACTGAATATGGGTTCTCATTCTTCTTATCTCTTTCTTATAATTAGTAGGCAGAGAGAAGAAAAGAAAAGATAACTCAGAATGAAAAGTTCTATCTTGACATGTTACCTCTTATGAGTTATCTAATGTCTCAACTGCCTCATCGCATGGAGTCTAGATATCACCTATTATTGTCTTTATCCTTTACCACTAGAAGTAGATGGACCAATCAGCAACACTTGTCTTCATCCTCGGCCTTCTGCTCCACTAAAATGTGGTCCTTGTGAGTTTTGAAAATTATGCCTTGATTATTGGGTCACCTCATTACTTCTTTTTGGACACTGCTACCTTAGATGTACTATCTGCCTACATTTATGGCAAGCTCGACTATATTCACTACTACAGAGACAACA
The DNA here is from genome assembly GCA_963693085.1 of Alisma plantago-aquatica. NCBI lineage: Eukaryota > Viridiplantae > Streptophyta > Magnoliopsida > Alismatales > Alismataceae > Alisma > Alisma plantago-aquatica. The sequence continues at coordinate 182,427,959 of OY856415.1, forward strand.
TTCAGTGTCGCTTTTCCAGGCGTCAGTTATTAAGGTAAACTGACGCCTATATTAGTCAAAGTCGGGTATTTAGGGAAACCGATGTCTATCGTCGAAGACCAGCCAGACACAGGTACCGCTTTGTATTCAGTGTCGGCTGGATATAACAAACTGATGCCTAAAATCGCCCGCGAAATCCAAATTTTGAGCGTAAAAATTTGCGTCACATACAGCTTTGGTTTTTTAAATAATCACCGACGTCTATTCAAGAAGGATATTTCCGTGAAAAGTTCCGCTTTCGGTGTCGGTCAATCCTTTGATAACCGACGCTGATAATAGTTCCCGCCAAATAATTTAGGACAAAGATTGTCTAATTGGACGTCAATTTTTTCCTATCAACCGACGCTGAAGATGACTCAACGTCGGTTATCTACAGAATAACCGACACGGTTTGCTTTGGCGTCGGTTTTGTGTAATGACAGACGCCGATTGTTTACTTATTAGCACCCGCGCGAAGCAGACTCTTCCCCTTTCTCTGTTTCACTGCAATCGAATGTCGATTTTAGGTCTGGAGATTTCGGTGAGCAAGCACCCTCCGTCGTCGCCGCTCCTTCCCCCTTCTTGCGTGCCACCACCTGGCGTTCCTACTACAACGATTGACTACTTGCTCGCCGCCGACAATGTCTCCTTGTCGCCACCGACACAGCGTCCTGGTCACCCGGCCGCTCACCGCCAATGCTCCTCTCCTCACCGTCGCTGCTCTCTCCTCGTCGGCGCTCTGCTCCTGGTCACCCGCTCACCTGGTACCCTTCTTCTTCCTCTTCCTGCTTAGATAATAGGGTTTCTCCGTCTTGCTCCTTGCTCCTGCTCCTGGCCCCCAACCCCTCTTCCTGCTTCTTCCTCCTCTTCTCATTTTTAATTGAGTTGTACATGCATCAAAATCGTTCCTACTTCATATAATGTACATATCATGTACTGCCTACTACTGTATAATGCATATTCTATACTATGTTTCAGGAATTAATTGATCATCTACTACTGCCCGCCATCTCCCTACCTGTCTCCTGCTTGCCTGCCTACTCGCCTACCCTCTATCTCGCCCTCTCTCCCTGCTGACGCCCGACTGGGCTCAAACAGAGGTAAACGTCCCCTAAAACCCTGATTAAAAGCACTTTTTCCTGGTCCCCACAGTAACTAATGTTGCCTTGAGATGAGTGTTAATTGATCTAACTTGCTTACATTCCTTGTAATGCCATATTTTATGTGCTATGACCATTCTAGTGGATTATTATGACCTATGATGACCGAACATGAAACCATGCTCTTAATGATATGATTTTGTTGGCCTCGAAACCCGTCCAAGATTTACTCATTAGGAGTAAATCTTGGATAGTCCCTGGTTTGGGACTGTTCTTGAACACCTAATCTCACTTAGGATGTATGTGTATAATGTGTATTGGGTTTTCGAGAAAATTTCGGCAGCATTTCCCCGTTTGTTCTCTAAGTACATATGTACTTAGAGAACAACGGGGAAATGTTGCCGAAATTTTCTCGAAAACCCAATACACATTATACACTTACTCGTCTAGATTAGGTGTTCAAGGATGGGATAGGTGTTACACATTTATTATATATAAGAATGACATCACATGTATTTGTTAACCGTAGACCCTAATCTTGTCCTAATATATACTTATTTTCTCTTTGATCATAGAATGGATAGATCATGGATGTCCATTCGCAATCGCTACACCCTAGAGTTTATATCTGGTCTTGATCAGTTTATTAGATTTGCTGAGGAACATAGGAAAGAATCTATAGATAGGTTGTACTGTCCATGTAGGCATTGCGGTAACAACTTGAAAGTCAGCACTGGTGACGAAATCAAAAGTCATGTCATGTGCAATGGGATTGTACAAGGCTATACAGAATGGCACTGGCATGGAGAGATTTCAAACTCAAAATCAGTGGATGTCGATAGCAGTGCTTGGGTGGAAGAAAAAATTGCCTCCGATGACGTAGATGTGGTGAAATGTGTTTGTCCTCCTGCTAATGCATACGGTTGCTGAATCATGACCTCCCAGTCGTAACATGTAGTTGTCGGTAACCTATTTTAGCAAGTGGGATTGTCCCCTTTAGTCCCACTATATATGTACTAAGCTAGTGTTTTATGTAAATTCGGTGATGTTGTTGTTATGCACTATATATGTGTTAGTCTGTCATGTTGTTATATGAATCTGAAGCACTTGTGCGTGCTGCACTTTATGTATTTTGTAAATGAATATAGATGTATTTTGTTATATGACTCTGAATGTTTATACATATTTGAATGTTTATAGATATATTTGAATGTTTCTACATGTGTGAATGTGAGAATTGAATTGATGTCTGAATGTATCAATGTATCTACTTGTGTGAAAAGTATATTTTTTTTTTGCAGGTTTGTGGCCTGTTTGTTGGCTGATATCAATGGATGTCGTAAACCTGCAGTTCGGAAAACTGAACTGTAGGTTCTCATCCTGCTGACCAGCCACAGTAGGCCTGCAAACTGATAAGAAAAAAAATTAAAACATAGGCGTCGGTTATTTATAGAGCACCCTCATCAAAGGCTTACAACATTAGTTATTGGATAAAACCGCCACCTAATGTGACAAACAACCCGACCGTGCAGGAAAGCACGACCGTGGTGGAAAATGGCATCAGTTATTCGTACAAAACCGACACCGATAGTACTAAACACGGAAGTGCAGGGAAGCACGGCCGTGGCGTCTGGGAATATGGCATCGGTTTTGATTGGTAAACCGACGCTGAACGTGTCGTAGATGCCGCTTTTTTTGTGGCGCGAAGCCTTTTGGCGTCGGATTACAAAACCGAATTGACGCCTATAGTTGCCATGCTGGTGCGTTTTTGGTGGCGCGCTGTCTTTTGGCGTCGGTTGTAAAACCGACGCCGAAGTGTTTGACCTTTAGCAGCGCCCACATAGGCGTCGCTTGAGATTTGTCGCTAAAAGGGGTTAAACAACCGACGCCAAAGACATGTTCTATAGCAGTGATTGTTGTTGAACCGATGTTACTGAAAACTTTGGTTGTTTAGTACCACCAATCCATTGTTCCTATGATTGTGTAGACCTTCTTTTGAGGTTTGCCTCATGTTTCTTGGTCACAGACCTTTCTATCCTTTGGATTGACTCCACAAATGTGGTGAATTTGTCTCTACTTTATAACACAACTACTTAGATAGACACCTCAACATTCAGTCCTTTCTCAAAACATCAAATCTTCTCCTGCTCAGTAGAAGCCATTTGAGGAAAAAATCATAAAAGTTCCGTAAACCTAGCTTCATATTCATTAATTGACATGGTTCCCTATCGAACCTTCACAGACTGTGAGATCTTTTCATCTAAGTATGTTCGTGGAAAATACTTATTGACGAATTCTCTACGAAATTCCTCCCACCCAACCTCTTCATCATTCCTTTTTACCTCTTCTATGGCCCACCAATGGCCAGCACTACCCTTCAAAAGGTATACAACATGTTTGACTTTGTCAGCATCTGGGATACTAAGGATCTTAAAAGCCTTTTGTAACTCAGTGAGCCACAAATCAACATATGTTGGGTCAGTTGTTCCAACATATTCTATTGCTCCTACACGACATAGTCATTCAAAAGTCTTACCAGACCCATGTCCCTCATTGGGAACTAGTACCCTAGGTGCTGGTACTGGCATCCGATCTTCCATATGCATCATTTTGGTCATGACTCACCCAAAAAGAGCATGAAAGGTTGGGTTTTCTATCATAGCTTCATCAAAATGGGGATTCTCTGGCACTAATTACTCTCTTACCTGATCCCCCGCACCTCCTACTGGTGTAGCAACATTGCTCTCAGTAGTGTGATCCTCGTGTTCTCTTGACATCTTTAAGCTATATCCCTCCTTCTGCATAAGAAGAAGTCACTATAAGATATACTGGAGAACACTAGAATAGACTCAACACCTTAGTCCTATGTCTCTGTAGACTCAGCGAGCCTTAACCTCTGATACCAAGCTTGTAACGACCGCCACCAGACCGATAGAAAAATCGTTACTAAGGTGGAATAATCATAAAAACAAAATCACTAAAAATTAAAACCATTTTGCAAAAAGATCCATTTATTGGAAAACTCTTAATGAAAGAACCAAAACTTTATATACATCAGATTTCACATTGTACATACATTGTATCATCTCATGTCGAGGATAACATATAATAGTTGCTTTGTCAAAACATATACAGAAGCAACATAAAACCTCAAGGCATACAAGCCAAAATCTCAGATTGTTCATAAAACCATCACGTACTAAATCCAAGGACCTGAGAGTACAAAGACGACACATATGACTTCTATCTACAAGACACGGTAGATAATACACTCAACCTGAGTTGTTACTTCTATCCCTACAGTTGTTGTCCTTCCTCTATAGAACGATCTCTACCTCCTCATGCACGTCCACCGAAAAATTGTGGATCCCACGGGGTGAGACAATTGTCCCAACGAGAGATATAACTTTCCACCAACAATGTTATTATCACAGGTAACCAGTGTAAAATTGAGCAGAGGTTCTTTTATATTAATAAGCAAGATTAATCATTGTTGATAAGGAGATTGAACATTCTCATCTTTTAAAGCATTGCAACTGTCAATGATAGAGCAGTAAATCATCTATTCACTTTATAAGGAATATGAAGAACATGTGTACCATTTACCCATCGTACTATACCAACATCTCAAGCTTATCCTGTTATACTATTATTATGGTATGACATCCATGAATCATGTTCATTTCTATCTGTTGGCCTCAACCAATTTGCTAGACATGTATTGAATTGTACCAATCAAGTGAATATACACCATTATTTTTTGTCCAGGGATTGGCTTATACCAATCCTGTAAGATTGTATCCACGTATTGGGTGATACCAATCATGTAAAATTATATCTATCATGTAGGGTTGTATCCAGGTATTAGGTTATCCCAATCATGTAGGATTGTATCCAGGTGTTGGATTATGCCAATCCTGTAGGGTTGTATCCAGGTATTGGATTATGCCAACCTTGTAGGGTTGTATCCAGGTATTGGATTATGCCAATCCTGTAGGATTGTATCCAGGTATTGGATTATGCCCATCATGTAGGGTTGTATCCAGGTATTTGGTTATCCCAATAATGTAGGGTTGTATCCAGGTATTGGATTATGCCAATCTTGTAGGGTTGTATCCAGGTATTGGATTATGGCAATCCTGTAGGGTTGTATCTAGGAATTGGATTATGCCAATCCTGTAGGGTTGTATCCAGGTATTGGATTATGCCAACCTTGTAGGGTTGTATCCAGGTATTGGATTATGCCAATCCTGTAGGATTGTATCCAGGTATTGGATTATGCCCATCATGTAGGGTTGTATCCAGGTATTTGGTTATCCCAATAATGTAGGGTTGTATCCAGGTATTGGATTATGCCAATCTTGTAGGGTTGTATCCAGGTATTGGATTATGGCAATCCTGTAGGGTTGTATCTAGGTATTGGATTATGCCAATCCTGTAGGGTTGTATCCAGGCATTGGATTATGTCAATCATGTAGGGTTTTATCCAGGTATTGGATTATGCCAATCCTGTAGGGTTGTATCCAGGCATTGGATTATGTCAATCATGTAGGGTTTTATCCAGGTATTGGATTATGCCAATCCTGTAGGGTTGTATCCAGGTATTGGATTATGCCAATCATGTAGGTTTGTATCCATGTATTGGATTATGCCAATCCTGTAGGGTTGTATCTAGGTATTGGGTTATCCCAATCATGTAGGGTTATATCTGGGTATTGGATTATGCCAATCCTATAGGGTTGTATCCATGTATTGGGTTATACCAATCCTGTAAAACCATATCCAGGTATTGGATTATACCAATCCTGCAAAACCATATCCAAGTATTGGATTATACCAATCCTGTAAAACCATATATAGGTATTGGATTATACCAATCCTGTAAAACCATATCCATATTGCTAAGGATTCCATAGTAGTTGGAATACCTTTATGTTTCCTTCTTATTATGGGATATCAATCCCTTAAACTCATCAATGAATACCACATCACCTTTACTAGGCATTATACCTTGGTCAGGCCATCATACTGATTCACATCTTTTATGTGATACCAATATTCTTCATATCTCACTTTAACATACTCAAAACACTATAGCCCTTATTTGGCTACAACCATATTGCATGTATGACCAAGATTTCATTATTATGTTTATAACCATTTATATTTATTATTATGTACGGGGTTTCCATTTGAACATCTTGTCACCTCTCAGTAAGAAACAACTATTCACATGGCTCACAAGGCCCATTAAACATGTTGTCACCTCTTACTAGGAAAAAACTATTCACCTGGCTCACAAGGCCCATGCAATAGGAGAAATCCAACCTTCCCATTATTAGGGTTAGGGTTTCCCATTCTTACCGATTACATTTTCAAGTCATATCATCACCCTTCATTAGGGTTAGGGTTTTCCCCCTTATTAACAAATTAAGGATTCTAGATCATATTATCAAAAATCAAACCCTAATTCATGCCGCATTCATACTAGGAGTATCAATGTATACTCATTAACATGATTATCAAATATGTATAAGTTTCTCTCTCATCCTCCCTAGGATGTTGACTGGATCATACTCTATTAAATTGGCTCAACCCCTTTCATTGAAGGTACATTGGCCCACATTTATCAAAATGCATTAAACCCTTCTTGTCTTAAATTATCATTTGCATAACATACTACGTGTATCACTCAATCAAGTGTATTGGATTGAGGTGCTTCCTCCATATCGGTATAGAGGTGTAGGTATGCTTCCATATCGGGTATAGAGGTGTATCCTCATCACCATATTGTGCATCCATATCAGATTAATCAACCTTAAGGGTTTGCATATCAGGTTTAATAACACCATGTTGAGTTTCAACATCATATCGGGTACCATATAGATTATAAGGTGTGTGCTTAACCCCATATCAAGTTTCAACATCATATCAGTGATACACTCAAAACCATATCGGTTATAAGGTGTGTTCTTAACCCCATATCATGCACAAGGTGTGTGTGTGTTATTCATATCCTACATGAGATATAAATTCATCACCATATCATGCTAGTGGTTGTGTTCATATCACCATATCGGGTTATCATATCAAGTTACTATGTCGGGTTGCCATATCGGGTTAGCATATCAAGTTAAACCCTTATGCTCATACTATTTCATTCCTTCATGGAATCAATCCTATCATGTATTGAGTGATAGGAAAGACAACTGGTTGAACCCTTCACAATTAACCCATTACACAAAACGATAGGGGTTTGGGGTTCCAAGGTATATTAGATTCCATATCACCAGATAGGGTTTCAACCCCATATCAGGTAAGAGGTGTATGTGTGCTCACCATATCAACCTTGAGGTGTATGTATGTGTCACCATATCATTCAAAAGGTTTATGCTCATCACCATATCATTCTAGAGGTGTATAACCATCACTATCTAGGATTTCAACATCATATCGAGTAAGAGGTGTATCCTTCAACACCATATCGGGTTAGAGGTGCTTCAACCCAATATCAGGTTGAATAATGATGATGGCATCATCATGAACCTCTAGACTCTTGTTCTTACTATTCTAGTTCATGGGAAATAGTCCTAGGTTACTACTAGAGCTCATGAATTCATCAATCATGCAAGAAAATTCTATTTTAAAGTAAATCATTTAACTAAGTCAAGATTGATGATAAATCATAACATAATTGAGTTCAAATTATATAACCCGCCTCAAGAGTAACTTCAAAGCTCCAAGCCCCAAATATTCACATTCCCAATGTTGAAGATAAGCTAATAGAAGTCCAAGGCTTGAGCTCCTTAGCACTTTGTACGATATCTTCACCTGTTGTGGCCGATATCACCTTGCTAGACTGATATCACCTTGCTTGGCCGATATCCTTCCTCTATGGCTGATACTGAGCTCTAAACTTGACACTCCTTCACTTATGCATTATACCAAAGTGGTATGCATGATATCTAAGAGTCTATGCATGATCTTTCAAAGAAAGAGAGTTGTGGGGTTTATAAACTTTCATTAGTAGGTGAAGGGAGGGGTATATATACTTGAGTTTCATGAAAGAGAGTGTATTAGAGGTGTCATTACCATATGCTACTAAGTGACACGTGGCCATTCATGGTTGACACATGTCCATGCATGCACACATGTATATCCTGCCATGCAAAAGTATAGAGGATAACCTAGAGATGATATTTCAGCCATCATTTATCTGGTTGGATAAGATATCTCATCATTATCTTACAATATTGTTTCTATAAAATTACTTACAAAATAGTATCATGGATTATAAAAAAACTTCTGCATTAATTTAATCAATCATAAATAAGTAATCCAATCCATTCATGGAGATTGAATACTTGTTATAATTTTCAATAACCTTCAAAAATTCAAACTCAACTGTGACAGTGTAATTTCGAGGAGCTTCATCTAAGGTCTTAGATGCATAGTATATGACATTATGTTTCTTATCAATTCACTGCCCTAAGATGGAACCTACCGCATAATCTCTAGCATCACACATGATTTCAAAGGGTAGGGCCCAGTATGGTGCATGAATGATTGGAGTGGTTGTGAGAGTATTTTTCAAACATAGAATGCCATCCATGCATGCCTTATCAAAATGGAAAGGCACCTCTTTTTGAAGAAAATTGGTGAGAGGTTTTGTGATTTTGGAAAAGTCACGGATGAATCACCAGTAGAAACTGGCATGTCCTAAGAAGGCTCGGATGTCTTTGACTGAGGTTGGGGATGGAATCTTGGTGATGACTTCAATTTTTGCTTTGTCGACTTCTATGCCTTGGTTGCTTACCTTGTGGCCAAGAACAATGCCCTCCTTAACCATGAAGTGACACTTTTCCCAATTAAGGATTTAGTGTGAATCAATACATATGTCAAGAACAAGGGAGAGATTTCAAAGGAATTAATTAAAGCTATCTCCATAGATCGAGAAGTCATCCATGAACACTTCCATGATAGTTTCGGTCAATCCTACAAAGATGGCTGACATACACCGTTAGAAGGTGGTTGGTGCATTGCACAAGCCAAAGGGCATTCGTCTAAAATCATAGGTACCAAAGGGACATATGAAGGTGGTTTTTTCTTGATCTTCAAGATGGATAGGAATCTGATAAAATCTTGAGTAGCCATCTAGATAACAAAATTATTATTGATGGGCTAAGTGTTCAAGAACTTAGTCTAGGAAGGGAAGTGGGAAGTGGTCCTTCCTAGTTGCCTTGTTGAGCTTCCTATATGCAATACACATTCTCCACCCTGTGACGGTGTGAGTGGGGATGAGCTCATTCATCTCATTTCTAATTACAGTGCCCCCCCATTTTGGGAACAACTTGGACTAGGCTGACCCATGGGGAGAAAGAGATGGGATAGATGTTTCCTATAGTCAAAAGTTTGATCACCTCTAGACAGACAACTTCCTTCATGTTTGCATTGAGTTTGTTGTGGGTATCGAGAAGGTTTGTTGTCTTCTATCATTTAGATTTTTTGGATGCATATGGATTGATATATTCCAACTAGATCTGTCATTTTGTACCCAAGGCAACTCCTCTTTTCCTATGTTCACCCATAACTTTGTTTTCTTGTTCAAGGGTAAGGTTAGAATTTATGATGATAGGACACAATTTTTGTTCATCAAGGAAGACATATTTCAAACCTATGGGAAGATTCTTCATTTCTGGGACCTTGGGTGGTTCCGACTTTTCTTCCACGATGGGATCATTTTAAGGTCCTCAATTTCAGCATTCGGGATCTCCTCAAAATTATCTAAATGAGACTTACATTGATCTAATAGTTCATTATCAAAATCACATTCAAAGTGGGTGGTGAGGACTGTGTGTAGGGGGGGTCATCAACTAACTCCCATTCCTGCCTCAGTTGGGATAATTTATCAATTTAATCAAGGAGGTAGACCTCTTCCTGGAAACTAGGCCCCCTCATGCTTTCTGTAAAGACACAAACATTACTAAACAATCATGGCAAACAAAAACATTAATGTGAAGCAGTGAAATTTTAAACTTTGACTTTATTCAACATTGTCTCCAAATAAAACAACTAAACATATGTAGCTAAGTACAAGCTAGTTGGTTGAACTCCACATCCCTTGCCTTAGGATGGTTCACCAAGCTGCAACTACGCACTCTGATCCTATATCTGGGTGGTTGGGATCACCCAACAAAAGAATATAGAAAGTATGTGTCAATAGGAGTAAAGGACATGTATAAGGTAAAACATTTGCATAATAAAAGATCACTACACTAAGAGTGTCAAAAAATGAGGCATGTATAACAAATATGGAATAGGAATTTCTGCCATAAATTCAACAACAATAATATAAACAACATACATGATTAAATGTGTCTAGATTAATCTACTATAGGGTTGAGGCACCTACCGTACCTCAACCTCTAGGTGAGGGAGCATAACTCATTCCCAAACCCTAAATATATATAACGTGGCTTGGGAGTCAAACCCCAATGCCTGGCTGGAGGACTAAAACCTCAGTACCCAATGGGTGGTTTGTACTCATGTACACTACATTAGTTAATTAGTCATTTTCATCATCATGCAAAGTAATTAAATGGCAGTTAGGATAAATTTCCAACAATAGCAAGTGGGGTCCATGACCCTAGAATAAGCATTGATAAGAATAATTTGATAATAGGGATTTCAACTCAAATAAAGAGCTAAAGAAAGGCAATAGGAGACTTTCATGAATCTATCCCTAGTCTAAAAGCGGAACGAGCAGAGCATGCAGGAGTAAAAGCATAAAATGTCGGGCGGGATTCTTCTCCAGCTTCTCCTCGCCATGGCGGCAGAGCTTGAGCTTCCATATTGGGGATTGTTGCCCATCGGGACCAAAAGAGGCATGCAAATACTCGAAACAAAGAGAATTGAACGAAGAACTCACCGGTCCGAACAGTTTTGATGCTCGTATCACCGAACTCCAGGGCAAGGCGCCACAAAGGATGGGTAAAACTTGAGAAGCCAACAGTCATCGAGAGTGTCTTTGACCAAATTGGAGGTATAGAGTGGATGGGTGTGCTTTGGAAGAGTAGTAGGGGTTGGTATTTATAGGTGTGGAGGTGTGCCTTGGCCTCTGCGAGTAGGAGGTGAGAGAACTCGAGGGTGGTAGGTTGGTGTTTCGCTGTTTGAGGGCATTTTTTGGTGAGTAAGGGCTCAGATCGAACGTTGGGTCACCATGAATTCAATGCCAAAGAAATCAATTGCTTTGGTGGAGTGTGGAACGAGAACGGTAGCACGAAGAGAAGGCATGCACTATGTGTGCGTTATAGGTTGGTGATCAGAGGTTGAGGACAGGTTCGTGCCCGTGTGATCACGATGCCATCTGGATGATCAATCCTTAACAGTCAGATCATTCACCATGACTGAAGGGGGGCATGAGAGTAAGAAATAAAATGGAACTAAGGTCTTGATTGATCAATTAATGAAATCAATGAAATTGTTTAATAAACTTTAATGCAAATATTTTAAAAATGATTAGAGGGGTCAAACAGTGGTCAAATGACTTCAAATTTTACCCATAGGTCCGAAATTAACTCTAGAATATTCCTATGGCCTTAAATCTAGTATTTAACCATCTTTTGGCCATTAATCACCATATTTTGCCATTAAAATATATATTAATGCATTTCAAAATACAAAACCATTTTCTAAGTGATTTCTTTAATAACATTCAAGGCAATTGTCATAAAATCATTTAAGTGTCTTGTCCCACCACTCATTCTCCATTTTATTGATTTAATAGCAATTTGGAGGAGAGAGAGAAATGAGGGTGATTATTACATTAATAATTTCAAGTGCACATAAATTCTCATTTCTTATTCCAAAAGGATATAAATCCCCAAATTGACATTATCCACTAGTTACGACTCATAAATGGACATTTTGCATATTAACTCCCCAAATTATCACATTGAGTTATTTGTGCAAACACCCCTTCATTAACATAAATGAGGGTAAATATTGATTTCACCAACAAAGTGTGCTCAATTTGCACATGGAGGCCAAAAAGGATACAAAGGATGGGAAATTTATGAAAAATATCCAAAAGGACTTGAAAGAAAAGGAAAGAGTGGAATTGGGTAAATTGTAGGGATAACCCTGGATTTTAGTCTGTTACAACACTCCACCCCTTAAAGAGGATTTTGTCCCTAAAATCACAACAAGAGGGAAGAGAGGGTGAGTGTGTAAACTTCTCAACCTTAAACAACTAGGTTATAACCCTTAATCTTGGGTATTGCATAAGCTCTACGTATAAGTCAGGCTTACTAAGGTTTCCTCCATACATATCACTTTTGTCAAATGTATTACAATACACATTTTTGGCTCATTAACATCATGAAATCGTCATCATCCTTAATATTAAATTACTTGTGTCACATTGTATTCACATTGTTTGCAAAAATAATTATATATATATCAATGTTATGTACCATTCATACTAATTAAGGATTTTAAGCACAAAGAGGGTTTTCTAAATAATCCAAATATACATGAATTTATTCTCTATTATTTTCATGTTACTACCATGTGAAATTATCACAGATTATTTCATGAGAATTGGATAATATTATCCAACCAGTTATTAAGTCTAAAATATGTCATATAAATTTCATAAACCTATAATACAAATTGTCATATCAACTATCATAATCTCATTAATTTCTTACACATTATCATCTCACTTTTCATACACACATTAATGACATCATTAACCATTTTCTCTTATTACAATACATAATATGAATTATACATATTTAACATCATATTGGGCATTTGGTATCATTGTAAGTGATAACCTCCCATTTTGCGATGTTATCCTACTAATTTTCCTCAGTTCTCCATACTCTTTCTTAAATAAATTAGACACAATCTTTAATTTTGCACTTTATTGTAAATATACCATCAGACTAACTTTCCCCTTTTATTTCTTATAGAAAAGCACAAATTTTTTTACAAAAGCTCCAAACGGTCCTAAGACCGAATGGACACCAAACGGTCCCAAGACCGAATGGACACCAAACGGTCCCAAGATCGAATGGACGCCAAACGGTCCCAAGACCGAACGGACACCAAACGGTCCCAAGACCGAATGGCCACCAAACGGTCCCAAGACCGAATGGACACCAAACGGTCCTAAGACCGAAAGGACACCAAACGGTCCCAAGACCAAATGAAGGCAAAATGGTCCCAAGACCGAGTAAAGTCAAACTGTCCCATGACCGAATAAAGGCAAACAATTCCAAACGATGAGGACTCAAACGGTTTCCAAACTGAGAGAGTCCAAACGGTCTCCAAAATGAGAGAGAGTCCAAACGGTCTTCACGACCGTTTGGGCCCAAATATCCCAAATCGTTTGAGTTTCACTCAAAGCCTATAAATAAGACCCGAATGGTCCTCACAAATCATCATGTTTCAGACATCCAAAGGCTGCTATATTGTTCCAAAGCCATTTCATCCTTCACCCACTACCCCGAGGTTGTCGGTCTGAGATCCATACTCCATCTCCAAGCTACGTTCTCTCTCATCGACAAAGAAGGTGGGAAGAGAGGAGGATTCATCATCAAGCAAGCTACGTAGTGTGAAGATCGTTGCTCTCTCTCTCTCCAAGGGGTCGACCTTCCTCCCTCCTTCATGGAGATGATGCTCTTTCTCTCTCTTCTCGCCCCCTTCTTTGTTCTTGCCATGAGCGAGTAGTCCTATACACTAGGGTGCGGGGAGTAGCCCCGCTACCCATGTTTTCATTTCATGCAATGTAATTCATAAGTTTGCAATAGAGATATACTTTCTTTTCAGTTCAACATCAATCGTTTAATGAATGCTTGTTGCTTGATCACCAACTTGTGTTACTTATTATCTATTAGTATGAATTGTCTACATTTGTACTATTAGATTCGAATCTCAATTGAATGTTGGTTCTTGATGCATGTAGTCACCATGCATCTGTTTCATTATCTAGGAGTGTTCTTCAAGAAGTGGAGTAAACTCACTTCCATCATTGTACTTTCATACTATGAAATGGAATCAGTTGACGTATAAAAGTACAACCTTGATAAGTCGAGGAACACACTTTGCGAAGGGAATGATGTAAAGTAAGTGACCATTCATTTGGGGATGGCTGGCTTTGCAACATTCCCACACTTCTCGTAGTTAGTTCTCTGAAAGGAAACTAAATCTATAAATATACTAACTATTTAGACTCTTATTGCAGGTTATGTTACTATGTTGCATGTTTTGATACATGTGTAGTGGTGGTGAAAGACGATCACATCCTAGTGGTTTCATAACATTTTTTACAACCTTAAATTTACTTTCTTGCTTTTACTTTACTTGCACTTAGTTTAAACAATCAAACCAACTCTTTGATCTAAATACCAATTGTTAAGGAGTTAAATGAAATTCTAACGTTTTCCATCTTGTTGATCTTAACAAGACCGTTGTCCTGTGGATTTGTCCCTTAAGTATACTACGATAAGACTTCCACATATCCTAGCATATGTGGGTGGAGTTTTTAATCTAGTATAAGCAAGGCTAAACCTAAAAGATTTACTATCTTTAGGATTTTTAGTGGTGAACGCAACTCCACACAAGTGGAAGCTCCATCAAAAATTGGCGTCGTTGCCGGGGACAACAGAATGTTTTAATTTCATTTATCATCTTGCTAGCTGGTTAGGATTTTACACTTTTTCTCTTGATTTCATCATATCTCCCGCATCTCAAAAGTGTGTTTCTTCCTCTACTCAGGTAGAAGACGTGTATGCAACAATCGCATAATCTCAAATGCTCCCCTGATCTAGAATACGACTCTGAGGTAGAGAGAAGTTTCCACCGCCGCATTAGACTTAATCGTCAAAGAGCCAGACAAATGGCCGAAGATCAACGCCAAGATGCACTAGTGATGGAAAGGGTCAACGCTGCCATAGCAGCCCAACGAGCGCAACTCATCACCGACACGCGCGCCCAAGTTCAGGCTGAAGTATGGGCTGAAGAGAAAGCCTACATCCGTACCGAGAATGAAGCAGCCAAGGCTGCTGCGCAACTGTTGATAAGTAGAAAGCAACTAAGGGACTACACTATTCCCAAGAACTATGAAGACAACCATCGAGTCCAACCACCACTCATCGACACGCCTAATTTTGAGATTAGGACACAATGGATCCAAATAATGCAAGGCATCTCATTCTCTAGAAGTACCAGAGATGACTTCATGGACCATTTAAAGAGGTTCAAAGCTCTTTGTAGGTTGGTACCACTAGCTGGAACAACCATGGATGCAGTCATGCTTAGACTCTTCAATTTCACCTTGTCTAGAAGAGCATTAAGATGGTAAAATTCTTTGGACGGGGAGCCAATCACCACCTGAGCTCCCTTAGAAGAGATGTTCTTGGAGAAATTCTTCCCACCTTCACTAACCTACCAAATCAGAGGGAAAATCAACCAATTCCTTCAAATACCGGGAGAGTCACTGGCTGATTCATGGGAAAGGTTCAAGGAACTCTTGAGGAAGTGCCCTCACCATGGAATCTCGCAAAATCAACTCATAGAAACTTTCTACAGGGGAGTAAGTGATGAAATTAAAAAGCTCTTAGATTCCTCATCTAGAGGAAACTTTATGAGACAGAACTACAAAGACGCCTGGAGAATCATCACTCTCGGAGCGGAAAATCAATCCAATTAGGGGAGGGTGACCACAGGAGGAGTTCTAAAGGTTTGTAAAGGTGAAGAATCTACGGAAATGAAAGCTATAGCCGAAGCTTTGAATACCATAGCTAACAAACAACAAGCCCTCAAAGCATCATTTGGGGAGTATGACAGAAAGAAGAACCCCCAACAAGCTAAAGAAGCCATAGGAACTTGCGAGGCCTATCATGCATTAGATCATCCCACATTTTCATGTGGTCTCCTATACAATGTAATGATGGATTTGCAACCACCTCAACCACAGTATGAGCCGATCATTAAACACCCTGAGGATCAGATGCCAGAACAAGTAAATTCCATTCATTCAATACCAGGACAAGCTTACTATAATCCAAATCAACTGAGAAATCATCCTAGTTTTCAGTATGGAAATCCTACGGGAACTGCTAACCCACAACATCAAACACAAGGTGGATCCTCCAATAGACTACCACCAGGATTTCAAATCAACTTCAGCCAAAATCAAGGGAATTTTAGAAACAATTTCTAGAGATCCAACTACCAAAGAAATTCCTCTACATACTACCAATATACTCACCCTCCTCTGCACCCGCAACTACAACAAACTCAGCTGCAACAGCCTCATCCACCTTAGTTTCCAGCACCTCAACAACAACCACTTCAAGGGCAGCAACAACTCACTCAATTTCAACAGAAGAATGCCCCACCACAACAGACTGATGAACTGTACTTAATAAGTCAAATGTTGCAATCACAGCAAACCATGCTGGCTAACCAGCAAGCCCAACAAAAAGCTATGGAAACTCAGTTAGCACAGATAGATGGTCAGTGAAAACCTTCAGTATGCACTTTCACTGTCCAGCCAGAAGCAAATCCAAGACACGATCAACATAGACCAGAACAATTAAATGTTGTTACAACAAGGTCTGGTCGTGCTCTTACTGAAGCCATCTTGATTAATTAAAAAGATAGGGATGTAACTGAAATCATCCCAACAAAAGAATCAGGTCAAGAAGCTGAAGAAAGGAAAGAAAAGGAACAAGGTCCCAAAGAACCATAGGTTCCGCAATACAAGCCAAGGATACCCTATCCTGGCAAGCTAAAGGAAACCAGACTAGACTCTAGATTCCGATTCCAAAAATTCAAAGAGGCAATGAAGAAACTTTATGTTGATATTCCTTTTCTCAACGCCTTATCTGAAATCCCATCCTGGTCCAAATATCTGAAGTCCCTTTTGTCAAAGAAATATATGACAGAGGAGCATGAAACTATCAAGCTAGCCCGAACCACTTCTGATATCGTTCTGAATAAAATTCCGAAAACATAGAAGGATCCCAGCTCCTTTGGCATACAATGCTCTATTAAAACACTTCTTGTAAAAAGGGATTGGCCGACTTAGGAGCTAGCATATCAATTATGCCATTTTCCATGTGCAAAAGTTTGGGGTTTATGGAGTTGTTGCCTACAACAAATACCATCCAGCTCGCTGATTTCACCATCACTGCTCCCCTGGGGATCATTGAGGACATTATAGTAAGAGTGGGGAGGGACTATTATGTCCCTTGTGATTTCGTCATTATGGATATAAAAGAAGACCTAAGGTACCCGATAATTTTCGGTAGACCCTTCCTCGCCACAGCTAGAGCATTAATTGATGTCGAGGCTGGTACAATTACATTGGGGATGGGCAAAGAAACTGTTCAATTTAGGATTTTCAACAGCCTGAAGAGCACTAGTATCCATGAAGAGGTTTTTCTGCTTGAAGCTATTGATAAAATGTCTCAACTCAAGCAAGAAAATCCAGAACCAGCAGATGCCATAGAGGATGCTCTAATAAATCCGGAAGCTGAATTTTCAACCAACGAGCTAGTTCAGCAATGCTTGCAATACTTGGAGCAAGCTGATAAAGGCCCAGAAGCCACTTTTGAATAACTAAAACATATCTCCATATTAGAGACAATAGAAGTACCCAAAGCTCCAGAAATGAAAACTCTATCGGATGGGCTCAAACATGTCTTCCTACATGAAGAAAGTTTATGTCTAGTTATCATTAGCTCCTCTCTGATTGACGACCAGGAAGAAAGGCTTCTCACTGAATTAAGGAAGTACAAGAAAGCAATTGGGTACAAAATGACTAACCTAACAGGCATAAACCCAGCTCTATGCATGCATAAACTACCTATGATAAAAGATTTCAAACCCTCAAGGGAGCACTAGAGAAAACTGAACCCAAACGTGAAAGAGGTAGTTTGCCTCAAAGTTCTTAAACTCTTGAAAGTAGGTATTATCTATTCAATTTCTGACTCTCAGTGGGTTAGTCTTGTCCAAGTGGTCCCTAAAAAGGGGGAACCACTATTGTCCTAAATGATAAGAATGAACTATTACCTATAAGGACCATTACTGGCTGGATAATGTGCATTGATTATAGAAAATTGAACAAATCAACAAGGAAGGACCATTTTCCCTTACCCTTCCTTGATGAGGTCCTTGAGCGGCTAGCCCACCAAAAAAATTTCTGCTACCTCGACAGATATTCTGGGTTTTACCGAATCCCAATTCACCCTGAAGACCAAGACAAAATGACATTTACTTGTCCTTTTGGAACATACGCCTTCAGAAGGATGCCCTTCGGGCTATGCAACGCACCCACAACCATCCAAAGGTGCATGATTGCTATCTTTGCGGGATTAACCGAAATCATTATGGAGATGTTTATGGATGATTTTTCAGTATATGGAGATTCTTTTGATAAATGTCTTCTCAACCTAAGTAAATTCCTACAGAGATGTGAGGAAACAAACCATATCCTAAACTGGGATAAATGTCACTTTATGGTGACCGAAGGTGTTTTCCTCAGACATCGAGTAAGCGAAAGAGGAATCGAAGTAGACAAGGCAAAAATCGATGTCATCTCAAAGTTGTCACCACCCAAAGACATAAGGGGAGTGTGAGCCTTCTTGGGTCATGCCGGGTTCTACTGAAGATTTATTAAAGACTTCTCAAAAATAGCAAAACCTATGACATACTTATTGACCAAAGATGTTGATTTCAACTTTAACCAGGAATGTCTGCATAGCTTTACAACCTTGAAGAATGCTCTAATCTCTTCTCCCATTCTGAGAGCACCTGACTGGTCACAACCTTTCGAGATAATGTGTATCGCTAGCGACTATGCCATAGGGGCTGTGCTGGGGCAGAGAATAGACAAAAAGCCATATGTAATATACTACGCATTAAAGATGCTAGATGAGGTAATTATACTACCACTAAAAAGGAATTCTTTGTCGTCATCTACGCTTTTGAAAAATTTCATTCTTACCTAATTGGATCAAAGGTCGTAGTATATACAGACCACTCCACCATCAAATATCTTATTCAGAAACAGGATGCAAAACCCAGACTCATCCACTAGGTATTGATGCTACAAGAGTTCGATCTTGAAATAAAAGACAAGAGCGGAGTGGAAAACGTCGTCGCTGACCACCTAAGTCACATCGAGTCTCAGGAGGATGACAATGTACCTATCCAAGACTCCCTACCTGATGACCAGCTTATGAAAATTACCACCGGATTCCCCTGGTATGCCGACATAGTGAAATATCTGGCTACAGGAATCATCCACCCCTCCGCCTCTCACCATTATAAAAAGAAATTTCTCCATGATGCTAAACAATACTACTGGGATGAATCCTATCTTTTTCGTCTATGTGCAGACGAACTTTTCCATCGTTGCATACCAGAAGAGGAAATTACTCTTGTATTAGAGCATTTTCATTCTAGCCCCACTGGAGGACACATGAGTTCGAAAAAGACCGCTCTGAAAGTTCTACAATCGGGTTTCTTTTGGCCAACAATAGCAAGAGATTCCTATGATTTTGTAAGATCATGCAATAAATGTCAGCTTTCTAGCGGTATAACTAAAAGGAATGAAATGCCTCTCACTTTGTGGCAAGAAAACGAACTTTTTGATGTTTGGGGAATAGACTACATGGTCCCTTCCCCTCATCCAATGGATTTTCTTACATACTGGTCGCTGTGGATTATGTCTCAAAATGGGTAGAAGCTATACCCACCATTTCCAACGATTCAAAGCCATTCATCAAGATGTTCAAAGATATCATTTTCCCCAGATTCGGAGTCCCCCAAACTATCATATCCGATGGAGGGACCCATTTTCTGGAAAGAAACTTTGAAGCCCTCCTAAAAAAATATGGACTCAACCATAAGGTCGCCACACCTTACCATCCACAAACTAGTGGCCAAGTCGAAGTTTCGAATAGACAACTGAAAGCAATTTTAGAGAAAACAGTCAATAGACATCGTACCGGCTGGTCCACCAAGCTTCTCGATGCCCTTTGGGCTTACTGAACAACTTATAAAACACCGATTGGAACAACCCCGTTCCGACTAGTATATGGGAAATCATGCCATCTTCCAGTTGAACTGGAACATAAGGTCTGGTGGGCCATTAAACAACTTAATTTTGATTTTAAAAGTGCTAGCAAATACAGACAACTCTAGTTACAAGAACTTGATGAGCTTAGAATGACATCCTACCATAGTGCTAAAATCTATAAAGAACAAACCAAGATATGGCACGATGGCCACCTCAAAAGGAAAGACATTGCTATCGGAGATAAGGTCCTCCTTTTCAATTCCAGACATAAGATGTTTCCTGGAAATCTCCACACGAAGTGGTCTGGACCATTCACAATTAAACACATCTATCCCACCGGAGCAGTCATCATCCTTGACAATAATGGGGGAGAACAAACTGTTAATGGCCACATATTGAAGAGATACTACACACCAGCAGACAAAATTCCAAGACAGACTATTGAGATCAATGATCCCTCAACATCAACATAACCAAATCGGACTTTCGTCGAACCAGCGACGTAAAACCCATGCGCTAATTGGGAGGCAACCCAAGATCTGAGTACCACCATTTTATCTTTCCTAGTTTTGTTAATTTTTCTAAATCTCTTCGTTTGATTTAGACTTATCTTCTTTAATCTGAAAATATAAAAATTCACATAAATAAACAAAACAAACATAAAAATATAATATCCAAAAAAAAAATCTAACGGTTTCAAAACAGTTTGGACCCAAACAGTCTCGAAACCGTTTGGACCCCAAACGGTCTCAAGATTGTTTGCCCTTGGGAATTTGTAACACCCCCTCCAAATCCTATAAATATAACCCCAACCCCTCCCTTTTTCCTCTTCTAAAATCTCAAACTCCCTAAACCCTTGCGTGAGCACTATTTCATCCCCTCTGTTTCTCACTCCCGTGCAACTCGTGACGCCTACTCTCTCTGCCACCATCTCCGACGACACCTTCGTCTTCCCCGTGTGTTTTCACAGAGTTTTTTTCCATCAGCGTTGTCGTCACACAGCAAGGTAAACCAGCAGTTTGACACCATTTCCACTACCATCTTCTCCGTCACCAAACCACGCTTCACACCTAACTTGTTTTTGTCGTCGCCAACACTGCGTCGCCGATGAGGTTCTCATTAGCCGCCGACGCATGCGTCCCCGCCGTCATTTGTTACTTTTGCCTCCTTTTCAACAATCAACTGTGCTTCCAGACGCTTCACCTTCCTCACGGTCTCACTCCAAACGGTCTTAAAACCGTTTGGTGCCAAACGGTCTAGAAACCATTTGAGCTCGAGACCGTTTGGACCCAAACGGTCCTAAAACCGTTTGGTGCCAAACGGTCTTGAAACCGTTTGAGCTCGAGACCATTTGGACCCAAACGGTTCTAAAACCATTTGGTGCCAAACGATCTTCAAACCGCTTGAGCTCGAGACCGTTTGGACCCAAACAGTTTTCTCTTCCACTCATCGCTTAATAAGTATATCAAACATTTTTGCAAAACCGTTTGAAACCAAACGGTCTCAAAACCATTTGGACCCAAATGGTTTTACAAACCGTTTGGACCCACACAGTTTTACAAACTATTTGAGTTCCACTAAAACATAAAAACATTAACACATACATAATGTAACTTTTTCTTTTAATAAACTTGTTATCTTTGCAAATTCAAATCCTTTTCACACACGTTTTTTTGCTAAATATTCAGAATGGCCTCCCCTATAAAAGAAGCCACCGAAACCGTCAACGCTCCCTTCTGGACAAGGGAGCAACTGATGGAAGACCGCGCCAAACTCCAGAAGATCATAGACATTTATGACAAGACATGAAAGGTCCCACCGAAAGTTAACCTGCTCACGGTCTTGAATGAAATTGACCGCATCAACATGTGTTTAACCGAGGAGCCTGTCCAAGATATAGAAGAAGTTTCTTCAAGTGATGAAGGCTCGGAATACGAGCCACATTCTGAGGATGAATCCCTGACCACAAAGTCCAAGGGGTAGAGGAAGGCCCAGGAAGTTGCCACAGAACAACCAACAAAGAAACGGGCAAGGAAGCAGGTCCATCCCGCCACTGCAAGGGAACAAATCCCGGCAGGATACATTCCATCAACCACTACAACCACCGCCATTACCACTCCCGCTACCACCACTATTCCTGTTTTCTCCACCGTCACCACTACAGCACCACCACCAGCAAACCTATTCATCCACACCCTCCCATCCTTCGACAAAATGCTGAAACTGACAAAGTATGTATGTTCCAACGTACTGAAAAAGATGGGGATTTATGACAGAATCCTCACCTTGATCGACAATGCCAACCTCGCAAGACCCTGTTTTGTCATAGAGTATTCATATGTTGAGCCAACAAATGAATTTTTCACCTTCCTCCACAAAGAAGCAGTGGACATAATGGACAGATCAAGAGACGGTGGTGACCGCAGGCTGGTCACCAAACTCTTCGCCAACAGAGTTGTCATAATAGAAAACCTACTCAATGAAATTTTTATAGACAATAAGGAGCAGTTGGAAAAAGCCAAAGTTGTAGGCGTTGAAAGCCCCCAGTTCAACAAGCATATCTTATGGAAATCCCTGACAGGGATCCCAACCTATGAGGCGAAGACCTACAAGGCCTCAACTATTTATTCTGGGTTGGTGCGCACACTACACAAAATCCTCACAGGCACACTCTTCCCCAGGAAAAATGGCGGGAATGTTAGCATTTCCGATCTTTTCATCCTCTGGTCCGTCCTCAATGGGCTGCCGATCAACACAGGATGGCAATTGATACACAAGCACACATCTTATGCCCGCGGGAAAGAAGTATGTGTTGGAAGACACATAACCTCAATTCTAAACTATCTCAAGATGGACAGACTAATGCCCAGATGCACGAAGATCAAGGGCGACATCCTTACCAATGAGAAGACTTTAAATAATTCATACATCATTAAGGAAAAAGATGCTAAGCTATACTACATCTTCTGTCCCACAGTAAAATCTTCTAGGATGCTGCATCCTCTACCGGAGCTCGCAAATTATGATAAAGATAAGCTTCTCTTCACTGAAGAGGAGCTTACTAACCTCTTGGCGTCGGTCCAAGTAGCAGACAAGAAAGTAAAGGCAGGTCAGACGGAGCATAGCATCACCGCCCCGACAGCTAGAATAACAAAAATTCTGATAAAACGACCATCAAAAGGGCGTTTGCAAACACAACAGCTGTTGGGGACGCCGACATCAAGACCAAATCCAGAAGCAGAACCTCCTCTCCCTGAAAAACACATCACCACCTCATCACTAGACTCCTTCATCATGAGTCTCAATGTTGAGCTCACCTCCACCACCACGCCCACCACGCTACCATCCTCTACCATTCCACAATCCACCACCCTCCCATCATTCCCCATAATAATTCCACCAACAAATCCCTTCCCCACATCCGCACCTCCACCCGCATCCTCCACATCAATCCCTTTCTCATCGGGCATTCCATTCACATCAACGCCCGACCTCACTTTCACCTTGTTCTCCTCCACCTCCACCGCTTTCTAATCGACATTTACGGACCAACCTTTTTCTCCCAGAATGTCGCCACCCTTCGCATCCGCCACCACCCCGACACCACTGGTGACTCCATCTACAGTCACCACACAGTTTGCGGGACCATCATTAGTGACTCTTTCGCAAGACACTACAACCCTTCCACCCCGACCCCAGCCATCCCACCCATCCTTTTCTGGGGCCCCTTTTACAAATGTCGGTGAGGAATTCGGACGTCAATTTGACGCCATCCGAAACCTCTTCACCGATCCTTCTAACATAATGCAATCTATTTTTTCTTGTGTGCAGGGTCTTACTAAATAGGTCGCCAAGATCAACGAGAAAAATCGTGCCTTGCCTGACATGCTCTCAAGCATCAACCAACGGCAGAAAGTAGCGGCCACACAAGTCGAACGCATCGACGACCACCTACAACAATTGCCACAGTTGGTGCTTGAGGTGAAAATCCATCAAGCAACGTTGGCTCAACAAGTCGATAGGATCTCTACGCAGACTCAACCGCTGCCAGAGAGCCTTTGTGAGCTTAAGCAGCAACAAACTACTTTTAGCACACGTTTGGACGACATCACTAACACCCTTGCATAGCACATTAGCTGCCAAGAGGAGTCATTAAATAATGAAATCAATCACCTATGAGCCCAAGTCACAGACCTTTCTGCACGACTCCTCTCTGCCGAGGCATGATACTCTGATCTCAAGGAAACCCACGATGCACTGCTTGAGACACACGAGCATGTGCAAGTGGCTTTGGATGAATAACAAGCACTTCACCGGCAGTGCAAGAAAACAACACCAAAACAAATAAAAGATAAAGCGGAAGATGACGAAGAAGAAGAAGAAGAAGATGAAGATGAAGAAGAAGATTCTGACTCCTCCGCTGACTCCAACAATGACACCTCTTCTTCAGATGAAAAACCTGATGACCCAGGACATGCTGGGGAGGGAACAAGTCGAGGAACAGAACCTTCAAAGAAGGCAGCAGACAAAGACCACAAAGAAGGTGGACAACATCCCAAATCTCCCGATCACAATGAAAATATTAACATGTCATATGGGGATCAATTCCTTGACTATTCTGCCATGGAATCTATGGGGGAAGCTGCCAAAGAAGTGGCTTTTGCTGAGTTCCAGCAATGTATCCTAGGAACCAACATTAGTCCACCAACATCAGCAGGTCATCATTCCTCCGCACCAGAACAATCAGTGCCTTTACCCCCAGAGCAAAAAGAGTCGGACAGAGTGAGTCTAGACACAGATGATGAAATCGACTCTGATTCTGAATCAGAAAAAGATGAAGTTCTGCAACACTATATGGACGACCTAGAGCAGACTTCTTTTCTGCCGCTGTAAGAACTCCCCCCGCCGCCACCTCTACCTAAGAAGATGCATGACCTAGACATGGCGGCCATCTCTACCCTAGATGTTCAGGATATCTTCATCCTGAACACTATCGTAGATGATGACAAAGAAGGGGGGGGGACATCATCTACACAAATATAAAGACTAAGCACAAGATGACATGTGAAGATTTCTGAATCATCCTTCGACCTCAATCAAAAGTGAAGATGGAAATCTTTCGTGTCTTTCTTGCCAACGCTATCGAAACATACAGAAGCTCAAAAAGGCCACATGCAATCCTCAATGCTTCACTTGTTTTGGCTCTAAGTCTACTGTACAAGGACTTACACAACAAGACTATCGAGCAGCTACGTAGGGGGATTGAACAGATGGTATGACATATCACAGTACCCTTCCAAGTTTCTGGCCACTGGCTGCTCATGATCGTTGACACCGAGGCTCGCGACGCCAAAGTGTACAACTTCTGCGCCAGTGAGCTTAAAGCCAGAATCATCAATTTTGCTAGTCCAGGAGCCGGGGAGGCAAGATGCATCCCTTTCCGGCTTCTAAAATTAATTTGGGATGCAAAGCCATCACTCTGACAAGGTTGGAACCAACCATGGTTCTGAATCATAAACCCACAAGTCCAAATGCAAGAAGGATCTGGGGATTGCACTTTCTGCACTATACGCCACATACAAGCGCTTAATCAACAAATCCCCTTCACTGAGTTGGCCGCAGAAGACTTTCACTCTCTACAAGGGCGTTACGCCATGGAGCTAATATGTGATAGAAGGTTCTTCAAGGACCCGACTATGGAACCAGACGACGTCCCTCGCTACCTCTACTCGGCTATCCAACGTCCACAGAAATAGTCATTCCGGCAAACATTACAGGAGTTGGAGAAACAACAACCTGCCACGGTCCCCAAAAAAATACTATGGGACCCTTACACCTTTGATATGGTGAAGGATAAAGGGGACATCAATTTATTAATAGGGGCCCCTATCAAAAGACATATCCTCAAATGGTTCCGCTATCTTCCATTGAACCAACGTTTCCCAATTTTGACCTTGCAGCTTGCAAGAGTCTTTCCGACAATGAACTTCAGCTCATCATGTCTAGGCTATTTGCTGAGAAAGATGATCTTGTTTTTCTAGCCAGAGATCTTCTAGTTATGGCAGATACGCTCTGTGAAACTGTACAATTCAAAGGGTCTCTATCCGTGAGTTTGATGACTGCCTATCAATATCTCCTCGGACGGAATCACCCTACAGTTTATATGACGGTAGCATATATGAAGGATGATCTCCTAAAGCTAAAGAACTTCGGAACCACAGAGGCACTCATCTCTTGCCTCCAACATACGACTCCGAAGTTCATTATGCTTCCTTTCCTTCACTCAGAGCACTGGATGCTACCGACAACAAACCTTTACGACAGAACAACTATCATCTACAACAGTTCTGATAGCCAGTTTGATGCAAACCAGAGGTAGTATGTTGTGACAGCTAACATGCCCACGGAGGAGGTGTCAATGGAGTGTGCTGACAAACTACACGATCTTTTAAGCAAGCACACAAGGGCGTACGATAAAGAACACTTTCATCACCCAACCTTCTACCACAGATGTCCCCAGCAGCTCTGAGAGTCAAATAACTGTGGCTTCCATGTCCTCTACTAGATGTACACCATCGTTGTTCTTGGAAGACCAGTAGAGGATATGACGAACGTGGATTACCATGCTCTACGTGTAAAGTTTGCAGCTAATCTTCTCCGAACGCATGGAGCTAACAAAGGACTAAAAGAAGCCTAATGCCCTTGTCCATGTACTTCTCAACCTATCACTGTGACACTCTGAGGACAGAGTGAGTGATAAGTTAGGGGGGTACACTGTACAAGGGAGAGGTATCATTTTTCAACCCTTCTCCCTCTTCTCTTTTTATTCACTTCTACTTTTCTATGCAATGCTTTTATTTTTCTTTTCACATTTTAGACTTTTTCAGTAATTTCTTTGATTAGAATAACTCTTGTACATAAGTATAACATCACTCTTGGAAAAAGTCACCCCCAGCTAAATTTAGAATCAAAGTAGTCCTCAAAAAGCAATAACAGAAGAAGCACTTAGGCATGTAATGGTGAATTAATAAATTACTTTCACACCCGATTTCCATGCTTTTGCTTCAACTCTGTTCCAGACTCTCCACAAGTTAACATCCTGGCCGAAGCCAGCCAAAGCTCTTCCAATGACGGGAGGGAACCAGGTAAAATCCAAATCAAGGAACCTCACAAGTGGACCACCAAATACGAAACCGAAATAAGTGCATGTCAGGAGACTCCAAGAACAATTTTCTTCTTTTCAAAAGAGGCCTGGCAGCCCAAATAAAATCCCTAAATATCCAACTCCTAAGCCTGTGAGTATAAGAATAAATGCCAGAGTGTTGAATAAAAACATGAGAGTTGTGCCACACCTAAGGACCTATACAAAGGACCAATAAAGGTCTCACCCGGTCGGTACATTCAGCTGCCCTAAAAAAGGTAGATATGTCGCAAATAGTAATGAGATCCTAAGGTCTCTGAATATATGAAAAAGTTGATAAAGGACTCACCCGGCCGGTACATTTAGCTACCCTCATAAAGACAGATGTTTCGCGCCTGGTAGTGAGATCCTAAAAGTTTAGATAAACCCTCCCCCACTAAAAGGGGGAGTTACACATCAGCCTTTAGCCAACCCTCATGCCTATCTTAGTTTCCAGTAGGTTTTTCAAAGAAGTATAAAACTGATTCAAGTTGAAAACATGCACAGAATGCGATTGAGGAAAAGGTGGTCCCAATGCGAGCTACGCGATAAGGAAGAAATCTAAGACTCACGCGACTCCCAATACCTAAAAGAGTTAGTGAAAGCAGAAGCCCGATAAAACTCTAAGAGATTTCTGGTTTAGAATTGAAGCAAGAGTATGGAAATCTTCACTAAATAAAATCTCCTCGCCACTACATGCCTCAGCTCTATCTATCTTGAGGACAAGCTAGACTCTAAGTTAGGGGGGGTGATAACCTCCCATTTTGTGATGTTATCTTACTAGTTTTCCTCAGTTCTCCATACTCTTTCTTAAATAAATTAGACACAGTCTTTAATTTTCCACTTTATTGTAAATATACCATCAGACTAACTTTTCCCCTTTTATTTCTTACAGAAAAGCACAAAAACATTTACAAAATCTCCAAATGGTCCCAAGACCGAATGGACACCAAACGGTCCCAAGACCGAATGGACACCAAACGGCCCCATGACCGAATGGACGCCAAATGGTCCCAAGACCGAACAAACACCAAATGGTCCCAAGACCGAATGGACATCAAACGGTCCCAAGACCGAGTGGACACCAAATGGTCCTAAGACCGAAAGGGCACCAAATGGTCCCAAGACCAAATGGAAACCAAACGGTCCCAAGACCGAATGAAGGCCAAACGGTCCCAAGACCATGTAAAGTCAAATGGTCCCAAGACCGAATAAAGGAAAATGGTTCCAAACCATGATGACTCAAAAGATTTCCAAACCGAGAGAGTCCAAACGATCTCCAAACTGAGAGAGAGTCCCAACGGTCTTCACGACCGTTTGGGCCCAATTCTACCAAACCGTTTGAGTTTCACTCAGAGCCAATAAATAAGACTTGAATGGTCCTCACAAATCAAGTTTTAGACGTCCAAATGTTGCCTCTATTGTTCCAGAGCCATTTCATCCTTCACCCACTGCCCCGAGGCTGCCGGTCTGAGATCCATACTCCATCTCCAAGCTACCTTCTCTCTCATCGACAAAGAAGGTGGGAAGAGGAGGATTCATCATCAAGCAAGCTACAAAGTGTCAAGATCGTTTCTCTCTCTCTCTCCAAGGGGTCGACCTTCCTCCCTCCTTTTTGGAGATGATGCTCTTTCTCTCTCTTCTCGCCCCCTTCTTTGTTCTTGCCATGAGTGAGTAGTCCTATACACTAGGGTTTGGGGAGTAGCCCCGTTACCGATGTTTTCATTTCATGCAATGTAATTCATAAGTTTGCAATACAGATATACTTTCTTTTCAGTTCAACATCAATCATTTAATGAATGCTTGTTGCTTGATCACCAACTTGTGTTACTTATTATCTATTAGTATGAATTGTCTATGTTTGTACTATTAGATTCGAATCTCGATTGAATGTTGGTTCTTGATGCATGTAGTCACCATGCATCTGTTTCGGTATCTAGGAGTGTTCTTCAAGAAGTGGAGTAAACTCACTTCCATTGTTGTACTTTCATACTATGAAATGGAATCAGTTGACGTATAAAAGTACAACCTTGATAAGTCGAGGAACACACTTTGCGAAGGGAATGATGTAAAGTAAGTGACCATTCATTTGGGAATGGTTGGCTTTGCAACATTCCTACACTTCTCATAGTTAGTTCTCTGAAAGTAAACTAAATCTACAAAGATACTAACTGTTTAGACTCTTATTGCAGGTTATGTTAATATTCAGCATGTTTTGATCCATGTGTAGTGGTGGTGAAAGTTGATCACATCCTAGTGGTTTCTTAACATTGTTTACAACCTTAAATTAACTTTCTTGCTTTTACTTTACTTACACTTAGTTTAAACAATCAAACCAACTCTTTGATCCAAATACCAACTGTTAAGCAGTTAAATGAAATTCTAACGTTTTCCATCTTGTTGATCTTAACAAGACCGTTGTAAGTGGATTCGACCCTTAACTATACTACAATAAGACTTCCACATATCCTAGCATACAAGGGTGGAGTTTTTAATCTAGTATAAGCAAGGCTAAACCTAAAAGATTTACTATCTTTAGGATTTTTAGTGGTGCACGCAACTCCACGCAAGTAGAAGCTCCATCAGTAAGCATAAGCATGCTTATGTAATCTAATTACTCATTATCACATTTGAATAATTATATGTAATTGAATTGAATAAGGTTAAACATCTTATATTAATAATTTGATACATATAACAAATTATGATAATGTGATTTATGAGGTGCGTGTTAGTGAATAAGGTAATATGCCTTACATATTTTGACAACTTGATTTAACTATGACAAGATGATTATAGTTCATAATTGTATCAATGTAAGTTATTAGGTTATGACACCTAATGTCACTAATGTCTTATGAAGGCATGTAAGTTGTCTACACTAATGTCTTATGAAGGATATGTATAATTAGATAATTACACATTAGGTTTCAGGTCAGCATGACCACTTCGTGTGATGCATTCTTAGCAAGTATTAATTCCATTTATTATATATCATGTTGACATGGTCAAAATCATGTATAGTAACAATTGGTGATGAGTTACATATTAGGGTTTAGGTCAACATGACCATTATATTTTATGCATCCTTCGTATGCATTAGTTCCATCTATCATACCATTAGAGTTCCATCTATCATACCATTAGACTGACTCAGCCAACATTATATGTATTAAAAATTAGTGATGAATAATTCACTATTATGTGCATCAAGTATGTTTTAGGGTTCCAACATATGAATTATGCATTATATGACCTAATCATATATAAATTTGTTTATAAATGAACAAGTTGAATTACTAATATAATTTGTTTGGTATATTCTATTCATATAAGTTCACTAATATGTTTGTCCATGAAGTTTAGGTTTCTAATTCCAAAGGTATTAGATTTTCCTTTGTATGGGATTCCATCCCCCTAAAAAGGGATTTCATCCTCGAAATCAGATGTGTAAAATCAATCAAGGTACTACTAATTCACTTAAAGGGTTGACTAATTGAAACTAGTCAACAGGTAAAAGGGTATATAAGGTTCAACACTAAAAAGTCTTTACTACCAAACTTCAAGGTATAACATAGGGTACACTAACCCTAAACATGGAATTCTAAGACTTATATAAGGCACTTGAGGATTTCAACATGATTTTGTTTGGCAAATCAAATCATCACATATGGTTTTGTATGGGTATTTGACAATAAGGTAATATGATCAAAGGTTGGCTATTTCGAGTTGTCCGTATCAAATCAGGCCAGGCTGGTGTCATATGAACTCGGGAGTCCCCGTAAATCAAGCTAGTGGCGCGGAGGAAAATTTTGTCAGCCCCCAAGTTCTAACGCTTTCTAGACACCATCACTTTCAACTTCTTTCTCCAGTAACTACTCAATAGACTAATCACCAAAGAGTTGATCAAATTATATTTCTAATATGAAATTATTATGATCCTAAATCAGTCTTTCATAGTTCATCAATTCTAAGGTGAAATCTTTCTAAAGGGAAACTATAGGAGATAAGGTTTTCTAACTAAGGAGACAAATTGAATTAGTCAAGACTCCAACTACCTTGATGCTCTGATACCATGTTGTAAAGACAAAATGTTTCTACTAAAAATGATGGCAAACAAAAACATTAATGAGAAGTAGTGGAATTTTAAACTTTGACTTTATTCAATAGTATAAAGAGTACTTTACAAAATTTCCCAAAAGGGGTACAACTTTATACAAAATGTGGATCTAGGTAGAAGAAGACTAAACCAAATCAACATTGTCTCCAAATAAAACAACTTGACATATGTAGCTAAGTCCAAGCTAGTTGGTTGAACTCTACATCCCTAGCCTTAGGCTGGTTCACCAAGCTTCAACTGCGTACTCTAATCCTATATCTGGGTGGTTGGGATCACCCTGCAAAAGAATATAGAAAATATGTGTCAATAGGAGTAAAGGACATTTATAAGCTAAAACATTTGCATAATCAAAGATCACTACACTAAGAGTGTCAAAAGAATGAAGCATGTATAACAAATAAGGAATATGAATTTCTACCATAAATTCAACAACAATAATATAAACAGCATGCATGATTAAATGTGGCTAGATTAATCTAATATAGGGCTGAGGCACCTACCAGACCTCAACCTCTGGGTGAGGGAGCATAACTCATTCCCAAACCCTAAATATATATAAAGTGGTAGGGGAGTCAAACCCCAATGCCTGGTAGGAGGACTAAAACCTCAGTTCCCTATGGGTGGTTTGTACTCATGTACACTACATTAGTTAACTAGTCATTTTCATCATCATGCTAAGTAATTAAATAGTAGTTAAGATAAATTTCCAAAAATAGCAAGTTGGGTCCATGACCGTAGAATAAGCATTGATAAGAATAATTTGATAACAGGGATTTCAACTCAAATAAAGAGCCAAAGAAAGGCAATATGAGACTTTCATGAATAATTAAAATAGGCTAAAGCCTCATTGGGAAAAATGGGTTGAATAAAAGGTCCAAGTGAAGGATGGGGTACACATTGCACAATCATTTATTCATAATTATAATAGGGGTCACATACCTTATTGTATCTTCATATACATCCTTTCATTGATTAGATTTTATCCCAAACCACTTTTGTCCTAGATTCAAGTATATATACATGGATTAGGTTTAATGTAAGTTATAAGGGTTGAAAACCCTAATTTTCCTCCTTCAAAACCAAATCTCAATTTGTGTCTCAAAACCTTGACCAAAAGCTTAGTTGAGTTTCACTGATTAATAAAACATATTTTATTTATCAATTTGGAGTAAAAATTAATTAATTATCATTTTTAGAACATTTAAAATAATTAAATGGTATTTAAGGAAAATTAAAAAATGAATTGTAATCAAGGTTCAAAAACCCTAAAATAAGATTCTACATGAAACAAGCTTTCCAACGAGTATTTATTTATATTTTTCTAATAAACGATTGATATTCTATGAATTAAATAAGATTAGCCAATAAGAATTCAGAGAAAAAGCCATGTGGGCTTATTTGCAAACGATGGGCGAGCCATGTGGGTCGGAGGTGCACCAACCTAGACCAATTAGGTTTGGCCTAGTCAGCGGTCCACACCTCGTGTGGCTCGGGTCAATGCGGATGGGCAAAGATACAAAAGAGCAATCTATCCCTGGTGAAAAAGTAGAAGGAGCAGAGCAGGTGTGGTTAAAAGCGTAAAATGTCGGGCATGATTATTCTCCAGCTGCTCTTCACCATGGCGGCAGAGCTTGAGCTTGCATATTGGGCGTTGTTGTGAATCAAGACCAAAATAGGCATGCAAGTACTTGAAAAGAAGGGAATTGAACGAAGAACTCACCGGTCTAAACAATTTTGATGTTGGTATCACCGAACTCCAAGGAAAGGGCCGCAAAGGATGGGTAAAACTCGAGCAGTCGATAATCGTCGAGAGTGTCTCTGACCAAATTGGAGGTATAGAGTAGATGGGTGTGCTTTGGCAGAGTAGTAGGGGTTGGTATTTATAGGTGTGGAGGTGTGCCTTGGCCTCTACGAGTAGGAGGTGAGAGGACTCGAGGGTGGCAGGTTGGCATTTTGCCATTTGAGGGCTGTTTTCATGAGTAAGGGCTCAGATCAAACGTTGGGTCACCACGAATTCAATGCTGAAGAAATCAATTGCTTTGGTGGAGTTTGGATTGAGAATGGTAGTGTGGACAGAAGGCATGCACTATGCGTGAGTTACAGGTTGGTGATCGGAGGTTGAGGACGGGTTCGTGGCCGTCCGATCATGATGCCAGCTGGATGATCAATCCTTAACCGTCAGATCACTCGACAGGGATGAAGGGGGCATGAGAGTGAGAAATAAAGTGGAACTAAGGTCTTGATTGATCAATTAATGAAATCAATGATAGTTTTTAATAAACTTTAATGCAAATATTTTAAAAATGATTAGAGGGGTCAAACAGTGGTCAAATGACTTCAAATTTTACCCGTAGTTCCGAAATTAACTCTAGAATATTCCTATGGCTTTAAATCTCGTATGTAACCATATTTTGGCCATTAATAACCATATTCGGCCATGAATATATATATTAATGCATTTTAAAACACAAAACCATTTTCTAAGTGATTTCTTTAATAAAATTTGAGGCAATTGTGATAAAATCACTTAAGTGTCATGTCCCACAACTTATTCTCCATTTTATTGCTTTAATAGCAATTTGGAGGAGAGAGAGAGAAATGAGGGTGATTATTACATTAATAATTTCAAGTGCACATAAATTTTCATTTCTTATTCCAAAAGGATATAAATCCCCAAATTGACATTATCCACTAGTTTTGACTCATAAATGGATATTTTTCATATTAAGTCCCCAAATTATAAAATTAAGTGAGTTATTTGTGCAAACACCCCTTCATTAACATAAATAAGGGTAAACATTGATTTCACTATCAAAGTGTGCTCAATTTGAACTTGGAGGCCAAAAAGGATACATAGGAAGGGAATTTTATGAAAAAGATCCAAAAGGACTTAAAGGAAAGAGTGGAATTGGGTAAATTGTAGGGAGAACCATGGATTTGACTCTGTTACAACACTCCACCCCTTAAAGAGGATTTTGTCCCCAAAATCACAGTAAGAGGGAAGAGAGGGTGAGTGTGTAAACATCTCTACCTTAAACAACTAGGTTATAACCCTTAATCTAGGGTATTTCATAAGCTCTACATATAATTTAAGATTACTAAGGTTTCCTCCATGCATATCACTTTTTTCAAATGTATTACAATACACATTTTTGGCTCATTAACATTATGAAATCTTCATCATCCTTAATATTCAATTACATTGTCACATTGTATTCACATTGTTTGCAAAAAGAATTTTATATATATCAATGTTATGTACCATTCATACTCATTAAGAATTTTAAGCACAACTAGGGTTTTCTAAATAATCCATATATACATGAATATATTCTCTATTATTTTCATGTTACTACCATATGAAATTATCACAGATTATTTTGTGAGAAATGGATAATATTATCCAACAAGTTATTAAGTCTACAAATATGTCATATAAATTTCATACACCTATTTTACATATTATCATATCAACTCTCATAATCTCATTAATTTCTTACACATTATCATCTCACTTTTCATACTCAGATTAGTGACATCATTAACCATTTTCTTACGCATTATCATCTCGCTTTAACATCATATTAGGCATTTGGTATCATTGTAAGCTTAAGCATGCTTATTTAATCCAATTACTCATTATCACATTTGAATCATTATACGTAATTGAATAAGGTGAAACATCTTATATTAATAATTTGATACATATACCAAATTATGATAATGTGATTTTTGAGGTGTGTGTTAGTGAATATGGTAATATGCCTTACATATTTTGACAACTTGATTTAACTATGACTAGATGACTATAGTTCATAACTGTATCAAGGTATTTTATTAGGTTATGACACCTAATGTTACTAATGTCTTATGAAGGCATGTAAGTTATCTTCACTAATGTCTTATGAAGGATATGCATGATTAGATAATTACACATTAGGTTTCAGGTCAGCATGACCACTTCGTGTGATGCATTCTTAGCAAGTATTAATTCCATTTATTATATCTCATGTTGACATGGTCAACATTATTTATAGTCACAATTTGTGATGAGTTACATATTAGGGTTTAGGTCAACATCACGATTATATTTTATGCATCCTTAGCATGCATTAGTTCCATCTATCATACCATTAGGCTGACTCAGTCAACATTATATGTATTAACAATTAGTGATGAATAATTCACTATTATGTGCATCAAGTATGTTTTAGGGTTCAAGCATATGAACTATGCATTATATGACCTAATCATATATTCATTTGTTTATAAATGAACAAGTTGAATTACAAATATAATTTGTTTGGTAAATTCTATTCATATAAGTTCACTAATATGTTTGTCCATGAAGTTAGGGTTTCTAATTCCCAAGGTATTCGATTTTTCTTAGTATGGGATCCCATCCCCCTAAAAAGGGATTTCATCCTCGAAATCATATGTGAAAAATCAATCAAGGTACTACCATTTCACTTAAAGGGTTGACTAAGTGAAACTATTCAAAGGGTAAAAGGGTATATAAGGTTCAACACTAAAAAGTCTTTACTACCAAACTTCAAGGTATATCATAGGGTACACTAACCCTAAACATGGAATTCTAAGACTTATATAAGGCAATTAAGGATTTCAAGATGATTTTGTTTGGGAAATCAAATCATCACATATGGTTTTCTATGGGTATTCAACAATAAGGTAATATGCCCAAATGTATGCTATTTTGAGCTATCTGTATCAAATCAGGCCAGGCTAGTGTCATATGAACTCGGGAGTCCCCGTAAACCAAGCTAGTGGTACAGAGGAAAAGTTTTCCAGCCCCCAAGTTCTGACCCTTTCTAGATGCCATCACTTTCAACTTCTTACTCTAGTAGCTACTCAATAGACTAATCACCAAAGAGTTGATCAAACTATATTTCTAATATGAAATTATTATGATCCTAAATCAATCTTTCATAATTGATCAATTCTAAGGTGAAAACATTCTATAGGGAAACTATATGAGATAAGGTTTTCTAACAAAGGAGACAAATTGAATTAGTCAAGACTCCAACTACCTTGATGTTGTGATACCATGTTGTAAATAAAAAAAGTTTCTACTAAAAACCATGGCAAAAAAAACATCAATGTGAAGCAGCAGAATTTTAAACTTTTAATTTATTCAATAGTATAAAGAGTACTTTACAAAATTTCCCAAAAGGGGTACAACTTTATACAAAATGAGCATCTAGGTAGAGGAAGACTAAACCAAATCAACATTGTCTCCAAATAAAACAACTTAACATATGTAGCAAAGTCGAAGCTAGTTGGTTGAACTCCACATCCCTATTCTTAGGCTGGTTCACCAAGCTTCAACTACGCACTTTGATCCTATATCTGAGTGGTTGGAATCACCCAACAAAATAATATAGAAAGTATGTGTCAATAGGAGTAAAGGACATGTATAAGATAAAACATTTGCATAATAAAAGATCACTACACTAAGAGCATCAAAAGAATGAGGCATGTATAACAAATAAGGAATAGGAATTTCTACCTTAAATTCAACAACAATAATATAAACAACATGCATGATTAAATGTGGCTACAATAATCTAATATAGGGCTGAGGCACCTACCAGACCTCAACCTCTGGGTGAGGGAGCATAACTCATTCCCAAACCCTAAATATATATAAAGTGGTAGGGGAGTCAAACCCCAATGCCTGGCAGGAGGAGCAAAACCTCAGTTCCCTATGGGTGGTTTGTACTCATGTACACTACATTAGTTAACTAGTCATTTTCATCATCATGCTAAGTAATTAAATGGTAGTTAGGATAAATTTCCAACAATAGCAAGTGGGGTCCATGACCCTAGAATAAGCATTGAGAAGAATAATTTGATAATGGGAATTTCAACTCAAATAAATTGCCAAAGAAAGGCAATCAGAGACTTTCATGAATAATTAAAATAGGAAAAAGCCTCATTGGGAAAAATGGGTTGGATAA
Source organism: Alisma plantago-aquatica (assembly GCA_963693085.1). Classification (NCBI taxonomy): domain Eukaryota; kingdom Viridiplantae; phylum Streptophyta; class Magnoliopsida; order Alismatales; family Alismataceae; genus Alisma; species Alisma plantago-aquatica. The sequence continues at coordinate 182,465,454 of OY856415.1, forward strand.
AAGGCCCAACTGAAGGATGGGGTACACATTGCACAATAATTTATTCATAATTAGAATACGGGTCACATACCTTATTGTAGCTTCATATACATCTTTTCATTGATTAGATTATATCCCAAACCACTTTTGTCATAGATTCAAGTATATATACATGGATTAGGTTTAATGTAAATTATAAGGGTTGAAAACCCTAATTTTCCACCTTCAAAACCAAATCTCGATTTGTGACTCAAACCCCAGACCAAAAGCTTAGTTGAGTTTTATCGATTAAGAAAACATATTTTATTTATCAATTTGGAGTAAAAATGAATTGATTATAATTTTTAGAATATTTAACATGAATTAAATGGTATCTAAGGCAAACTTCAAAAAATGAATTGAAATCAAGGTTCAAAAACCCTAAAATCAGATTCTACGTGAAACAAGCTTTCCAATGAGTATTTATTAATATTTGTTTGATAAATGATTGATTTTATATGAATTAAATAAGATTAGCCAATAAGAATTCAGAGAAAAGCCACATGGGCTTATTTGAAAATGATGGGTGAGCCATGTGGGCTGGAGGCACGTTGACCTGGACCAATCAAGTTTGGCCAGGTCAGTGGTCCACGTGTCGCGTGGCTTGGGTCAACACGGATGGGAAAAGATACAAAAGACCAATCTAACCCTGGTAAAAAAGCAGAACAAGCAGAGCAGGCGGGGGTAAAAGCATAAAATGTCGGGCATGATTCTTCTCCAGCTGCTCTTCACCATGGCGGCAGAGCTTGAGCTTGCATATTAGGCGTTGTTTAGTATCAGGACCAAAAGAGGTGTGCAAGTACTCGAAACGAAGGAAATTAAATGAAGAACTCACCAGTCTGAACAATTTTGATGCTGGTATCACCAAAGTTCATAACAAGGCGCCACAAAGGGTGGGTAAAACTCGAGTAGCCGACAGTCGTTGAGAGTGTCTATGATGGAACCGTTCTTAACCCAGTCCCAGTCCTATTGCCTAAACAGTAGTAAGAGGATTGAAGCGCCCGTCCCTGAGTGGCCTGATAGGATCTATCACACTGGAATATACAATAAGAAAAAATAACTCAAAAATTGGATAATCAAAGAACAAACTAACCCAATATGGATATATATCCAATTTATCTTTGTCATCAGAGTATGTAGAGTGCGGAAGTGATCTTATTCAATATTCCATTTGTATTGCCTAAAATTAAGAAAATCATGACACAACCATGCAATTTCACGGTACGCTATCAAAATAAAGTCAAACGGTTTATAAAAAAAGAGTATACTTGGTCGGATTTATATTCAAAAGAATAACAAACGATTTCCAAAACCAATAACATTCGACAAAATTTTTGTTATTCAACGATACAATTTTTATTACGAGTTCCCATTATGTGGTAATCAAATAAGCATGCTTATATATTTTGTGTGGCAACACATCCCACTATCACACAGACAATGAGGTATTACGTGAAAACGTGCAGAATTCACCATAACCACAGATTACCAAAAAAACACGGGTTAATTAAAATCGATTGCAGAAAGCAGATAAACCAAGAAACTATTACATGTAGATCCTCATCCTGCAAGAAAATAGGTTATATAAACATATACAAGATCTTGACACGTGTCCACAGCTTAGGAGATTAGCTGTCAGGCTAGCACATGAGTTCACCACCTGTTATACATACACAACGACCCACATACGGCCAGTAGCAGGATATACAAAACATCAACAGCTATACGTCGTGAAACAACGTCAAAACGCTCCCAAGGACCTTAGAGTAGAGGGATGACTCTAAGACTCTACTACAAAACAACCAAAACAGCAACATGTCCATCTCTTGCCTTCTACTGCTCGTCTTGCTGCTCGGCTGCAACTCCGCGACCACCACCATGTCTAGCTCGAACACCTAAAAAGGTTATAAACCAGTGGTGTGAGACACACAGTCCCAGCGAGAAACATAACTCCCCGCCGAAACCATAAAACCAAAGGAAGATTAAAGCAAAACTAGCAGATAACTGATAGAAGGTATAACAAGAGCAATTTATAAAGTGAAGCTATTCATACCATCAAGCTTACCAGATGTATGGAAGGCATTTCACCAAATATCTCTTTATGGAACATGATAATCAAGATAAGATTTATAAGATCTTACCACATAACATAAGGAACGTATAAGTGACTGCAAGTATAACAATATTAACTACACAAGCAAGGCCTCAATCAATGTTCCGTGTTTTTCCTGAAGCAGTGAGTACTATTTGGATGGATTACGTATTATTATGCCCTGAGGAAGTGAACCGTACTGCTCATATCCAACCGACGGCTGCGAAACCCAAAGTCGGTGCCATACAAGGTCAATGGAAGAGCCGGACTCCATGACCTCCCACCTCGTGGTCAGTGCACGAGTACAACACAAGAACGACCGCAGTCTCATGCTTAAGTGGCCTTAGCCATAGGGTCAACTCCATAGGCTACCCTTCCTCTATCCCACCTTGGTACAGGTCTCGGTGCTAGTATATCTGAGCCACGGGCCTGTACACCATGCTCTGAGCCCTGAACGCATTCATGCTCTCATATCACATATCCTGAGCCATGGGCTTGTTCATCATGCTCTATACATATCCCGAGTCTGCAACCGCAGCTGCACTCGAATCCTCTCTATTTTAGGCTAGGAGAAACCTCGCATACTCAACAATATGCGCTCTGGGTTAACCCGAAGGAGAACCCATTTCACCATCACCAGCACCTGACGATGATGGATCTATGGCCAGGGCAAACTACATGATATGTTCCACTGAGATTAGTTAGTATATTTTAAGTGGATTGCAAGGTTCAGCCAAGTTGTATAACATGCAACTAGAACAAGAATAACAACATGAAACTCAACATCATGCTTTTACTGTCATCAATATCATCCTGATCCATCACAAGGATCCATCATTACATGTTACCACTTAGCCTCTTGCCAAACATCTAGATCCATTACAAGGATCATCACATTGTCATGGGATCTCAATCCCTCATCACATAGTGCCACTGCCTCTCAAGGCTTACATCATCACCATGGGATAGCAAATCCCAGGTCATCATCAAAGGATAACACCTCATCTAGGCATTGTAGCCAACCCAGGTCCTCAGACAAAAACACATCAAGCATATTGTCTTAACATCAAGAGTAACCATCAAAGCAGTGTTACTCAAACATATATATGTATACCTCATAGCCCTTTAACTGGATATGCATCTGTATGGAACACCTGCATGGGTAGTATGTACAATCATCAAGGTTTGACAGAGAGATCATATTATCAATATAGGGCCACATCGATGATTATATGCTTTATAACTCATGCCTCAACCTGTGATCATAGGCATAGGTCATTTCATCATACATAGCATCGTATATGCTTACCATTTCCTCAGCATTATACATATATTTCCATATGATCATAGATACATAAGATGCCATGTCAAGTTACATAGATGAGTTCTACTATGACGATTACCATCAAGCATATCAAGGGTCACTATCATATACTAAACGTGATAGCAAGAACAAGAATTAGCATATCGATTTCCATAAGAGACAAGACCCTCACTAGAAGTGCCCACTACCCTCACCAGAAGTGTGACTGGTAGGGCACCCTCACTAAAGGTAGCACCAGAAGGGTACTCTCCCATATTGCCCAATGCTAAAACGCATAACGGTTAAGCAGACCAGCACATATCGGCCAACACTAAGCAAAGGTACCAAACTACCATCTCATGATGTATCGTGCACCTAGGTGTATCGTGCAGCAGGGTCTGTCGTGCAACACCATGTCATGCAACAGCGCGTCATGCACTAGGATAACAACCACGAAGCCTGTCGGGCACTGAGCCGATGAGCGTGTCGTGCATCAGGTATAACGTGCACCATGTCGTACAACGCTCAAAGGATGCAACACAACCGGCAACAAGGAAGTTGTCGCTCAGCTAGCCTAGTCTGGACCTATCGACTGACACATAGGGCAAGACTAGTGTGACGCCCGCCACAATATCACAGAACATACTTAATAGACTCCACACCTCAAAGCACAACGATGTAAAAGCCATCTCATAGGCTAAGGGTATCGGGCAGCACAACAGGGAACAACGCCCAAAGGTGCAACTCAGCCTGACGTTCATCCAGCTTGGCCATGACCTATCGGTCAACACTCAAGGCAACAACTGAGGAATAATGCCCGACACAAGACCAGAACATCACAACATAACGTCCAAGGCACTAGAGGGATATCGGGCACACCAACCTCAAGCCCTATCGGCCAAGGTGCAACCCGACAGGGTCACCACCAACCTCAAGCACAAGGGCACCAAAACCCTAATGGATCAAGAAGATGACTCACCTCTCAACTATCAAGAGAGAGGGGTCTTGCCAAGCTTCTTAACACCAATCGAGCAACACAAGGTTCAACCACAACCAAGGTCCACAACCACTACATAGCTCACCTTTCAAGTCCATGGTGAGAGGAGGGTGTTGCTCAACCAACTAAAACACAAGGTCACCTCTCAACTTAAACGAGAGAGGAGTGTGGCCCATATTACTAAAACTCAAGCTCACTCCTCTAGACCTAGGAGAGAAAGGGGTGTTGCTCACCAAGAACCCTAGAACATAGGTTCGGCCAACAAAGGAAAACTAAGAAAGAAACTAAACTAGCAACATGGATAGCCGATATGATCATAGCAACATATAAGAACATAAAAGAAGGTAGTGTAGTTAGGGTTAGGAGTTATATAAACCACCTTAAGAAAGCTCCAAGCACCACCAAGGAAGAAGAGCAAGGCACTCTAGGGTTCTGCCACCACTAGAGGAAGAAGGAGACTCCAAGGAGGATCGGCCACCAAGCTTGCAAAAGAAGAGGGGTGTCGTGCACCAAGGGAGAGGGAGACTAAGGAACTAAATGGATCCTTAGCAAGAAAAAGGGAACACATATATAGGAAAGGATGGAGGAGAAACCAAGATAGAACAAAGCAAGGTGTCACCCACCTAGGGACGCTTGTCCATGAGCAAAGCCACCACTCCACATGCCCTAAACACATGTCCAAGGCCATTGTCACATGCAAGCATCAAGCACCAAGTGTCCACTAGTGATGACACAAATGAGGTCAAAGAGGGTCAAAGGGTCCATGGGCGACACAACCCCACACCATGGCCGACACACCCACACCATGGCCGACACACACCCTGGGCGACACACCACTGGTCGATACAAGCACATGCCGACACACCTAGACCGACACATGGCACTCTTACCCGACACAAGGTCCAAAGAAGCAAGGACAAGGCACCACAAAGCCCAACAAGCTCAACCAAGCCTAAAGGAACTCAAGCAATGAGCCCAAACCTTCCTCTCAACACTAGAGGAAGCAAGGACAGGGAGGAACACCTCACAAGATGGCAAACTTGCCCACAAACCCTAGACTTGGGTTAATTGCAAGTAGCACCTCCAGCTCTCAACAAATCACCAACAAACCCTAATCACCACTAAAGGTGATTAGCAAGCAACTAAGCATCAGGGTTAAGCAAAGCAAACAGGATAAGCCCTAATCGGAGGTAAGGGTCCTTACAAGCTAACCCCCTACAAAGGGATTTCGTCCCCAAAATCCGAAGAGAAAAGCAAGGGATACTTCCTCCTCATCTCTTCCTCAAGCTCCCACATAGCTTCCTCAACTCCATGATGATGCCAGAGAACCTTCACATGGACCAGGTCCTTCCTCTTCAACTTCTTAACTCTTCTGTTAAGGATCATCACAGGACCTTCCTCGTAGGTCACATCTTCATCAAGATCAACTTTGACTGGATGTATCACTGCTCCTGTGTCCGGATGACTTTTCTTCAGCATACTGACATGGAACACTTGATGTAACTTGTGCAACTCTGGCGGTAGTGCCAACTCATAAGCTACCTTGCCCATACGTGCTATGACCGGGTATGGCCCCATATATCTGGGTGCTAGCTTACCCTTCCGGCCAAACCTTAGCACACCTTTCCACCGTGAGACTTTAAGATACACTTTGTCTCCTACCTGGAATTCCAAAGGTTGTCGGTGATTGTCTGCGTATGACTTCTTCCTGTCTTGTACCGCTTTCAACTGTTGTTGTATCACTTTGATCTTTTTTGTTGTCTGTTGTACTAACTCAGGACCCAAAAGCTGATATTCACCAGACTCATACCAACATAATGGAGATCTGCACTTCCTGCCATATAAGGCCTCATAAGGAGCCATGTCAATGCCATATAAGGCCTCATAAGGAGCCATGTCAATGCTTTGCTGATAACTATTGTTGTAGGCAAACTCTATCAAACTAAGATGTACGTCCCAACTGCCTAGGAACTGCAAAACACAAGCTCGAAGGAGATCCTCCAAAGTTTGAATAGTCCTCTTAGACTGTCCATTTGTCTGCGGGTGGAAGGCGGTACTGAACCTCAACTGTGTTCCCAACGCTTTGTGTAACTATTCTCAGAAATGACTCGTGAACTGAGGACCTCTGTCGGAAACTATCGTTGCTGGAACACCGTGCAAACATACTATCTCATCTACATATACTCGAGCGACCTTCTCAACTGTATACGTTGTCTTTACTGGTATGAAATGGGCAGACTTTGTCAATCTATCCACTATTACCCAAATGGAATCATGATTCCTAGTTGTCCTGGGTAGACCAACTACGAAATCCATAGTTATATGATCCCATTTCCACTGCGGTATCGGCAGGGGTTGTAAGTATCTGCCGACTTCTGATGCTCAGCCTTGACTTGCTGACATACCGCACACTTAGCCACAAACTTGGCTACATCTTTCTTCAAACTGGGCCACCAATACAAGTCCTTCAGATTATGGTACATCTTGGTGACTACTGGATGCATAGCATACATCGATGTGTGTGCTTCCTCGAGCACTAGCTTCCTTAGATCATCAGCATCGGGGACCACCATCCTATCATGATAGCAAACTAGTCCATCCTCGGACTCATGGAACCCATCACGCTTTTCGTTGCCAAACTCTGATCTAATCAACTGCACTGCATCATTTGTTTGTTGTGCATCTTTGATCTGCTGTCTCAGCGTAGGCTTGACTTGCATGTGTGTTAAAAGTTCATCTAACAAGGAAACTTCCATCTGCACATTCATCTGTCGCGGGGAAACAAACATATCTCATCTATGGCATACCAAGGAACTCAATTGTGCCTTCTTTGTAGAAAGAGAAGAAGACTTTTGGTTGAGCGCATCAGCGAACACATTCGCCTTACCAGGATGATACTCGATGGTGCAGTCGTAATCATTGATTAGCTCCATCTAATGACGTTGTCGCATGTTTAGCTCATTCTGCGAAAAGATGTACTTCAGATTCTTATGATCTATAAAGATCTGACACACTTCCTCGTAAAGATAGTGTCTCTAAATCTTTAACGCATGAACTACGGCTGCCAACTCCAAATCATGAGTCGGGTAGTTCTCCTCGTGTTTCTTAAGTTGTCACGAAGCAAAAGAAACCACATGATCTTCCTGCATCAGCACACAACCTAAACCTTTCTGGGAAGCATCGTAGAAAACAATGTAACCCTTTCCAGGCTCTGGCAGCACCAACACTGGAGCACTAGTCAGTCTTTCCTTCAAACATTGGAAAGCTTGCTGACAATGATCATCCCAGACAAAAGGTACATCCCTTCTGGTTAACTTTGTCATCGACAACGCAATCGCACTGAAGTCCTTGATAAACCTTCTGTAGTATCCTGCCAAACCTACGAAACTACAAACTTTTGTCGGCGTCTTCAGCTGTTCCCACTCTGCAACAGACTCCACCTTCTTCGGGTCCACTTTGACTCCTTCCGCAGATATCACATGACCCAAGAAAGTAACTTCTTCCAACCATAAGTCACACTTATTGAACTTGGTGTACAACTGATGTTGGCGAAGAAGAGTCAAAGCTAGTCGAAGATGTCGCTCATGCTCTTGCTTGTTCTGACTATAGATCAAGATGTCATCTATAAAGACTACAACAAACTGATCTAGGAACGGACGGAACACTCGGTTCATCAGATCCATGAAAGCAGCAGGTGCATTGGTTAGCCCAAACGGCATAACCACAAACTCGAAGTGACCATACCTTGTCCTAAAAGATGACTTTGGTATGTCATCATCCTTAATCCTCAACTGATGATATCTGGACCGTAGATCGATCTATGAAAACACTGTATCACCATGCAACTGATCGAACATATCATCTATCATAGGGTAACGGGTACGTGTTCTTGATCGTAACCTTGTTCAACTGTCGGTAATCTATACATAACCTCATCGACCCGTCCTTCTTCTTAACGAACAACACTGGAGGACCCCAAGGTGACGTACTCAGTCGGATGAAACCTTTCTCCAGCAACTCTTGTAACTTCTTCTTAAGCTCTGCCATCTCCACTGGAGCGATCCTATAAGGTGTCTGTGCCACTGGCTGTGCTCCTGAAACCAGATTGATTTCGAAATCAATCTCTCGGGGTGGAGGAACACCAGAGAACTCATCAGGAAACACAACCGCAAACTCTCGGACAACCGACACCTCCTCAAGGCTAGGACCTTTCGCCTTGATATCTTCAACGGTATCCACCACGTGGGCTAAGAATGCCTCACATCCTTTGTTGGGTTTTGGAGGAGGAAGAGAAGCAGCGGAAACAAAATTTTTCTCCCCAAACCCGGAACAAAAGGAATCGCGTCAACATCTATACAATAGGAAAGATGGTTTGTGAATCATACCTTGTCCCGAGGCTTGCTCGGCGAAAATACCACGTGCCTTGCGCGGTCTTCACCTCCGGTCTTGGACGGTGTCTGTGCAGCTCCTGGTCGCACCGGGACTGACTCCTCCTCCTCCTACCGGACTGTCGGATGACAGTTGTCCTCCTGAGCGGCAGTGTCCTCCCGCCTCTGAAGTAGTCCACACGGACCACCTCGAACTCCACTCTCCTTGTCCCACAAGGAAGTGGAAGGAGTCGCACCCTCCTGTTGACGTACTAGTCGCCAACACACTCTCCTGCTATCAATTGCAACTATAGTTGTCCTTCCCTTGCTGCACCTCCCTTTGCGGGAAGCACTTGCTCGGGCTCTCTCTCGGTTACCAAAACCAGAGAGAATGACAACTTTGCATAGCAATCAACTTGCACTGAGTTGTGTCTTGAGAAGCCCCCAATACCCCTATATATATAGGCGGGTCATGGGACAGGGTTCTCTGTGTCCGGCAATACGGGACTAATGCAGGAGTAGAAGGGTTCGAGAATTTTCCACAAAAAGCAACCTGTTCACAACTTGAAATGATCGGTTCACAACTGAACCGATCGGTTCGGCCATTGAGCCGATCAGTTGGACCTGAGCCGATCGTTTGGGGCACTCCAACTGATCGGTTGGTGCCCTGAACCGATCGGTTCATAGTCCTAATCCGGCTCAAAAAGACTTTCCTTGTTTCGTTCCCAATTGGTATCGAATACCAATGTTATTCCCAATCGAATTGGGCAATTTGAAACCAAAGGAAAATTCTTGCCGACATGACTTTTCCCAACTGGTCGGTTGCACCAGTTGAGCTGATCAGTTCAACCCTTGAACCGGTCGTTTCAACCTGGGCATGAGCCGATCGGCCTGGACACTCCAGCCGACCGGTTCAGCAACCTCAGCCGACCGGTTCATCACATGAACCGATCGGTTGGGAGCACAGGTTGGGCAAAAATCAGTCAATTGCGATTTCAATCAATTAGATACTCCAATCAATGCGTCCAACACCTTGAACATTATGATATTGAGCTATCGATTAATTGAGTGTTTAATTGAACTACTAAACTCCTTTAGTAATCAATCTAAACATTGCTTGTGGACAAAACTCCTCTTCTAGGTTAAATCCTATGTGTGTGACCCTGCAGGTCCATTTCACATTGGCAGTGAAAGTCCATAACACTTATGACTTCACAAGCAAAGAGCGGTGCCTAGTCACACATCATTGCTACCCAAGTGAAAGTAGAAAGTTGGAGAACAACTTTCATCCTACAATCCGTGAATGGTGTTACAGTGAATGTATAATTCCTTTGTCACTGATATCCAGAATGAACTCGAGGCATGGAACAGTCATCCTGTCAATGTTCATTCATTTCCTTGATCTCAGAGTAGACCGAGTGAGATGTGTATGACATCAATATCACATATTGATTCACATGTGCATGCGCATGCCTTTCTCAATCCTACTCATCAAGTGGCCAAGGATATCAAACTCCCTCAGGAGGGACAAATCCCATATCTATCACTCACCCCTCAAAAGCCCCATGTGTCAAAGCCACCCAATCATCACCTTTATAACAACCCATGTTTCAGGACTGCATTTGATGATGTCAAAGTGTACCCAACCACATGTGTTGAGTGTAGTGATTTCAGGTCTAAGAATCACACTACCCACCATCACTGTGAGAGCTGACTGTGACTACCATGTCATGGTTCCATGTGTCACTCTCACGGTGGGTTTGTCTGGTACCTTGTTCTCTAACAAGTACCTATGTGCTTGGTTTGATATCACCATATCATGACTAATGAGATTCTGTCATCAACCAACACACAATCTAGTCTTTAGTGTTATTGATGTCTATGGTTATTTCCACAATAACAACCGACTAGGGACCAAATAAGAAAGAATACTCTTAGCATCCGTATGATCTCATCGTTTAGGTCCTCAACCCAAAAGCATATGTCATTGAGTAAAACAATCTTTAGACATCTATCATGTTATACCATCATCTCAGAAACAGATTAAACATATAGATTGGAAATTGCCTTTATTATTATTAAAATCATTTACAAAGTATCCCATTACAATCATCATATGACTTGCTCTATGGGCATACATACCAACAGACTCCCACTTGCACTTAGAGCCAGTCACCAAGGAAACGCAGTCCTTGTGACCTAGCATGACCATCATGCTTCTGCTGAGAAAGGGCCTTAGTCAGTGGATCAGCTATGTTGTCTTCAGTTGGTACTTTACAAATCTTCACATCTCCTCGTTGTACGATCTCTCGTATGAGATGGAAGCGCCGCAGTATGTGCTTGGACCGCTGATGTGATCTGGGCTCCTTAGCTTGTGCAATAGCTCCATTACTGTCACAATAAAGCTCAATTGCATCATAGCTACTGGGAACTACACCAAGTTCAGAAATGAACTTCCTGATCCACACAGCCTCCTTTGCTGCATGCGAAGCAGAAATATACTTGGCCTCTGTAGTAGAATTGGAAACATAGCGTACATGATGGATCCAATGGCTGATGCATATGGGATCCCATTCATACGCTCCCTCTCTTCAGAAGATTGGGGACATTGAGCTCTAGAGACGGTAACTCCATGTAGCATAGGGACGTTGCCTCTCTTTGAGTTCTCCATGCTGAACCGCTTCAGCACCTTGTCAATGTACGTGCTCTGACTTAGTCCGAGAAGCCTTCTAGATCTATCTCTATAGATCTTAATTCCTAGAATGTAGGATGCTTCTCCTAAGTCCTTCATTGAGAAAGTTTTCCCAAGCCAAGTCTTTACCTTCTCTAAGGCTAAGACATCATTCCCCATCAAAAGTATGTCATCCACATACAATATGAGGAATGTGGTCAAGCTCCCACTAACCTTCTTGTACACACAAGGTTCATCTTCATTTTGAATAAAGCCAAACACTTTGACTTCTTCATCAAATCAAAGATTCCAACTCCGAGATGCTTGCTTCAATCCATAGATTGACCTTTGCAGTTTACAGACTTTATTGGCATTCTTTGGATCTACAAAACCCTCAGGCTGTGTCATGTACACATCCTCATGTATATTCCCGTTAAGGAATGCAGTTTTAACATCCATCTGCCAAATCTCATAGTCATAATAAGCTGCAATAGCAAGCATGATCCTGATGGACTTAATCATGGCAACTGGAGAAAAGGTTTCGTCATAGTCAACACCTTGAATTTGTCGAAAACCCTTCGCAACCAATCTGCCTTTATAAGTTTGCACATTGCCATCCATGTCGGTCTTTTTCTTAAAGACCCACTTGCCCCCTATGGGTTTTACCCCTTCGGGTGGTTCCACCAAAGTCCATACTTTGTTGGAGTACATGGATTCCATCTCGGATCTCATGGCTTCAAGCCATTTCTCAGAATCTGGTCCCTCCATAGCCTCTACGTAGGTAGTTGGATCATCATCTATGATCAACTCTCCACCTTCCTGAGTTACAAGGTATCCAAACCTCTCAGGTTCAAGGCGAGTCCTACTAGATCTACGAGGTCCTTGTGTTATCTGAGGAGACTGAGATTCCACAATACCTTGTGAATCTACATTTTCCTCTGGTACATCTATCGGTTCAATGTTCTCTTGTTGGGCTTGAACCTCTTCAAGCTCTATATTCCTCCCACTGTTTCCTTTGGAAATAAATTCCTTCTCTAGGAATACAGCATCCCTGGCAACAAACACTTTGTTGTCAGTAGGGTGGTATAGATAGTATCCCTTAGTTTCCTTGGGATATCCAACAAAGTAACATTTATCAGATTTGTGTCCAAGCTTATCAGGAAACATTTTCTTGACGTATGCCCCACAACCCCAAATCTTCATAAAAGACAAATTGGGACGCTTCCCAGTCCATATCTCATATGGTGTCTTTTGAACTGATTTAGATGGTACACGGTTAAGTGTAAACGCGGCGGTTTCAAGAGCATAACCCCAGAAAGAAATTGGAAGATCAGCAAAACTCATCATAGATCACACCATATCTAACAATGTGTGATTCCTTCTTTCAGACACACCATTATGTTGTGGTGTTCCAGGCAGAGTCCATTGTGATACAATACCACATGCTCGCAGAAGTTCCTCAAACTCCTGGCTCAAGTATTCTCCACCTCGATCGGAACGAAGTGCCTTAATACTTTTACCAAGCTGGTTCTGTACTTCATTCATGAAATCCTTGAACCATTCAAGGGTTTCTGACTTATGTTTCATCAGGTACACATAGACATACCTACTGAAGTCATCAGTAAAGGTAATGAAGTACTGATACCCACCTCTAGCATTAGTTCTAAAAGGCCCACATACATCAGTATGTATGAGTCCTAATAGATCACTAGCTCTCTCACCTTTACCTGAAAAGGGAGTCTTGGTCATCTTGCCCAACAAACAAGATTCACATGTCTCTATTGATTCATAATCAAAAGAGTCTAGATAACCATCCTTATGGAGTCTAGAAATGCGCTTCTCATTTATGTGCCCTAGACGACAATGCCAGAGATATGTTTTGTTTGAGTCGTTGAGTTTTTGCCTTTTGGTGTTTACGTTGTATACACTTGTCTCCAAGTCTATCAAGTATAGACCATAAGACATAGGGGCACTTCCATAAAAGATCCCATCTTTAGAAATGGAACACTTTCCATTCTTAATAAGAAATTCAAATCCATCTTTGTCCAAACAAGAAACAGAAATGATATTCCTATTTATGGTAGGTACATAATAGCATTTCTTCAACTCTATTATTAGCCCACTCGGTAGAGTTAACTCATAGGTTCCTACGGCACTGGCGGCAACTCTTGCCCCATTAGCAACTCGTAGTTCAACCTCACCTTTCCCCAAAGGCCTACTTCTCTTAAGATCCTTCACATTTGAACAAAGGTGAGATCCGCATCCGGTATCAAGTACCCATGACGAAGAAGTAGTAAAGTTAATCTCTATCACGTATACACCAGAAGTAGAGATCTCTATCTCCGAATTCTTCTTCCATTGTTCCTTCCATCCTCTCCATGTAGAAGAAATTGGTTTGGCGAGAGAACACTTCTCTCCCTTACCTACTTTCTTCTTCACCAACGCATTAAGCATACATAGAGTGGATTCTAAGGCTCCTGGTATATCTGGATTGTGCAGAACACTTCTCACAGTCCTCAATCAGTTATGGAATTTATTCTCAATTAATTTGCACATTTTAAAAGATGATTCTTTTGCCATTCTACAAGAGAAAATTTGCATTTGTCAAAACCTTTTTGATTTGATTTGAATAAAATTTGACGATAGTTAATTAGGCCTTTAATTAATTACCGCTCCCACTATTTTGACTCAAATTGATAGCCCTCACCATCAATTCGGAAGATTGCAGCGTACAATCTTCTAGTGGGTCAAGATCCTAGAATCCTCTAAGCCATGGACCAGCTTTGGCTGTCACCCACAACTCAAATCTTCCGGGTAGGCAACTCTTGCCAATTGCATCATATGCAACTCTTGATGAATGAACATGCACAACACCTTGCCATGAACATTCCGTTCCTCTGGGCTTAGACGCTCTAAGAATCACCAGTTAAGTCAAACCCATAAGCTGACACGGTAAACATGCACCCTGCTTTGGCAGAACCTACATGTCGACCCTTCACACTTCCACAAGATAGACGGCGCACCACGCTTTGGCGTAACCTACGCTTGGTCGATCAAGTTTTCCATGTGTGTCACTAATGGAAGGCATATAAGACTTAATATTTTAATGAGGGATTTGGTTTTATATACATATACATATCCAATCACCACAATATATACTACGTATCATATACATGCTATATCCCACAGAAAACATGCATAAACGATAAAAGCAATGATTATGGCCATCCTATTTGTGATTCCTCGAGCCAAGAGGAATCACGGTCATCTAGGTCTACATCACATGCAACCTGTACAAGATGAAATCTGTGTCTGCCTTTCTGGGTTTGATCAACTCATCTCCATGATTGATCGGCTCGCCATCAGGTAGGTTGTCCGGGTGCCACCAGCCGATCGACTGGTGCCTCCAGCCGATCGGTTCACTGGTCATCATGCATCTCATCAGGTTGCCACCCGCTCATCTCGTTCCTCGAACCGGCCGTCTGGATCACCAACCGATCGTCTTCAGGTTGTCCGTCGTTCTTTGACATAACAGGAAATAAAATCTATCCTATTTTACAATTGAATTGTGAAACCCCGAGTTACATTCGGGGGGAGCAAAGGTAGGAAAAGAATTCTCGAAATATTTCGAGTTACATCAGGAATTTGAGAAAGGGAATCGGTGCGCAGACCGAGATGCAAGCAACCACACAAACAATCACACACAGATATAGGGGTTTATAGGCCATAATCATGCTACACATCCACCACAAAACTTGTTTAAGGGTGACACGTATCGAGTGCATTAATATTACATATCATATATGTATATTAGGGATTTGTGGATTGGACATGTATAAAGCCGATATTATTTGCATCGCATGCAATAAATAAAGGCGACAAACCAAAATTGATCACATCGATAATCCTAAAATATAGAGAGGTTAACCTCGCTCGGATACCACTGTTGGGTTTTGGAGGAGGCAGAGAAGCAGCGGAAACAAAAATTTTCTCCCCAAACCCGGAACAAAAGGAATCGCGTCAACATCTATACAATAGGAAAGATGGTTTGTGAATCATACCTTGTCCCGAGGCTTGCTCGGCGACAATACCACGCGCCTTGCACGGTCTTCACCTCCGGTCTTGGACGGTGTCTGTGCAGCTCCTGGTCGCACCGGGACTGACGACTCCTCCTCCTACCGGACTGTCGGATGACATTTGTCCTCCTGAGCGGCAGTGTCCTCCCGCCTCTGAAGTAGTCCACACGGACCACCTGGAACTCCACTCTCCTTGTCCCACAAGGAAGTGGAAGGAGTCGCACCCTCCTGTTGATGTACTAGTCGCCAACACACTCTCCTACTGTCAATTGCAACTGCAGTTGTCCTTCCCTTACTGCACCTCCCTTTGCAGGAAGCACTTGCTCGGGCTCTCTCTCGGTTACCAAAACCAGAGAGAATGACAACTTTGCAGAGCAATCAACTTGCACTGAGTTGTATCTTGAGAAGCCCCCAATACCCCTATATATAGGCGGGTCATGGGACAGGGTTCTTTGTGTCCGGCAATATGGGACTAATGCAGGAGTAGAAGGGTTCGAGAATTTTCCACAAAAAGCAACCGGTTCGCAACTTGAAATGATTAGTTCACAACTGAATCGATCGGTTCGGCCATTGAGCCGATCGGTTGGACATGAGCCGATCGTTTGGGGCACTCCAACCGATCGGTTGGTGCCCTGAACCGATCGGTTCATAGTCCTAATCCGGCTCAAAAAGACTTTCCTTGTTTCGTTCCCAATTGGTATCGAATACCAATGGTATTCCCAATCGAATTGGGCAATTTGAAACCAAAGGAAAATTCTTGCCGACATGACTTTTCCCAACTGGTCGGTTGCACCAGTTGAGCCGATCGGTTCAACCCTTGAACCGGTCGTTTCAACCTGGGCATGAGCCGATCGGCCTGGACACTCCAGCCGACCGGTTCAGCAACCTCAGCCGACCGGTTCATCACATGAACCGATCGGTTGGGAGCACAGGTTGGGCAAAAATCAGTCAATTGTGATTTCAATCAATCTGATACTCCAATCAATGCGTCCAACACCTTGAACATTATGATATTGAGATATCGATTAATTGAGTGTTTAATTGAACTACTAAACTCCTTTAGTAATCAATCTAAACATTGCTTGTGGACAAAACTCCTCTTCCAGGTTAAATCCTATGTGTGTGACCCTGCAGGTCCATTTCACATTGGCAGTGAAAGTCCATAACACTTATGACTTCAAAAGCAAAGAGTGGTGCCTAGTCACACATCATTGCTACACAAGTGAAAGTAGAAAGTTGGAGAACAACTTTCATCCTAAAATATGTGAATGGTGTTACAGTGAATGTATAATTCCTTTGTCACTGATATCCAGAATGAACTCGAGGCATGGAACAGTCATCCTGTCAATGTTCATTCATTTCCTTGATCTCACAGTAGACCGAGTGAGATGTGTATGACATCAATATCACATATTGATTCAGACGTGCATGTGCATGCCTTTCTCAATCCTACTCATCAAGTGGCCAAGGATATCAAACTCCCTCAGGAGGGACAAATCCCATATCTATCACTCACCCCTCAAAAGCCCCATGTGTCAAAGCCACCCAATCATCACCTTTATAACAACCCATGTTTCAAGACTGCGTTTGATGATGTCAAAGTGTACCCAACGACATGTGTTGAGTGTAGTGATTTTAGGTCTAAGAATCACACTCACCACCATTACTATGAGAGCTGACTGTGACTACCATGTCATGGTTCCATGTGTCACTCTCACGGTGGGTCTGTCCGGTACCTTGTTCTCTAACAAGTACCTATGTGCTTGGTTTGATATCACCATATCATGACTAATGAGATTCTGTCATCAACCAACACACAATCTAGTCTTTAGTGTTATTGATGTCTATGGTTATTTCCACAATAACAACCGACTAGGGACCAAACAAGAAAGAATACTCTTAGCATTTGTATGATCTCATCGTTTAGGTCCTCAACCCAAAAGCATACGTCATTGAGTAAAACAATCTTTAGACATCTATCATGTTATACCATCATCTCAGAAACAGATTAAACATATAGATTGGAAATTGCCTTTATTATTATTAAAATCATTTACAAAGTATCCCATTACAATCATCATATGACTTGCTCTATGGGCATACATACCAACAGACTCCCACTTGCACTTAGAGCCAGTCACCAAGGAAACGCAGTCCTTGTGACCTAGCATGACCATCATGCTTCTGCTGAGAAAGGGCCTTAGTCAGTGGATCAGCTATGTTGTCTTCAGTTGGTACTTTACAAATCTTCACATCTCCTCACTGTACGATCTCTCATATGAGATGGAAGCGTCGCAGTATGTGCTTGGACCGCTGATGTGATATGGGCTCCTTAGCTTGTGCAATAGCTCCATTATTGTCACAATAAAGCTCAATTGCATCATAGCTACTGGGAACTACACCAAGTTCAGAAATGAACTTCCTGATCCACACAGCCTCCTTTGTTGCATGCGAAGCAGCAATATACTCGGCCTCTGTAGTAGAATCGGCAACTGTTTCTTGCTTGGAACTCTTCCAGCTCACAGCTCCATTATTAAGGCAAAACACAAATCCTGACTGTGATCTGTAATCATCTTTATTGGTTTGGAAGCTTGCATCGGTGTAACCCTTTACAACCAGCTCTTCCTCGTCGTGGTACACAAGAAACTGATCCTTAGTCCTTCGCAAGTACTTGAGGATGTTCTTCACGGCTGTCCAGTGAGCATCCCCGGGATCTGACTGGTACCTGCTCGTCATGCTGAGAGCATACGAGACATCTGGGTGTGTGCACAACATAGCGTACATGATGGATCCAATGGCTGATGCATATGGGATCCCATTCATACGCTCCCTCTCTTCACAAGATTGGGGACATTGAGCTCTAGAGACGGTAACTCCATGTAGTATAGGGACGTTGCCTCTCTTTGAGTTCTCCATGCTGAACCGCTTCAGCACCTTCTCAATGTACGTGCTCTGACTTAGTCTGAGAAGCCTTCTAGATCTATCTCTATAGATCTTAATTCCTAGAATGTAGGATGCTTCTCCTAATTCCTTCATTGAGAAAGTTTTCCCAAGCCAAGTCTTTACCTTCTCTAAGGCTAAGACAACATTCCCCATCAAAAGTATGTCATCCAAATACAATATGAGGAATTTGGTCGAGCTCCCACTAACCTTCTTGTACACACAAGGTTCATCTTCATTTTGAATAAAGCCAAACACTTTGACTTCTTCATCAAATCGAAGATTCCAACTCCGAGATGCTTGCTTCAATCCATAGATTGACCTTTGTAGTTTACAGACTTTATTGGCATTCTTTGGATCTACAAAACCCTCAAGCTGTGTCATGTACACATCCTCATGTATATTCCCGTAAAGGAATGCAGTTTTAACATCCATCTGCCAAATCTCATAGTCATAATAAGCTGCAATAGCAAGCATGATCCTGATGGACTTAATCATGGCAACTGGAGAAAAGGTTTCGTCATAGTCAACACCTTGAATTTTTCGAAAACCCTTCACAACCAATCTGCCTTTATAAGTTTGCACATTGCCATCCATTTCGGTCTTTTTCTTAAAGACCCACTTGCACCCTATGGGTTTTACCCCTTCGGGTGGTTCCACCAAAGTCCATACTTTGTTGGAGTACATGGATTCCATCTCGGATCTCATGGCTTCAAGCCATTTCTCAGAATCTGGTCCCTCCATAGCCTTTACATAGGTAGTTGGATCATCATCTATGATCAACTCTCCACCTTCCTGAGTTACAAGGTATCCAAACCTTTTAGGTTCAAGGCGAGTCCTACTAGATCTATGAGGTCCTTGTGTTATCTGAGGAGACTGAGATTCCACAATACCTTGTGAATCTACATTTTCCTCTGGTACATCTACCGGTTCAATGTTCTCTTGTTGGGCTTGAACCTCTTCAAGCTCTATATTCCTCCCACTGTTTCCTTTGGAAATAAATTCCTTCTCTAGGAATACAGCATCCCTGGCAACAAACACTTTGTTGTCAGTAGGGTGGTATAGATAGTATCCCTTGGTTTCCTTGGGATATCCAACAAAGTAACATTTATCAGATTTGGGTCCAAGCTTATCAGGAAACATTTTCTTGATGTAAGCCCCACAACCCCAAATCTTCATAAAAGACAAATTGGGACGCATCCCAGTCCATATCTCATATGGTGTCTTTTGAACCGATTTAGATGGTACACGGTTAAGTGTAAACGCGGCAGTTTCAAGAGCATAACCCCAGAAAGAAATTGGAAGATCAGCAAAACTCATCATAGATCGCACCATATCTAACAATGTGCGATTCCTTCTTTCAGACACACCATTATGTTGTGGTGTTCCAGGCGGAGTCCATTGTGATACAATACCACAGGCTCGCAGAAGGTCCTCAAACTCCTGGCTCAAGTATTCTCCACCTCGATCGGAATGAAGTGCCTTAATACTTTTACCAAGCTGGTTCTGTACTTCATTCATGAAATCCTTGAACCTTTCAAGGGTTTCTGACTTATGTTTCATCAGGTACACATAGCCATACCTACTGAAGTCATCAGTAAAGGTAATGAAGTACTAATACCCACCTCTGGCATTAGTTCTAAAAGGCCCACATACATCAGTATGTATGAGTCCTAATAGATCACTAGCTCTCTCACCTTTACCTGAAAAGGGAGTCTTGGTCATCTTACCCAACAAACAAGATTCACATGTCTCTATTGATTCATAATCAAAAGAGTCTAGATAACCATCCTTATGGAGTCTAGAAATGCGCTTCTCATTTATGTGCCCTAGACGACAATGCCAGAGATATGTTTTGTTTGAGTCGTTGAGTTTTTGCCTTTTTGTGTTTACGTTGTATACACTTGTCTCCAAGTCTATCAAGTATAGACCATAAGACATAGGGGCACTGCCATAAATGATCCCATCTTTAGAAATGGAACACTTTCCATTCTTAATAAGAAATTCAAATCCATCTTTGTCCAAACAAGAAACGAAAATGATATTCCTATTTATGGCAGGTACATAATAGCAGTTCTTCAACTCTATTATTAGCCCACTGGGTAGAGTTAACTCATAGGTTCCTACGGCACTGGCGGCAACTCTTGCCCCATTAGCAACTCGTAGTTCAACCTCGCCTTTCCCCAAAGGCCTACTTCTCTTAAGATCCTTCACATTTGAACAAATGTGAGATCCGCATCCGGTATCAAGTACCCATGACGAAGAAGTAGTAAAGTTAATCTCTATCACGTATACACCAGAAGTAGAGATCTCTATCTCCAACTTCTTCTTCCATTGTTCCTTCCATCCTTTCCATGTAGAAGAAATTGGTTTGGCGAGAGAACACTTCTCTCCCTTACCTACTTTCTTCTTCACCAACGCATTAAGCGTACATAGAGTGGATTCTAAGGCTCCTGGTATATCTGGATTGTGCAAAACACTTCTCACAGTCCTCAACCAGTTATGGAATTTATTCTCAATTAATTTGCCCATTTTAAAAGGTGATTCTTTTGCCATTCTACAAGAGAAAATTTGCATTTGTCAAAACCTTTTTTATTTGATTTGAATAAAATTTGACGATAGTTAATTAGACCTTTAATTAATTACCGCTCCCACTATTTTGACTCAAATTGATATCCCTCACCATCAATTCGGAAGATTGCAGCGTACAATCTTCTAGAGGGTCAAGATCCTAGAATCCTCTAAGCCATGGACCAGCTTTGGCTGTCACCCACAACTCAGATCTTCCGAGTAGGAAACTCTTGCCAATTGCATCATATGCAACTCTTGATGAATGAACATGCACAACACCTTGCCATGAACATTCCGTGCCTCTAGGCTTAGACGCTCTAAGAATCACCAGTTAAGTCAAACCCATAAGCCGACACGGTAAACATGCACCCTGCTTTGGCAGAACCTACATGTCGACCCTTCACACTTCCACAAGATAGACGGCGCACCACGCTTTGGCGTAACCTACGCTTGGTCGATCAAGTTTGCCATGTGTGTCGCTAATGGAAGGCATATAAGACTTAATATTTTAATGAGGGATTTGGTTTTATATACATATACATATCCAATCACCACAATATATAGTATGTATCATATACATGCTATATCCCACAGAAAACATGCATAAACGATAAAAGCAATGATTATGGCCATCCTATTTGTGATTCCTCAAGCCAAGAGGAATCACGGTCATCTAGGTCTACATCACATGCAACCTGTACAAGATGAAATCTGTGTCTGCCTTTCTGGGATTGATCAACTCATCTCCATGATTGATCGGCTCGCCATCAGGTAGGTTGTCCGGGTGCCACCAGCCGATCGAATGGTGCCTCCAGCCGATCGGTTCACTGGTCATCGTGCATCTCATCAGGTTGCCACCCGCTCATCTCGTTCCTCGAACCGGTCGTCTGGATCACCAACCGATCGTCTTCAGGTTGTCCGCCGTTCTTTGACATAACAGGAAATAAAATCTATCCTATTTTACAATTGAATTGTGAAACCTTGAGTTACATTCGGGGGGAGCAAAGGTAGGAAAAGAATTCTCAAATTATTTCGAGTTACATCAGGAATTTGAGAAAAGGAATCGGTGCGCAGACCGAGATGCAAGCAACCACACAAACAACCACACAAAGATATAGGGGTTTATAGGCCATAATCATGCTACACATCCACCACAAAATTCATTTAAAGGGCGACGCGTATCGAGTGCATTAATATTACATATCATATATGTATATTAGGGATTTGTGGATTGGACATGTATAAAGCCGATATTATTCGCATCGCATGCAATAAATAAAGGCGACAAACCAAAATCGATCACATCGATAATCCTAAAATATAGAGAGGTTAACCTCGCTCTGATACCACTGTTGGGTTTTGGAGGAGGCAGAAAAGCAGCGGAAACAAAAAATTTCTCCTTAAACCTGGAACAAAAGGAATCACGTCAACATCTATACAATAGGAAAGATGGTTTGTGAATCATACCTTGTCCCGAGGCTTGCTCGGCGACAATACCACACGCCTTGCGTGGTCTTCACCTCCGGTCTTGGACAGTGTCTGTGCATCTCCTGGTCACACCGGGACTGATGACTCCTCCTCCTACCGGACTGTCAGATGACAGTTGTCCTCCTGAGCGGAAGTGTCCTCCCGCCTCTGAAGTAGTCCACACGGACCACCTGGAACTCCACTCTCCTTGTCCCACAAGGAAGTAGAAGGAGTCGCACCCTCCTGTTGACGTACTAGTCGCCAACACACTCTCCTGCTGTCAATTGCAACTGCAGTTGTCCTTCCCTTGTTGCACCTCCCTTTGCGGGAAGCACTTGCTCGGGCTCTCTCTCGGTTACCAAAACCAGAGAGAATGACAACTTTGCAGAGCAATCAACTTGCACTGAGTTGTGTCTTGAGAAGCCCCCAATACCCCTATATATAGGCGGGTCATGGGACAGGGTTCTCTGTGTTCGGCAATACGGGACTAATGCAGGAGTAGAAGGGTTCGAGAATTTTCCACAAAAAGAAACTGGTTCGCAACATGAAATGATCAGTTCACAACTGAACTGATCGGTTCGGCCATTGAGCCGATCGGTTGGACCTGAGCCGATCGTTTGGGGCACTCCAACTGATCGGTTGGTGCCCTGAACCGATCGGTTCATAGTCCTAATCCGGCTCAAAAAGACTTTCCTTGTTTCATTCCCAATTGGTATCGAATACCAATGTTATTCCCAATCGAATTGGGCAATTTGAAACCAAAGGAAAATTCTTGCCGACATGACTTTTCCCAACTGGTCGGTTGCACCAGTTGAGTCGATCGGTTCAACCCTTGAACCGGTCGTTTCAACCTGGGCATAAGCCGATCGGCCTGGACACTCCAGCCAACCGGTTCAGCAACCACAACCGACAGGTTCATCACATGAACCGATCGGTTGGGAGCACAGGTTGGGCAAAAATTAGTCAATTGCGATTTCAATCAATCTGATACTCCAATCAATGCGTCCAACACCTTGAACATTATGATATTGAGCTATCGATTAATTGAGTGTTTAATTGAACTACTAAACTCCTTTAGTAATCAATCTAAACATTGCTTGTGGACAAAACTCCTCTTCCAGGTTAAATCCTATGTGTGTGACCCTGCAGGTCCATTTCACATTGGCAGTGAAAGTCCATAACACTTATGACTTCACAAGCAAAGAGTGGTGCCTAGTCACACATCATTGCTACCCAAGTGAAAGTAGAAAGTTGGAGAACAACTTTCATCCTACAATCCGTGAATGGTGTTATAGTGAATGTATAATTCCTTTATCACTGATATCCAGAATGAACTCGAGGCATGGAACAATCATCCTGTCAATGTTCATTCATTTCCTTGATCTCAGAGTAGACCGAGTGAGATGTGTATGACATCAATATCACATATTGATTCACACATGCATGCGCATGCCTTTCTCAATCCTACTCATCAAGTGGCCAAGGATATCAAACTCCCTTAGGAGGGACAAATCCCATATCTATCACTCACCCCTCAAAAGCCCCATGTGTCAAAGCCACCCAATCATCACCTTTATAACAACCCATGTTTCAGGACTGCGTTTGATGATGTCAAAGTGTACCCAACGACATGTGTTGAGTGTAGTGATTTCAGGTCTAAGAATCACACTCACCACCATCACTGTGAGAGCTGACTGTGACTACCATGTCATGGTTCCATGTGTCACTCTCACGGTGGGTCTGTCCGGTACCTTGTTCTCTAACAAGTACCTATGTGCTTGGTTTGATATCACCATATCATGACTAATGAGATTCTGTCATCAACCAACACACAATCTAGTCTTTAGTGTTATTGATGTCTATGGTTATTTCCACAATAACAACCGACTAGGGACCAAACAAGAAAGAATACTCTTAGCATCTGTATGATCTCATTGTTTAGGTCCTCAACCCAAAAGCATACGTCATTGAGTAAAACAATCTTTAGACATCTATCATGTTATACCATCATCTCAGAAACAGATTAAACATATAGATTGGAAACTGCCTTTATTATTATTCAAATCATTTACAAAGTATCCCATTAAAATCATCATATGACTTGCTCTATGGGCATACATACCAACATCCTTGTCATAGCAATTTTTCTGCCACCATAGCGGATACTAAACATGTTGGAAGAATCTTCCTATCTCCTTGGAAGATCCGCTTCTCTTCATCATCATCAAACACTGCTTGCTTGGAACCACAGTCCAAAATAACCTTATACTTCTCTAAGGTATCCATCCCAAGGATAACATCAAAACCATGCATATCAAGTGGTATAAGATCCACTTGTATGATGTGTCCCAAAAAAGATAAGACACAAGATGGACACTCTTTTCGAAGCATCGAGGAACCATCAAGAGGGGTTTCTAACAACAAGCTATCTTTCTTACAACTAACAGGTAAATGACAGTTTTCAATCATACTATAGGCGATAAAAGAGTGTGTAGCACCGGGGTCAACCATAACAGATATAAAGCAAGAATAAAACATATCAGAATGAAATAACTCCATCTGAACTGTCACCACTCGCGGGTTGACTATCGCCTCCAGCTGACTCATAACATAGAATCGAGCAGTTGCTTGCTGTCCACATCCTCTGCTTCCCTGAGAAGACGATCCCACTTACGACGCTTGACTGCGTCCTCACCCTCTACTACTACTGGGTTGCTGTCTATCTGACCCTTTTTTTATTCTGCCTCAGCTGTTGCGTCACTTCAACATCTCTATTTGGGCTATTTGACTTGAAATGCCCTGTCTGACCGCAGATATAGCATGCCCTATCTTCAAACTGTGGCCTAGATGGCCCTGTCACTGCCACTGAAGTTCTACTATGTGCCTTTGACGGTGAAGAAACATAACCTCTTCCCTTACTGAGAGAGCATTGCGGCGGTACACTGGAACCTCTCATCACGGAAGGTGCTGAAAACCTCGGCTTCTTGAAGCCACCAAACCTTTGTTCCTAAAACTGAGTAGGCCTCTTCTTAGACATGGATTCTCTTTTCTCCCTCACTAACTGCTCGATCCTCCAGACAGATTTCACAAACGTATCAAACCGCTCTCGATTCTCCAATGCAGAAGCAGGTGTTGTCAGTTCAGTACTC
The DNA here is from genome assembly GCA_963693085.1 of Alisma plantago-aquatica. NCBI lineage: Eukaryota > Viridiplantae > Streptophyta > Magnoliopsida > Alismatales > Alismataceae > Alisma > Alisma plantago-aquatica. The sequence goes on from OY856415.1 coordinate 182,491,105, forward strand.
AGGCCTTTCTCAAAACGTCTGATTCACTCTTCATATGTTGTTGTCATGTGAGGATAAAACCTCAACAGATCCATGTACTTGGCCTCGTACTTGGTGATGTTCATCGTTCCTTGGCACAGGTGCTCAAATTGACTGATCTTCTCATCCAGATACGTCTTCAGAAAGTACCTGCTGACGAACTCATGCCGAAAAACCTCCCAACTGATCATCTCACCGGGTCGCTTCTCCTCCTCGATGGTCCACCAGTGACCAGCACTACCCTTCAGAAGGTAGACAGCGTGCTTAACTTTGTCTTCTTCGGGGATGTCGAGGATTCGGAAAGCCTTCTCAAGACTCATCAACCACATATTAGCATCCGCTGGATCAGCCGTTCCAGCATAATCCGAAGCTCCGACTCGGCGAAGCCACTCAAAGGTCTTCCCAATACCCGATGTTTCACCATGGGGAGCCTGTGCTCTCGGCGGAGGCACTAACAATCTCTCTACCATGAGATTTATCATAGCCATCATCTACCCCATAAGCTGTTGGTAGGCATGGTGTTCAAGAATGGCTGGGTCAGGTTGGGGAACCTCAAGCACCCGATGTCCATGTGCCTGCCCTATAGCTCCATCAACTGATGCAACATCGTTGTTCTCAGCAGCATGTTCTTCATGGTTTCCAGACATCTTGGCTTTTCTTCCGCTGAGGGTAGAAGATGATTATAAGAAAATCTGGAAAATGCACAAGAACAGATACAACCTAGTCCTAAATCTCTGTAGACTCACGAACCTAAAGCTCTGATACCAAAACTTGTGGCAACACATCCCACTATCACACAGACAGCAAGGTGTTACGCGAAAACGTGCGGAATTCACCATAACCACAGATTACCAAAAAAACACGGGTTAATTAAAATCGATTGCAGAAAGCAGATAAACCAAGAAACTATTACATTCAGATCATCATCATGTAAAGAAACATGTTATATAAACATATACAAGATCATGACACGTGTCCACAGCTTAGGAGATTAGTTGTCAAGCTATCACATGAGTTCACCACCTATTATACATACACAACGGCCCACATCCGGCCAACAGTAGGATATACAAAACATCAACAGCTATACATCGTGAAACAATGTCAAAACGCTCCCAAGGACCTGAGAGTACAGGGATGACTCTAAGACTCTACTACAAAACAACCAAAACAGCAGCATGTCCATCTCTTGCCTTCTACTGCTCATCTTGCTGCTCGGCCGCAACTCCACGATGACCACCACGTCTAGCTCGAACGCCTAAAAAGGTTATAAACCACCGGGGTGAGACACACAGTCCCAGCAAGAAACATAACTCCCCGCCGAAACCATAAAACCAAAGGAAGATTAAAGCAAAAGCAGCAGATAACTGATAGAAGGTATAACAAGAGCAGTTTATAAAGTAAAGCTATTCATACCATCAAGCTTACCGGATGTACAGAAGGCATTTCACCAAATATCTCTTTATGGAACATGATAATCAAGATAAGATTTATAAGATCTTACCACATAACATAAGGAACGTATAAGTGACTGTAAGTATAACAATATTAACTACACAAGCAAGGCCTTAATCAATGTCCTGTGTTTTTCCTAAAGCAGTGAGTACTATTCGACTGGATTACGTATTATTATTCCCTGAGGAAGTGAGCCATACCGCTCAGATCCAACCGATGGCTGTGAAACTTGGAGCCGGTGCCATACAAGGTCAATGGAAGAGCCGGACTCCACGACCTCCCACCTCGTGGTCACTGCATGAGTACAACACAAGTTGGACTGCAGTCTCATTCTTAAGTGGCCTCAGCCACAGGGTTAGCTCCATAGGCTACCCTTCCTCTAGCCCACCTTGGTACAGGTCTCGGTGCTAGTATATCTGAGCCACGGGCCTGTTCACCGCGCTCTGAGCCATGAACGCATTCATGCTCTCATATCACATATCCTGAGCCATGGGCCTGTTCACCATGCTCTATACATATCCCGAGTCTGCAACTGCAGCTGCACTCGAATCCTCTCTATTTTAGGCTAGGAGAAACCTCGCATACTCAACAATATGCGCTCTGGGTTAACCCGCAGGAGAACCCGTTTCACCATCACCAGCTCCTGACGATGATGGATCTATGGCCAGGGAAAACTACATGATATGTTCCACTAAGATTAATTAGTATATTTTAAGTGGATTGCAAGGTTCAGCCAAGTTGTATAACATGCAACTAGAACAAGAATAACAATATGAAACTCAACATCATGCTTTTACTGTCATCAATATCATCCTGATCCATCACAAGGATCCATCATTACATGTTACCACTTAGCCTCTTTCCAAACATCTAGATCCATTACAAGGATCATCACATTGTCATGGGATCTCAATCCCTCATCACATAGTGCCACTGCCTCTCAAGGCTTACATCATCACCATAAGATAGAAAATCCCAAGTCATCATCAAAGGATAACACCTCATCTAGGCATTGTAGCCAACCTAGGTCCTCAGACCAAAACACATCAAGCATATTGTCTTAACATCAAGAGTAACCATCAAAGAAGTGTTACTCAAACATATATATGTATACCTCATAGTCCTTTAACTGGCTATGCATCTGTATGGAACACTTGCATGGTTAGTATGTACAATCATCAAGGTTTGACAGAGAGATCATATTATCAATACAGGGCCACATTGATGATTATATGCTTTATAAATCATGCCTCAACATGTGATCATAGGCATAGGTCATTTCATCATGCATAGCATCTTATATGCTTACCATTTCCTCTGCATTATACATATATTTCCAGATGATCATAGATACATAAGTTGCCATGTCAAGTTACATATCTGAGTTCTACTATGACGATTACCATCAAGCATATCAAGGGTCAATGTCATATACTAAATGTGATAGCAAGAACAAGAATTAGCATATCGATTTCCATAAGAGACAAGACCCTCACTAGAAGTTCCCACTACCCTCACCAGAAGTGTGACGGGTAGGGCACCCTCACCAAAGGTAGCACCGACAGGGTACTCTCCCATATCGCCCAACGCTAAAATGAATAACGGTTAAGCAGACCAGCACATATCGGCCATGCACTAAGGAAAGGTACCAAACTACCATCTCAGGATGTATCGTGCACCTAGGTTATCGTGCAGCAGGGCCTGTCGTGCAACACCATGTCCTGCAACCGCACATCATGCACTAGGATAACAGCCACGAAGCCTGTCGGGCACTGAGCCGGTGAGCATGTCGTGCATCAGGTATAACTTGCACCATGTCGTGCAACGCTCCGTCGACATCACCACTCCACAAGGAATGACACCCAAAGGATGCAACACAACCGGCAACAAGGAGATTGTCGCTCAGCTAGCCTAGTCTGGACCAATCGGCTGACACACAAGGCAAGACTAGTGTGACGCCTGCCACAACATCACAGAACATACTTAACAGACTCCACACCTCAAAGCACAACGACGTCAAAGCCATCTCATAGGCTAAGGGTATCGGGCAGCACAGCTGGGGACAATGCCCAAAGGTGCAACTCAGCCTGACGTTCATCCAGCTTGGCCATGACCTATCAGTCAACACTTAAGGCAACAACTGAGGAATAATGCCTGACACAAGACCAGAACATCACAACATAACATCCAAGGCACTAGAGGGATATCGGGTACACCAACCTCAAGCCCTATCGGCCAAGGTGCAACCCGACAGGGTCACCACCAACCTCAAGCACAAGGGCACCAAAAACCTAATGGATCAAGAAGATGACTCACCTCTCAACTATCAAGAGAGGGGTCTTGCCAAGCTTCTTAACACCAATCGGGCAACACAAGGTTCAACCACAACCAAGGTCCACAACCACTACATAGCTCACCTATCAAGTCCATGGTGAGAGGAGGGTGTTGCTCAAGCAACTAGAACACAAGCTCACCTCTCAACTTAAACGAGAGAGGAGTGTTGCCCATATTACTAGAACTCAAGCTCACTCCTCTAGACCTAGAAGAGAAAGGGGTGTTGCTCACCAAGAACCCTATAACATAGGTTTGACCAACAAAGGACAACTAAGCAAGAAACTAAACTAGAAACATGCATAGCCGATATGATCATAGCAACATATAAGAACATAAAAGAAAGTAGTGTAGTTAGGGTTAGGAGTTATGTAATCCGCCTTAAGCAAGCTCCAAGATCCTAGCTCCAAGCACCACAAAGGAAGAAGAGCAAGGCACTCTAGGGTTCGGCTACCACTAGAGGAAGAAGGAGACTCCAAGGAGGATCGGCCACCAAGCTTGCAAAAGAAGAGGGGTGTCATGAACCAAGGGAGAGGGAGACTAAGGTACTAAAGGGATCCTTAGCAAGAAAAAGGGAACACATATATATGAATGGATGGAGGAGAAACCAAGATAGAACAAAGCAAGGTGTCGCCCACTTAGGGACACTTTTCCATGAGCGAAGCCACCACTCCACATACCCTAAACACATGTCCAAGGCCATTGCCACATGCAAGCATCAAGCACCAAGTGTCCACTAGTGGTGACACAAATGAGGTCAAAGAGGGTCAAAGGGTCCATGGGCGACACAACCCCACACCATGGCCGACACACCCACACCATGGCCGAAACACACCCTGGGAGACACACCACTGGCCGATACAAGCACAGGCCGACACACCTAGGCCGACACAAGGCACTCTTACCCGACACAAGGACCAAAGAAGCAAGGACAAGGCACCACAAAGCCCAACAAGCTCAACCAAGCCCAAAGGAACTCAAGCAACGAGCCCAAACCTTCCTCTCAACACTAGAGGAAGCAAGGAGAGGGAGGAACACCTCACAAGATGGAAAACTTGCCCACAAACCATAGACTTGGGTTAATTGCAAGTAGCACCTCCAGCTCTCAACAAATCACCAACAAACCCTAATCACCACTAAAGGTGATTAGCAAGCAACTAAGCATCATGGTTAAGCAAATCAAACAGGATAAGCCCTAAACGGAGGTCAGGGTCCTTACATTTTGTGTGACTCTGTTACCCCAACGCGATGGGGAAGGTCACTAGGCTCCTTCTCTCCATAGGAAATAGGAGGCCAATGTATAAGTCCCACCTGCAAATGAGGGGGTTGTTGCACTCAATATCAACATTATCTACATTATCAATATCATCATCATTATCAATATACGGGCTGTCATAATGGGCATGCCATTTATGTTTTCATGTTTTTTAAAATATAATATAGAAAAACAAAAGACTAATCATAGGGAATAGTGGCTCATCCAAGTAAGTAGCCAAGTATACAGTTAAGAAATACATAAAAGTACCTTCAATACAATCAAGGAGGAGTTATATAATAGTGTACCTTTCACCGATGATTTCGAGTATAGATCAACTAGTAATAGGTCGACCCTTCGAGTTAGATCCTAAAATACAATATTTGGATCAAGGGTCAAGATCAAGATATTTTGATATCATGTTTCAATACTCGATATTAGGGTTACACTTTCCTAGGTCAACCTTAGGGTCAGGTCATCCATAAAATTTCCAAATGTCTAACATTTATTCAAGTATCAAGCATGTTTCAAGAATGAATGACCTACCTAGGTATTTTTAGGAACATAGGTCAACCCTAAATATTATCATCATTAATCTAATTATTCTCAAATTTCTAGATCATTATCAAGATCAAATAGTGTCATTAGAACTCAAGTTTAGCTCAGGTAGAGTCATGGGTCGGGCATAAGATTAGGGGTTTGAAAGATTAAGATTAATCATCAACATATCAAGAGAAATCCTTATTTCAATGGGAATGATTCAAATTCTAGAGTAGATGAGTCATAAGATAACATTTCAACTCATATTTATCTATCTTTGATTTAAAAAAGATCATTAGAGACAAATCTAGGGTTTTAAAAAATTAAACATCATTATTGAGCCATTTAATTAACTAAATAAGAAATAGATCAAATATATGGATATCAGTGAAATCCATTAGGAATTGGGATCCAAAAGTATCTTTAAAAGGTTCACTGGATTTTTCTGATCAAGGTTGACTATTTGTTCATCATTTTTGGATTCGGATGCATTTTCTATGATTAAAATGAGATATGAGTATTTAAATGAATATTTACCAGAGAGAAAGATGAGATACCTTATTTTGCGAAAAAAGGCTGGTCATTGGATGTCATTTGGATGGCCTAGATTTGTTCCATGAGGCTCTCTGGTCTAGGGTCTGGTTCAGGCCTTTGATTGGCCAGTTCAATCTCTAATAAAAGGTTCAATTGTGATTTGTTAGGTTCTTTCAGACCGGGCAGTTTCTGATTTGGACCGACTGGTTTGGGGATCTACCCCCTTCATATAGTACCCATGCATGAGGATTAGATGTGGCAGACCACTCATCAACATGGAAGCTAACCAGAGTAGGAGGCTTCAATGGAGGCAGAGAGATGACCGCCTAAACTCGCCACGACCTCACGGATTGGTTGGTGGTCGAATATTGGAGCGAGGAGGAGAGGAGCATGGATGCCCCACTCAAGCTGTGCGGCGGCACTGCTATGGCAGAAGGAGGATACAAGGAGGAAATTGGGGTGTTTAGGGCCAAGGGAGTGAGCAAGGGAGGGTTTCATAGCTTGCTGTGAAGATTGCGAGCACTAGGAGCCCTTTATATAGTGTTCGTGCTAGGGTTTTAGGGGCCATTGGTTGGGTGCAGCTGTAGTGGCCACCAGAAGGAGATGGAGGAGTGAGTAGCTTGCTTTGGCGGTGCAAAATTGTAAGAAACCTGGTCAAAAATAGGGCTAGATCAGTTCAAAATGGTGAGACAGTCATTTCTAATCGCTTGGAATTTTGAATCGAGGTCAAGGGTGCGAGATTGCAAGTCTCGACCATAAAGACACCTCCCCACTAATTGCGGGAGGTTGATGATGACCTCACAGCCACTGGATCAGGCTTGGATCCATGAGAGGAAGATCCAAGGGCCAATAGTCACCCCAGATCCCCTGTATGGATCGCTGACATGGCAAAGCTAAGAAAAAGCACAAATAAAAGGGGGAAAAGGGGTTTTCAATACATAAACTTCAAGAATTCATAGTAAATCGTAGGAATGTCCTTGTTCTCAAATTTGGATCACAACTACACAAAAATGTGTAGAACCTTTAGAAAACGTTTGAGAACAAAAAGATAAATTTTTAGGGATCAATTTTCTTCTTTGGACAAAGTGATCAATTAATCAAATTTAAGGTATTATAATGTGTATAAAATAAACATTTATCACCACATTTTTGTATTTGAGTCTCAACATTGATTATGAAGCCAAGAAAAATGATTGAGGATTATTAGTGAGAGTAAAATAGTAATTTACTCATACTTATGTAAAATTCCACTTTGTCACAGTGTCTCCGACCAAATTGGAGGTATAGAGCAGATGGGTGTGCTTTGGCGGAGCAGTAGGGGTTGGTATTTATAGGTGTGTAGGTGTGCCTTGGCCTCTGTGAGTAGGAGGTGAGAGGAATCAAGGGTGGTAGGTTGACGTTTTGCCATTTGAGGCATTTTCTGATGAGTAAGGGCTCAGATTGAACGTTGGATCACCACGAATTCAATGCTGAAAAAATGAATTTCTTTGGTGGAGTGTGGAGCGAGAACGGTAGCACGGAGAGAAGGCGTGCAATGTGCGTGTGTTACACGTTGGTGATTAGAGGTTGAGGATGGGTTTGTGGTTGTCTGATTAGGATGCGATCTGGATGATCAATCCTTAACCATTAGACCGCTCACTGGGGTTGAAGTGGGGTATGATAGTGAGAAATAAAATAGAACTAAGGTCTTGATTGATGAATTAATGAAATCAATGATATTTTTTAATACACTTTTATGCAAATCTTTTTAAAATGATTAGAGGGGTCAAATAGTGGTCAAATGACCTCAAATTTTACCCATAGGTCTCAAAATTAACTCTAGAATATTCATATGGCCTTAAATATGGTATTTAACCATCTTTTGGCTATTAATAACCATATTTGGCCTTTAATATATATACTAATGCATTTTAAAATACAAAACCATTTTCTAAGTGATTTATTTAATAAAATTCGAGGCAATTGTCATAAAATCATTTAAGTATCATGTCCCACCACTCATTCTCCATTTTATTTCTTTAATAACAATTTAGAGGAGAGAGAGAAAAGTGAGGGTGATTATTACATTAATAATTCTAGTGCACATAAATTCTCATTTCTTATTCCAAAAGGATATAAATCCCCAAATTGAAATTATCCACTAGTTATGACTCATAAATGGACATTTTTCATATTAAGTCCCCAAATTATCACATTAAGTGAGTTATTTCTACAAACACCCCTTCATTAACATAAATGAGGGTAAATATTGATTTCACCATCAAAGTGTTCTCAATTTGCACACGGAGGCCAAGAAGGATACAAAGGAAGGGAAATTTATTAAAAAGATCCAAAAGGACTTGAAAGAAAAGGAAAGAGTGGAATTGGGTAAATTGTAGGGAGAACCTTGGATTTCAGTATGTTACACTTTCAAACACCCTAAACTCTAGGGTTTGCTTTCCTAATCTTAACAGAAAGGTACCAGTCTCAACATCAATCAAGGCTCAGGCTTTGGCTAAGAAAGGACGTCTTAAAATGTGAGGGTAGTGTAAATCTTCCTTTATGTCCATGATCACAAAGTCATAAGGGACATAGGCATCTTTCCCAACCTTGATCGGAATGTTTTCTATGATTCACATGGGTTTGGTCTTGGATGAGTCTGCCAGTTGGATGGTCATGTCTATGGGTAACATGTCATTGAGTCCTAGTCTTTTGTAAAGGATATAGGGCATGATGGATATATTGGCTCCTAAATCATCTAGGCCCTTTCTATAGGCATTGTCACCTAAGTGGCATGCTATATCAAAAGAATCAGGGTCCTTCTATTTTTTAGGCATTTTACTTTGGATTATGTCTAAAGTGATCCTAGCAAGTTTAATAGTCTCATATTTTCTTAGTAGAATACTTCCTAGTCAAAAGGGATTTCATGTACTTGGACCAGGCAAGCATGTCTGCCAAAGCATCAAGGAAGGAAATGTCGACATGTAATTTTTTCATAGCATCCCTAAATTTCATGAAGCATATGTCATGCCTTGTTTGTTTAAGATGGTCTTGGTAGGGAGGTCATGGTTTGTAGATTGGTTGTTTAGCTTCTGTCTGAGGAGGTTTAGGAATGGTTGGTTCAGGTGTAGCTTCAGGTTCAACAACTACCATGTCCTCATCCTCGAATTCTAGAGGTGTGGCTGAAGGTTTTTCTGGATGGGGAGGGGAGTGCACCTATCCTGAATGAGTGGAGAGTAAAAGTTCCGACATGGTGTTTTTGTTGGGTGAACAAGTGAGATATTTGGGTGTCAGTCGCCTTTTAATGAGCTTGTTGGGCAATAATGATTTGTTCCAAGGTATCTATCCTTTCATCAGCTGAGGGAGTGGGAGTAGGAACACTTGGTAGTGGTTGAGGAGGTGGCTAGTTGATATTTTGAGGGGTGAGGTTCAAGTTTTGAAATTGTCGTCCTTGATATGGTGGTCGGTTTGGGTGGTTTCCTAAATAGTTCTCTTGTTTTCCAAAGTTCCTTTGATTGTTGTATGGGAAACCAGGTGGTGGATGATTATTGCTTTGAGGGTAGGGAGGTCATTGTTGGGATTGAAGTTGACTAGAGTTTTCCGCACCTATAAAGTTCCCATATTGGAATCTATGGTGGTTTCTAGTTTGATTGGGGTTGTAGTAACACTAGCCAAGTATGGTGTGAATAGAGTTTAGGTCCTCCAACTGTTGTCCTAATTTAGGTTGCATGGGAGTGTTGTAAAGGTATTGGCAATGTAAGGTGGTGTGGTTATATCCTTAGCAGATGCCACAAAGAGAGTCTACAACTTTTATTTGTTGGGGTAACTCTCTAAAGGTGCCTAGGGATGACTCTAAACGATCTTGTTTTAGAGCAATTAATTTAATGCTTTCTACTGTACTTTGGATATCAAGATCAACTTAAACCTTGGCTACCTTAAGGATTCCACCAATTCCCCTTCTAGACCTTATTTTAGAAGCACATTTAATCACCTCCCATGCATTGGTCAGACTTTCGTGCATGAAATTTCCTCCAGATGAGGAATCGAGAAAAAAATTGGTATCATCATCAACACAACGATAAAAGATTTCTATGAGTTGGGCTCGAGAGATGTCATGATGAGGGCACTTCCTAAGTAAGTCCTTTAACCTTTTCCAAGCTTCTCCTAGGGATTATCTTGGGGACATAGAAATGTGAGTGATTTGTCCCCTGATTTCATAGGTGAGAGAAGGAGGACAAAATTTCTCAAGAAGCTTATTTGTAGAACATCCCAGGCTGTGACATGTTCCTTACTCTCCATCGTGTTGTACTAGCTACTAGCTTGGCCACTAACAGAGTATTTGAACAATTGAAGATAGATGACATCTTCATAGATTCCTAGGAGTTTGTTCAAGGAGCAAAGGTCAATGAACCTTTGAAGATGATCTTGGCAACTTTCCCCATTGTTGCCAGAGAATGGGTTTGCTTGGATCATGGTGATCCATTGAGTTCAAATCTTGAATTGGGGGGCAATAATGTCAGGAGGCACGACTGGGTGTGGGGCATAAGTAGATTTAGGAATAGAAAAATCTTTTAGTTGTTTTTGCCTTTTGGCTTCCCTCCTATTGGCCTCTAGAATGTCTTATTCATCCATGTAGGTTGCTTGCAAAGTGGCTTCTCTAGCCACTTGGTCGGCTAAGATGTGCTCGTTTTGAGCCGCTAGAGCCTGGTTGATCCTACAAGCAACTTCTTCTTCATCCATCCTAATTCAATTTTTATGGTTTAGACGATGGAAAGTTCTATCTATCTCTGGATCAAACAATTGAAAATCAGCATTTGGGCATTGCATGCACAAAATAAGTAGTTAATCATGTGCAGAAAAAATGGACTGTCGGAATGGAAACTCGGTAGAAAGAGGAGTAGCACTTCTAGAATGTTACTCGAAAGGCATAAAAATGAAAAAAAAAAAGTTTTTCAAAAGTTTTTAGGGGTTCAAGAAAACAATCTTCTATCCCCAGCAATGGTGCCAAATTGATAATTCGTTGAAGTTCACTACAATCACTAAGATAATTATCCTAGAGTTCAATAATTTTCTACTTCCCAATCAAGGTTACTATAGAAGGGTCGATCCCACAAGATAATGTTTTTAAGGTTGTTAACTCTAATCCCAATTGTTTTTAAGAAATTTTTATTTCTTTTTGGTGTTTTTATTTTTAGAACAGAAAGTAAAGATCAGGTTTGGGGTTGGTGACTAACACTAAGCAAGTAGAAACACAATAATGAGATTGCACTTAATAAGAAATAAATGTTCCCTATCACAAGGAAAATTGAGATGATTGTCAGCACAAATAAAACAATTATGAATAAAAACACTGGAATGTAATGAAAGCAAATCAAATGGTCATTAAATCAAGTGAAGGGAAATCAAGTCTTTTAGGGGTTTTCACCACCTTAGCCTAGGCGAGAATGAACTAAATCCTTTAAAATGACAAATATGATGAAGGCATGCGGATTGATTAAAACCCACAAAAGATGAACTCCACATGAGCCCATTGGTCCTGGTGCTCATGTTTCTAAGTTTATCAAACCAAAAGATGAAGATCCACGGTTGTTTCAAAACCCCAATGTGCTTGGCTTTATTTTTCTAAATCCAGATTTCCATGGTCATTTTCATCGGGATTAACATGTGATCAAACCAATTAATTACTTTGATAGATCAACAATTATTATAACCAAAACCCATCTAGAAGTCGTTCTTAAGGATTAGTCAATTAAAGCCATGGCTAAGAGGTTATTCCCCCTGCCTCTATAGGGAAACTACTCACTCATGTTTGTAGAGAAAAGGGAGACGGAGGAAAGAAGTGTTCTAGCAATAGTCTAGACTTATGAAAGGAATAGTTCTTTAGGATAGAGACAATCAAATGGTTGACCCTTAATTCCCTGCTCTAGTCTATAGAAGATGAAGGAGAAAAAGGCTAGATTTAAAAATGGGTAAGGTAGAAGAGAAAAATTTAAAGAGAACACTTAGCTTGCAAATAATAACTTTATTGATGAAGAGAACTCAAGAACATAGAATGATTGCTCAAAAATACATGTACAAAGATGATACAAAAGATGATCCTCCAGAGGAGGAAGTGCCCCTCCTTTTATACGAGAAGGAGGGGGATTTTACAACTAGGGTTGTGGATGATTGGGGCTGGTAGTTGCAAAATTGAACTGGTCGTACACTGCCAATCGATCAGTTGAGAGGCGAGTTGATCATTGAGTGTCTAGCAAGGGAGGGAGTGAGGGCATCAGTCAGCTACCCTAAGTCACTGGTGGCAGCGCTCTTTGACCCATTCGGTTGGGGAGGGGAAACTCCCGCTTTGAGGTCTGAAATGATCGTTTGATTTTCAAAAGGTGTGCCATCTAGACTAAATGTTTGGATGAGGCTCAGTAGCTGAGGGATGGTGTCAACCGATCATCTAAAATGGGCGATCTGGTCATCTAGAATAGGTGAGGCGATCAACTAGAATAGGTGAGTTGGTCATCTAGACCAGGTGAGGCAAATGGATGGGACAAGTGAGCTGGTCGTCTAGAACATGTGAGATGATTGGCTGGAACAGGTGAGTCACTCCTCTAGTGTTCTGAGTCTGCAATAAAGGCATAGATTCTAGTGAGATTCAAGTTCAATTGTGATAAAAGGAAGCAAATAACAATTTGTTTCTTTTCACTGGACAAAAATAAAAATTTCCATGTGACAAGACTTTAAAGGTTGTGAAAAGGGGTGCTAAATCAGCACACATCAATATCAGAGTTTGAGCACATACAAATAGAAAAATATTGGAGTTCAACATAGAAGAATTTAATATGATAGGATCTGGACTAGTCTCTCATGAACCACATGTTCTGATTCTTATGATGAATGGAAATAACATGATTAAGATTACATAGGTTGCTACAAAAATAGATCTATCAAGAATGCTCTAAGTGTATTGATCCCATATAATTTTGTATGTATAAGACATGACATGATGACATTAGAATCCAATTAGGGTAATTTGAAAGTGATTAAAAGATATCCATTAGTACTTGTGATGTACTTATAGATAGATTGCTATTCGAAGATGATAGAAATAAAAGGAAGAGTTGGATGTAATGGGTTACCTCGATGCAAACTTTTTAAATGACCTAAAGTGATCACAATATAAAATATGTTTGATTATAAAGAAAAGTGTTATTAGTTGGAAGGGTTCCAAAATAATATCCATTAATTCATTTCTATAATAGAAGTTGAGTATGACTATGTTATAAACATAGATGATACTATATGGATACAAAAATTCATAGGATAAACTTATAAATGCTCCAACCATTGATGATTTAGTAGTGATACTATGACAACAATGGAGCTACTTGTTAGGAAAGGAATGTCAGATACCATATTATGGTGGGTTCATCTCAGAGTGAAGAGATAAGAAACATGCAATATACTGACTACTAGCAAACTATTGGTAACTTGTTGGTTCAGCACTAGAGCAGCAGAAACATGGTGGACATGTTTGGATCACTAAAGAATGGGATTCTTGTGTGATTGTCTCTAAGTGCAAGTGGGAGTTTGTTGGTGTATGTCTGTAGATATAATCATTTGATTATCAACTTGGCATATTACATAAAGGATTTGAGTAATAATAAATCACAAAGTCAAGCTTCCAATTCGTATGTTTCACTCAGTTATGAGATAACGAGGAGACAAAGTGAATGTCTAAAAAGTGACAATCCTGAATTACGTATGTCTTTAAGTGCATGACTTGGATAATGAGATCATACAAATGTTAAGAGTATATACATTATTTTTATTTCCCTAGTCGGTTGGTACTGTGGAAGGTAGATAGACACTAGTAACACATAAGACAAGAGTGTGGGTTGGTTGGTGACAAAATCTCATTAGTCATGATATGGCAATATCAAACCAAGAACACAGGTACATGTTAGGGAAAAGTGTATGAGACACCTTAAGAAATGACACATGGAAACCATACTAGGTAGTCATAGACATCTCTCATAGTGAAGGTAGTGATTGTGATTCTTAGACCTAAAATCACTACACTCATCACATATCGTTGGGTATACTTCGGCATCATAAAATGCAATCCTGAAATATGGGTTGTTATAATGGTGATGATTGGTGACTTTGACACATGGGGATAGACTGTGAATGATAGAGATGGGCTTTTTCCTACTACTGGAGTTTGATATCCTGGACACTTGATTAGCGAGAATGAGAAGTGCATGCCTATTCACATGTGAATCAATATATGATATTGAGGTCACATTATCTCAAACAGTCTACTCTTAGTTGAAGGTACATGATTTGGGCATTGAAAGGGTGACTTTAAATGGCTCAAGTTCACTCTAGATATTAGAGACAAAGGATTATACATTCATTGTAACACCTTACACAGATTGTCGATTGATGTTGTTTTCCTACTTTCTATTCACTTGGGTAGCACTGATGTGAGACTAGGCACCATTCTCTACTTTTGATGTCATAAGTTAGTTATGGACATTCACTGCTAACCTAATAAGGGATCTATAGGATCACACACATAGGAACTCACCTAGAAGAGCAGTTTGATCTTGAATGACAATTGTATTGATTCTTAAAGTGTTTAGGTGCTCAATTCATGCAACAGATCAACACATTGGCTGACTGCACTACTAAACGACCATCTCACTGGGTGAGATAGTTGTTTGGGCATCCAGATGAGCGTCTTAAGTGTTGAGATAGTTGTTTGAGTTCTCAGACTAATTAGGAATTAAATTGGCTTAGTTCTGTCATGTGAACCGATCGGTTCAAGATGTTGAACTGATCAGCTCAACTCAGGCTCACCAGACGACCGTCTGGGTGAGGGATAAAGGCATATCGTATGTGTGAGATGGATCTATTGGGATGAATGAACATTCTGGATGTTTCTCAAACTTGTTTCTATTTCACATTACTTTTGGTGTAAAGAATTAATATGTAATATTAATTAGAATCAAATTGCCGATTTCATTTGCAATTGTGAAACTGCCAGAAAACCATCTTACAATGTTAGACAAATGCCTCAGAAACCATATGGCTGTCTGGGTGTTCCAAAAAACTATTTGGAGTGTCACAGGATGCAAAAGTTCAAGCTCTTCCAGTCCCTTCCACTCCCACTCAGATCCCGTACATACTGGGAACCTTGGCCCAAATCTCACCTATAAATAGAGGGGTATTGGGGGCTTCCAAGAACACAACACAAACAATTGAGAATCATATGCTCTGAAAATTGTTGTACTCTCTGGTTATGGTAAACGAGAGATCCCAAGAAAGTCCTACCACACAAGGGAGGGATAGCTATGAGAGAGAAATAATTAAGGATCATTGTTGTGGGGGAGCAGGTTGATGACTAGTACACCAACGGGAGGGACAACTCCTTCCTATCCATTCTTATTGAACAATAGGAGTTCTAGTTGGATCATGTGGACTAATCTAGAGGCAGGAGTCCTTTGGCTGCTGCTCAAAGAGAATGGTCAACCTACAGTCTGTGGTGAGACAATCAAAGTCATTGCATAAATTGTCTTGTTCGTTGTTTGTTGTGAAGATCAAGAGTTGCATAGCCACCATTCAAGAGCAACTAGTTGAGAGTTGCAAAGAAGCGAGTTGTCGTCGTTGGACATGTTCTAGGACCCGGTATAACTCACTCAAAATGATCCTTCCTATTTTATAGTAGTTGATGTGATTTTGTTGTTATTGGAATATGCATAGATAAAAAAATTATTTTCGTTGCTAGACTCTATCCCCATATTTTCCAATAGTATTGATGTTGACTTTCATATAATCTCCAACCATAAGTACATCATGGAGGTCTGGCCATAGGAATTGAACATTTCCCGTTCAAAAATGATGACCATTTCATCATCTTATAGCCTCAATTCTTTAGATGAAAGTTAGATCTTCTACCAACAACCCATAACAAGCATTTTCGTCAAATATTTTGAATGTGGTTTATATTAAATCGGTTGGTGCTAGTTCATCTATAGTGTTATCCTCTAGTTTATTGGTGACATCATCTTTATCGTTCCCTTCTTCTTCTACCTCTTCATTGGTGGGGACTGGGACATTGACTTCTTCACAGTTTGTTGCTTCCTCTTCTGCCTCATGATTGTTGATATCAGCTTAAGGTAGGGAAGTAGCTCTTGCTGATTCATTGACAGTTGCAGGTTCTATGGTATTTTCCAGAGCCACTTCTTTAGGTTTCAATTTATCTACAAGTGGGTCTGGTGGGGATGTATATCTCTATGTGAGGAGGTGTTAGCGGATCTGACTGGAATGGAGAAACCACTGGGCTATTTGTATTGTATTTCATAGGAGGGGTGTCGGTTACCTTCACTAAATTATTCAATTGTTCCCTCCATGGGGCTCATTATGCGTGGGAAATGAGATTGTACATCCTTCTGGGATGCCTGTCATTTGGTTGTCATAGAATAATCTTCTATCATGGACAACCTCCATGAAATACTTCCCTCGTAGGCATGGAAGTCTTCATTAGCAGTCTACTTGAGGGGAATTCCCATTGTCAGTGTTTCAATTATTCTTAGTGTCATGAATGTGCTATCCCATGACGTTTGCATTTTCTAGGATACGCTACAATGTAAGTCTATTTCCCTCCAGTTGGGAGGATATCAACCATTACCCCTATATAAGAGGGTTTAGGTCTGTGGGGATTTCTTGTATCACCAATATTTAGGCTTCTTCACATGGTAGGTTTTGTACATTATAATTATAGGGTAACAACCTACCTAGTGGAAACATCTACCACAGTTAGAATCTAGTGGTTGATGGCCTTGAAAGCGAGAGTTATTTGTTGTAGCTTCTTTTTTTTGTGCATAGTATCTTGCAACTCTGAAATTGAGGGATCTTTGTAAATTTCCAATTATAGTTGAGTAGAAAGAGTTGATGTGTCATTGCAAATGGGGCCTATTTTGTTCCTTTACATTTATACTTCGATTATATTTCCACATAGGACCCTAAAAAATACTTTGTTGATGGACGCCTCATGTCTAAAGGTTGATTGAGGTCATCCCCTTGTCAGATGGTATCTTTTTTTGTTGTAGATGATGTCTTCCCCCTATTTATCATCATTTAGAATATCTACTAAGACATAGATGGTATATCACAACAGCCATGATACTTACATCATGTCGATGTCGTTCATTTTACATGGCTACAGTGGTGATGCTGCTCGATTTATATCATGTACTATTGGTGGTTCAGTAAAAACAAGATTTTTTGGTTTCTTCGAGCCATTATCTAACATCCAGTTCATGTTTCTATCATCTTACTAAAAATTTTGCTCTTCTATCTCCACTTCAAAAGAATTTGGATGAACTCCTCCTTCGACCGGTTCCTGCAACAACTATTCCATGAGAAATTCTTCATACTTGGTTGGAGGTGGTGGAGCTTTGTATTCAAATAAAGTATCTAGCCCATTCATTATATCATGCATTGTTTTTGGTGCCCCTCCACCATCTCCTTTGATTTCAAGATGATGTCGTTCTCATTGGTCGCTTCAACACTTTCTGTAGGAATGAATTGTTCAAGAATTTCTAGGAAACCTTTATTTCCCTTCTCTATGGGTTCTTCCTCTCGACATTTGTTGATGGAGTCCCCAAGTGAGGCTGGGGTTTTTCTTTATTGTTTTATACAATAGGAACTTCAATTTTCCTCATGGAATATTTCTCCCCATATTCAATGGATAATTCTATTGTGGCCTCTTGCTCGGGAGGTGGTGCATCCTTTTTTATGTTTAGTTTGGAAAAAACCATGTCTTCCTTCTACTGCACGTCCACCTCTAAGGAGGAGGCCTCCTCATTGGAGATCCATCATTGTTTGGACGATGCTTCTTCACATGAAGGTGATGTTTTTTGTTCCTCTATCTATTTAATGTTTTATACATTTAAACACTCATTTTCTCATCGTAGGTCATCCCACTCCTGACGTAGTAGGGCAACCACTTTAGTCATGTCCACCAGGGGTTCCATTACCTGCATTTGGTTTGCAGCCAAGAGCTACATCTATTGCGACATGGTTAGGAATGGTTGCATGTTTGATGTTATCTTCTCAATCTTTGAAGTTAGCGTAGACATATTTCAAGTTTAATCCAAAATATTTAGAGTAAAGCTAGAGATGATCTCATGGAGGTTATCAATTTCTTGCCCTGTCTCCATGAATTTTGTTGTGGTAGGGGCTCATTGTGGTAGATCTTTATTTTTCTTTGAGCTTTTCTCCTGCTTGAATCCTTCACTTGAACAAATATTTCTTGACCCCTACTCATTTGTAGGCTTTTTTCAGCCTCATACCTTGGCAAGGTCTTCCATTTTTTTTGGAAATCTCCTTCTCTGGTGCCTCCTTTTCAGCTTTGTAGTTTGATAAAGGCTCATTTCTTATTGTATCTATTATTTCCTTGTCAGCCCCTTGGTTGGCTAGTGTATCACCTAGGCCATTGTTGTTGGTTGCCTCTACCCTAGAAGGTGTGTAGGGTCATGCCACACTCACATTGGTGGAGGATTCTCTAGTCCCCTCCACTTCTAGTTCTACTAGTATTTGTAGTATATCATCTCTTTTGATACCGATAGAGTCAAATATCATTCCAACACTAGTCAAAATCTCTTCAAACATCTCTGGCATAATGATGAAGGGTGTAGTCATCAGAGGTTTAATTTATTCTTCTAGATTTACTATCTTGAGCATAGGGGATGTCATGGTCTTTATCTTAGTAACCATCTTCTTTGGGAAGCAGATTATTACTCTTTTCCAGTGTTGAATTTGTTGAGTGTCTTCTCTCTTCTAAATCTATGGCCAATCAATGCTTGTTCGCTTAGGGGAGGGAGGAATTTGGCCCCATACTTCATTTTTAAAATTTCATCATCCCTAAATTGGAGTTTGTTGTAGTCACAGTTGCACATTTTGGGCCGGGGAAGAAGTTCCTTTGATCTACAAAATTAGTAAAAGTACTTCTCCTTCTTCCATGCATGTACATTTTTAGAAGGTAAGTACATAGTGTATACTAGCCTTTCCCAATTAGATGTTAGGAAGAACATCAATTCAATGGGGTAGCCTAGACGGTGGGCAATATATGTGAATAGGCCACCTATATAGAAATCATGTGAGCCCATTGGTCTCACTTCTGCTCCTAGTTTGTCAATCAATTATTTCCCAACATTGATCAACTTCTTTTCTATGATGCTCCACAGAAAATGGATATCCATTCTAGTCATATTTCCTATGTTTTTCCTAAAGAATATGGTGTTGGAAAAGATCTTATGCATGACACACATGATTCTCAAGTGCAACTTAGAAGATTTGGACTTGCCTGAGATGTATCGATTTTCTCCTTATAGTTTCTCTCATGTATGGTTAGGGAAAAACCCTCAACCAATCTATCTTCATTAGCTTTATTTGCATTTCTGGCTTGTTCATATGAGTTAGTGAAGATTGAATTTAGCCATTTCCCAGTAAGTTTGTAGTCCTCATTGATCATTCAGAATGCCAATTTATAATTTCAGTCACACTCTTTAGCTTCATTTTTTGTAATTGGAAGCTTCCTCAGAGGTGACAAGAACTCCAAGGTAAGTTCATCATAGAGATGTGGTTGTTGAATTAGATTTTCTAGATTCCAACTTTTTCTAGATTTTCCTTCACCCTTTGGTTTATTCCCAATTTTTTTAGGGTGTACACATACCCAAACCATATGGATTTAAAGATTTTTGTTTTGTAAATCTCATCTTAAATATCTCAATAGTCATCATCTCTATGTGAGAAGTAGTTCTCATGTTGCTCCTTGTAGACAACATCTGTTAATTATGGAACAATCCTTCCAAGAATATCAGTAGATGTTGTTATAGATGTTGTGGCTTTGTTAGTTCCCCAGTAATTTTCTTTTCTGACAACTTGGCCACTTTTTTTGGTTTGTCCTTGGGAGTGGGACTTGGTGCCCCCCTCATTTTTGAGTTTTGGATTTCAACCCAAGTTTCATACTCTAATGTTTCTATCCTTGCAAAATCTGAGATGGAGGACTCTTCAAGAGTTGGATTTGCTAGCCTTTTTAGCCTATCTACACAAGCATGACCTAATAATTTTTCAGGTAGGATCACCACATATTCTAACACATGCAACAACTTCATCCTTTAATTTCTCTATTTTATCTATCTCTTCCTGATTCATTGTGTCTTTGATCCTACTTGTTTCACTCACTCGCTTGATTCGTCCCTTATGGACAATCTTATCTTTACCTATGTTACTTGTCATTTTGATTCTCTTTGCAATATTTATATTGATATATCTTGTGCAAGGTTAGGCTAACATGAAATTTTGAAGCATGTAATTAGTCTTAGGATGAGGATGTAATTCGATGGTAGGTTAGAGAAATCTCAAAACTAATGTCTTGACAAGGATCTCAGACAATACACGGTTTGCATAGCATCAAACCCTTTTGATGCTTAAGATTCAACAGTCTCCAGAACTGATGGTTCACAGATGTAGATGGGGGATGTCTTATAAAGGTTAAAAAAGATGAATAGTGGTAGTCAGTGAATATATGGTTTTCAAAATAGTTTCAAAGAACTGATGGTTCATGTAAAGGTTACTAAAGAAATAATCTTCTATTGATGGGTTGAGAGAGAGAAAATGATGGCGGGAAACATGTCTACTTCTAATGGATTACACCTAATGGGAAGTTTGCACTTTTGAATCTGGTTCGAAAATTGTAGATCATCCTCTCAAGGTTAGACAAAATTATGAAGATGAATTGATAGAGATGCTATAGGTTGTCTCGGTAGAATAGGAAGAGAACCATGAATGAAAGAGAAGGTCAAGAAATAGATTTAGTTGTTGTCGGTGTCGTTCCTTACTGAGCTTCCAGAGTTCGTGTGTCGTCGGTGTTGGAGATCTGCTTCTGCTACAATGTGCTTCTAACCTTATCTCACAAGTGTCATCAGAGCTGAAGACATCCTTCTCTAGGTAGTTATCCTCCAATGGTCAGAGGTTGAAGCTGAAATGTGTTTCTGATGGTTGGGGGATAGTGAAGTTAATTGCTTAAGACTGACTGAGCTAGGTGGCTAGAGTTACACTTTTCTTTTCCACTTTTTCTACTCATGTACAACTGTACAGAGTCGGGCCACCCTTTTGCTTTTATAGTAGCTGTTGTAGTGAAGGTGGGACCCACTCAACCTTTAATGTACCTATTCGCCTTCCAATGGTTTGATAGACCCGATCTTTCGATGGGAAGACTAGATGTCCACATTTTGATGGTTCTTTCGTATGATTAACTCTTCCTATGCCACAAAAGATAGCGTTCCTTTTGACGGATTTATGGACTTTGGGATCTGATACTTTGATTGTGTTGGAAAATTAATGGTTGCCCTTTTTCCTTTATTTTCGGATGGGTCGATAGTCCATATTTTGATGGTCGGTTAGTCTATATTCATATGTGAAACATATGGTTCCATCAAGACCTAATTTGAAGGTTCTCCTCTTGTTATCTATCAATGGTACCTATTGTTGAGAAAATTGACTTAGAATCTTCACAAACTTTATCCTATATATACAAACTATGAAGAAAAAGAAATCAAGATTAGCTACACAACAAAACCTAGGATAGAAAATAATAAAATCTAATGACTAGGATTCAACAAAGCATGTTTGAGAAATCCTTTGGTTACCTCCTCAGAAGTGCTAATTCATAGTCTTTAGCTTGATTCTCTCTAGGTAGTGTTATCATTCTTCCTTAGGTGGTGTTGGACCAATAAGCTCTAGAGGGGGTGAATAGAGCTAAAAATGGTTGCATAAGATTTGTTAGAACTTCAAGTTAATTCAAATTATGTGATTGAAAATATTGAATCTGTAATGCAACTAAGCATACTGTGACAACCTCGATTTTTTTTCTTTTTCTCTCTCTTCTTTTTTACTACTCCTCTCTCATCAAGTGCCTCTTACTCAATTTGATATTAAATACATAATTGGATAGTTGTTCCAATTTGGTGACTACCATGATCAATTTTGCAATGTGCGACTTTAATTTGTACTTTTAACTAAGTATCTCGCTATACCATGTCACCTTCTTGTATCTAATTTTAAATATCAACACCTTGATCTTTTGTCATTCTAATATGCACCAAGTTGTAGTGGATTCAATTACGAATACAACAGAACAAAAATCACCCTAATTGGACCTTTGTAGCATGAGTTATGCAAGCTTGAAGATGCTTTGATTTACCTTGATTTTATGTGCATTTGTTTCCTACCTTGCTTATTGGGCCCAAAATCTTAGATCTCGGCCCATCTGTTGGCTTCCTGTTGTCTTTCCCCTTCAGGAAGTTACCGAGAATAGGAATCCGCCCTTCCTTCTCCCCCTCCAAATCGGGCAATGGAGGAGAACGGAAGCAGGATTGGAACCCTAAACCTTGCTTCCTTATATACCCCCCTTCCCTTGGACTTCTTGCTCTTTTCCCTAGTTTTCCCCCAGCCGCCAGCTCTTCCCCTGCAATCGACACCCCAACAACAGTTACATGATTGCCTACCCCTCACGCTCCCGGCGCCAAGCAGGTTCCTGGCCGCCCACATGCCGACGACATACCAGAGGTATGCACGGTGGGGGAGCCTCAAGCGAGGACGACGACGCCCCCCATAATCCTTCGGCTGCTGACCATCTTCCTCAATCCGCCTTCCCCGTCTTCTGCTCCAGAATGGCTCCAACACAATCCTAGAAGGTGCTCTCCAGGCTGATCGCAGAGGCCAAGGGTGCAGGCGAGGAGGCAGCCCAGGCATACCACTGATGAAACCACCGGCGGTCATCCGATGTCTAACCCCTCTTTTGCTACTCGTCTCCGGCGGGGTTGACACCTCCACCTCGGCCCCTGTTTCTCCTCTGTTCGGAATAGGGAGAACAGAGAATGCGGCCGCTGGGGCAAGATAGGGAGAGTCGGCCCAGGCACAGATGAACCAGGATCGAACCAGACCTGGTCCAGGCTACATGTGAACCGGTCGTGACTTGATCATGGTAATACTCAATCAAGTTTTATATAGTTCTTGTTTAAAACTTCAAAAAATGATAATTCCTAGACCCTAAGACCAAAATGCACAAACCAATATATCAAATCGATCAACTCGACGAGACCTACACATTGAAACTAGTCTCAGACTCTAAATCAAATGTTTGTTCCCTGATTCCTTGAAAATACTAACATTAGATATCTTTGAAAACATTTATTCACTATTATGATCAATCTTGCATCTTTAATGACTATTCACTCTCCTTATCATGAAATCAATAATATTTATCCACCTTGGACCAATTTGAGCTCCTAAGCTCCCCTTTTTGATTTATGGTTGTCCCTAGTGCATGTTGTAGCTTATTCATGGACTTTAATGCATGATTATGATGAAGTTTGAATCTTTGATATACTTATAGCCTCCTAAGCATTGTATTAGTCAATCTTTTTCTCTTATGGATCTTATGAGGGTCTTGGTCAAACCATTATTCATGAATGACCTCAATTGTACTTATGTGCCCACTTTGAACTATAGTGTTGAACTTTGCCCTAGATTGCTAATCCTGCTTCTTATGGACAACCATCCAATCTTATTATATGTTTCTGATGACTTAATGTTGTTGATCTAAACCATGTTTGATGACGGGTTCTCCTTTATTGATGAATCATGATCTAGGGTGACTTACTATGAGTCTTTTGACCCTAGAATGCATGTAAATGCCCTAAACCTTGAAAAGATCTTATATAACGAATGGAACATCATAATGATATGAAACTTGAACCATACTCCTATGATGACCTCTAGATCAATACAATAACATATAATGAACCAATAAGCGACTTGGAAACCACCTTGGCCAAAACCCTAAAATGCATCTAATTAGGGTTAATGATGAGAATCTAATACATATATGTAATCTTGTTGTTAATCAGGTTTGGCATATGGCTAGATGGTGAAGGATATGTTAGGTTATGAAATCTCAGAATCAGGTATGGGCCTTATCTAGTTATATGACTACCGCTTTCTTGCTTGAAAAGACATATATTATATGCTTGTTTGTCTATTTTCTCAAATATTGCCATGTAGTATTGCTATGTCATACTCGATGTTTGCTTCGTCTGTTTTATAACTTGAACATATATATATATATGGAACTCCATTATAATATTGTTGATAAAGGGCTCTTGGTTACGACCTTGAGGTCCCTCTCGTATAAAAGGGTTAGCTAAGCTTGAGCACCCTTACGGACCCTTCCGACGGGAAGATGGTCAAAGGCCTTAAACATGTTTGATATTGTTGGTATAATGGAGTGAAATGACATAAAATATGGTTTCGCATTTGTTAAACAATTAACATGTTTATTCTTGTTCATTTAATCTTGAAATCTTTTCAAAATTATGCAAAGCTTATATATATGTGTATCTTTCGGCCCCATACTCAACACCTCGTGTGTTGACCCATTTCTCGTATTTTGTTTTTAGGTTCAGAGATAGCTTGAAAGATGAAGGGCTTGGTGAGCTATGCTAGGTGTACTTGTTGTAAGATCCAGATATAGTATACATGAACAGACATGTACAAAGTGACTGTTGAAATATGTAATTCAAATCATGTAATATATTAATGTTGCTTGTTGATTGTTGAGATTATGTTGGTGATTGTATCTTGTTATCTGTTCATGTGTGCTAAGCTTTACGCTTCCGCATTCCACCTTTGATATACGTTTGGTTCATGGAAGTGGGATTTCCGGTTCTGTGACAGATGGTATCAGAGCATGAACAATAACTACACCAAACATTGCTCACATGAAACACAAACTAAACTCACGTTACATCTCAACCCTAGAAACTTAATGAAATATCCTTGTGGATTAGGTTGACTTAGCCTCTAGGTTAGAACCTAGATGTTCTAGAACTAGGTGTAGACTTGTGTAAGTTACCTCCCTAGACATGATTCGCGACATGTGCTTAGGATGTCTACACAAGTGTGCACCATGTTCTTGCTAGTTCTCTAGGTGTCATGATACTAGACTGCCTAATGAGTGTGGTAACTTGTTTTGGTTTTGGTTTTATTCGCATGGAGTATGGTGGTTTTCATTGCCTGTTTAAATGTTGGAGAAAACATATTTCAAGTATTATTATATGTACATATGAAAAATGTTACCACACACAGAAAGGTAGTGAGTTTCCATGCAACCTAGGAGAAGGAGATGTAACATCAAGTCTAGATGAGAGAGTTTAGATGATAGTGATAATCTCTAGAGTTGTCTAGAGCCATGATATAGGTTAGGCAAGTGAATAACCTAGAAACCTAAGATGATGATTATGTTATTGATGATGATGTCAATGTTGATAAGACCCAAGTTGTTTGAGCAAGGTTGAGTACGTTTACGATATGGAATGAGTTGGACCATGCAACCCTAGCTAAACCTAGCACCTTGTATGATACATACCACTTGGTTGATGTGCTAAACATAGCTAGTGGGTGGACATGCTTGCTTGTACCTAGTCTTGTATGTGTGGAGATATGATATATGGTTCAAGACCAACACGGGCCTCAATCTCTTTACAAAGGAAGACCTCTAGCATGGGACATATGAATAGGAAGACATGTTGATATGAGTTGACCCGTATCGGGAAAAGATTAGACTACCTAAACTCCAAAATATTTGAAATGTTGAATAATATGAATGATGAAATACTTGATGATGAGTCCCTAGCTAGAATACTTCTAAGTATATGAGTTGAGTGACCTAGTGGATGGTTTCCTTGAAATGTTGAACCCTAGATGTCCTATGAAAATATCTAACCCTAGAGAAAGAGGCAATTGAATATTTGATGCTTGATATATATAGGTGAGGGCGATGTCCCAAGACCCAAGATGATGTATATGATGTGTAATATCCATGATGAGCCTCATACTCGGGTTAGTAGTTTCATATAAAGGAATCTAGAGGTTAGCCTTGTTTTTCGAAAGATGGGTAGAAATTTTGTAACACATATAAGGTTGTGGTTAACATGCCTTGTTGGAAACATATGTCTTAGCTTGAGTGGCTTGAGCTTGTGGAGCTGTTTCTAGATATAAGTGAGAGAATTCAAAAATCTTGACATTGATGATAATATTGTTCCTCAAATGATGCTCGATACATGAAAGAATCTCACTTAAGTTAAAATATTGATATATGTGCAATGAGCCACTCTCATGAGATAGACCTAGTATGAAATCATACCTTACATGAAAGATATAGATTCAAAATTATGATCTAGATATGATGATGTCATAAGATCTTAGCTTGAACAATAAAGGGTAACATTCCTAATCTCGTACAAAAAAAAAGATTAATTGGATATGTCGATGCTCTTGGGGTCATAACTTGAATACACATGGTGAATAAATTGTTTAATTTTAAGATAATGAACATAATTGATTAGAATTGGTAGAAATTTTGGGGAAGCAAAAACCATGCATGAAATCTATTGTAAAGATGAGATACACACTTGATGATAGTCTTGTTTGAAGCCATGACCATGCATATATTCATTTCAGAATTGATAAAATAGATTTTTATGATACCCCTTGGTCTCATATAAAGATATGAGCAAAAACCCTATTGTGGTGATGATATCGTAATACAATATTAGAGTACAAAGTAGTATGTACATAGATAAGATGAGTACACCTTTAATGATGATAACCTAAGTGTACACCATATGGTGGGGAATGCCTTGACAACCATGGTTCAATAGCTAGACTCGATGGATCCTGAATTGACTCTTAACTTAAATCATGGATGAATTTCGAGGGCGAAATTCCTAATAAGGAGGGAAGGATGTGACAACCTCGATTTTTTTTTCTTTTTCTCTCTCTTCTTTTGTACTACTCCTCTCTCATCAAGTGCCTCTTACTCAATTTGATATTAAATACAAAATTGGATAGTTGTTCCAATTTGGTGACTACCATGATCAATTTTGCAATGTGCGACTTTAATTTGTACTTTTAACTAAGTATCTCGCTATACCATGTCACCTTCTTGTATCTAATTTTAAATATCAACACCTTGATCTTTTGTCTTTCTAATATGCACCAAGTTGTAGTGGATTCAATTACGAATACAACAGAACAAAAATCACCCTAATTGGACCTTTGTAGCATGAGTTATGCAAGCTTGAAGATGCTTTGATTTACCTTGATTTTATGTGCATTTGTTTCCTACCTTGCTTATTGGGCCCAAAATCTTAGATCTTGGCCCATCCGTTGGCTTCTTGTTGTCTTTCCCCTTCAGGAAGTTACCGAGAATAGGAATCCGCCCTTCCTTCTCCCCCTCCAAATCGGGCAATGGAGGAGAACGGAAGCAGGATTGGAACCCTAAACCTTGCTTCCTTATATACCCCCCTTCCCTTGGACTTCTTGCTCTTTTCCCTAGTTTTCCCCCAGCCGCCAGCTCTTCCCCTGCAATCGACACCCCAACAACAGTTACACGATTGCCTACCCCTCACGCTCCTGGCGCCAAGCAGGTTCCTGGCCGCCCACATGCCGACGACATACCAGAGGTAGGCACGGTGGGGGAGCCTCAAGCGAGGACGACGACGCCCCCCATAATCCTTCGGCTGCTGACCATCTTCCTCAATCCGCCTTCCCCGTATTCTGCTCCATAACGGCTCCAAAACAATCCTAGCAGGTGTTCTCCAGGATGATCGCAGTGGCCAAGGGTGCAGGCGAGGAGGCAGCCCAGGCATACCACTGATGACACCACCGGCGGTCATCCGATGTCTAACCCCTCTTTTGCTACTCATCTCCGGCGGGGTTGACACCTCCACCTCGGCCCCTGTTTCTCCTCTGTTCGGAATAGGGAGAACAGAGAATGTGGCCGCTGGGGCAAGATAGGGAGAGTCGGCCCAGGCACAGATGAACCAGGATCGAACCAGACCTGGTCCAGGCTACATGTGAATCGGTCGTGACTTGATCATGGTAATACTCAATCAAGTTTTATATAGTTCTTGTTTAAAACTTCAAAAAATGATAATTCCTAGACCCTAAGTCCAAAATGCACAAACCAATATATCAAATCGATCAACTCGACGAGACCTACACATTGGAACTAGTCTCAGACTCTAAATCAAATGTTTGTTCCCTGATTTCTTGAAAATACTAACATTAGTCATCTTTGAAAACATTTATTCACTATTATGATCAATCTTGCATCTTTAATGACTATTCACTCTCCTTATCATGAAATCAGTAATATTTATCCACCTTGAACCAATTTGAGCTCCTAAGCTCCCCTTTTTGATCTATGGTTGTCCCTAGTGCATGTTGTAGCTTATTCATGGACTTTAATGCATGATTATGATGAAGTTTGAATCTTTGATATACTTATAGCCTCCTAAGCATTGTATTAGTCAATCTTTTTCTCTTGTGGATCTTATGAGGGTCTTGGTCAACCCATTATTCATGAATGACCTCAATTGTACTTATGTGCCCACTTTGAACTATAGTGTTGAACTTTGCCCTAGATTGCTAATCCTGCTTCTTATGGACAACCATCCAATCTTATTATATGTTTTTGATGACTTAATGTTGTTGATCTAAACCATGTTTGATGACGGGTTCTCCTTTATTGATGAATCATGATCTAGGGTGACCTACTATGAGTCTTTTGACCCTAGAATGCATGTAAATGCCCTAAACCTTGAAAAGATCTTATATAATGAATGGAACATCATAATGATATGAAACTTGAACCATACTCCTATGATGACCTCTAGATCAATACAATAACATATAATGAACCAATAAGTGACTTGGAACCCACCTTGGCCAAAACCCTAAAATGCATCTAATTAGGGTTAATGATGAGAATCTAATACATATATGTAATCTTGTTGTTAATCAGGTTTGGCATATGGCTAGATGGTGAAGGATATGTTAGGCTATGAAATCTCAGAATCAGGTATGGGCCTTATCTAGTTATATGACTACCGCTTTCTTGCTTGAAAAGACATATATTATATGCTTGTTTGTCTATTTTCTCAAATATTGCCATGTAGTATTGCTATGTCATACTCGATGTTTGCTTTGTCTGTTTTATAACTTTAACATATATATATATATATGGAACTCCATTATAATATTGTTGATAAAGGGCTCTTGGTTACGAACTTGAGGTCCCTCTCGTATAAAAGGGTTAGCTAAGCTTGAGCACCCTTACGGACCCTTCCGACGGGAAGATGGTCAAAGGCCTTAAACATGTTTGATATTGTTGGTATAATGGAGTGAAATGACATAAAATATGGTTTCGCATTTGTTAAACAATTAACATGTTTATTCTTGTTCATTTAATCTTGAAATCTTTTCAAAATTATGCAAAGCTTATATATATGTGTATCTTTCGGCCCCATACTCAACACCTCGTGTGTTGACCCATTTCTCGTATTTTGTTTTTAGGTTCAGAGATAGCTTGAAAGATGAAGGGCTTGGTGAGCTATGCTAGGTGTAATTGTTGTAAGATCCAGATATAGTATACATGAACAGACTTGTACAAAGTGAGTGTTGAAATATGTAATTCAAATCATGTAATATATTAATGTTGCTTGTTGATTGTTGAGATTATGTTGGTGCTTGTATCTTGTTATCTGTTCATGTGTGCTAAGCTTTACGCTTCCGCATTCCTCCTTTGATATACGTTTGGTTCATGGAACTGGGATTTCCGGTTCCGTGACACATACATAGAAAGGATGAGAGATATTTAACAAACACATTAACAATCTATGTGGAGTAGTTCCAATCCCCAAACTAGTAAAAAGTCAGTCCACTACCTAGAGAGGTCAAGCTCTAGGATTTTGCAACCAATATATACTTATATTACATTATAAGATATACACTTTGACCTTCCTTTTTTGGGCCAAGAATATCCAAACTCATTTTTAAGGACCAAAAGGAGGCAACAGATCAACCAAGGACTTACCTATCCTTTAATCTAGAGTCTTCTACCTCTACAAGGTCTTACCAACTCTGGCAAGAAGCTGGACACCTTTGGCAAGGACATCACCTTCTTGCACCTAGTTTTTTCCTTGAAGGTTTACCCACTCTACTCCTAGATCTTCAGCCTTAACCTTATTCTTCACCTTGGAGAAGCATTTGCATCTTCTCCTTCCAGTTGCTCTTTCTCTTTCACATGGAGAAGCTTTCACCAACTTGATATTCAAGAAAGGGGTGGGGGAAAGGGAAGCTTTGAGATATACAAGTCTCTAATGGAGTAGCTCTCTCACACATATCCTATATCACTCATTTGGACGTTTTGATTTGAAAACAAGAGAGAGTAGGGGCTCCAATGGACTGAAATCACTCAACTATGGCAAGGATCTTGAATAGCATGAAGGAGAAAATTTGGGATGAAGCCCAAGGTGTCCTTTTATAGTTGAGGATGTTCACTTATCACTAGAAGCACTTAGGAATGACTTCTAATCATTTTGGGTGTTTCAATGGATCTATTTTTTATATTTGCAACACTCCAACGACGAGAATCACATTTTCTGCACTTTTTGTATAGTGCAATCAGTCAAGTTTTGATAAATTTAACTCGACCGATTGCACTATGCGACTAGCTAATTTTGAGTTTATGGTCAGTTTTATACTGGATGAAACTCAACCAATCATTCAAAATCAATTTACAAGTGTAGGGTATCAGTCGAGTTTGTCCTGAGGTAAACTTGACCGAACCTGAAGATTGATAAAATCCATTAAGGGTGTCGGTTGAGTTTATCAGTGATGAAACTTGGTCGGTCAGGCACTCTATGATGGATTTTAGAAATTGTCATTAGAGTGATTTAACATTTGAATCAAGTGCTCCTTATTTTTTCTCATCTTAGTTACAAGTCATATAATCAATAAATGATTACAAAATTGTCTAAGGTGATTTAGAGTGTTTTCCAAAAAAGTCCATTGGCATTGCTTTTAACTTGAACTAGATCAAGGAAGGACTTGATTCATTTGATACTTTTCATGTACCTAATACCTAAAATCAATCTCAAATAGACATGTTAGATACATGTGAATGAAATGGTTAAGTCATCATCAAAATATGGACAATGTATAACACTTAGGTCAAGAGGTGGTGATTCATCTAACTAGACATTGGCTCTTCTGGTAAATGCTTTATCTTCATAATACTTCTTCACTATGTGTCCATTTATATAGAAATTCCCTACCTTTTCACTAGAAAGTTCCATCATCCTTGATGGATATATCTTTGACACAGTGAAGGGTCTTGACCACCTTGATCTTAGCTTTCCAAGAAAAAGTCCAATACTTGAATTGAATAAAAGAACCTTATCTCCTTTAGACACATTTGTTCTTTTCAAGTGGACATCATGTCACACCTTAGTTCTTTGTTTATCGATTCTAGCATTTTCATAAGCATGCATTCGAAGCTCCTCTAGTTCATGTAATTGTAGGAACCTCTTCTTTTCGGCTGGTCCTAGATCCATATTCAAGAATTTGATTGCCCCGAAGGCGTTGTGTTATAGTTTAACTGGTAAATGACATGTCTTGCCATAAATCAATCTATAGGTAGTGGTACATATTGGAGTCTTATAGGTTGTAGATATATCCAATCATTGAGCTACATTGACCAAACTTTTTAGGTATGCCCGATTATCTTTTCTAAAGTTTGTTTTATCTATCAATTTAAACACCAACTTGACCCAATGTTTGTGGGTGATAAGGAGTGGAACTTTGTTCTTCACACCATATTTTAGAAGGGCTTCAAACTAACTTCATCCAAAATGGGATCCCCCAACACTAATGATGGTGTGTGGGATATAGTATCTAAATAAATTGTCTTCTTAAATAATCTTATCATGGTTTATGAATCACAAGTGGGGTAGCGACCAATTCCACCCATTTGGATATATAATCAACTACAACTAAGATGCAATGCTTGCCTCATGATAATAGGAAAGGTCCCATATAATCAACTATACAAACATCAAAAATCTCTACTTCAACCCAATCGAACATGGGAATCCCATTTCATCTTGGTATATTAAATGACCATTGAGATTCTTAGCAAGATATAACATAAGCATGTGCATCCTTGATAAACGTAGGATAGTAAAACCCAAATTGTAAAATTGTAGCATGCGGTCCTATCTCTTCCTAAATGTCATCTATAAGGTGAAGAGTGACACTCATACTAGATTTTTGGCACTTCCTCTTCTGGGATGCAGTGGTGATAAAGATTATCAATGCATCTCCTAAAGAGAAGAGGATTATCCCAGTGGTAGTTTACCCTAAAAGAAACAACTTCTTTTTCTCATTGTAAGTTTTGTCAATAAGTAGTTGTTGAGATGCTAAGTAGTTGCAAATTACTTCCAACCAAGGTAAAGTGGGTTCGACTAACCTTGCCAACAGTAGTGCTTTATCTATGAAATTATTATTAATAGGCGGTGAGTTATTTTTATCTATAATAACTTGGGAGAATTCGTAGGACACAATGTTTTCTACCCATTTCTTATCTATAATCCCATGGTCAAACAACCAGAGGAGTCTTGGATTCATATATTTCTTTGGCATAAGATACTTGATAACTATTTGGTTTGTATACACTTCTACTTTTAACCCTATGAGGTAGGATATGAACTCATCAAAATCATAAACTATTGCCAACAATTATTTATTAGTTTTGGTATAGTTTTCTTGGCCCTAGTCATGGGTTTTTCTTACACAGTAGATCACATGGTGCTTCTTGTCTTTTTTACCAAGCACTACTCCTATTGCATAATATCTCACATTACACATTACTTCAAAGGGGAGCCCCCAATTCGGAGCTTGAAGGATTGGTGTTGTTTTTAGAGCATTCTTCAAGGTTTCATAAGACTTGAGTCACTCATCATTCAATTCAAACACAACATCTTTGACGAGAAGGTTGGACATGGGTTTGGACATCTTTGAGAACGCTTTAATGAACCTTTTGTAGTATCCAACATGTCCCTTCTTACTTCCATTACAAATTTAGGGGGCAGGAGCTTAGAAATAGCTTCAAGTTTTCTCAAGTCAACTTCAGTTCCTTTTTCTGACATTTTATGACCTAATCAATCCCTTCCTGTACCATGAAGTCACATTTTTCCAAATACAACACTTGTCATTTTTCTTCATAACGTTTCAAAACTCAAGATAGGTTTCTTAAACATTCATCAAAATTTATT
This sequence comes from Alisma plantago-aquatica, assembly GCA_963693085.1. Taxonomy (NCBI): domain Eukaryota; kingdom Viridiplantae; phylum Streptophyta; class Magnoliopsida; order Alismatales; family Alismataceae; genus Alisma; species Alisma plantago-aquatica. The sequence continues at coordinate 182,524,456 of OY856415.1, forward strand.
ATAGACATGGATAATTCATCTATGAAAACCTCCATAATGTCTTCAGGAAAATCGACAAGCATCAAAATCATGCACCTTTGAAACTATTTTGGTGCATTATAGAGACCAAACAACATTCTTTGGAAAGTGTACGTCCCATAGATGTAGGTAAAGCTAGTCATTTCTTGATTTTTGAGTTGAATGGGGACTTGATAAATTTCCAAGTATTTATCCAGGAAGCAGAAGTAAGAGTGGTGGTCTAGACGTTCTAGAACTTGTGCGATGAATGACAATGGGAAGTGGTCTTTCTTGGTTGTGGCATTAAGTATTCTGTCATCAATGCACATCCTCCAACCTATTACTACATTTATTGCTACTTCATCACCATTCTATCCCCTAACCACTATCATACCACCATTCTTAGGCACTACGTGGATGAAACTCACCCAATTATTGTCACTTATAGGGTATATTATTCCTTTGTGTTGAAGTTTATAACCTCATTCTCAACTACTTCTATCAAATTCTTATTGAGCTTTCATTGGGGTCGGGCAAGAGTTTTTGAATTTTCTTCTAGATGTATTATGTGCATCAATTAACATGAACTCAAGACTCATATATCATCTATAGAATACCCTATTGACTTCCTCCACAACTTGAGTTCACTTAGTAGCCCTTCATGGTGATCTTCTGTCAAGGCAGAATTTATAATGACTAGATTTCTTTATTATGTTTCGAGAAACTAATACTTTAAGCCTTCATGGAGCTTTTTAAGCTATGTCTTAGGTTGTAGTGCTTCTTTCGCTTCTGGATTTTTCTCTAGAGAGGCGTATTTCAATGTTTCTATAACTATATCTTCCTCATCACTCTAATCGTCTTCAGGTTGATTCAAATTGTCAAGTATTTCAACCATGTCTAGCTCTTCTATATCTATATTGGGGTTATTCAAAACTCTCATTAGTGGGTCAATTATATCACATTTCTCCTAAAATTCCTCATAGAATTGGTTGTAACTATCTATGAAGTAAACTGACTCAAAGAGAGAAGGTCCTTGTCACGAAACCATTCTTACCCCAATCCCAATTCTACTGCCTAGACAGTAGTAAAAGGATAGAAGTGCCCATCCCTGAGTGGACCGATAGGATCTATCACACTGGCATATAAAATAAGAAATAATAACTCAAAAATTGGATATTTAAAGAGAAACTAACCCAATGTGGAGATTTTTCCAATATATCCTTGTCATTAGAGTATGTAGAGTGCAGAAGCGAACTTATTCAATATTCCATTTGTATTGCCTAAAATCTAGAAAATTGAGACACAATCATGAAATTGCATGGTACGCTATGAAAATCAAATAAAATATTTTATAAGAAAATAAGTGTACTTGGTAGGACTTATATTTCAAAAGTATAAAAACAAATTTGCAAGAACCAATAGTTATTTGACAAATTTTTTAAACGATTTGATTTTTTATTATGAGTTCCCATTATGTTGTAATTCAAGAAGAATGCTTATATTTTTGTGTGAGTTTATAGCCCCAATGTGGTGGGGGATGTGACTGGGCTGCTTCTCTCCGTATGAGGTAGGAGGCCAATGTACAAGTCCCACCTCTCAATTTGGGGGGGTCGCTTACATTCAATATCAACATTATCAACATTATCAACATCATCATCATTATCAATATACGGGCATTCATAATGGGCATGTAATTTATGTTTTCATGTTTTTCAAAATATAATATAGAAAAATGGAAGACTAATCATAGGGAAAGTAGCTCATCCAACTAAGTATCCAAGTATACAGTCAAGAGATACATAAAAGTATCTTCAATACAATCAAGGAGTTATGTAATAGCGTATCTTTCACCAAGGATTTTGAGTATAATCAGTATTCGAATCAATATGTCAACCCTTCGAGTCAGATCCTAAATCATCAAGATTAGATCAAGAGTCAAGATCATGATGTTCATAAAATCATGTTTTAATATTCGAGATTAGGGTTACACTTTTGCTATGTCAACCTTAGATTTGGGTCATTCACTTATAATCAACTCATATTTCAATTATTTCAAGTGTCAAGCATTTTCGAGTGTGAATGACTTACCTTGGTTTTCGAGAATCATGTGTAAACACTAATGATCAATATTCAAGTCATCATCACATTCCTAATTCATTATCATGATACATAACATAATTGAGATTCAAGATCAGTTTCATTCAAGTAGAGTCCTGAATCATACACATGATCAAGGTTTTCACAATATCTAGATCCATTATCACAATATAAAGGTTAACACTTAGTTCAATGTTCATTATTCACATTCTAAGAGAGATGAGTTACAAGATCAAATATAAACTCAAATTTAGTCAAGTTTGGTTTCAAGATGATCATTATAGTCAAACATCAAGATTTAAAGGGATTAATCACTAAAATAGAGTCATTTGACAAATTAAACAAGCAAGAGATCATGATTTAATTATATCAGTGAGTAAATTTTGGAATCAGCTTTCAAAAGTATTTTTAATAGATTCACTGGATTTTTCTGATCAAGATTGACTACTTGTTCATAATATTTGGAGCTAGGATGTATTTTCTATAATTAAAACAAGATCTTGACATTTATATGAATTTCTGAATAGAGAGGAGATATTTACCTTATTTGTGAAAATTGAGGTTCGTTGGATCCAAGATTGGGTGGCCAAGATCGCCCCACAAGGCTCGCTGGTCCAGGATCCGGTTCAATCTCTATTTGTCTGGTTCACTCCTCTAATAAGATGGTTCAATGCTCGATTGATTGATTTATTTTGGGCTGGTTGCAACTAGTTGGACCAGCGGTTCACAGGACCATCTTTCTCTCGCGCAACACACCCTTAAGAGCCCAGAAACTGGATGGCGGGATCACCAGAGTGGAGGCCTTCTAGGTGTAGGAGGGGGTGAGTAGGACGACCAGGCTTGCCTTGGCCTTGCGGACCTGATGGGAGCCAAAGGAAGAGGAGAAGGGGCGAGGAGGAAGGACGCCCAACCAGGATTGGCGGTGGCGCTGCTTCAAGTAGAAGGAGTTCGGGAATGATTTGGGGGAGCTTGAAACCAAAAGAGAGAGCAACAGCAAGGCTCATACCTTGGTGTGAATCTTGTAAGCATGAGGGACCCTTTTTATAGGGTTGGGAGGTAGATTTAGGGCTAGTTCAAGATCTAGGTGCAGCCATAGCCACTGGAGTGGGAATGGAAAGGCGAGGGGTTGTTTTGGTGGCACAACAAAGTGAGAAACCCAGCCAAAGTAGGGTTAGATTAGTTCAAAATCACGACACAAAGATTTTCTCTTAGAAACTTGAACCATGGTCAAGGGCACGAGTTTGGTTGATCAGGTTGCATTAACACCTCCTTGCAATCAGTGGGAGGTTGATGACAACTCAGTTGCCATTGGATTAGTCTTAGATCCATGAGAGGCTGATCTAATAGCCAAAAATCACCCCTGACCCCTTTGCCCCGGATTGCTGACGTGGCATAGCCAAAAAGAGGGCAAAAAAAAGCAAATGAATGGTTTTCAATATATTATCTTCAAAAATTCATAGACAGTTGTAGGAATGTCCGAATGAGTTGAAATTTGGAACATAGCTTCAAAAAAATGTGGAGAATATTTAGAAAAGATTTAGGAACCAAAAGATGAATTTTTATTGACCAATTTTATTCATTGGACTAAGTGATGAATTAATCAAATCTAAGGTGTTATAATGTGTACAAAGATCACATTGATCACCATATTTTGGATTTGAGTCTCAACATTGATTTAGGAGTCAATAAAATTGATTGGGGGCCATGAGTGAGTATAATGAGGGACAAAGAGTAATTATTTGAAACTTATGTAGAATTCCACTTTGTCACATCTGTCCCTCCTTAAAAAGGAATTTTGTCCCCAAAATTCTAACAACCTCAAAAATTAGAATTATCCATATCCAGATCATATCCTCAATTACTAGAACATCCTCAGGTGTATAATCAAAATTATGTCCTCAACATTATCATTCATCAATATTCCCTCATAAATTGCATTGATCAATATGGGTGTCAAAGATAAAAGTTCACCAATTGAGTTCACTCTCAAATCATGTCTAAGATAAGAAATCAAGATCGGTAATCGATATTAAGTGTCATGGACCAAAAGGGTCACACACTAACAAGTTTGTTATTCAAGAATCAAGATTCATATTTTGAGTTCCCAACATACAAGTATAGGGTTTTAATTCCAATCCAGGCCACCGATGCAGTCATTCACCCATATCAACAATTTAGCAATACTTTCAATATTTCAATATCAATTTCTTTATCAAGTATATTCGAGGTGGGTGAATGGTCCAGACCTAGGTCATTTTAGGAAGTTAACCCTATACATATTTTCAATTTTTACCATTCTCAAAATACAACTAGTCAAGCTCTCATGATTTTTAGTCCAGTATTACAACAATGGATGGTCCATTTGTCAGTCAACATGATCGAGTCAAAATTCAAAATTTGAGTGTGGGAGTCAAAATTCAAACCAGACACGAATTTTCAAATTCAAAGATAGGTTCCAAAAAGGCATCACATTTCCATTTCTCAAAATATAGTGAGTACAAGCTTTTATTTCAAAAAGCAAAAGTTACAAAGAGTTACATAATTGCCATATCAAAATCTTGATCTAGTGGTAACTTCAAAGGTTGCGATTGCACATGTCCTCCTTTGAAGTTCCAACTTCTATTTTTGTCTCTATCTCCATTACTACAAGATTGGATGTAGGGGTAAAGGCAGTCATGGTGACTTGGACTCCTCCAAGAATTATTGATGTCATGTATCTTGCCCATTTCATCATAGCATCCATTAGTAACTTGTTTTGCATTTCCCAAGAATCGTCCCTATTATTATCATTGAGCCTAGGTCTTTTTCCTTTGTCTATATCATCCATAACTTTTTCTTCGTCAATCTTCCTTTTATCAATCCTTTCTCCTTGATCATCATTGGTTCTAAGGGATCTTGCTTTTTGATTACGAGTTTGTGGGGCTATCTACAAGGTATATTGATTTGTGAGTCCTTTAATCACATAGTTTGAGATAAAAGTATGTTACATTTATGGTTTCATACTATTCAAGAAATAGGGAGAGTGTTAATGATTAAATCATATTCCATAAGGTAATGAGATCATAATTCAATATCATAATAGGGCAATAATATCAAGACTTTATAAAGTCAAGTTAATATTTTCATTCCATTCCTTTCATGATGAAGGTAGTGATATAATTTGGAAATTGTGGATTTGAATGTGGCATTCAATGAATTAGAGAATAATAGTGCAAAATCTAGGCCCATCATCATCATATCAAAATTGAGATTGCAAAAGGCATCAATGGTCAATAGGAAAATTGCTTTTTACATCATAGGTCTTACATCATGATTTTATGAGTCTTAGGCTTAGTCAATTGATAGCATGGTCAAGATATGTATAAAATAGGATATGAGTTTGCTTAACTATATTTGAGGTTTAATCAATAATAGGGAAACATGGACATTAATCAAATAGAGACCTCATCAACAATGAGGTGTCAGGCTTAAGTCATCCTTATTTCACCAAATCAAGATTTACCTCAACATAGAAAGCATGATTTTGCATTATATTAGGTCATCAGGATTATTTGATTAAAAATCAAGTTTTCACATTAAGGTCAGATCATGGTATCAACTTTCAAAATTTTCTAGTGATATTCATTTTTCCCATGCATAAGCTACCCATAATCGAGACATCATGTGGTAAATGGTCACAAGTAAGGACCACATGACAGGATGAGAAGACTACTTAACCTTCATCTACATGGGTGGCGTAGGATAGTCCTTATAGAAGAGATGAGATGCTAGAAGACTCTCTAGTGATTCACAAGATAACCTTTAGGTCTAGTTCTAGATCAATTAAGGCTAGGTAGAGCGGGGGATCTCAGCCACCGTGAAGATGGATAGGAGAAATTATGCCAGGACCCCGAGCCTAGACACCTCAATTTTCACCATTATGGACTTTAGGGGTTCTTGGGTGTAAGAGACTTGAGAAATTATTTACTTAAAGTATATGGGAGTGTGTAAGATATGATACCAACTGTCATAGAACCATTCTTACTCCAATCCCAATCCTATTGCCTAGACAGTAGTAAAAGGATTGAAGCACCCGTCTCTAAGTGGCCTGATAGGATCTATCGCACTGGCATATACAATAAGAAATAATAACTCAAGAACTGGATATTTAAAGAACAACTAACCCAATGTGGATATTTTTTCAATATATCCTTGTCATTAGAGTATGTAGAGTGCGGAAGAGATCTTATTCAATATTCCATTTTTATTGCCTAAAATCAAGAAAATTGAGACACAATCATGCAATTGCACAATACACTATGAAAATGAAATAAAACAATTTATAAGAAAATAAGTGTACTTGGCAAGACTTATATTTCGAAAGTATAACCAACAATTTGTAAGAACCAACAGTTATTTGACAAATTTTTCAAATGATTCAATTTTTTTGATATGAGTTCCCAACGTGATAGGAGAGGTCACTGGGCTCCTTCTCTCCATATGAGGTAGGAGGCCAATGTATAAGTCCCACCTCTCAATGGGGGGGTCACTTGCATTCAATATCAACATCATCATCATTATCAATATACGGGTAGTCATAATGGGCATGCAATTTATGTTTTCATGTTGTTCAAAATATAGTATAGAAAAATGGAAGAGTAATCATAGGGAACAATAGCTCATCCAACTATACAGTTAAGAGATACATGAAATTATCACCAATACAATCAAGGAGGAGTTGTATAATAGCGTAACTTTCACCGAGGATTTTGAGTATAATCAATATTCAAATCAATACGTCAACACTTTGAGTTAGATCCTAAATCATCAAGATTAGATCAAGGGTCAAGATCATGATGTTCATAAATTCATGTTTTAATATTTGACATTAGGGTTACACTTTTCCTATGTCAACCTTAGTTTTGGGTCATTCACTTATAATTAACTCATATTTCAATTATTTCAAGTGTCAAGCATTTTCGAGTGTGATTGACTTACCTAGGTTTTCTAGAATCATGTGTAAACCCTAATGATCAATATTCAAGTCATAATCACATTTGTAATTCATCATCATGATACGTAACATAATTAAGATTCAAGGTCAATTTGATTAAAGTAGAGTCATGAATCATACACATGATCAAGGTTTTCACAATATTTATATCCATTATCACAATATAAAGGTTAACCCTTAGTTCAATGTTCATGATTCACATTATAGGAGAGATGAGTAACAAGATCAAATATAAACTCATATTTAGTCAAGTTTGGTTTCAAGATGATCATTATAGTCAAACATCAAGATTTCAACAGATTAATCACTAAAATAGAGTCATTTGACAAATTAAATAAGCAAGAGATAATGATTTAATTATATCAGTGAGAATCGTTTGGAATCAGGTTTCAAAAGTATTTTTAAAAGATTCACTGGGTTTTTCTGATCAAGATTGACTACTTGTTCATAATATTTGGAGCTAGGATATATTTTCTACAATTAAAACAAGATCTTGACATTTATATGAATTTCTGAATACAGAGGAGATATTTACCTTATTTGTGAAAATTGAGGGTCATTGGATCCAAGATTGGGTGGCCATGATTGTGCCACAAGACTCTCTGGTCTAGGATCTGGTTCAATCTCTATTTGGTTGGTTTACTCCTCTAATAAGTTGGTTTAACACTCGATTGATCGATTTATTTTGGGCTGGCTGCAACTAGTTGGACCGGCGGTTCACAGGACCATCTTTCTCTCGTGCAACACACCCTCGCAAGCCCCGAAACTGGGTGGCGGGGCTCACCAGAGTGGAGGCATTCTGGGAGTAGGAGGGAGCGAGATAGAGCATGAGTAGGTCGGTCGAGCTTGCCTTGGCCTCACGGACCTGATGGGATCCAAAGGAAGACGAGAAGGGGCGAGGAGGAAGGATGCCCAACCAGGCTTGGCGACAGCACTACTTGAAGCAGTAGGAGTTCGGGAATGATTTGGGGGAGCTTTACACCAAAAGAGAGAGCAAGAGCAAGGCTCTTAGATTGGTGTGAATCTTGTGAGCATGAGGGACCCTTTTTATAGGGTTGGGAGGTAGATTTAGGGCTAGTTCAAGATCTAGGTGCAGCCGTAGCCGCCACAGTGAGAATGGAAAGGCGAGGGGGTTGTTTTGGTGGCACAACAAGGTGAGAAACCCAGTAAAAGTAGGGCTATATCAGTTTGAAATCACGACGCAAAGATTTTGGATCGCTTAGAAACTTGAATCATGGTCAAGGGCGCGAGTTTTGTTGATCGGGTTGCATTAACACCTCCCCACAATCAGTGGGAGGTTGATGACAACTCAGCTGCCATTGGATTAGTCTCAAATCCATGAGAGGCTGACCAAAGTGTCAGAAATTTCCCCTGACACCTTTTCCCCTGATTGCTGACATGGCATTGCCAAAAAGAGGGCAAATAAAAAGAAAATGAATGGTTTTCGATATATTATCTTCAAAAATTCGTAGAAAGATGTAGGAATGTCCAAATGAGTCGAAATATGGACCATAGCTTCACAGAAATGTGGAGAATATTTAGAAAACGTTTAGGAACAAAATTATGAAGTTTGATTGACCAAATTTATTCTTTGGACAAAGTGATGAATTAATCAAATCTAAGGTGTTATAATGTGTACAAAGATCACATTGATCACCATATTTTGGATTTGAGTCTCAACATTGATTTAGGAGTCAAGAAAAATGATTGGGGACCATGAGTGAGTATAATGAGGGAAAAATAGTAACTATTTGAAACTTATGTAGAATTCCACTTTGTCACAATCCTTTCATGAAGTCTCGAACAAGAAAATCTATATGGTTGTTTCCCACTCTTATAGTAATTTTACATGCTTCAACATCAATTAAAGCTTGTTTGTTGGAAAGGAATGGTCTCCCAAATATCATTGGACAAAATGGATCTTATACAATGTATATAATGACTATATCACATGGAATGAAGAATCATCCAACAAGGATGAGAACATCCTCTACTACTCAAATTGTTTTTGTGAAGGAATTATCTACAAGTTCAATCTGCATGCCTATTTTAACCATGTCTTTAAGGCTTAGCCTTTCAGATAACATGATAAGCATTGAACTTATACATACACCTAGATCAGATACTCCTTGTCTTGCCTTGTTATCCCCCCACATTGAATGGAATAGTAAAGTCCCCAAGATCTTTCATCTTGATCATATTTTTTTCTTGAACAAAGGCACTAGACATTTTAGCAAGTCAAATAGTTTTGATTTCACTCCTTTCCCTCCTATTTGTTGATCAGGTACATAAAAAATGGCATAGGTTGGCATTCCTTCAATCACATCAAGAAATAGGGTATCCACATGTAGTTTCTTCTCAATTTCCATAAATTTTTAAATCTCTTTTTCAAATGAGCTTTAATAGATTGTATGGAAATGGTATTCTTGGTTCATAATGGTCTCTATTGGCTATTGCAAATTTTTGTGCATTAGGCCTCTTCTCTGTTGTTGTCTTGTTTTCCTACCTTTTGACTTACCCTTCTTGTTAACAACCTCAACCTCTACTTCTTATATCAAGTCAATGTTAGGTAGGGACTCAGTAACATGAGAATCTCCTTGGATAGCCTTGCCTGTAGCCACATATGTAATATTATTATATAGGATTTAAGTGTCAATATTTGTGATGAATGTTGTAGGGATGCCCACACTCTTTAGAAATATGAGCGGGCATGATCAGATAATCTAGTTGTTATGGGTACTTAACTAGTTTAGTAAGTGTGATTTTAATATCCGAGGATTTGAGATGCTGGATAAAACAGCTTTAAAAGGTCTAATTGGAGTAGCCATATCACTAAGGTGCACCTCCTTTTTAGGGAACACATCACTAAGAACTCCAAAGTTAAGTGTGCTCTGCTTTGAGTAGTACTTAGATGTGTGACTTGTTAGGAAGTTGATCATGTATTGTGTATGAGTGAGGACAAAGCAAGTTGTTGAGGCTAGTAGTAGACTGTAGGGCCAATCATCATTTTTAAAACTCGACAAGATCCTTACGTAGTGGGTCAATGAGTTAAAAATGGTATCCGAGCCATAACCCCTCCAATAACTGGTGCCCACATGGGCATGTGGCATGCCAACATTGAGTTGTGTAGTCCAAGCATGTTCTTTTTTTTGAAAAGGTAAAATTTCTATTACTAAGACTAAAAACTATTATCATAGGCAGGCCCCTATATAATATACAAGGGGTTAGCATAGAAAAAAACCAAATCTCATCACAAATACATCCATATCCCTCTCAAGGCTAGTCTTGGCCCAAACCACCCAAGAGAGATTATCTACAAAATTCTCAAAGAGTATGGTGTTGTCCACACTCCCTTTCCCATGGAGATTGGAATTCCTTTCACGCTAAATGAAAAAGCACAAACTAGTCTGGAATACACAACCAAGGTTCCTCATCCCCACATACTTCTTATTTTCCATGATCCAACAGATGACTTCAAACATGGTGGATGGGCGGTTTCCACCCGAACCCATCTTTAGGCTCATTCTACACCATAGGTACATGGTGTACTGACATTTGAAGAATAGGTGACCATGGTTTCTTATTCATTCAGGATGAGAAAGCACCTAGCTTCTACATCCAGAATCCACTTCCTTATCTAATCAAAGAAAGGTGTCTTCTTTAGAATGCACCTATAGGTTGCACAATTCCATTTTAGAACATGGTGCTTGCTCCATAACAGTGGATGCAAAGGAACCTGGAGCATGTGCATGGATGGCCTCGCCCAGGGAGTAGTCTTCTCGTCTCTCATCTTCCATATCTCATCCACCTATGTGTAATAAACAACTACCTCCCACCACAACTTGTGCATGGCATGCCACACTCTCGAGCAGATGTTCGCAATCACCTCCTCACTGAGTTGGACATACCTCTTCCCATCCACTCCTCCAACAAGATGATTCATATCTCAAAAAATAATGAATCCTTTTGATTGTATCTCCCCTAGAAATTTACAAGGAGTCATTAAAGTTTATTCTCGCTCTTTATAGGTCCTCACCACTATGTTCTAGGAAACTGCATGTTTCTTATATCCCTAATAGAAGGACACAAAAACTGCTTGAAACTTCTCCAACATAAACTTTGGTATCTCTGCTTGAACGCACCAAAACTTGATCTTACCCTCCAACACTGTTCCTGCCAAAACCATCATCCCCATCGTAGACAATCGTATCCATGTCCATCTAGATACAACCCCCCTCAAACTGTCCAAACAACTACTATAGTCTTTTCCTTTAGCCTTTCCCCAATAGATTGGTATACCTAAGTATCTCATAGGGAAAGAGCCTTCTCCTGCACAACAACTTCATTAAGCCTACCCTTTGTGAATCACATGATATAGAGAGAAACACCTTGAACCTGAACTCACTGATGTAGATACTGGATAGAATGTCAAACTCCTTCATCAATCTCCTGAAGTTCCTCAAGGTAATAACACTGCCATGAAGGAAAAACAAGACATCGTCCACAAAGATCATGTGTGGCATCGCCTTCACCCCTCCTTGTTTGAACGTCCTAATCCTCCTATCATCCTCCACTTTTCCCACCATGCATGATAACCCCTCCATCATAATGGTGAACAGCAAGTGGGACACAGGGTCCCCTTGCCTCAAACCATTCAAAGCCTTGAACAACCCATATGGGATATCATTGACCACAACAAAGAAAGGGGTAGTCGAAACACATTCCCTCATTAAGATAATCCACTTGTATGAGAATCCCATCTTCTTCATAATGGACGAGAGTGAATCCCATCTGAGATTATCAGAAGCTTTAGTGAGGTCAAGTTTCACACACACCTTCCTTGTACTACTCTTAGCCCCAAAGTCCAACAGGAACTCTGCCACTGCCCTGGAACTATCAGATATGCTCCTACCTCCAATGAACATTGTTTGGGAACCAGAGATGATACACAAAAGGATTTTCTTCAACCTATTCGGTAGCAGCTTGGTAATAATTTTGTACAAAACCTGGCAGCCAGCTATGGGACTGATGTCATTCATTGATTCCACCACCTTCTTCTTAGTTATAAGTCTAAGAAAGGTGTGGTTAACCTTCCACAACATCTTTCCTCCCACCAAGAACAATCTTATAGAACTACAAATATCCTCCTTAATGACATCCCGGCTAACTTGATAGAATTTTTCATTAAACCCATTCGGCCTGGCGCCTTCATAGCTCTAATGGGAAACAAGGCATGTTGAATCTCCTCCTCATTGCTCAGTTCTATGAGGATCCTGTTGATGCTTTTGGTGACCTTCTAGTGGATGACCTCGCACCCACTGTCATAATCCCTTCACTCCTTGATTTTGAGATCCTCAAAGAACTTAGCAGCTTCCTAGCCAATCTCCAAAGGTGAGTTCTTTGTGTCATCGTTATCCTTAAGAAGGGAATGTATAGAATCTCTCATCTCATTCTTTTTAATGGATGCATGATAAACACACAAATTCCCATCCCCATCTTTATCCCACTTTAACCTACACCTCTTCCACATACATAGCTCCCCTGCTCTCTCCCATTGCACCAGTCTTTTCCCTACTTCCTTGTCCTTTTCTAGGGCTTCCTCTAGCAACAAATTTGTCCTGTATAATTATGTTACCCTAGCATAGGTCTCCCTGCTTCCTTTTCTAGTGACTTGAGATCAGAGAGCCCTCTTTCCCACCATTCTAGTTCCATCTTTGTTATGTTCTATTTCTACACCATAGAAAAAATTGGGTTGCCTTATACTCTATTACTCGAAGCTTCTCAAATTACATCCATGTAGCTAGGCCACTCCAACCAGCCCATCAAGAACCTGAAGGGTTTACGCTTTAGCTATTTCTATGTCTATTGTATGACAAGCCAAGCATGGTCCCTATTCATATGTGTGCCCAGTTTAACAGTGGCATGAGAAAAGACATTGAGCCATGCGACATTGACCATAACCCTATATGATCGGGTAGTACTTCTCCTTTGTACCACCCTTTTAATTCTCCAGTTAGTGAAGCTACCATTCATGTTTAGATCAATGAGATTGTCTGCATCCAGAGCATCATTTAATCTAATAAGACAAGAGTCTGGGACCGGCAACCCCCTTTCTTCTTATTTGCTTTCCCAGTGTGGTTCAAGTTGCCAACAAAGAGCTGTGGGAGGTCCCTCCAATTAGCTTCTCCCATAACTTCCCACAACCTCCTTTTGCACATCTCAAAATTATGTCAATACACTATAGAAACCACCAGATGAAGACCTCCATGGTTGATGCAGCTGGTTGTGATCATCTAATCCATTACAAAAATAACTTTTACCTCCCACACTCTCGAGTTCCACCCCATCACAATACTCCCCACTTAGATTTGGTCAATATTGGAAGTAGACTCCCACCCCGTAGGGAAGAGGCCTGGATTATCTCCTTTCCACTCTTCTAATCCTCGTCTCCAAGAAAAAAAATAAAGTTTCTTATACCTATTCTATAATCACCCTCAGTCGTCTCTATTTTCCCATCGAAGACACACCTCTGAAGTTCCACACAAAGACACATATTATCTAAATTGTTTGTGCCCACCACTACCCGGGGTAAACCTAACCCTCTTGGTTCTCCTTGGTGAAATATGAAGGCTCTTCTATGGCTCCACATCAGACATCCCCTCTCCCTACATCTCCTTCAATAAGGACAAGAAGTTACTAGACACCAAATGGCTCTTGTTGCATTGTGCCATCTTGTTCTTCACTACTCTGTACTTGGCACTCGACCAACCCTCCACATTAGTTTGTCTTGCCTCCTATTCAGTCACATACATATCCTCAAACACCTCCTCTACACTATCCACGAGGCTTTTTGAATCCACCTCCACAGGTTGATCATCATTCTCCTACTCTCACTCTGGGATTGCTATTGTCCCTGTGCTAGGAGAAGTCACCAGTAAGTGAGGCCCAACTTCTCTATTATGCTCTTTCGTCATCTCTTTATCTTGCATTATCCTTGTTAGGGGCTCAAATCTTCCCCCTCTTCTTTTTCCCCACTACTCTTATCTACGAGGTAGATACCAAGCAAATGGGGGCTCGTGGTGGGTAACCTTATCACCTGGACAACAACCTTCAACATGGTCAAAAAATGTGTACTTCTCATAATTTCTAGCATAGCCTCATAGAGGACCCTTAATTCAAGATTCATCCCATATGGCATCTCCACCGTGACAACCAAAGATGGCTTCCTATCTGGCTGGACTTCCACATAGATGTGTGAAACACCTACATACTAGTGTCTTGTTAGGAAGTCAATAACTGTCGGGTGTCCAATCCCAAAATGATGATCAAGATCGCCCTCCTCGTCCAATTTTGGCCGACATCAGGTAGGGTCACCCAAATCTAGACCTAGGTGAGTTAAGCTCACTTGATATCATTTTTTAGCGACCACCACCTCATCAACACCAGCTAGTTATCAAAGAACAAGGGGCCTTGATCGAGGGACACTTCCATATCTTCCTTGGTCACAAGCCTTGCCAAGAAGAGCCCACCTAATGCAAGTGAAAGTTGAAGTTCCCCTTTTGGTCTCCACTCTTATCATCCACCTATGTAGCTGCTAGACAAACTTCACCTTCCCCAAAATCTGAATTATGACCTAGCATTGATGGTACTTATCCATAGTCATCACCCACTAGCTCAGAGAACTTCATCCATGGCCTAAGGACACCATCCCAGAAAGCTAGGTTCTTCAGGTCCTCCAACAAGAGCAAGGGTTTGAAACATCATTGTATAAGAATCGACTTTGCCAATGTATACACCCATGACCTGCCTTGTGTCACATTAGTTCTCAGGTCTGACCAAGTTGACACTAGTGACGAAGAAGATAGTAGGGGGTGGTGGAGGGAAGCAGAGTAGAGCCTTCATTAGTGGATAGGGAGGATTATCCCCTGCCCTAGTCTTTCCCCACCATGGGATCAACCCATCCCCAACACTAGAGATGGAATATAATTGGGTTTAGAGAGACAAAGTAGATTAATGTTCTATTCCACGGTGGTCCAAGAATGTTCAAAAGAGTTGTTCGTGGTGATGTAGCCACCCTTGCACTGGTAGCTATGATTGGGAGTTGGGTGTCCATGAGCCATTTTGGTTCTAACTGAAATGAGGAATATCGTGGGGCATTTGTTCCTCGACCAAGACGTTAAGATTCTAAGTGGTGGAAACTGTAACATCCAAGGATTTAAGGTCTCAAACTAAATGGTCATAGAAATAATGATTTGACTATCCGTATCACCAAGGTGAACCTCCTTCTCACATATCTCATACTAAGAACGCCAAAGTTTAGTGTGGTCATGTTGGAGTAGTACTAGGATGGGTGACTAGTCAAGAATTTGATCCTATGTTATGCGTGAGTGAGGATAAAGTGCAATCCTGAGGCTAGTGGTGGCCTGTTGTGATGTCCCTAGATTTGCAACACTTTGACCATGTGTGTGGCATCCAAATTAACCCTCACCCCATCAAGAATATCAACTCAAACACCACACACCAGGCCAAGAAGAAGAAAATCAGATGATGCCAAAGGAAACCAAAGTAGTACATGCACATAAACAAGAACAATCCTTAACCACAAACTCATGATTCAACATATAATTACAAAATGAATTAAAACAAATTGATACTAAATGTTGAACAAAAAAATTTACATGTGAAAGCACTACCTATTAAAACATGATCTTTAGGTGATAGGTTCACATGTACATCTGCTCACCATGAAAGTCCCAACTATTCTAATTCTTCAAGGTCATATGTCCATATCACTAAAGAAGTGATTACAAGTGGTACATGTCAACACAATATAACAAAATATTTTGTTGAGTACGCTAAGGATTTAGATACCTCTTAATATTATGACTTGGCAATAGGATAAAATAGAACTTGGGAATACTAAACAAATATAGCAAAAAAAGCATACTTCAATAAAAATGTTTATGTACAGAAGATAATACATGTTTTAAGCTCAGTTTCCATCATTTACTCATACATCTTCCACCAACAGGATAAATGGTTTTAGGCCTTATGATATCTTACCAATGAGTTAGATCATATATATACAATTGGATCTCCTACCAAGGAGTTAGATCACTTTAATGCACTGTATTACCAAAGACTTTAGTGCTATCATATGATGGAACATATATCTTATGTTTCATGTGTTCAAAACTATATATAGGGAAAGTCATGAAAGGTACCATACAAAAATATTTCTTTCATCCAATATCATATGCCAAGTAATTTGTACTCACATATTACAATTATATCATATAGTAGGCCAACTAAGAGGTAAAGTATACTTTCAATCGAGATAATCCTAAATATCACATTCCTCAAGTTATAAGAGAACCAAGGTCAACCCTAGATCAAACAAGTTTACATGAATCCTCATTCAATTCTTCATCATTTTAACCCTATTTATGTCCAATAGGGGTTGACATTATTTATTTGGATATTCCCTTGATTACTTGTCTTTTCAACTTGTATTTTGGTTACCAATATTATATTCCATATTAGTATAAATTATCTATATATGACCTCTGTCTCTCATCCTCCTAATCATGGTTTGCCTCACAAATTGACAATGTGCCTTCTCGACAACCTCCCTCCTTACAACAAAACTACTAAGTCCTCATACTAGCAGTCACAAAGCTTGAATTTGGGCTTGTTAGCTTTGTCGCATCGCCATGAGTCTAGTGGGTTCAATTCTAGCTCTCAAGTGGGAAAAATCAGGGGTACATCACTAGAGTCAAAGCCCCAGTTTCCTTCCTTGGGGCGTGAGAGATAGTGGATAGATCCTCACAGTGAAATCCCAACCTACCCTTGTACATCAATATCAATGTCACATTTTCCATGGGAAAATTCATCAATCCTATATATCACTTTCACAATTGGTCACGTGACATTTAGACAAAAATAAGGCAACCTCTCCTTGTCACTTTCAA
Organism: Alisma plantago-aquatica; assembly: GCA_963693085.1. Taxonomy (NCBI): domain Eukaryota; kingdom Viridiplantae; phylum Streptophyta; class Magnoliopsida; order Alismatales; family Alismataceae; genus Alisma; species Alisma plantago-aquatica. The sequence goes on from OY856415.1 coordinate 182,541,514, forward strand.
ATAGTCAATAATTGAACGTGGGGGAACATCCACCATTTGTTTTATGTATTTAGTATATATTATATGAAAATGGTCTAATACTGTAAAAATTATAATAAATTGAATAGCATTTATGAAAATGAAATATTACATTTTTTCACCATTAGAAAAATTTCATCCAATTTAATGATAACATTTTCAGAGTTAGAATCCAAAGCTACTGGTAAGGTCATTTAAAGTGTAATACATTGGGTTATATATCTAATAAATAGTATATAATTACACTAGAATTAGGTATTGGGGAAACTTAATTTTGAACCCTAGGAAAACCGTCGAGGAGTAAGATCTTGTGTAAGAGGTATGTGCAGTCTCTATTCAAAATTTAGGCATGTATTCAACTTTGATATACATTTCTAATCATGAGGCCCATCTTGATATCTTTACTCCTTTTTTGAACTTCAACACCCTTCTAGTTGAAATTATTCTAAAATATCATATTACTCTATTTATCAATATTATATTGGGTTTATAGTCCCTCCTACTATTTTATTTAATCTTGTGGATGTAATTGATGAACATTTATTTTGCCTTCATATTTGCATGTGGTATTATACTAATTAAGTGATACATAGCCTATGCATAACCATGATTTTTATATAAGGATGTCATTTTCTGTATGGGGTGAGTATTCCACCCTTAATAAATATAGGAGAGTGCTATTCCTCCCAGTCGTGCTATTCTGCCATCGCTATTTTAGGCTAATGATCCTTGGTGTATTTGACCTTTCTTAGTTATTTCTAGTCAACATTGTTTGTATTGACTTGGTTATTTCAATTAATGATTAATAGAAATACACTATTATATGATTTTTATCCTTTAATTCCTCATTCTTTTGTCACTCATTATTTTGAAATTCATTCTCTTGTTTATATATTCTTGAACTCTCCTACTTTCTAATGGTCACTTTTGAACATGACGCCCCATATTTTAACTCTTTTACTTAGAATGCTCAATATGTTCAATATTCATATACTTAACGTTTCTTGACCTATTCTTTGTATCTTTTTGTGTCGGTATAGTCCCCCCCCACCCATAGCTTGTGCAACTGGTGGACTTGTGATTTTCATATCAAGAAGTTAGAGACCAAGATTTAGACCAACTTGTTTGGGAGTAGAAGGATGTCCTGAGATACCTAGGTGGCCTTGTACATACTCTTCATCTAGTTGATACTTTCATTTAGACTTTGTGAACCATTATTTTATACAATTGTTCCATACAAAATATCTTATCTTCTTCCTCTACAAACTTTTTACAGTATTATATATTCGATACAATTTTGAGTAATGTTATTCAATCATCCCCTTTTATGATTGAGGATATAGCTTGGGGTTGTATCTATTATTTTCAAATAAAGTAAAGGAGTGGTATCAATGATGGTACCCACTCCTTACAATACCAATTACCTCAATATTTTTAATACTCATGGATCTCCCAAATTGCAAGAATAAATAAGATCACACACCTAATGCTTATCCACCATGTATTGTTGGAAAAATACCCAGTTCGCATGATGTTCTGAAACATATAAATTTATATCAGCATTACATTTTGGTGCAAACCTATAGTTGAAGTTTTACATAAGTAATGTACCTTTACTCTCTTGAAACCCCATACTCCTTTTCATGATAGATATTTTGTTGAATGGAAGTCTTATCACAAAATATTTCTAATTATAAAATATTACATTGTATAATTAGTCTTAGTTGTGTTTCATGTTCTGACCTCAAAGTTGAGGTTACATGTCAAATAACATTAAATCTTAACACATCAATACCTTGTTAGCATGTTTACAAAGTGAAACAATTTATGATTTTTGATATTTTATTGGATTACATGGCACTTTAAAATTATGTAATACACTTTATGAGTATCTCTGGATAAATTAGTAAACAACATGATTGTTGTAATAGACTAAGTCTAAGGAAAAACCCGTGAAACCATTTTCTTTACTTATCATTATTACTACATTATTTGTTCATTTATTGGTGGAGGATTCCTTAATCCTACTTCTTCTCAAAAACCCTAACTTCAGGTGAGAAGGGAAGTATCTTTTAGGGTTTATTAATCAAGAGGATGAAAAATGAATGCAATCAAAGATGAGAAGACTTAGAGGAAACATTACATAAGGCTAACCCTAGGTTCTGGCTAGGCCGTTATCATATTGGCTAAGGGAGTCCTCATATACCAAATTAATGGTACGGAGAAAATTATTGTCATCCCCCAAAACCATGATCTTTTATATATACCATTTTCATCAGGTTTTGCCTTAATAGGCTTCCTTATGCTTCCATAGATTACTTGAATTATAAGCTATAAAATATTATTTGAAAAATCTATGCTCTTATACCAAATGTAAAAATGTCATATTTCATCATTCCCCAATATAGGAAGGACACAAAAATTTAAGAGACATACCTAAAATGCCCAAGGATCCAAATTTTACCAATCAATATATAATACCAAATGACTTCTATTATTTCAAATATTGTTTACAAGATGGTCCTCTTAGGAGATACATGAATTTCTTACATGAAAATTGAACATATGAGAAGATGTATCTTTATAATCCTCCTTCACTTATCTTTATTGCCTTTGTGTCAGATCATCAATCAGAAAGACTTCGAGAAATCATGGAAGTTGGTTAACATTAGTATTAATATGTATAACCCCATACCTTTCTCATATGTAACTTAAAGTCCAAAAAAATATGTGCAGTTGAGAATAAGGAAGAAATCACCCAGTATTAATGCACAATACACAAGTATTACTATTTTTTTCATAAACTCACATTGAGACTGAATAGGGTTTCATTAGGGTATTGGCTTTCCAAACCCTAATCATCACTTTTAATGCCTTATTAACATAAATACCCTAATTTTGATATTATTTGAATCCTTAATCACAAATTAAGCCAAAGATGTTCTTTTTATCCAGAAAGACTATACTTTATCCATCAAAGTCATTTAAGCAAGTTACATCATAAGAACTAAGAAATTAGGATTTCCATGATTTTAATACATTAAAGTTAGTAGCTTATGAGACTTTTAGAATTTGAAGAAGAACTATGTCATGAATCTAATTTTATTGGATTCCTTGTACTTTTATGATCAAATTTTGTACATTAATTGTCCTCTTTGGATATTCCTATTATTTCTTTGTGATTTTAACAATATTAATTAGCTTTGGCCTTAAGGGGTGCGCCACTTAGCTGATGAATATGGTGATAACATATACACATCGAAGAGCACACAAATACACTAAGATGACTATCCTAGAGTTTAATCCTTTTTTACTTTCTAGTTAAGGAAATAATAGAAGGGTCGATCCCATAGGACAACATTATTCAAATTGTTCTCTTTTATCTCGATTGATTTTTGAACTTTTTTTTGTTTTTAAATAAAGGAACAGAAATTAAATCTAGATTGGTTGGTTGACGATCAAACTAAAACAAGATTGTACATTGCAAAAGAAATAAAATGTTACATTAAGACAATGAAACAAATTGATTATGCTAAGATAAGGGGGAATAGGAAATTTTTATCAAGGAAAAATTATCTAAGAACAAGGAAGTAAAGTGACAGAATTAAAAAGAAGAGATTGGAACAAACGTTGAAAAAGACAATTGAATCAAAAGGGAAAACATCAAGCCTTTAGGGTTTCACCAACTTAGCCAACGTGAAAACAAGATTAGGAGATACATGACAAATAAGATAGAATTAGGTATGTGAATTATTCATAAATAAAATGCAAGACTGAACTCCACATGAACCCATTGGTCCTGCTGATCACATATCCTAGTCCTTCATCCTAAAGAGGATTTTTCTACAGTCACATTCAAATCCCTGTGTAAATGGTTTAGGCATTCTAAAACATGGTATCCACGGTCACATCTTCCGATATTCACTTACAACAAAAATGATTAATTACTTTGTCTAAATTGATAATTTGTAAACCGAAAACCATCCATCTAAAACATTGTGTCAGAAAACCTGATCCGATCAACACATGGCTAAGGGGATACTCCCCTCGCCTCTATAAGGGAATTAGTCACTAGCCATGAGAGTGTAATAAGGAGAATGAAGGAACGAAGACATAGACTACAGAAAGGAGAAACTCCAAAGAGATCTAGGTGGTTTCAGTTAAATGGCTTGGTCCCTTAATCCTCTATTCCAAGAGAAAGAATGAGAAATAAAGAACAAGAGATGACAAACTGAATTATATAGCCAAATTGAAAGGTTACAATTATGAATTAAAATGATAGAGTTTCAACTGAAATTGTGAGCGCAAAAATTGAGGACCCTTTTCTTAGTGGTCCCCCCTCCTTTTATAGGGGAACAAGGGGTGGAAACCCTAAAATGGGGGTAAGAAACAATGACTACTGAAAAATGATGCTCGTGAGCTGCAAAATGGCCATCTTGCAAGACGATACAGTCGCCTGGGATGACATCACATGGTTTATAGAAGCATCAGATTGAAACCCTAATGAGAGGGTGGTGGTACCCTTAGACTCGATTTCTCAACTCGAAGCATCATTCAAAACAGTCGTCTAAGGGTGTGGGATGACCAACTCGTGCCGCCTTGCACGTGATCAAAGGGTTGAAACCATAATTGTGTGGTGACTTAGAAGTCTGACTTAATAGGATCATGAGATGGTTGTCTGGGCTAGCCTGGATGCTCAGTTTGGTCTATGAGATGATAGTCTCACTGAAGTGAGATGCTCATCTGGAGTGTTGAGGTAGCATGTTGATTCGAGGGCCAAAATGGTTGTTTGGCTCTAAACATGAATATCTCGGGAGGTGAGATGACTCTCTGGTGCTTGTGAGATGGCCATCTTGTGTTGCCAGGAGGTCTATTCCTTGCTTTAGTGGAAAGAACCTACAAAAAGTGAGAAAAGAATGAAGTATTTGCATTATAAATTGAAAAATGGGTACATTGCAAATTGTCCTAGAAATTACTAAAAAAAGAAATATAGTAGAAATTTTCTAGGGATTATATTTTTTCATTAAGATGAGCATATGGGTCATGTTATTCCATGATTAAGGTTATCACGTGAAAACTCAACTATTGGATCCTAATTCATTACTTCCCACATTGTTGAAGAGTTTGGGGCTAATCTCTTTGGTTAAAGATAGAACACTCATATTAACAACACCCGATAGAATACTAGCTTAAGGAGAAGCAATTAACATTACTAATACATTATCCAGACAACACCCTTCTATATCATATATTTCGCATATGTGTGCATCATTGAGTAACCAAGCATACCCTTCAATTCTCATCATGTGATATCGGTCTCACCTTATCAACCCAAGGTATCGGTTTAGACTCTCTTTTAGTGTATCGGTTTGGACCACCATGAGGTGTATCTATTTAGATCATTGATAGTGTAATGGAAACCCTTCTTGATGGTGTATCGGGAAACCACACAAGGATGTATCGGTTAACGCCTATGGAGGGTATTGAAAACTACTAGAGGGGGGGTGAATAGAGTTTTATAGTGATTTTAATAATTATTTAACTCAAACAACCAAAATTGAGATTAGAAGAAGGAGACAGGCGTTTAGAGTGGTTCCAACTATAGCAAATACTATAGTTGTCAGTCCACTACCCGGTTGCTTACCCAACCGGGATTTGAAAGTATTTATTTTATTACCTCTCGAGGATTTATACAAAATACAATACTTTCAACCACACCCTTTGAACAGCCTTCACTTGAAGTAGGTGCACCAACCCTGAGGTAGCCTTCTTGAAGTAACTCCAAGCTCCCCCTTGAAGTAGCCTTCCTCTCTAGAAGTAACCTCCCATTGCACCAGCCTTCTGAAGTAGCTCAAAGTCTCCTTCTTTTCCAAGAAGATCTTCACCCTCTCCAATCCGCAGCCTCCAACCTACGAGTAGCAAGGAGAGTACAAACAGTAATAGGGAATAAGAAAGAAAAAGGAAATTACAACTTATCCTTTAAAGCCCAAGGCTTGATATGCCTAGATCAAGTGTATAGATCTCCTGACCAAATGTGTGAACTAGTGATTGCTGTGGGTAGGAGATTCTAGCCTATAGGACACGAATTTGAGCTAAGGAGAAAGTAGGCCAATGATCACAGTGCTCAATTTTCTTGCAACAGATTGCTCAAGTATGCTCAAGTATTTCTCAAGTGTAACAAGTGTAGAAACAAGTGAGTTTAGGTGTCCTATGGCTTGTCCTATTTATAGGAATGGCCTAAGGAATCTTAAGGACATTCTAGACAACTTCTAGGGGTTTCTAAGTGCTTAACTAGTCGTTAGGTACACAGTTGTTGCTTTAACAACGGCTAATTAATTAATTCTGCAGTTGCTGTCAGAGACCATCTCGGTCGACAAATGGTCGACCGAGACACCTACTCGGTCGAACTTTTGTCGACCGACAGGCTCTCTGGAACAAGTGATTTGCAACGTCTTTCTTCAACTGCCAACTAACTTGTCTGTTGTGTCTAACGGCTACTTTGGATCTTTCTCGGTCGAGAAGATTGTCGACTGAGAGTGTCTCGGTCGAGGAGTTTGTCGACCGAGATTGATCCTGTTTCAAGGTTTCAATTTAGGCACTAATTATGTGTGTAAGTGTGCATAAGTAATCCTATTTGAATGGGATGACTTGTCTAACTGTGGTGTTTAGCTAGGAAGAATCTAACGCTTGATTTACATGCAATTCTAAGTACTTGTACATTATATTTTTGTACAAGTTTTTTACAACAGTGATTACATTGCATGAAAATATAAATATGTAAGCTTGTAGATTTTCCCTTGTTGCTTTGTCATCCTGCACACTCAAGTAGCTCGTTAGATTAATAAGAATGAAATGTTTGTCATAATCAAAACAAAGGGATTTATAGATGTTCATTTAGCCAACAATCTCCCCCTTTTTGAAGATGACAAACATTTCCAAAATATAAATAAAGGAAATATAAAACATATGAGTTTCATACCTTTAGATTACCTTTTGTAGATTTTTCTCTTGTGTATAAAATGTGTGCTTATTATTCCCCATGAATTATGGAACATGAAATCCAGATCATTTGGGAATATAGCAACTTTCAATGTAAAGCCAAGAGTTTATTTATGAAACTCATTAATTGAGTTTTACATAATTACTAAATTTTAGTTTTATATTTATCTCTCCCCCTTTGTCATTTCAAAAAGATAACCGTTAAGAATAAAAACTCCCCCTTAATTAGATAACCCATCAAATCGAATGAAAAAGATGTCCATTTAAAAACCAAGAGCTTGTGTTTAAGTAGCACAAATATCAAAGAAAACATCCTCCAAAGGAGTGATAAGCAATTGCTTCCTAATGTTGTTAAATTGATCTAGTGGAAGCGGTTTTGTAAAAATATCAGCCAATTGATCTTCCGTATCAACATGATGAAGGGAAACATGATTTTTGGAGATGTGATCCCTCAAAAAATGATGACGGATTTCAATATGTTTAGCTCGGCTGTGTAAAATAGGATTGTGTGCTAAGTTTATGGCGCTTGTGTTGTCACAAAAAATAGGCGTAGATGAAAGATTAAAACCATAATCGCTTAACACTTGTTGCATATAAAGCACTTGAGCACAACAAGACCCAGCTGCCATATATTCAGCTTCAGTTGTAGATAGGGCAACCGTATTTTGTTTCTTTCTAAACCAAGATACTAAAGCTCTCCCTAATAAGAAACAACCACCACTAGTACTCTTGCGATCAAGTCGACAACCAGCATAATCCGCATCAGTATAAGCTTTGAAATCCAAAGATTTTCCTTTGGGATACCATAAACCAAAGCAAGTAGTACCGGCTAGGTAACGAAGAATTCGTTTAACTGCTAGAAAATGAGAATGCATAGGTTGTGATTGAAATCGAGCACAAAGACCAACAGAAAACATAATGTCCGGTCTAGAAGTCGTTAAGTAAAGCAAACTACCAATCATGGCTCTATATAAGGAATCATCAATAGGTTCCCCATTTTCATCCTTATCAATTTTGACAGAAGTAGCCATAGGAGTAGTAGCATGTTTGCATTGATCCATCCCAAAACGTTTTAAGAGTTCTTTAGTATATTTTTCTTGGCTTATGAATATTCCGGCAGATGTTTGCTTAATTTGAAAACCAAGAAAGAAAGTTAGTTCACCCATGAGGCTCATTTCAAATTCTTTTTGCATAATATCACTAAATTGTGTGCACAATGAATCATTGGAAGCTCCAAAAATAATGTCATCAACATATATTTGCACAACTAGGAAATCAGATGTATATGTTTTGAAAAATAAAGTAGAATCTGAATTTCCAATAGAAAAACCATTATCAAAAAGATATGTTTTGAGCCTTTCATACCAATTTCTAGGTGCTTGTTTTAAACCATAAAGTGCTTTCTTAAGTTTATAAACATAGTCACCTTTTTCTGGAATTTCAAAACCAGGTGGTTGGGCAACATAAACTTCTTCTTGAATGATTCCATTTAGAAAAGCACTTTTGACATCCATTTGATAGAGTTTGATGTTTTTATGGGCAGCAATAGCTAGTAACATTCTAATGGCTTCAAGTCTAGCTACGGGTGCATATGTTTCATCAAAATCTATTCCTTCTTGTTGATTATATCCTTGTGCTACTAACCGAGCTTTATTCCTTATTACTTCTCCTGACTCATTTAGCTTGTTCCTAAAAACCCATTTAGTTCCTATTATGGTTTTATCTTGTGGTTTAGGAACTAAATCCCATACATCATTTTTAGTGAATTGATTTAATTCTTCTTGCATGGCTATTATCCAATAGTCATCTTTAAGAGCTTCAGATATCTTTTTAGGTTCAATGATAGAAACAAAAGCCATGTTTGCAACATCTTTAAAGGAAGAACGAGTTTTAACTTTATCATTAGGATCTCCAATAATTAATTCTTGAGGATGATCTTTAATAAGTCTAGGTGTAGGTTGTGGTTCAGTTTGGTGATTATTTGTAGCACCTTTCTCACTATCGTTTGGTATGTTTAAATTTTCTAATTGATTAGTGAGATCTATGATTTCTAGATTTTCAGATGGGGATTCTTCATGAAAAGAAACATGAATAGATTCCTCAAGTTTCTAGATATAGTGTTATATACTCTAAAAGCTTTGCTAGAAGTGGAATATCCCAAAAAGAATGCTTTGTGTGATTTTGAGTCAAACTTATCTCTATCGTCTTTGGTATTTAAGATATAACATGTGGAGCCAAAGGTATGAAAATAGTCAACTCTAGGTTTCTTAGAATGTATTAGTTCATATGGGGTTTTCTTTAAATGAGAGTGAACAGTTACTCTATTTAGCACATAGCATGCAGTGTTTACAGCTTCAGCCCAAAAGGTTTTGGGTGTGTTATGTTCAAGCATCATAGTTCTAGCCATTTCTTGTAGTGATCGATTTTTCCTTTCAACTATACCATTTTGCTGTGGGGTGCGTGGAGCAGAAAAATTATGAGTGTATCCTTGAGATGTACAAAACTCTTCAAATGTATGATTTTCAAATTCCCCACCATGATCACTTCTAATAGTACATATTTTATTTTGTAAGAGATTTTCAATCTTGGAACAAAATTGCATAAAAACATGAATAGTATCATCTTTAGTTGCAATAAAATGTACCCATGTATATCTACTATAATCATCGACAATAACAAAACAGTATCTCTTACCACCGATTGATTGTGTCCGCATTGGTCCAAATAAATCCATATGAATTAATTCTAATGATCCACTGGTGCTAAGTACATGTTTTTATTTGAAAGATGTATTAGTTTGCTTTCCCATTGTGCATGGTTCACAGTTTTCCACTTGATCAAAAGACAAAGTAGGTAATCCACGAACAAGATCATATTTCACTAACTTTTTAATAACATGTGAACTAGCATGTCCCAGCTTTTTATGCCATAGTTGTAAGGTATTTTCATTTGCAAGCCAGCATTTTCCTACTACTGATTTCATAGAGTTAGGTTTAAGAATATAAAGATTTCCAACTCTATTTCCTTCATAAACAACATTTGTAGTGTTTTCTATCAATAACTTGCAGCAGGTTTTGTTAAATAACACATCATAACCACTATCACATAATTGACTTACACTTATCAAATTATGATGCAAACCATCAACAAGTAGAACATTCTTAATTTCGAGGTTTGTTCCAACATTACCTATTCCAACGATTTTGCCCTTACCATTGTCTCCAAAGGTGACCGTTCCACTTTTCTTTTCTTCAAAAGTTTGAAATGCATCCTTGTTCCCGGTCATATGTTTGGAGCATCCACTATCAACTACCCATTCCTCTTGAGAGTCTTCATTTTCTTCTCTTGCCATTAGACATTCCACCTCTTCTCTGCTTTCACTCTCACTTGACTCATCCCATGCAGCTTTATAGGCTTTTTCTCCTTTCTTCTTGTGTGAGCTTTTCTTTCCCTTCTTTTCTTTGGGACATTCATTTTTGAAATGCCCTTTCTTCCCACATTCAAAGCATCTGGGAGGGGTAGAAGAACTAGAAATTTTGTTAGATTTAAACCTTTTGTATTTCTTACCGTTGACGATCAAGGCTTCTTCTCCTTCTTCTTCACTTGACTCCTCACTTTCTTGTGTGACAACTTTTGAAGCTTTGAGAGCCACATCCTTCTTCTTCCCACTTTGACGTTCACGTTCTCTTCTTTCTTCTTCTTCCAGATCTGCCTCATGAGCTTCTAAATTGCCGATGAGTTGCTCCATTTTGAGTCGAGTGAGGTCGTTTGCTTCTTCAATGGCTGTCACCTTTGGCTTGTATTTTGGAGGAAGTGATCGAAGGATTTTTGATACCTAATCTTCCTCAAGGACAGGTTTTCCTAGGGCACTTAAACCATTAACAATGGTAGAGAATTTTGAAAACATTTCACTAATAGATTCATTAGGATCCATACAAAAATGTTCAAGCTTCGTTTTAAGCAAGCTAATTTTGGAATTTTTGACTTGCACTGTACCCTCATAGGTTATGGAAAATCTATGCCAAATAACATAAGCTGTATCACAATTTGATATTCTATTAAATTCTCCTACCGAAATAGAACAATATAAGATACTTACAGCTTTTGCATTCATTTGGGCCAGCTTTACCGTGTTTGCATCCCATTCCGCAAATTCATTTTGAGGGAGCATATATGGAGTAGACACCATTCTCCATAGATCCCAGTTGATTCCTTGGAAGTAGAATTGCATCCTTCTCTTCCAATATTGGTAGTTTGTTCCATCGAACGCTGGAGGCCTAGCAACAAGTGTCCCTTCAATGTTGAGGTTGTTGAGCACTCCATCACCCATTTCTTCAAGACCTTGTTAGGGTTCCTTGAAGCCTCGCTCTGATACCAACTGAAAACTACTAGAGGGGGGGTGAATAGAGTTTTATAGTGATTTTAATAATTATTTAACTCAAACAACCAAAATTGAGATTAGAAGAAGGAGACAGGCGTTTAGAGTGGTTCCAACTATAGCAAATACTATAGTTGTCAGTCCACTACCCGGTTGCTTACCCAACCGGGATTTGAAAGTATTTATTTTATTACCTCTCGAGGACTTATACAAAATACAATACTTTCAACCACACCCTTTGAACAGCCTTCACTTGAAGTAGGTGCACCAACCCTGAGGTAGCCTTCTTGAAGTAACTCCAAGCTCCCCCTTGAAGTAGCCTTCCTCTCTATAAGTAACCTCCCGTTGCACCAGCCTTCTGAAGTAGCTCAAAGTCTCCTTCTTTGCCAAGAAGATCTTCACCCTCTCCAATCCGCAGCCTCCAACCTAGGAGTAGCAAGGAGAGTACAAACAGTAATAGGGAATAAGAAAGAAAAAGGAAATTACAACTTATCCTTTAAAGCCCAAGGCTTGATATGCCTAGATCAAGCGTATAGATCTCCTGACCAAATGTGTGAACTTGTGATTGCTGTGGGTAGGAGATTCTAGCCTATAGGACACGAATTTGAGCTAAGGAGAAAGTAGGCCAATGATCACAGTGCTCAATTTTCTTGCAACAGATTGCTCAAGTATGCTCAAGTATTTCTCAAGTGTAACAAGTGTAGAAACAAGTGAGTTTAGGTGTCCTATGGCTTGTCCTATTTATAGGAATGGCCTAAGGAAGCTTAAGGACATTCTAGACAACTTCTAGGTGTTTCTAAGTGCTTAACTAGCCGTTAGGTACACAGTTGTTGCTTTAACAACGGCTAATTAATTAATTCTGCAGTTGCTGTCAGAGACCATCTCGGTCGACAAATGGTCGACCGAGACACCTACTCGGTCGAACTTTTGTCGACCGACAGGCTCTCTGGAACAAGTGATTTGCAACGTCTTTCTTCAACTTCCAACTAACTTGTCTATTGTGTCTAACGGCTACTTTGGATCTTTCTCGGTCGAGAAGATTGTCGACCGAGAGTGTCTCGGTCGAGGAGTTTGTCGACCGAGATTGATCATGTTTCAAGGTTTCAATTTAGGCACTAATTATGTGTGTAAGTGTGCATAAGTAATCCTATTTGAATGGGATGAATTGTCTAACTGTGGTGTTTAGCTAGGAAGAATCTAACGCTTGATTTACATGCAATTCTGAGTACTTGTACATTATATTTTTGTACAAGTTTTTTACAATAGTGATTACATTGCATGAAAATATAAATATGTAAGCTTGTATATTTTCCCTTGTTGCTTTGTCATCCTGCACACTCAAGTAGCTCGTTAGATTAATAAGAATGAAATGTTTGTCATAATCAAAACAAAGGGATTTATAGATGTCCATTTAGCCAACAGGTATGACAATCAACACCAAGGTGTATCGGGCACAGTGACACTTAGGTTGTGACGGGAAATGCCAAGGTGTTAGTGTTAGGGTTGGGGTAGGCTTCATGATTCAAGTGGTATCAGGAAACACCGTCATAGAGGTGTATCGATTTCTACCCAGACACAACATCACGGTTAGCCTCCAACTCCTTGAGATGCTTCCATAGCCATGATGGGCTAACACAATAGCAATGCATGTCGAGCAGCAACACCTAACAAAAGCATCCATTAGTAACGTGTCTTAGTCTGCAGCACATCTCAGTTTAGGGCACTTCTAGGTCATGACGGATCACCCTAATAAAGTCATGATGGCTAACACCCTGCAAGTCATCTCAGTTTAGCAATCACATAATGTGTTGACTTAGGTCTCTCCAAGTCATGACGGCTACAAACTCTAACGTGTCGACCTAGGCCTTGCCAAGGTCATGCCAACCTATCTCATGACGTGACGGTCAATGGCATCACTGGTCATGACAAACACCCATATCATATCAGCCTATCATGCCTATCGATCTCATCATCTTCAACCTAGGAACACTTGTACAAGCAAGGAAAGAAAGAGCAACACAATGGCAGAAGCTAAGCAAGATTCCTATCGTCAAAACAGCATGAAAAACCAACAAGAAGGAAGTACTAACAAGCATGGGATAACAAGCCAAAGATAAATAACATTATAGTAAGTAAGGGGTGATAATAAGAAAGAGGGTTTAGAGTTATATAACTCACCTCACCACCAAGCTCCAAGATTCATGAGCTCAAGATAGAAGAAGATCTTCAAAGCTTGATCACCACAACACCTTCAAGAGAGAAGATGAAGCCATGGTAAAGAGAGCATGAGAAGGAAAAGAAGTAATCAAGGCCCATAGTTGAGAAGAAGAAAGAAGGAGAGAAAGGAAGCTAAGGATCATGTCTTACCAAGGTAGAGGATGAAAAGAGAACCACAAGCATGGGACTCATACTCCAAGCTCTAAGGGAGAGGCTCCTCTAGCTCAAGATCGTCCACCAAAGAGAGAATGCAAGGATAGCCAAAAGGATTCTCTTGCATGGAGAGAAAGAGGTAATTATAGAAGAGGGATGAGAGAGAGAGCAAGGGAAAGGTGTCACCACTTTAGAACCTAGGTGACACTTGTGCACGAAGAAGGACCGCATGGAACACCAAGAAACAAGGTGATAAGAACTATGTCTCACCCTCTAGGTCACATGAGATGGTCAAGGATGATACACACATCTACCCACAACACTAACCAGTAGGGGTAAACCCTAGGTACCACAAACCAATATGGTGCACCTCTAGACACTACCAAACTGATAGGATGTCCCTCAAGACACCCAAAAACTGATACATGGCCTCTCTAAGGCTCTCAAGCCCGAGACAACACTTCCAGGTGCAAGGATCACCTCGAACATGTGTCTAAAACACCACCAAGGATGTCACCACTCATCCAAGGTTCAAACAAGATGGCCATCTCTCTCTCTCCTCTAGCTGATGCTAAGAGAGAGAAGGAACACTCCAGAGGTGGCAAGTTTCCATATCAACCCATACTCTGGGTAAATTGCGATTTGCACCAAACCTCTCCACAAAACACAAGTATCAAGCTCAAATAAGGCACTCAAGATTCCAACATGCCCTAATTACCTCTTAGATGATTAGAGCAAGGTGATAAGCAACATACTTAAGAAAAACAAATAGGGTTAGCCCAAAACTCAAGTTAGGGTCCTTACAGTGCCACCCTCATGCACCTCCTAAGCTTGATGGAGTCCTAAAGGGTATGTTAACTAGATGCTCTGGCGTGTAATGCAGAGGACCCTCAGGAGATATAAACATCTCCTCTATTATCGCGGCTTCATTATGATTTTCCCCTCTTACAAGTTTATTTTGCTTGTTGTAGTCGTCATCTCCTAGGGTGTTGCTAAAAAAACTATTATTTGACACTACTATTTTCGGCCATCAAGGTTGATCTTTGGCGAGATCGGGTGAAGTATGGGCTCCTTGACCTTCTTCTCATATCCTGGAATTCAAATTAGTGGGACCCAAAATTATGGTATAATATTATACGAGAAGATACTTTATGATTATAGATAGTTCTTTCCACACACATTATATCAGACAAGAAATCAAGAATATATCTCCTTTTATCTAGAAAGTTCATAAAAATGGTTCTCTTTGATTCTTGCAATCTTCTCATTTCAAAATCCAACTACGATAGTATCTTCTTTTATTATCGACTTTTAGGTGAAGACAACTACCCTAGATTGCGTGACATAGAGGAGTTTATTCCCTTTTGGTGTGATATGTACTTGCTAATGGCATGGCTGAAAGAAAAAAGTATAGACGGTGGTCACGATGTTTCTTAGAGAAGATTTCAAAGAAAATTATACAAAAAAGGGTTGAAGGTGGGGATTCTAGTGGTTGATCAAGCTTAAGGTATCCCTTGTTGGGCCAATTACTATTCTCAATCAATCATTTTTCTTCTGTATGACATCCTTATCCACTAGAGTTTCCAAAATGAAATCCTTGACGACATCCATGTCACCATAGTTTCCTCGTAGTTTGAGGTATTTCTCCTTGGGGTCTTTGCCCTTCACAAGTGACAAGAGGTCAACAAGGAGGGTGACTAAGATTGA
Source organism: Alisma plantago-aquatica (assembly GCA_963693085.1). Lineage (NCBI taxonomy): Eukaryota > Viridiplantae > Streptophyta > Magnoliopsida > Alismatales > Alismataceae > Alisma > Alisma plantago-aquatica. The sequence continues at coordinate 182,556,986 of OY856415.1, forward strand.
CATTTCCCTATAAGATTACATGGTTGATTGTGGGTTGTGGTCCCCTTTTAGTTCATACAAGTGATGCCTAACTCGATGTTGAGGAACTCTCTCGCTCGACTGGGGTTTTTAAGGCAGGGCTCCTTTTTGGTCAAAAAGAAGGTGTTTGTTCTTTTTAGACTCTGTTTAGTAGGTAGAATTCAGTTTTTGAATATATGACTCTAAAAATTAATTGATCCTTTCGACAAGGTGGTTTATTTTTGAAATATTTATTTTTCTTTAGAAAGATTGGTGGTTTATGAAAGGATTGTTAATCTTTAAGAAGGCCATTTCCTGTTGAAAAGACAATACTGCTTGAAAAGATTTGTTTGATTTTTGAAAGGATCGTTAATCTTTCAAAATAGTGTTCGATTTGAAAAGTTTGTTAATCTTTGAAAAGATTGTTTGATTTGAAAAGACTGTTAATCTTTGAAGAGATTGTTTGATATGAAAAGATTGCTAAATTTTTTAAAGATTATTTTATTTGAAAATAATGTTAACCTTTGAAAAGATTATCAGAATTGAAAAGATTTATAGCCTTTTAAAAGATAGTTTGATTCAAAAATATTGTTAATCTTTGAAAGAATTGTTTGACTTGAAAAAGATTGTTAAGTTTTCAAAAGATTGTTTGATTTGAAGAGATTATTAACTTCTTAGAAGATTGTTCAACCTACACACAGAAGGGTTAGCAATAATAACAAACATTCTCAGCAGCCAAAGCAAGATTTATGTACCGGAAGTAAATGACCCTCCCCTTTTAGTCCTCGAGTTTAGATCAACATTACGTCCTTGATGGGATGATTTTGAGTCGCATTTATAGACTTGTTTTACTTGCGATTTATGTGTTTATTGGTCATTTTGGTGGTTAATATTGCATAATTCACTTACTTTAGTCTATGATCCTTCTCAGTGTCAAATATCTCTTATTTGTTTTGAGCATAAATGATTACAATAATAGGTTTTATCTCGTCTTATGTGGTTTTGTTTTGCAATTTCAGGAAAAACACATATCTGCAGCTGTCGATACCATCGACAGCTATCGATACTATCGACACAACCATAGGCAGCCAGCCGCAAGGAGCAGCGCAGAGTCGATACCATCGACTGGGAAGTCGATGGTAGTGATGTACCATCAGGTTGCTGGCGAGCAGGCAGTCGATACTATCGACACCAAAGTCGATACTATCGACACATGTAGCTTCAGCGATGGAAAAGGGATAAAACCGACGCCTAAGGGTGTCGATACCATCGACCCGAGTCGATGGTATCGAGTCAGCATCAGGCGGGACGACAGAAATGAAATAAGGCTTGCCGATATCGCAAGGAGTCGATACCATCGACCCGCGTCGATGGTATCGACGCTGTCAGATCAAAGTTTGTTTCAGATCGACTCTAATCCGACGGCTGTGATATTTTTGCAACCTAACTCGGTGATTATACCTAATGACGGAGGCCAGAAGGAGGGGATCACGTCATTAGCCATTGCACACGTCACGAGAAGGTGTGGAGAGAAGAACGGAGCCCAGAAGCACGCCCCATCTTTTCCGGAAGCCGAAGAAGATGTTTTCCACCACCGAAAGGTTGTAGATCGCGCACTCTACGCCGAGGAACAATTGGATCTTCTCCGTTCATGGGTTTGATCACTTATTCACGTTTTTCTCCATGTTTCTCCTTTCTTCAACCATGTTTTTCTCTGAGATGAATATGCGAGGCTAATTTTCTTTGTCTTTAGGATCGGGAGTAGCCTGGGGAAGCATTGTATGACATTTTTATCATAGTGATTCATAATTTATCTCTTAAATCCGTGGTATGATTTCATTTTCTCAATTATATTGTTATGCTTGATCACCATAATAATAATATAATGCCTCTAATTACTTTGAAAGAAGAATTAATGGTTGAAAATAGATGAAATTCACATTAATTAACAAATCCCTTGAACAAGGTGATGTACGGTTAATGGTGGAAACCCAGAGGTCGATTCTAATGCACCTAGTTTAGGGTATAGGTTACTACGATGGTGGAACCGACCTAGACATAGGTAGTGAATTTTACCACGATAGTGGACAATTATGACTACAGGACACTATCTGGATTGAGAGATGAACCTGAATAATTATATGGAAATTCATACAATAAAAACCCGCGGTGAAACCGCAATCCTAAAGATCTCCATTTGAATTGATTAAACTAAACACTTAATCGATTGCCTTGTTTTATTTTATTTTCTTTTATTTCACAATAACTCTCATAACCTTTTTATTGGTCTAGCTGATTGCGAGTAGTTAGTAGTAGTCTACCGATAATTTAGTGTCCCTGAGTTCGACTCGGGCCTCACAAGGGCCTGTACTAATTGACGCGTGCACTTGCATTCTACGCACGGTAAAATCGTGTCAAGTTTTTGGTGCCATTGTCGGGGACACGGCAATTGTCGGCACTACGAGTGCTGTAAGTGGCCATTCTAGGCCACTTTTTCTTTTTATTATTTTGTAATCATTTTTTGAAATTCATAGTTTATCTTTCATATTTTGTAATCGTCTAGCACGGTACTGAACTGAAATTACCATCTTGCAGGTACTGGTGTATGGTGAGGACGCGTAGCACTGACTACACGCAGCAATCACCAGAGGTTCCACAGCCGGGACCTGACGACGAGGAAAACAACGTTCAACCCCAACTGGAAGATATAGATTCGGATTCTGAACCAGAAGCAATGGCAGAACAACAGACAATATGGGAGAAGATAAAGGCTTCTTCCTCATCAGCATCAAAGGGGCCAATAAAGAAGCAGGCAGTCAACATTCTGACTTATAAGATTGATCATGCATTAATAAATTTGGTCAAATCGAATGCATTTCACAGGCATAAAAATGAATATTCGGTGACTCATATAAGCCAATTCGTGGAGAATTGTGACATGATGAAAATTGACAGGTTTCCACAAGAGACGCTCTACCTGAAGCTGTTCCCGAGTTCTCTGGCGGGAAATGCACGAGAATGGCTACATAATCTTGATGATCAGTATGTGGAATCATGGAACCACATGGTAGAAGTGCTCTTTGAAAGATTCTTTCCGCCCGAGAAGACAAATGATATGATCAGAAAAATTCATAATTTTAGTCAGAAAGCAGGAGAGACTTACTCCGAGACCTGGGAACGGTTTCAGATCATGCTAAGGAGGTGCTCACATCATGGATTGGACAAGGAGAAGTAGGTAAAAATCTTCTATTTTACTCTTTTCGAGCATGATAGAAGTAACTTAGACTCCGCAAGTTCAGGTTTCTTCTTAAACAACACAGGAATGAGGTGTTGGGAAATTTTGAAGAACATGGCCAAGAAGCAATCCTGGGGCAACAGAGATGACGTAGAGCATGTTCGGGCTGCAGGAGAGTCAAAGGCCATCAAAGATATAAATGAGAAGATGGACCTTCTAGCAAAGAAACTGCTTGCGAAAGAAGATATTGAATCTGAGGATGAAGCTCAAGTGAAATTTATGCAACAACAGGGCTATAGAAACAATGATTATGTTTGGAGGAAGGATAGGAAATTCTCATGGAAAGAACCAAACAACTTCTTACAAGATCCAGATGCAAAGCCATAATCAACGACTCAGGATAAAAGCACCGCGTTGCTTAGTCAAGTGGTGCAAAAAAATCAAGAGATGATGAGTATGTTCAGCAAGCAGTTGCAGTCCCAGGGTGAGATCTTGACTAAATTTGGGAAGACTTTACAAAGCCATGGAGCGTAGATGAGGGCATTAGAGACGACTGTGACCCAAATTTCCAACGAAGTGGCGGCCATGAAGCATGCCAATCAACAAAGACAGGCTGGAAATGCAGAGGTTGTTCAAGCACATCATCAAGTAAAGTACATATTTGTGATCACTAAGGCAGAGCCCCCGGTGGTGGAGGTCCAGGACAGAAGCAAAATGATTTTTGATACAGAGGCTATACCAAGAATACCATATCCTTGCAGTCATTATGGACTACCGGGCGGATATTGTCCATTCAGAAAAACCCACCAAGAGCACATTGCGGCCGCACCCGCACCTAGGCAAGAAGAGCAGGTGAAGGCCATGCGTCATGGTGAAGCTACAGTCACTGAGAGAGAGGAGTTACCGCAAGTTACAGATGTTGTAAATAATGTGCCAGAGCCTACGCTAGAGGGTTACATTGCAGCAAGCTTAGGGGAGGAGACCCCAAAAAGCCCATATGTGCCACCTCATAAGCGTATTAATGAGGCAGTTGTGTCTTTTCCGGATAATCAAAGGCCGAAGAAAGAGCATCGACACTATAGGAAATTCTTGGAGATGTTTAGAAAGCTCCATATTAATATTCCGCTAGTGGAAATGATAGAGAAGATTCCAGCATACGGGCGGTTTATTAAGGATATCATCACTAAGAAAAGGCAGATCAAAGACACAGATGTATGCCGGGTAAATGAGATGGTGAGCTCAATCATCCATGGGAGTTTCCGATAAAAGAAGAAAGATCCCATGTTCCATAGGCGGCCAACATTTTCCATAAGCACAGTGTGACTCAGGGGGCAACATTAATCTTATGTCACTATCCACATTTCAAAAGTTGGGTTTGAAGGAACTAAAGAAGTCTGCTATGACCATTGAGTTGGTGGATGGGTCCATTGTAAAGCCACACGGAGTGTGTGAGGATGTACTCGTCAGAGTCGACAGGTTTATCTTTCCGGTCGATTTCATTGTTATGGACATGCCGCAACTCAAAGGTTGCGAGATGCTATTAGGAAGGCTGTTTCAAGTGACGGCCGATGTTGTCACTGCCATCAGGAGAGGTACTTTGACATTGGGGATTGGCCAGGATCGAGTTGAGTTCAAACTGCCGAGTGATCCCCTAGGAACACTCTCCGAAGTTCCAAGTTGATGAGCTTGATTTCGTCTAGCCTAAGACGTTAAATAAGGGCGCTTGTTGGGAGGCAACCCAACCATTGGTAGTTTCGTTTAGTTTCTGTCACATTTGTAAGTTAGTTTGGTTCGATTTGTATTTAGTGTAAAAATGATACCATGATCATTTGTTCAGTGTGCAGGCCTAAGGCAGGGTCGATACCATCGACCCTTGCGTCGATGGTATCGACATGGGTACAGTTAGGCGAATGCAAAAAGTTCTCTGCGTCGATACTATCTATGGCCTCGTCGATGGTATCGACCTACCATCAGTAACGCCGAGGAAATTACCAGAATGTGGTCGATAGTATCGACATGGATGTCGATACTCGCAAGATCCCTGAAGATATTCAGACAAAATTTGTCTCAGTGAAGTCGATACCATCGACGGGCCTGTCGATGGTATCAACCCAGTTACAGGCAGGAAGCGGCAGCCAGACCTCACGAGGGTGTTTGCCCTAAGAAGAGTCGATACTATCAACTCGCGTCGATAGTATCGACGCGACATGTCACCGATCCGCGAGAGGAAATCAACGACAATTGCTACATCAAGAGAATCAATCCGTGGGATGGGTCGATACCATCGACACCCGTCGATGGTATCGATGCGTCATGATTCGAGCCCCCACATCTGGCTATCGACAACTGTCGATACTAGCGGAAGACCGGATTGTGCTATATGAGTCGATACCATCGACCCGCGTCGATGGTATCGATGGGTGCACAGCAACGACGGTCGTGGTTATAAAAGAGAGGGATGGTTGTCATATGACGTCACACCTTTAGAGCCTTTTCCCTCCACTTGTGTCGTGTGTATTGTTATGCGACCGGAGCCCGGCTACGAGCATCCAAGGAGCGCGATCTTCCCCGAGCCTTCACCAAGCAGAGATTGTCTTCTCCGACCTTCACCAAGCTCCATCTTCTATTCCTTCTTTCTCGGCGACAATGGTGTGTACACCCGATGCATCTTCTTCACGGACGGCTCCTATGGAGATCCCCGAGTTCATTCTGCCACCTACTACATCGATTCCTCGTCCGAGGATTGTCCATCCTTCTGTGGAGGTCCAGAAGGTCTACGAGGAACTGATGAAGAGAAAGATCGAGCCCACGTGCTATGTTGATCGGGCGATGGTCCGTGAGTTGGGGTTCGAGGCCAACCTCGCCTACATCTTGAAGGGGCAGGCGAGACACACCACCAGGAGGACCGACGAGTTGGAGTACCACACAGATAGCCAACCATTCTTCAGCGAGTGGCCGACTTACAAGGAACTCATGGCGGAGTTCATGGCATCATTGGACATCAATGTGGTTCCCAATGACTTGATCGCCACCGATAGAGAGTGGAGGAAAGGGAGGGTGTCATTCAGACTCTACAACAACAACTACACCCTCACTCTCACCCAGTTCAATTCAGTTTATAACTGGTATCATGATAACTACCATCACCGGCGGCCAGACAACCGGACGGACTACAACGCTATCTTCGCCCAGCTGGTGACTGCGCCCCCTGGCAAATTTGTGAGCTACCACAATGTTGCAGTTGCTGATTTCGAGCATCCGTTTGTGCGGATTCTGCACTGCATGCTCTGCACCACGCTATTTGCTCGTGGCGACTTGTCTCTTAGCAAATTCCAAGAGAGGGATTGGTTCTTCCTGCACAAACTACTGAAGCGTGAGGAGTGCAACTGGGGCGCGTTCTTCTTGACGCGCATGTTGGCCGTGAAGAGGAGTACGCGGAAGGATCATATCCACTTTGGATGGCTCATCACCCTATTGGCCCTCTACCTTGGGTTAGATTTCTCCCAGCTTACTCCCCTTTCTAACAGGAGCAAGGTCAACCTCCAGCATCTGCACCGCTCCAACCTCCTCCTACTTCGTGATCGCTTGGTGTATGCACACTGCCATGTTAATCACGCATATCAAGAGTGTTCACTTCCAGACCCCGTCTTCAACATAGAATGAGCTCAGCATTTTTGATGGCCTGTCATTGCCATCGACGACTCCGATGAAGACGGTGGTGATGATGACAACAATGATGAAGGTGACGAGCATGAAGAGGAGGAGGAGGCTTTCACTCCTCTTCGGGCACGAGTAGCACCCAGGAAGCGCCCCCGCATGCATCCGGGTGCATCTTCATCTTCACAGCCTCCGTCGCCTCAGCCCTCTTATCACGGAGAGGATGCCTACTCCATGCAAGGGATGTACTCAATGCTGCAGGAGATTCATCAGACACAGCAACAACATACAACTTCATACGCTGGTATTCAGGATACAACAAACCGGCTGTTAGATAACCAGAGGGCCGTTTTTGAGAATGAGCGCCTCCTCCTCGACAACCAACATAACATCCATGACAGGTTGCACAGGATGGAGATGCAGCAACATCCCTTCTATGACAATTACTGGAGCCAAAATTATTTTGGGGGGTATCCACAACCTCCACCAATGCCCCAGTATGATCCGAGCTTCCAGGGGAAATACCCATCTTGGGACCCCACGGCTCCACAGTACCCGCCTCCTCTTGAAGAATGATCAATATCATTGTTCCACCTTTTAAGGTTGTTTTTGACTATGAGGCCATAGTCGAATTCAAGCTTGGGGGGGGGAGTTGGAACAACTCTATCCTTTATTTTTCCCAGTTTTTAGTTTTTATCGTTTTGTCTTTTGTCATTTATTTCTTGTAGTTCTTAGTTTGTTTGTAGGATCCACACTCTATCTAGTGTAATTGCGGATGTCTAAAGTCATGTGTCATCTTGTTGCCTGTACATGGGAATCAGGGGCAAATTTGAAAATTTTTAGTGCTTTTGCAAGCTTGGGTTGTTTAACTTTGAGCACATAACTTAAGGAAATAATTGGGTTGGTCAACTCTAAAATAGGAAATCACAACTGTACATTCCTATGGTTCATGAAAAGTGGACGGAACTGGTTGTTTGAGCCTAAACTGACCAAATGATAATGAGACTTTAATTTAAAATAAGAGAGAGAAACCTCTTAATTACTACACAGGTCAGTAAGGAGGGACACATAATAATTTCCAAAGGTTCAGCCAATTAGTCTTGTGATCTATCCACCCCATTGTTCTCATACTCCACCTTAAGAACTGGAAGTACATTACGGTTTTAATCTCTTTGATTGCATCCCATGTAGGTAGGTAGGTTTTGCATTGCAACTATTTTCACATATTTTGCATGAAAATAAAAAAAATAGACTAGTTATACATGCACATTATCCTTAAGTGCATGTCATTTAGTTGCATAATTATCATTTTGTAGCTGCATTCACATTTTTGTGCATATAGTACATCATGCATCTTATGTCTTCTGAAACATTAAGGGTGATGAACTTGTTCCACACCTTCTGAATGCTTCAAATGTATAAGTTATGCAGCAACAAGTGAGCCCGACAAATGATTCATTGTCAGCTATGAAAATAAGGGCTTGGAAAAAATAATAAGAAAAAAAAGAAGGTTTGAAAAAAAAAGAGTAAAAAAAAAGAGTGTGGTGAAGCAAGTAGGAATGAGAGGGAGAAAGGAACATGTTCTCACTTGTATATCAAGAAGAATAAGTACATGATGTAGTTCTCTTAGATATTCCATCTCACCTTGAGACAGAATGATAGTGCATGCATCATTCCACCCAAATGTAGGCATTAGGGCATTTTCATTTGCATATGCATCATCTAGGTCATTATTGTTTTTATGCATGTTAAAACTGTATAATGCTTCCATTTCTTCCACTAGCCACCCATTTCATTCACCTGTTGCTTGAATTGGTAGGCCACCATGATTTTTCTCCTCACTCATTAATACCAGGAGAGCTGCTTCCATGTAGATGGTAATTAGGGCGAGCAACGTAGAATAGAAGATCACAAGATGCACCGAGTCTGGACCGGAGGATTTTTATTATGTTAACTGCCTTATATGATAGGGTTCATCAATTTTGAGGTAGATATCTTTTATGGATGATTACTGTCGCCTTTAGGGTAATTATCATTCCGTGGTTAGTGAGGGCCAGAATGTGAATGTCTGGCGGGAATCATATGGTGATGTTTGTTGTGATAATCTGTTCTCTAGTTGACCCTCACAATTCTATTCTAAAGTTTAGTTGCTCGAGGATGAGCAATGTTCAAGCTTAGGGGAGTTTGATGCGATGATTTTGAGTCGCATTTATAGACTTGTTTTACTTGCGTTTTATGTGTTTATTGGTCATTTTGGTGGTTAATATTGCATAATTCACTTACTTTAGTCTATGATCCTTCTCAGTGTCAAATCTCTCTTATTTTATTATTTTGAGCATAAATGATTACAATAATAGGTTTTATCTCGGCTTATGTGGTTTTGTTTTGCAATTTTAGGAAAAACACATATATGCAGTTGTCGATACCATCGACAGCTATCGATACTATCGACACAACCACAGGCAGCCAGTCGCAAGGAGCAGCGCAGAGTCGATACTATCGACTGGGAAGTCGATGGTAGCGACGTACCATCAGGTTGCTGGCGAGAAGCCAGTCGATACTATCGACACCAAAGTCGATACTATCGACACGTGTAGCTTTAGCGACGGAAAAGGGATAAAACCGATGCTTAAGGGTGTCGATACCACCGACCCGAGTCGATGGTATCGAGCGAACATCAGGTGGGACGACATAAATGAAAGAAGGCTTGCCGATATCGCGAGGGGTTGATACCATCGACGCCGTCAGATCAAAGTTTATTTCTGATCGACTCTAATCCGACGGTTGTGATATTTTTGCAACCTAACTCAGTGATTATACCTAATTACGGAGGCCAGGAGGAGGGGATCACGTCATTAGATGCTGCACACGTCCCAAGAAGGTGTGGAGAGAAGAACGGATCCCAGAAGCATGCCCCAGCCATTCCGAAAGCTAAAGAAGATGTTTTGCACCGCTGAAAGGCTGTAGATCGCGCACTCTACGTCGAGGAACGATTGGATCTTCTTCGTTCAGGGGTTTCATCACTTATTCACGTTTTTCTCCATGTTTCCCCTTTCTTCAACCATGTTTTGCTCTGAGATGAACATGCGGGGCTAATCCCCTTTGTCTTTAGGACCGGGAGTAGCCCGGGGAAGCATTGTATGACATTTTTATCAGTGATTCATAATTTATCTCTTAAATCCATGGTATGATTTCGTTTTCTCAATTATATTGTTATGCTTGATCACCATAATGATAATCAAATGCCTTTAATTACTTTGAAAGAAGAATTAACGGTTGAAAAGAGACGAAAATCACATTAATTAACAAATCCCTTGAACAAGGTGATGTACGATTAATGGTGGAAACCCATAGGTCGATTCTAATGCACCTAGTTTAGGGTATAGGGTACTACGATGGTGGAACCGACCTAGACATAGGTAGTGAATTGTACTATGACAGTGGACAATTCTGACTACAGGCCACTATCCGGATTGAGAGATGAACCTGAATAATTATATGGAAATTCATACAAAAAAAACCCGCGGTGAAACCGCAATCCTAAAGATCTCCATTTGAATTGATTAAACTAAACACTTAATTGATTGCCTTGTTTTATTTTATTTTCTTTTATTTTACAACAACTCTCATAACCTTTTTATTGGTCTAGCTGATTGCGAGTAGTTAGTAGTAGTCTACCGATAATTTAGTGTCCCTGAGTTCGACTCGGGCCTCACAAGGGCCTGTACTACATTGACGCGTGCACTTGCGTTCTACGCATGGTAAAATCGTGTCAGTCCTCGTTCAAACATGACCTGCATAAGAGGAGTTGCTCCTTATCTAAACTATGGGTAGATGACACTCATCAAAGGGCAACTCGTGTTCAACAGGTAAGGGTACTTATCCAAATGCACCTCATAACTACAATGGCTATATTTAGTCATAAGTGCTAGGAATGGGGTGTGTTCAAAGCCTTTGGATGTCCAGTTTAACACTACTCTGGTACCTTTAATAACACCTCACATCATTTATAGGGATCTAGCGTGAAGTCAGCATTTACTCTGTTACACACATGTTTGTAGGAATGTAGAGTGCAAGTGACGAGTTTTAGCATTTTTCAGAAGTAAGCCCATAAAGTATGAAAGGGAGTCATATGCAGATAAATCAAAAGTAACATATATTTGTTAAGAAAAATATAATTTTATTTTCTACATCTACTATTCAGCCGTTCTTTTTAGTTTTTTTTTGTATTTTTACTTTTTATATATTTTTATGTATTCTTAATTATAATTCAAATAAATAAGAAAGATGTTTGAAACCTATACTGCAGGAAGAAAAATGAGCATGAAACCCTAAATGGGAAGGATGTTGGAAACCCTAAACTAATAGAGAATGAAAAAAAGAACAAAAAAGAAAGAAAACTTCTTGAATTGACTGGAGACAAAGGGGCATGGGTGAGGTTGGCGGATAACCTAGCCCGGGAGCAGAGTCTGTTATATTAGAGGGATTTTCCGCACAACCCTATAAACCAACCAAAAATTAGAAAAAAGAAAAAAGAAGAAAATTAGGAAGGTAAAGACAAAATAGAGAAGAAAAAAACGAAATGGTCCCGAAGAAGCTTAATTTTCACACAATATAAAGGGAATCCCCATTCAAATCGTCTTGATGTCTCCCTTGGAGTCGCCAATTTGTCACACCATGTACTACAACAAGTATGAGTTTTAATTAGGGGCAGCTATGAGGGAAGAGAAGCCTTCAAAGTAAATATCTATTATGGAGGTATCCGTAGTAACCTACAAGGTCTTATCCTTCAACTAAGACATTAGAAGAAGAGTTAGGCTACACATAGTCCCCCTTATACCCGACCACCCACCCGTTTTTTGGGAAAATAGAGTTGCAGCATTTGCAGTTGTCTTTCTATTAATACTCATGCAAAGTCCATGCAAAGTCCATGCAATAATATGTCTCTCCACTCTTCTCTCCAGAGTATTAATACTCATGCAAAGTCCATGCAAAGTCCATGCAAAGTGTATTAATTCAGTTTTTCTCTTGTAATTATTCTCTCCCATTCTAATCCACCTACATGCATTCCCGTATTAGTACAGTACCTACGAAATCCAATAACAACATTGATCTGGAAGCATAAGTACAATACTTATGAAATCCAGTAGTAACATTTGTCATCTGGACATAAGTACAGTACCTACGGAACCCATGCAAAATAAGTACAATACTCACTTGTTAATTCCAACTCAGTTTTTTCAAACATAAGTACAGTACTTACCAAATTATAAAACCAAGCATAAGTACAGTACTTAACAAATTACAAAATCAAGCATAATTGTATAACTGGTCTGGAAGCATAAGTACAGTACCTACGGAATCCATGCAAAATAAGTACAGTACTCACTTGTTAATTCCAACTCAATTTTTTCAAACATAAGTACAATACTTACCAAATTATAAAACCAAGCATAAGTACAGTACTTAACAAATTATAAAATCAAGCATAATTGTATAACTGATTTGGAGGCATAAGTACAGTACCTACGGAATCCAATAACAACATTTTTTGCCTGTACATAATTTTTTTACAAAAATATAGTGCACATCTGTTCCATAATCAACTATAAAATGCATCTATAAGTATTGTACTCAATTATTAATTTCCAACCCAGTTTGTCAAATATAAGTACAATACCTCTCAAATTCATTTGTAAATGTATATGTATTTATTGTACGTACAGTACTTACGTAATCTACAGTGAGGATAAATATGCAATAGATTTTTTTTGTAAGTTATAGTTGATTGATATCTGCCATTTGCATGACAGTTGCATGGAGTAGGTGGCGAGATAATTATTTCATGCATCCTTTTTGCATTTAAATATATGTATAATCACTGCTGCAGACATCCATTTAATTGTGCATGCGGCAGCAGAGGTTAATGTGTGTGGCAGTGGCTGGCGCAGCAGCAGGAGGAATACGGCAGTTGATGATTCCCGATGGACCGGGTATGTGGCCGGGTATATGGGGTACTATGCGTAGAATATTTCTTAGAAGAATACCTAAGTTCTTTGTAACCACCTTTCCTTCATAAATGAAGTACAAATTTCAATAGGCCATGACAACTATTTTAGCATGCTTCCCTCCTTTGTTCCCTCCAAAGCCCGCCAGTAATTCAGCGTTTCATTTTTTTAGCATAAACAACCTGTTATGGGACTCAAATCTTCTGTGCACACATTCGGTCCCTCCCTCTGTCCCATGCAATCTGATCCGCCAAGTTCTCATATTCCAATCTGGAAAATGCCGGCTATATAATAAATGGAGCGCTGTGATCTACGGGAGATAGAGGCAGAGAGAGAACCGTTTGCTCTCCCTGTTATGAGCCCCACGAGTCAGCAACCAGTGAAACTCTACTGCGCCATGACGTTCATGACTCCCGTGATGGCGCTTTCTCCCGTGAGTCTCGTGCCGGCTGGCAGATCGAGAGATAGACAGACGATCATCTCTACGCGCTCTCTCTCTCTCTCTCGCAAGACTGTGATTGCCAAACCAGCAATCCACCGACCGCTCCGTCTCTCTCTCCTGTGCTGGATATGGGGACCAACCAATGGTCAAGTTTTATATGAAATTTCAATGTTTTTCCAGTTTCAATGGAACAAGTTTCCGGGAGAGGTTGTACCAGGATTTGAAAGAAACCGAATGCGGAGTAGAGCTGGCTCTTTGTAAATAGTCAAAGCCGGAGGTGTGGCCGAGGTGGATCGTAAATGGGTTCTATTTTGGGATGGAACGTGGTCCCGATACTGTACACAACGAGTGCGGTGACAGATGAATGGGAGTGAGATCTCCGGAAATAAGATTACCAGTGATTTCTTTGTATCCACAAAGAAAATTGAGACTTGGGCCCACAGTACGTTTGGGTGGGTAATCGCAGCCTGCAGGGCATGTTGCTGCTCTCTGAAACTCCAATTGCTGGACAGCTTAATTGATGGCTAGCGGATTTGCTGTGTACCCGGTTTATACAGGAGCTCTTATTGCAAATAACAACACGTTTAGATAAAGTTTTATCAAAACTGGTAATATCTATCTGCATTTATCCACCGACGGTGAGGATTTCGGAAGTAGTGTACTCCTGCCAATAGCAGGAGTAGCAAATACCCGCTCTGATTGATGACCCCCACATTACAGCATGGTGATGGCGTAGGCCATGGGAGGCCGACTTGACGTGGTCCCCGACGTCGTAGTATCCACCGTCGGAACAAGGGAAGGTCGAGAGTGAAGAAGTAAAATGTGTAGTTCACAATCGTGTGGTTTGTTAAAATTAAAAGGTTATGCACATGCCTGTCCTCCGTATCACCCGCAGGATATCTCACCCACAGCCTCCCGAACATTGTAAAACAATAACGAATTAGTTCCCCATGGTGGCCCGAACCACTAGATATTTTTCAATGCTTTTAAATACTCATTATAGCTAATGGCAACCGGAAAAGATCATCCTAGCTTCTCGACGCACTATGTGTATATCTCTTCTTCTTAATTACTCTGGTTCTCCTTTGCATGATGTTGCATCGTCTGCCATGGCTAGTGTCTCTATTCCATAGTCCACAGTCCACCGTGGCCACCTGTACTGCAGAATGCCGGCAGTCAACCCGGCATCAGAGGGACTTCCGTGAACGGAGGTGGGTTTCGTTGAGGTAGTACTGGAGGGTATGGCCGCGACGATTACGGTGGTGGCATAGGGAACGCCTTGAAGGTTAGTCTAGTGGTGATGACAGTGGAGACCGAAGCAGGTCCGCTGTGGAAACGGCGGCGGGTATAATCGCGAACAGTTACGGCAGCAGAAAACAGAGCGCCTTGAAGGGTGCAGTCTAGGGCCCGTTTGGTTGCGTAGAAAACCAACGCAACACGTTCATTTTCCACATTTTTACCAACTGCAGCCGTTTGGGTGTAAGTACTTATAAGACGGACTAGGAAAAGCAAACTCAAGCTGGAAAAAATTTGAGAGCAAATTGATGAAAAACAACTGCGCCACTTTTGGGTGCGGTCCGTTTCCCCACCCCCTCCCTCATAAATGTCAGTTCTCCGATGAAAGCTACTATATGGTTTTGTACACAAGACCAACTGATGCTCCTAAAAACTACGTTCAAACAAATGAAAACAATCGAACGTGATGTAAATAAACTTCACGCAACCAAATACAAGCATCTGTTTTTCATTTCCTGTTTCTGCATTCCTGATTAACAAATGAATTACACAGAACCAGACGAGGCCCTAGTGGTGACGGCGGTGGAAACATCGACGTGGGTGTCAGGGCTAGTATGGGGTAATGGTTATGGCGGTGATGGAGGGGGCAGTACCAGATGAGGGCAGGTACCATAGTGTGTTCATTGTTGGTGGCAATGCTTTGCACTTCCTGCTATCTAGTGCGATTTCAACATGAATCCCCTAGCGGGATAGTTTTGGACTTTCCACTTTCGTCCGCACCATCAATACGATTTTTCTTTCCAATCAAATCATCTTAGGGAAGGATCCTTTAAACCAAATTATGGTATGGGTTCGGGTGGTTCCGTTTGGGTGACGGGTTTATGTATGTTTTCTGTCGTGCCTATCTTGTAGTGAATATAGTGTTTAGAATAGGAAAATGATCTGGCACATGCATAATTAGATTTGGAATTGACTAGGAGTTGGTTTGTGCTGTCAATTTTAATAGGAGTCAAATCTAAAAGGGGAAAGAAAATGGTTTCCTATGTGCAACATGGAGTTGAAGTGTTACTTGGACTAAGACTTGGATAAGGATTCCTACTTGCAACCACATACATGAAGATCTATAAATAGAGGCACTGAGGGAGGCCATTGAGACATCCCACCGGTTGAGGTGTGATCCCTCCATTTGATTGTTGGTGTCTTTTGTGGTAGAAGAGTCGGAGAACAATAACAACTGGAAAAACTCTTTTAGTTGAATAAGAGAGGATCAGCGACATTGTCTTGAAGAAAAATAGCGACTGATAGTCGGTGACACATTTGATGCACTGACAAAACATCTCTCTTAGTTGATAAGAGAGGGCCAGTGACTTTGCCTTGAACCAAAGTAGCGGTTGGTGGTTGCAGACGTAGTGTTACCGTAAGGAAAACAATATGATCCGATCAGAGTTCACAGTAGCATCTAGCAGTCACCATCAACGACAATGACCTCGTGAGGAGATCAAGTAAAGAGGGAGGTTTGCACACTTGAGTGTGATTCTCTTCTTCCGCATCATTGTTCTCGTATGGGGAGAGCTACCTGGATTTAGTGGTGATTAAATCCGGGTGGTGTGAGTTATAATCTTAATTACATAGTGCTTGTTGGCTGGTATTGCCCCGTGGTTTTTCTCTCCTTGTCTTGGGGAGTATTTTCCACATTAAATCTGCTATTCTTTGGATTTATATGCTTGTCGATAACACTTCCGTAATAAGTTTTCATCACATTCGGGACCGTATTGGTACAACATACCCAACAAGTGGTGTCAGAGTGCAGGCTACATATATTGGTCTAGATGAAGGAGGAAGATGTAATGATGATAAAGTTGACAATTACAAATTGGTAGATTCGAAAACCCAAGATGAAGGATTTTCTATATTGCAAAGATATGTACTATCCGATAGATGGACAAAAGACAGAGAGTATTTCTGATCCATACTAGAAGAAATTAATCTGGAAGACTGTTGGAATAGCTCAAAAGTGGCTCAATATTTCTGTGTTCCATCACATCTCAGAAGAGACCAATGTCAAAGATCTGTGGGAGAAGTTCAAGAAGTTATATGAGTGAAATATTGTCACAAATAAAGCTTTCTTGATAATAAAGTTGGTAAACCTCAAGTATCGGGACGGTACAAGCATCACCGAGCATATAAATGAATCTCAAAGCCCTATAAATCAACTGGGGTCCATGAAGATGGTTCTTGATGATGAACTCTAGGATTTACTTCTTGTGGGATCATTACCTAATAGTAGGGAGACGCTCGTAGTGACAGTCAGCAATTTTGCATAGGAAGGCAAGTTGACACTTGACGAGGTGAAAAACAGTCTACTGAATAGAGAGACTCAACGACGAGCATCAGGAGACAGTGGATCAGAGGTGCAATTCACAAAGAGAAGAGGTGTTGGTAGAGAGAGAGACTGTGACAGATCTAAGAGTCACAGTGAGTCTCAGAATCATGATAAGTCTCGTGGTAGATTCAAGTCAATGAGTAGTAGAGAGTGCTTCTATTGCGGCAAGACATGTCATTTCAAAAGGGATTGTAAAGTTTTAAAAAAGAAACATGGGTCTGAAGATTAAGATAAGCAAGATGACGACAAGAATATTATAGCGACATTCTCAAATGACAAGGATGATGAAGACAATGTGGTCTTAACAGTCCAAGTGCAATGTTTGCATGCTAAGGATGATGATTCTGAGTGGGTGGTTCATACTACAGCTTCTTATCATGCTTCACCAAATAAGAAATTCTTTACTTCATACAGTAGGGGACACTTCGAGAGGGTGAACATGAGAAATCTCAGCTTCTCCAGAATTATTGGGATTGGAGACATTTGTGTTCAACAAGTGTCGGTTGCACGCTCACAATTAAGGATGTTCATCACGTTCCAGATTTGCGGCTGAGTTTGATATCTGGTTCATTCTTTGATAGAGAAGGTAGTCATCTAGATTTTGGTGGTGGGAAATACAAGATCATCAAAGGAGCTTTGGCTATTGTACAGGACAAATTGTGCCGCACATTATACAAGATCCAACTTAAGGTGCTCAAAGGAGGCCATATATATGCACTTGAGGATCACCCGACAAATCTATGGCACAGACGGTTGGGACACATGAGCGAGAGAAATGTTTGAATCTTTTATCAGAGCATAGATTGATTCCTTGTGGCAAGGACACTCGTCTCAGTTTATGTGATGCATGTTAGATAGGAAATCATCGACCTTTTTTTCTTTCAAGACAAGATCAAAAGTGAAGTCATTGCTTCTACATCTGGTTCATTCGGATTTTTGCGGTCTATGTGAGGTATCTTCACTAGGTGGAAATAGGTATTTTGTCACATTCATTGGTGATGCATATAGGAAGGTGTGGGCCTACTTACTAAACATCGGGGATCAGGTCTTGAAGTGTTTTCAGATATTTCATGCCATGGTGGAGCGAGAGACAGAGAAAAAGTTGAAGTTTCTTCACACAGATAATGGATGAGAGTACACCTCTAGGGAGTTCTAGGATTACTGCACACAACATAGAATACAACATGAAAGGACAGAGCCTGAAACATCACAACACAATGGTACAACTGAGAGGATGAATCGTACCAAAGTGGAGAAAGTTAGATGCATGTTGAAGACTACAAAGTTGCCAAAGACATTCTGTAGTGAGGCAATGTGTACCGAATGTTATCTGATTAATTGTTCTCCATCAGTTCCTTTTGGTTTTGGTACACCTGAGAAGGTATGGACTTGCAAGGATGCTTCTTATGCTCATTTGCGAGTATTTGGGTGCAATGCTTATGCACATGTTCCAAAGAAAAAGAGGCAAAAGTTGGATGATAAAGTAGTTTTGTGTGTCATTCTTGTCTATGGAGATCAGTAGTTTGGCTACAGGTTATGGGACCCTATGAAAATTCCATGAGAGGATACAAAGATGTGACAATATGTGAAGTCAAGTAGTTACAAATCCTGAGAGTGACAATATAGATCCTACAAGATCAAGTGACAGTTCCTCTGATGATGAGTATGAGGATACTTCAACTTCTTCACAGGTGTAGTCTTCAAATGATGAAGAAGAGCAGTAGGATCACCCTGACTACCAGAGTGACAGTACATCGGGTGTTCTGATTCTAGATGCACAAATGAGTGATTCAGTCTCACAGTCATAGATTTCTGGGCTGGGGGAGATAGATCATCACCAAGAAGAGTCCTCAGAGTAGTAGTTGAAGTGGTCTGACAGAGTTCTTCATCCTTCATCCAGATATCCGACATCTTAGAATATTCTCCTTACTAATAAGGGGGAGCCAAAGACTCATCATGAGGCACAAACTCATAGAGATGAAGCACAGTGACATCAGGCAATGCAGGAGGAGATACGTTTTTTGCAGAAGAATGATACCTATGAGCTTGTAGCACTTTCGAAGGGTCAGAGAGCACTAAAGATCAAGAGTGTTTACATGATGAAGAAAGAATGACAATGCAGTGGATGTTCAGCTATTACACACAGAGTGGAGGAGCATCATCAGACAGTTTCTGAACCTTGGTATAGAAGGATAGAAATAAGGTTTTCATCCAGGATGGCTCGACTTACTAGTCAGGGAGAGCCAGCAAAGCTCTAGGTATGGGCATGGAGAGAGAAGCAACATAGCAAGGATACTTCTTCTTAGTTGCTTAAGAACAAAGAGAAGTTAGGACAAGACTCCAGGAAGATGGATGAAAATGGTAGGATGATGACATGCTTGAAGATAATGGGCCCATCACATGTGGTGATGAGGTCCACAAACAACTCCAGATGATTGCTGAATATAATGTCTCCCTCATGGGTCAGAGGGAGATTTTGTTGGGAATAAGAAAAGGATCTGACCCATGCCTAATTGGATTTGGACTTGACTAGGGGTTGGCTTTTGCTACCAATCCCAATAGGATTCATATCTAAAAGGGGAAAGAAGATGGCTCCCTATGTGCAACATGAAGTTGGAGTAGGAATTGAACTACGATTCTTACTTGCAACCTCATGCACGGAGGCCTATAAATAGAGGCCCTAGGGGAGGACATCGAGACATCCCACAAGTTGAGGTGTGATCCTTCTAGTTGATTGTGGGTGGCTTCTGTAGTATAAGAGCCAGAGAACAAGAACAACTAGAGGAGCTCTCTTGTTTGAATAAGAGAGGGTGATCAAGTTTTCCTTAAAGTGAAGTAGTGACTGATAGTCAGTGACATATTGGGTGCACTGACAGAGCAACTCTCTTGGTTGATCAAAGAGCGCTAGTGTTTTTCCTTGAAATAAAGTAGTAGTTGGTGGTTACATACACAATGTTTCCATAGTGACAATAGTCCAACCCAGTCAATAGTCACAATGACATCTAGCCATCCCTAGCAATGACAACAGCCTTGTGAGGAGATCAAGCAAAGAGATAGGCTTGTATTCTTGGGTGTGATTCTCTTCTTCCTCATCTTTGTTCTCGTGTAGGGAGTGCTACCCGGATTTAGGGGTGATTGAATTCGGACGGTGTGAGTTGTACTCTTAGTTACATAGTGCTTGTTGGCCGGTATTACCTTGTGGTTGTTATCTCCTTGTCTTGGGAAGAGTTTTCCATGTTAAATATGGTATTTCTTCTATGAGTTTATACGATTGTCGACAACACTTCTACAACAAGTTTTCCTCACATCTGGGAACATATCGATACAACATCCTCAACATATAGAGTTATTCATAGGCATCTAGCACATGCTAATTTTCTGATCTAGGGAAACACCTTTAAAGTGTGTTTGAAGTTCTTCTTTGTAGAAGGACTTGTTTTGCTGCCAAAATCAATTTTTAAGTCGATCACCTTTGAGCATAGCAATGCTTGAAATTTTTAACTCCTCACCGTGATGTAGAGAAGGGATTAAATCTTTATACTTGAGAATATTCATGATGATTGGGTCTATTAGATTGAAAGCATGATCCTTCCACATTTATAGAACATATAGATTGAGGAACATGCTGGTTGACATTTCTTACAAGTTTTAGAAAAATCGATAGTGTTCCTCGATGAGTGGAAGGTCAGAACTAGGAAGTACGATTAGAAGACTTAAAGAACTAATTTGAGAATGTCGTTGGGATTTATAACAACAACTCATATAGTTTATTAGTGAATGAATCTCTTTGCATATTGAAAAGGAAAGAAAAGTGAACTTCAAATGTGGTATGCAAAATGTACTCATGACTCATAAAGTAGAAACACTACCAAAAGAGGATACTTGGGAGTGTAGTTTATAGGGTGTTCAATTTTTGGAGTCTTCTATCACAATGACAGCTGTGATATAATGATAGAGATTGGGAAATAGTTATAAATCCTTGACCGACAAAGAATATTTTAAGTACAAATAAACGATGTTAAAATGGGTATTTTCTTTAGTCAGATTTTTTTTTCAAATGAATATGACAGTTCTTATTGTGATATCATATAACAAAATGACATTCGAACATAGAAAATGAAATCAATCATAATAGAAACTATTGCATGCCCTACATCCCCACAATAGTAATACTTCTTTTCAAAGTCAACACATATTTCCTTTGGGGAAAGTAGCATGCAAGAGAAATGAATCTCAATAGACTGTTATAATCAAATTTTTAATATTCTAAATATTAACAGTATTAACATATAATTATACTTTCTTAGAGGTTATGTTGTTTGGTAACATGTTAATAATTAAAGGGATAGGAATGGGGAAAAAGCTAAAAATTTTATTTGTTACATGGGTACAAAGATGGGGAGGGAAAATTTCTTTACAAAAAGCACCCTATACAAGTATGGATCTTATTTATTTGAATAGTTTTTTCATGCATCCAAATAAATATTTGAGTCTTAAAAGAAACCTTTACTGACGTAGAGGTTATACATTGTCCATATTTTGACAATGACTCAACCATTCCATTCATATGTATCTAATATGTGTATTCAAGATTGATCTCAGGTGTTAGGTACATGAAAAGAATAAATTTACACAAGTCCTAGCTTGTCAAAGTTCAAGTCAAAAGCAATGCAAGTGTGCTAATTAGGAAATCCATTCAAATGACCTTAGAAGAATTTTGAATTCACTTGTATTGATGATATGACTTGTAACTAAGATGAGAAAATTATGTGGGACACTTAGTACCAAGTTTTAATCACTTTTTCACATCATTTGAAAATTGATCACAAACTGCTGATCGGTCGAGTTACAATCTCGATCGATCCCTTGGATCAATTTTTTGGAGAGTGCATCAGTCGAGTTGTGCATTCATAGAACTCTACCGATTGGGTTACAAACCAAATCTGATTTTAACTAATCGGTCAAGTTTCCCAGGACAAACTGGACCGATAGTTTGAAAATCAAGTTTGCCTTTTAGCCGATCGGTCGAGATACCTTTATTGAATCTTGACTGAATGTACTGTACGGAAAACACAGAAAAAGTGATTATAACCGTTGGTGACTTGTTTGGACACAAATAGATCTGTTGCCTTGTGTAAAAATGACTATAATTCGACCTTAAGTGTTCCCCAACTCAAAGGAGCACCCCCAACTATTCCAAGGTTGCTCATTCACTACACACAAGGTCCTTGCTATAGTTGAGTGTGCTACCACCTTCATTTCATGATTTTTGAGTGATTTAGGATTATTGTAAGAGAGCTACACCTTTGTGCATGTAAAGCTATCAATCTTCCACTACTCTCTATCCCGCTTCTTTGATGAAGAAAATCTAAAGCAAGCTCCATCTAGTGAAGAAGGAGCTGTAGCTGGTCCTCTTCAAGGTTGATGAAGAGGCGGTGATCTTCTCCAGTTCAAGGAGAAGGAAAAGGCTGAAGATCCAAGAGGAGAAGCAAAGTCCTTCAAGGAAGAAGACTTGAGCTTGAATGGATAAGCCCTAGGTGAAGGCTGAAGATTCAAGCTAAGTGGGTAAGTTCCTTGTTAAGGTGGAGATCTCCTTGTGGTTGGATGGGTAAGTCCTTTGGTGATATATTTTTGTAAGTCTCTGTGGTGATATAATAGAGAAAAGCACTTGCAAAGTCTTAGAGGTTGACCTCTCTAGGTAGTGGACTGACTCACTTCTAATTTAAAGTGTGGAACCACTCTACATCCCTTTGTCAAGTGTATGCTATCAATATCTCTCATCCTTGCTATGTTTGTTAGATAAGACTTCAAATTTCCATTAAGTTATTGCTCCTAATTGATATAATTTGAAGGTCTAATATGTTTTGTGAGAAATTTTGTAGCTCTATTCACCACCCCTCTAGAGCCCTTAGATCCAACAAGTGGTATCAGAGCTAAGGATCTTCTCCAACAATCTCTCACAAAATGAGAAGATGGGCGACAACCTACTTGGTTCACTCAATCTAGAGGGAGGCTTCTCCATGCGCCCTCCGATCTTTAATGGAACCAACTTCCTCTATTGGAAGAGAAGAATGTAGTTCTACATTCAAGGGATGAACTTTGCCATGTGGAAGGTGATGGTCACACCTTACAAAGAGCCAACCGGAGCTATTGCAACATGGAGTGAAGCTTCTCTCAAAGAAGCTCAACTAAATGCAAAGGCCATTAGCATCCTCTACGCAGCCCTCACTCCCACTGAGTTCAACAGGATCTCATCATGGGACACCGCCTATGAGATTTGGGACAAGATGTGCATCACATATGAAGGCACAAAGCAAGTCAAGGAGGCAAAGATCTACATGTTGGGCAGCCTCCTAGAAAACTTCAAGATGGGAAAGAAAGAAGGCATTGCAGAGATGTATTCAAGGCTGAATGTCATAGTTAATGGGCTGACTGCTTTGGGCACTCCTTTGGAAAGATGTGTCATCAAATCAAATATCTTGAGAACGCTTCCAAAGAGATGGGAGTCAAAGGTCACCTCCATTGAAGAAGTGAGGAGCCTAGGTGACATCCCTACTACAGAACTCATTGGCAATCTTCAAGCCCATGAGCCTAGACTTGACAAGAAAGAAGAAGAAGCAAGCAAGAAGAGAAGGAAGCCAAGAAGATCAAAAATAGTGCCTTCAAAGCACAAGTGGAGGTTGTCATCCTTCAACAACAACTTTCTTGTCAGACTTCCTCTCCCTCCTCTAATGAAGATGAAGGACTTAGTGAGCATGAAGCCAACTACATCAAGGGAAAGAACTTCAAGGGAAAGAAAGCCTCCTCCTCTACTCTGAGATTCTACAAGTGTGGTCAAAAGGGGAACTACAAGAGTGAATGCCCAAAGTCAAGAAAGTCTCACCACAAGGGCAGCTCAAGGAAAGAAGAGGATTACAAGAAGGAGAGCAAGCACAAGAGGAAGGACAAGATGGAAAAGAGACACAAGAATGCAACAAATGTAGCTTGGGAAGCTTCATCTTCAAGCAGATCTAGCTCCGAAGAAGATGGAGAGTGCCACCTTGCTCTCATGGCCTCAACAAGTGAAGACATTGGTGCAGTAAGTGGGGTAAGTGAGGTAAGATTGCATGAACTTCCAAAAGAAGCTATTATTGACATGATTTTTACTACCCATTCTTCTTTTGCTAAATATAAACCTAAAAGAAAATGGTTAGGAAAATCATTGATGATCTTTATGCTAAACTTGAAATTTTGGAATTGAATGAGAAAACCAATCTTGAGAGTATTGATAACTTGCAAGGGAAATAACTTGATCTTGAGCTCCAATACAATGGGATTGAAGTTGAGAATGGTTTCTACCTTAAGAACATTGAAAATCGTAAGGAAGAGAACCAAAATTACCTAAAATAACTTGAATTGCTTAAAACTGAAAATGCTGAATTTAAGTTGCTTATTGATGCTCATAGAGAAGAGAGATATACTTTTCTCAAAGAGATTCAAATGATAAAATCTGAAATTGCTAGGTTTCTTAGTCAAGTAAATGATTTGTCCTCTAGACCTTTGTTTCCTAGTATTAATGTTGCTACCATCTCTCTTGAAAAGGATTCATATCTTACTAAAGCTTTATGTCTTGAGGCTGATCTTGTGCATGCTAGGGATGATATTCTAGTTTATCTTCTACTATTGTTTCTTTGGATGATGGTAACCATATATTAAGAGCATCCCTATAGAAATTCCTCAAAGGGATGAACTCCCGAAATGAAATCATTGATCATTCTACCCAACGAAGTGGTACTAGTGGTTTGGGATTTGTAGGGGGAGCCTTAAAGGGCAAGAGCAAGGCCAAAGGTAAGAAAAAAAGCATGGATATCTCTTTCTTTATAGGAGAATCTTCGGGCACTAAGAATCCTATGGTTTGTTCTTATTGCAAATGTGATGACCATTATTCCACTTATTGTCCTTACAAGCCTAAGGGGACCAGCACAAAGATGAAATGGGTTCCCAAGCTAACTCTGGATCCTAAAGTTTGAGTTGGTAACCAACATTCTCCTTTCTTGTAGTGAAAAGATAGATGGATTGTTGATAGTGGTTGCACAAAGCGCATGACGGGTGATGTAAGCCATTTAAACAATTTCACAAAGAAGAAAGGAGGATATGTCACCTTTGGGGACAACAAGAAAGGTAAAGTTAAAAGTGAGGGTGATTTAGGTGAATCCTTATGCATCAAGAATGTTCTTTTTGTGGATGGCCTACATCACAATTTAATAAGTGTTAGTCAACTTTGTGATAATGGTTACCTTGTTCTATTTACTTCTTTTGAATGCTTGATTCTAGACTCCCTCACCTATCAAGTTATATATAAGGGAACTAGAAGTGGTAATCTTTATGTTATTGTTCTTAACTCTATTAAGTATGTGGTTGGTAGATTCCTAGTAGACAATTTGAATGATATTTCTCTTTGGCACCGCCGGCTTGGTCATGTAAATATGCATCAATTAAAGTAGTTGAGAAAAAAGGACTTAGTCAAGGGACTTCCTAAATTGGATTTTGAAAAGAATGAGAAATGCCAACCTTGTATACAAGTAAAGCAAGCCAAGTCCTCCTTCAAATCTAAAGGAGTACTTAGCACTAAGAGAGCTCTTGAGCCTCTTCATATTGATTTATTTGGACCAATGAGAACGCAATCACTTCGTGGTTCCAAGTATTTCCTTGTTATTGTCGATGATTTCTCTAGATATACTTGTACCTTCTTTCTCTTTTAAAGAGTGATACGCTTGATGTTTTTTCTAGTTTTTGCAAAAGTGTTGAGAATGAATCTTCTTTCCAGATTGTTTCCATCTATAGTGACCATGGGGGAGAATTTGAAAATGAGCTTTTTGAGAATTTTTGTCAAGAATCGAGTTATGCACACAACTTTTCTTCACCTCGAACAGCTCAACAAAATAGGGTTGTAGAGAGGAAGAATAGGTCTCTACAGGAGATGGCTAGGACCATGCTTCTTAAGTTTGGTACTCCTAAGAAGTTTTGGGCTGAAGCTGTCAGTACCTCTTATTATGTGCAAAATTGTGTTTTCACGCATCCATCGCTTAAGAAAAGCCCCTATGAACTATGGCATGGTAGAAAGCCTTCTATCAAGTATTTTCATGTTTTTGGATGTCCTTGTTTTGTTTTGAACCCAAACGATTCTCTTGACAAGTTTGATCCGGAATCGTATAAGGCTTTCTTTCTTGGATATAACACTACTAGCATGGCATATAGAGTTTATAATGTTGATCTTGCTAAAGTAGAAGAATCTATAAACGTAAATTTTATTGAGACTAACACCTATATTCCCAAAGGTATTGTTTCAAATGATGATGTTGCAGATGAAGTAATTCCTATTCTTAAAGAACTCAACATCACCCAAAAGGGAAAAGAGGTGACAGCTCAAGAAGAAGAAAATGATGATGAAAAGAAGGATCCAACTCCCTGGTTTGCAAAGAATCATTCTATCGAGATGATCTTAGGTGATCCATTTGAGAGAGTGAAGGCACAGGCTGCATTCAACAAAGAACAAGACAATAGCACCTTCATCTCACAAATAGAGCCTAAAGATGTCAAAGAAGCTCTTGGGGATGAAGAATGGATCCTAGCTATGCAAGAGGAGATGGAATAATTTGAGAAGAACAAAGTTTGGACCCTTTTTCCAAGACCAAGTGATAGAAAGATCATTGGCATAGAATGGGTCTACCACAACAAGTTAGATGAAAGCGGAAAAGTGGTAAGAAACAAAGCAAGGTTAGTGGCTCAAGGCTACAATCAATAGGAATGTATTGACTTTGATGAAACATATGCACCTGTAGCTAAACTTGAGTCCATTTGTATGTTTCTTGCTTTTGCTAGTCACAAAAACTTTCTTTTGCATCAAATGGATGTTAAAAGTGTGTTTTTGAATGGTACAATTGAGGAGGAAGTGTATGTTGCACAACCTCCAAGCTTTGAACATGATTGTCTACCTAACCATGTTTATTTATTACAAAAAGATATCTATGGACTCAAACAAGCACCAAGGGCTTGGTATTCAAAATAAAAGAACTTTTTATTAGATCATGGTTATATCATGGGCATAGTGGATTCTACCTTGTTTCTAAAGTACACTTCTAATAAATTTATTATCATTCAAATATATGTTGATGATATCATTTTTAGTAGAACTAACCTTGATCTTTGCAAAGAATTTAGTGATCTTATGCAGAGTGAATTCGAGATGAGTATGATGGGTGATCTCACATTCTTCATCGGCTTTCAAATCAAGCAAACAAAAGATGGGAACTTCATCAACCAAGGCAAGTACACAAGTGAACTTCTTAAGCACTTTGGGATGGAGAATACCAAGCCGATGGACACACCCATGTCAAACACTGCCAAACTTGACAAAGATGAAGGTGAGAAGGTAGATGAGAAGATCTATAGAGGTATGTTTGGAAGTTTACTTTACTTAACTACCTCTCGACCTGACATAATGTTTAGCGTTGGCTTGTGTTCTAGATTTCAATCAAATCCTAAAAAATCTCATCTTATAGCTATTAAGAGGATTATAAGGTACCCAGCCAAAACTAAAAACTTTGGACTATGGTATCCTAAGTCAAGGGACTTTACTCTTACTGCCTATAGTGATGTCGATTATGTGGGATACTTGATTGATAGAAAGTACACAAGTGGCACTTGTTTCCTCCCAGGACCCCGCTTGGTGTCGTGGTTCTTCAAGAAACAGAGAACCATGACATTATCAACCACCGATGTTGAGTACATTGCAGCCGGGAGTTGTTGTGACCAAGTCCAATGGATAAAACAAATGCTCCAAGACTTTAACATTCATTTTTATGCCGCTCCTATCTTTTGTGATAATACTAGGGCAATTAAGTTGTCTTATAATCCTATATTACATAGTAGAGCTAAACATATAGAGGTTCTCCATCAATTTCTTTGTGATCACATTGCCAAGAAGGATATTCATATCACGGATGTGGACATGGAAAATCAATTGGTAGACATTTTCACTAAACCTCTAGCTAGAGAGAAATTTAATTTTATTAGATCAAAATTGCTTATAACTGCTTTGGATGAATCTGATATGCCTTCTAGCTAGTAGTCATCTATCCTATATGTTTTGCATCTATCTTGATCATCTTTGAGTGCTTATATGCTTGAAATTGCTTTTTCATGTTCATTTTGCCTTGTTTTTCTCTTATTTTTTAGTATTGTTTGTAAACGCTTGTTTTATCACAAAATAGTGCCCAATGATGAGTGATATATGCCTATGTATGTTTAATATACATAATGGACTTGAAAAATGAATTTAATTAGCATTCAAGTGGCTAGAAATTAAGTTTGATGGTTTTAGGTCAGGTTGACCATCGGTCGAGTTTCCCCCAGGACAAACTTGACCGATCCCTAGCCGAGAGCTTGTTACAAAACGACCAATCAGTCAAGTTTCAGACTCACAAAACTGACCGATCGGCGGGTTGTTGCCAACTGAAGTTGGATTCGGCTGACTATTCTTCCTCTGAACTAGATATTACTCAATCACTTCCCCTTCTTCTAGCCCTAAGCTCTCAACCCCAGACCTTACCTTCCTTAACCTATCCCTAATCCAACCTAGATAGACCATCCTAGACCTTCCCTCTTTCTCAACCTTGGTGTGTGAACGGTTTTGGTGGTTTGTTTTGTGTGTTTTCTCTTTTCTTCTCCTTCTTTTCGCCTCCATGGATTCTCATAGAAGAAAGAGACCCACCCCTAGCAATGAACCATGCTCTTCTTCTTCCTCTCACTTGATTCCATTTGATGAGACCCTCTTTGTCTCAATAGAGGCTGTAAATAAGTATAAGGACCTTCTTCCTAGGAGTCCTTTTCCTTTTAGAGCCTTGTTTGAGCCTAGCCCTAGGCGTCAAGCAATCATCGATCAAGTGGAGAGGTTGCAATCCATTCATCACTTATCCACCCTTGCTGTCGAGCGTGATTGCTTTCATAATTCTATGTCTAGCACGAAAGTAGTTTATGAATTCTACACAAATTTGCATTGGATCTACGACTCCCTTGTACCCCCTTCGAATACTCAAGTAATCCTTACTTCCATGATCGTCGGGAAGAGATTCCAAATCTCTGAGAATATCCTAAATATTTTCTTTTCAGGAGTCGATGAGAATGACAGCTGGCGTAAGGACTATGGTGAGTATTTAGACCTTTTGGACCCTGAAGGTTTCTATAAGAAGAATGAGATCACTCTTCCTGATATCCATCGCTACCTAAAGAAACCTGATGTTCCATATAAGAAGAAGAGGACCCTACCCTCCTCCTCCTTAGATCTCAAGAAGCGTATATTAGCCCTAGTGGTCAACTACAACATCCATTCAAAGAAAAATCAAACAAATATTGTAGAGAACACTGCGGTGATCATGTACTGCATCTTAGAGAATGTCAAAGTCAAGTGGTCTATATATATCCTACACCATATGACTTGCTTTGACTCTGGAAAGAACACCCGTGGCACCCATCCTCTTTATCCTTCCATGATATGTGGTCTTTTCTAGTTTTCCACTGAGAAATCACTCTTCTTTGACTTCCACTACAGACCTTCCAGGAAGGGAGTGTGCATCAGTGAGACTACAATTTAGAAATATGTGCCTATCCTTTCCTCCACCACACCCGATGCTTCACCCTCTGCCTCTCCCTCAGCTGCACCTGACTCTACCTCTACCTGCGCTCCACCTCCTCAGCCACCTCCACCTAGTTGTGCCTCGTTTCGTGTATCCAATGAAGCCCTCATGGGTTACGTGATGCACGAATAGGCATACAACCTCCAAGTCCAGGAGCATCTGCACCAGGACTTATGTTCAATCATGTCAAATATGAACTTATCCTATGTACACCCATACCCCACCTACCAGCTTTACCGCGGTAGTGATAATGCATCATATGCTTACCATCACTTCTACCCTTCCCCTGAGCCTTCCGCTGCTGCTCCACACCCTCTACTGTTGGTGGACCTGCTTCTATCTTCCTGCCATTGTCTACTAGCACTACTACAGAACAAGCCTTTAGTGTCGGTTAATTAAGGGCTTTAGTGTCGGTTTCCAAGCGACACCCAAGTGGGCGCCGCTAAAGGTGGACCCCTTCAGCTTCGGATCCCAACCGACGCCAAAAGCTTCCGGCCACCGAAAATGCGCCAGCAAAGGGACTATAGGCGTCAGTTTCTTAAGAAAACCGACACAATAGAATTGTTACATACGTCGGTTATTAAAAGAACCGACGTCACAACGCTTCCCACAACTAAAAATGCACCAGAAAAGGTCCTATAAGCGTCAATTTTGTAAGATAACCGATGCCATCTCCCCTGCCACCACGGCCGTGCTTCCCAGCACGACCGTGTTTCCTAGCCATATCAGCTAAACTGACGTCAGTTTTGTGCTAATAATCGACGCCATATCCCCTACCTTCCACCACGGTCGTGCTTCCCAGCACGACCATGGTTCCTGGCCACATAGACGTCAATTTTTTATCAAAAACCACCGCCATATGTCTTTGGTGTCAGTTTTGGTCAAATAACCAACACCTATGTTAAGATTTTTTTTAATCAGTTTGCAGGCCTGCTGTATGGTTGGTCAACAGGATGAGAACCTACAGTTCAGTTCTGAACTGCAGGTTTATGACATCCATTGATATCAGCCAACAACAGGCCACAAACCTACAAAATTAACAAGATGGACAATATTATATATATGTGATTCACACACATGTATAAGCACATTTAATTCATATTATTTTTTCATCACACACATGTAGAAACCAGTAGCAACCTGCAGTTCTATTCATTTCATCTCTTTTCACATTCAGACACATGTAGAAACATTTATGTATTGATCATCTTCACACACATATGACAATTCATTAAAATTCATTCACGTTCACACAAAAATAATTATGAGAACAAAGTTATTCTTTATTCATCATTGTCATCATTGTAAATAAAATTAAATCTAAAAATTCCCACTCTTTGTAGGGCTTTGAGATTGGTCCTATAGTTCCTTAGGACCCACCACATTGTTGCATCACACATTTACGATGCAACTTTTCATCCAGATCAAATATGCTCTACAAATTAAATAGAATTGCTATTAACTAGTATCCTAAAAATTAGTAATCTACACAAATAGAATTACCAATAATAATAACTCACACATAGTTCCTTCCATATGTGATCTTTCTTCCCCTTAGGAACTTTATGCTAGGATTCTAGGATAGGACTGCAATGGCTACGAATAAGAACCCCAAGATATGAAACAAATGAGTTGCGGTTTACTCCATATGGATTTCTTGCATGATCGAAATCCACAACCAATTTGGGTCCATTGCCCCTTTGTTGTATTAACTTGTTCATCATTGTGATGCCCCTCACTTTCTAAATTTTCTTTTGCTGCTCATCAAGTGTAGTAATTTCTTCAGGGGGTACATCAGCAACCTAAAATTTGATAAAACACACACTTACATGATATAATTATAAATGAACATATAGATAGAAACCTCAGGGATATATTCTTAAAACTTACATTGTCAGGCGGTGCAAGCACGTCCTCACCCTCACGGTGATCATCAACACGTTCATCATGGGAATGCTCAGCCATCTGAAAGTTCACATTCAAATTATAAATTTCACATTGTAAAGTAACACTAATTGTAAAGTTCACATTGTAAAGTACACATTCACATTGTAAAGTAATTCACATTGTAAAGTTCACATTCACATTATAAAGTAATTCACATTGTAAAGTTCACATTCACATTGTAAAGTCCACATTCACATTGTAAAGTTCACATTCAGAAAAATAAAACATATAAAAAATATAAACATTCATGCCTCTAATATTGTGATCTTTTATCAATTAACAATCCTTCATTATGATCCCTGCGAACATATAAGTCATTGTGATCCCCAGCTTCAATGAATGGTGGTGTTGGCAACCCAACTGAGAATGGACTGGAGTCATCATACTTATCATAGTACTCTTCTTAATCTATAGGATCTTCAATGAACTGACTTTTACCATGAAGAACAACTGACCATTTATCATTTGCAGGATCATCGATATAAAATACTTGTTTTCCCTATGATGCCAATATGAATGGTTCACCCATCTCGCCAATCTTTTCAAAGTTCACTAACGTGAAACCCAATTCATCCACTATAACTCCTTTGTTATTGTCAACCCAATTACATTTAAAGAGTGGAATTCTGAAATCTACATAGTCAAACTCCCATATGTCTTCAATGACACCGTAATATGACATTTTAGCTTCACGTTGACTCTTATCCTTTGCAGTTGCAAAAAACATAGTCGACGCTTGAAGGGTGACCCCACTGTTTTGGAAGACACTCTTATCATCTTGGCACTTTTTGTAATATGTGAATCCATTAATGTCATACCCTTCACCGTAATAAAATTAAATACTTTCAAAATCCCAGTTGGGTAAGCAACCAGGTAGTGGATTGACTGCCTTAGTAATTGCTAAGGTTGGAACCACTCTAAATCCTTGTCCCCTTGTCCAATATTTTTGTGGTTTCTTGCTTTGGTTGAATTATTATTGAAATATCATAAAACCCTATTCAACCCCCCCTCTAGTGGTTTTTCAATTGGTATCAGAGCAGGGCTTCAAAGAACTCTAACAAAGTCTTGAAGAATGGGTGACGTGGTACTCAAGAACCTCAACTTGGAAGGAACACTCGTGGCAAGACCTCCACATTTTGGTGGCACTAACTACACTTATTGGAAGAGGAGGATGCAGTTCTACTTCCAAGGAATCAGCTGGGACTTATGGAGGATGGTATCAACTCCATATGAATTTCCTCAAATGGAGTATGTAAATTGGGATGCTAATACGGTAAAATCAGCCCAAATGAATGCAAAAGCTGTAAGTATAATCTATTGTTCAATTTCTGTTGGTGAGTTTAATAGAATATCAAATTGTGAAACGGAATATGATATATGACATAGACTTTCTATAACATATGAAGGAACTGTTCAAGTTAAGAATTCTAAAATCAGAATGCTTAAACAAAAATTTGAATAGTTTTGTATGGATCAACATTGAATCTATTAGTGAAATGTATGCAAAAACTTCTTCTATTGTGAATGGTTTAAATGCTTTAGGTAAAGTAATTAGCAAAGAAGATCAAGTTTCAAAAATCCTTAGGTCTCTTCCTCCCAAATACAAGCCTAAGGTGACTGCTATTGAAGAAGCAAATGATCTCACCCGGCTAAGGATGGAACAACTTATTTGCAACCTAGAAGCACATGAGGCAACTTTAGAAGAGGAAGAAAGACGAGAACGTGAACTTCAACAAGGGAGAAAGAAGGACATTGAATTCAAAGCATCAACAAAGATCAATCATGACACAAGTGAAGATGATAGTGAAGAAGAAACTCTCATTGTAAATGGTAAGCAGTATAAAAGTTTTAAAACTAACAAAACTTATAGTATTTCTTCTTCCAGGTGCTTTGAATGTGGCAAAAAGGGACACATGAAAGGTGATTGTCCAAAATTCAAGAAAGGAAAGAAATCATCTCACAAAAAGAAAGAAAGAGCATATAAAGCTACATGGGATGATTCAAGTGATGATAGTGATAATGGAAAAGAAGAAGTACAATGTCTTATTGCTACAACAAATGAAGAAGAAGAAGAAGAGGTAAGTCTTTTTGATCTGCCAAAAGAAGATCTAATTGCTAGTCTTCAAGATACACATGAGAAATATATTGAGTGCAAGAAGAAATTTAAGAAATCAAATAAAGTAAATGATGAGTTAAATGCTAAACTTCTTACTCTCACATCTGAAAATGAAGATCTCAAAAAGGCTATTGAAGATTATGATATTAAGCTGAAATCTGTAGAAGCAAATTGCAATCTTCTTTCTCTAGAAAAGTTAAACTTGCAAACTCAAGTAAATGATCTTCAAAAACAGCATGTTTTGTGTGCACATCTAGATTATGACATTATTGTGAAAGAAAGAGATTCTTTGTTATCTAATCTAGATCAAGCAAAATTAGATATCAAGAAGAAAATGGATGAGATTATGAAGTTACAACAAAAAGTGAGTAGCTTGAGTAAAAATAATGCTCTTGATAATATTTTAAATGATTCTTATTGCAAATTGGAAGGAGAGGACTAGGTTATAAGACTAAGGGAAAATCTTATCAAAAACCTAGTTGGAGAAGGACACAAGTGCTAGAGAATCAATCCATGTATGTACCCAAGAACAACTCAACTCCTAGAAAGAGAAATGAGATTGACTCTATTCGTTGTCATTATTGCTTGCGTCTTGGACACTATTCTTTTTCATGTCCATACAAGAAAAGGAATGATGATCTAGCTTGGGTTCCTAAAACCTAGAGGTTTAAATTTGACTAGTTGAGATTTGACCTAAACTGATTCTTGATATAAAAATGTCATATCTCAACACAATCAAGCTTTAACTTTCACATTCTTGTTTTACTTGGAAACAATTACTGAAAATAGTTCTGAAACAGTACAGAAACATTCTCGGTCGAGAAACTGTTCGACCGAGAACATTGTCGGTCAAGAAATAGTCGACCGATCAGGTTACTGTTTTCAAGTTTGCAACAAATCTGATAAAACTTGTACAAACAGCAGCATTCTCGGTCGAGAAAAACGTCAACCAAGATAAATTCAGTCGACAAACAGTTCGACTGAATCAAGTTCTGCTGAACCTATTTTCAATTAATCTAGTTTGCTATCAATTTGTTATTAATGATTGATTTAATATGAAAATCAAGAATAAATCTTGGAGACCATCTTTGAAACAAGATATATTGATCTTTTTGGATCATGAATTAAGGTATAACATTATGAATATAAAATCCTTAAACATATTGCAAAAGTGTTATATGAAGACTGATTTTGAACAAACCTTATTCATTGATTGAAAAAGTTTATTAAGCATGTTTATTTACAAGGTTTGTCTTAAACCTGAAAATCCATGAATCATGAATGAGATTATTTTGGTTTATCCTTTACATGGTTTAAAACTGAAAATTATGAACCATTTTGGTATAATCAAGGAAATTACTATTTTATCATAGTCCACATGGTTTATTCTAAGTATTTCTTGGTCTATCTATATAGGAACCATGTATATTGAATTCTAATTTAAAATAATCATAATCATTGTATTTATATTCTTTTATCTTGATCATTGCATTGTGGATATGCTTCTACTGTTCTATCATAATTATTGTACCATGATCATTGTGTTTCAGCTCATATGAAGATGCCATTTTGCATAAATAGTAAAATTTCATGGCACAAATGCATTTTAATTTAAAAATCTGCAGAAATTATACTTCACATATAAGTGTTCAAATTGGAAATATGCAGAAATTACCTCTTGGTTGAAATCAAGTTTGACCAAGGGGCGCTATGGTCGAAGTCAAGGTCGACCTAAAATAAGCTTGACAAAATGCTTATTTGTACATCATTTTACTGCACTTAATCTTAGTATATTGAAAATAAAATTTTTAGTGCATAACTTTTTATGATCTAATATTGTGACCTTAGAATCCTTAAAACATCTTGATTATAAGATTAAGGGGGAGCTCACAAAAACTATCTTGACTATAAGATTAAGAAGGAGCTTACAAAATTTTGAGAACGTCATAAAGAAAAGATGAAACATGTTATGACCTTAGTATTTTTAATCTTGGTTATGAAAATAAAGGAATATAAATTTCATGAATGTGATATATCTTGTTCTTAATGGAATTCTCTAAACAAATCAGGGCTTAATATCCCGTGCATTGGTTAAAGATACTTTTTCATGTACTCTACTATAAGCTTAAAAGGTTCTCATATCATTTTTAGGGATTAACATCCCTTGCAAAATGGATGAGAAATCAATATGTATTCATCATGATCTTAAGGGAATCTCATAGCATTTTCAGGGCTTAACATCCTGTGTAAAATGGATGAGAAATCAAAATACATATGCCATAGATCTAAAAGGATCTCATATCATTTCAAGGTTTAACATCCTTTGTAAATGATTGAGAAACAAATTGTGGCTAAATTTGACGATAAATGGTTTACATTTATATTAATCCCTATTTTTAAAACTTAATATCTTAGTTAGGGGGAGAATACCATAAAATTAAGGGGGAGAAATAAAATAAAAGTCATACAAAATGATTTTCTTGGATATCTTTTTGAAATGACAAAGGGGGAGAAATATTATAAACCGAAAACATAAAGTAAAATGAGTTTCATAAAACTCGGGCCAGTACACACTTGCAAAACAAGAGAATGGATACCAAAGGTAAACTTCAGGTATGAAACTCATATGATTTATATTTCCTTATTTTATATTTAGGAAATGGTTGTCATCTTCAAAAAGGGGGAGATTGTTGGCTAAATTGGACATTATTATAATCCCTTTGTTTCGATGATGACAAACATTTCATTTTTGTGGATCTAACGTGCTACTTGAGTGTTGCAGGAATTAGGTGGATGACAAACAACTTGGAAGATCTATATCCTCAGATTGCTTTAATTCATGATTGTAATCAAATGTAAAAACTTGTACAAGTATATAATGTACAAGTACTTAGATATCATGTAAATCAAGCGTTTAGATCTTCCCTAGCCAGATCACAACACTTAGATAGGTCATCCTCTACAATAGTGTCACAACTGCAAAATCATACACACACTTAGTACTTAGTTTAAAACATTGAAACATGGTTAATCTCGTTCGACAAAATTCTCGACTGAGACACTCTCAGTCGACAAACTCTTTGACCGAGAATGACCCAGGTAGCCGTTAGACACAACAGACAAGGTAGTGGGGAGTTAGATCAGAACATTACATACACTTGCTTCAGACAGTCCCTCGGTCGACAAAGACCTCGACCGACTGGGATCTCGGTCGACAATTCCTCGGCCGAGAATGTCTCTGTTTGCAATTTTTAGGATTAACTAACCGTTGTTAAAGCAACTAATGGATACCTAACGGCTAGTTGAGCACTAAGAACCCCCTAGAAAGTGTCTAGAACGTCCTTTAGCATTCATAGGCCATTCTTATAAATAGGACAAGCCTTAGGACACCCCAAACACACTTGTGCTACACTTGAGCATTCATACTTGCAATTGGCAATTCATTCTTGTGAGCAATTGAGCAATTATAACATTGGCTATACATTTCCATTGCTCTTATTTCGCGTCCTATAGGCTAGCATCTCCTACCCATAGCACTAACACTTCCATATACATTGATTAGGAGATAAAAACGGTTGATATAGGAAATCAAGCCTTGTGCTACAACGGTATTGTAATTTCTATTTTTCGTTCTTGTTCCTTTATATCTTTTGTACTCTCCTTGCTACTCCTAGGGTTGGAGGCTGCGGATTGGAGAGGGTTTGACTTCTTAGGTGGAGAAGGGTCTTCTCGGTGGAGAAGGTGGACTTTGGACTACTTCAAGAAGGATGTCTCAACGGGAAGCTACTTCAAGAGGAAGGCTACTTCAAGGGGGAGCTTGAGGTTACTTCAAGGAAGGCTGCTTTGAGGTTGGAGAGACTACTTCTAGGTGACGGATGTCCGGAGGGTTTGGTGAAAGTGTTGTAATTTTATGTAATATCCTTGTGAGGTAATAAAATTAAATACTTTCAAAATCCCGGTTGGGTAAGCAACCGGGTAGTGGATTGACTGCCTTAGTATTTAGTAAGGTTGGAACCACTCTAAATCCTTGTCCCATTGTCCAATATTTTTGTGGTTGCTTGCTTTGGTTGAATTATCATTGAAATATCATAAAACCCTATTCACCCCCCTCTAGTGGTTTTTCACTCCTTTCTAGACAACGTGTAACAAGCGGGAGGTAAGTATGTTCTCTGATCACTACTAACTACTTCTGTTAATTCTATCCTTATTCCCATTTCACATAGGTCCATTCTGGATTTTATCCCATCTTTAGTCTTACCTTGTACATTCAACAGAGTACCGATGATGCTATCACATACATTTTTCTCAACGTGCATGACATCGATACAATGCCTGACTGTCAAAGAACTCCAATAAAGAAGATACCAAAATATTGAATTCTTCTTGAATAAAGACTTGTCACTCTATGTGGCCATCGTACATTGTGATCTCTTACTGCATTCATTGGTGATGTCTTTTACTCTTTCATAAACATCCTCCCCTAATATAGGTTTAGGTGCACTCTGTTCTTCATTCTGTCTATTGAATGCTTTGCGCAACCTACGATACAGATGAAATTTTGGAAGAAACCTTCGATGAACAAGATATATAGTCTTGCCGCCGTGTTTTAGTCATATTGAATCAGTGTTCTCTTCACATATAGGACACACTTTAGATCCTTTGACACTATATCCATACAAATTCCCATACGCTGGAAAGTCATTCACAGTGCAAAACAACATAGCGTGCAAACAAAATGTCTCTCTTCGTGAAGCATCATAGGTCATCACACCTCACCCCAGAGCTTCTTCAAGTTATCAATCATAGGTTCAAGATAAACGTCGATATCATTTCCAGGTTGTTTAGGGCCCGATATCAAAGATGACAACATAACATACTTATTTTTCATACACAACCAGGGAGGAAGATTGTATATAATAAGCATAACTGGCCAAGTGCTATGTTGGCTGCTCAATGTCCCGTATAGATTCATGCAATCTGTACAAAGACCAAGTCTTAGATTCCTATCTTCTTCACCAAATTTGGGGTATAGTAAATCAATCTCCTTCCACTTTGGGGAATCAGACGCATGTCGTAGGATCCCATCATTATTTTTATTAACATCTGCATGCCACCTCAAATTCTTCGCATCTATAGGATTGGCAAACAAGTAGTGAAACTGTGGTATTATAGGTAGATATCACATCACCTTGGCAGGAGAACCAATTTTGGACTCCCCCAAAGTCGTCAATTTATACCTTGACGCACCACATTTCGGACAATCTTTCAAATCCACATAGTCCTTTTGAAATAATACACAATCATTCAGGCATGCATGTATCTTCTTGGCCTCCATTCCCATTGGGAACAACAATTTCTTTAATTGGTATGTTGAGATTGCTAGCTCGTTTCCATCAGGAAGAATTTCTTTCAACAAAGACAACAATGACGTGAAGCTTTTGTCACTCAATCGATTGTTAGCTTTCAGTTTATACAATCTCAACACAGCGCTAAGCTTCATAAACTTACAACCTATGTATAACCGTATCTCAGCATCATGCACGATGTTTCTAAACATGGGAGGTGGATCGGTGTGCTCTACCCCATAACTATCCAACATCACATCAACGATGTCTACTGGAACTGGTTCGTTCACACCTACGTCATCGAAGGCAATTTCTTCTTCCACACAAGCACTGCTATCAACATCCACTGATTTCAGGTTTGAAATCTCTCCATGCCAGTGCCATTCTGTATATCCTTGTACAATCCCGTTGCACATGACATGACTTTTGATTTCATCACCAATGCTGACTTTTAAGTTGTTACCGCAATGCCTACATGGACAGTAGAACCTATCTCCAGGTTGTTTCCTATGTTCCTCGGCAAATCTAATAAACTGGTCAAGACCAGAAATAAACTCGGGGGTGCAGCAATTTGGAATGGACATCCATGATCTATCCATTCTATGATCAAAGAGAAAACAAGTATATATTAGAACAAGATTAGGGTCTAGGGTTAAAATATTAGGGTTTATGGTTAAAACTTTAGGGTTTAAGGTCTTATATATAATTAATGGTTAAAACATCCTATGTGAGATTAGGTGTTCAAGAACAGTCCCAAACCGGGGAGTATCCAAGATTTACTCCTAATGAGTAAATCTTGGATGGGTTTCTAGGCCAACAAATACATGTGTTGTCATTCTTATATATAATAAATGTGTACTACCTATCCCATTCTTGAACACCTAATCTCACTAGTAAGTGTATAATGTGTATTGGGTTTTCAAGAAAATTTCGGCAGCATTTCCCCATTGTTCTCTAAGTACATATGTACTTAGAGAACAAACGGGGAAATGCTGCCAAAATTTTCTTGAAAACCCAATACACATTATACACTTACATCCTAAGTGAGATTAGGTGTTCAAGAACAGTCCCAAACCGGGGACTATCCAAGATTTACTCCTAATGAGTAAAGCTTGGACGTGTTTCTAGGCCAAAAAATACATGTGTTATCATTCTAGAACATTGATTTCAACATTTCGAGTGTCCATGCATGTTCATCATCAAGATAAAGATTACACATAAATTAGTATGAACTAGGGATGGAGAGATTCATAATTGATTTCAAAATTTCAAACTATCTCATGCATTATCATCAATCTA
The DNA here is from genome assembly GCA_963693085.1 of Alisma plantago-aquatica. NCBI lineage: Eukaryota > Viridiplantae > Streptophyta > Magnoliopsida > Alismatales > Alismataceae > Alisma > Alisma plantago-aquatica. The sequence goes on from OY856415.1 coordinate 182,597,325, forward strand.
CATCATACAACATGGATTCATGTAGATGTTTGGGCGACACATCACTATAAAATCAAAGATTTATCATCAGGGTTTTAATATCTTAGATAGATTGATCACAAGATTTCAGTAATATAGTGAATTCAAGATTATGGTAAAATGTGTATTAGGGTTTTAATATCTTAATTCAACATGCATCAAAATTTACAGAATTAGGTCAAGCATTAGTATTCAATTGCAAATGTATCTTCTTCTTCCTGCTCCCTCTTTTCCAAATGGATAAAAGCAAGGCACAACCTGTGGGCTGGACACGACCATGGCTGTGCTGGCCAGCACGACTGTGGTCGGCCAACACAACCGCTCGTTTCCAGCCCATAGGTCGATCGTTCCTTGCTTTTATCCATTTGGAAAGGAGGTAGCAGGAAGAAGAAGGGGTGTAGGAAGAAGAAGGTGTGGAGGAAGAAGACGAGGCAACGACCTACCTGTCAGTGGCGTGGAGGAAGAAGAGAGTAGCTAGGCATCCCTATCGTCAGTGGAGGAAGTGTGAGGAGCTAGAAGGCAGGAGAAAGAACACAACAGGGGGAGGTGGTGGCAGCAGAGTTAGAAGTAGTGGGCGGCGTCTTGATCAGGCGGTGGCGATGAGCAGGGTAGTAGCTTCGAGCGCGCGGGGGCTAATTCGCGACGATGAAATAGAGAGCTCAAAATGGGGTGGAGAAGTGTCTATTTCTCAATCGATCATGGGTTATTAAGTTAACAAAGGTGTCGGTTATTTAAAAAACCGACACCTATTATCCATCAGCGCCGGTTTCCAGAAAAAACCGATGTCCATTTGACAATCTTAACCCTTAAAATTTTCGCAGGGATGACGCGCAAAACCTTATTAGCGTCAGTTTTTCCACAAAAACCGACGACCTTTAGAGGTAATTTTTTTTGTCATTAGGCGTCGGTTATTAGGTCAAAAACCCGATGCCATATGTGAAACTTTGGGGGTAATTGTTTTTCACTCGAAAAATTAGATTTGGCCGGCTATTTTAGGCGTCAGTTCATTATAGGGAGCCGGAGCTAAATAAAAAATGATACCCGTGTCAGGCCGGTCTTCAAATATAGATGTCAGTCTATGTAATTGGCCGGCATTGTAGGGTTTAGGCGTCGGTTTTCGGTAATAACATACCCCTCTAAATGTGACGTTATAAGCTATTTCTGTAGTAGTGTGGCCCCTTGGCCACTCTGCTTACCAGTCTGGGTGATTCTTCTCCCTCCTTCCCTCAGTCTAATGAGCTCTATGCTCTATGTATGACTTGGGATGAGCAGAATGCTCGTTGTCTCGATCATTGCTTCAGTTCTTCTATGGATGAGGAGATGCCTGACCAGGCTGATGCTAAGATTGTTGATGCTGATGAGGATGCTGGTGATGGTGACGATGATGATGATGATGGTGATGGCTCTGGTGGTGGCTCCGCTGATGAAGGTACTACTATTGTACCTTCAGATGGAGATGATAAACACAAGACTTATGATGAGGATGATGATGATGATGTGGACATAGATAGTTTAGATATCTAGATGTTTCTTTGTTTCTAGTATAGTTTGCTGATCATATATATCTTTCTAGGCTATTTTGTATTAGAAACATCTGGGCACATTATCTGAGATGTAATATTATCTTAAGTTTTCATCGACTCTCGCTTGATTGTTGTTTCATGAGAACATGCTTCATGGGTTGTAATCTATCTTTTAATCACTCTTACTCTTTGATCAGTTATATCTTATGAGCTGGTGCCATATTTCCCTATATTTTGATTATGACCTAACTTGCATGTTTCTCTCATCTTTGTTTGATATATGTTATGTGATTGTATGTTTGAGTATCTTCTTGGTTGTATTTGGAGAACATTGTTTGTATTCTCTTATACCCCCTTCTTTTTGATAATGTCAAAAGGTGGAGAGAAATTTCAATGTCTTGAAACTCAATCTGTTGGGTTTTAGGGGAGACAGAGAAGGCAACGGAAACAAAAATTTCTTCTCCGAAACCCAGAATAAAGGAATCGCGTCAACATCTATACAATAGGAAGGATGGTTTGTGGAGGCGTACCTTGTCCCGAGGCTTGCTCGGTGACGTTACCTTGCGGCTGGCGCGGTCTTCACCTCTGGTCTTGGACGGTGTCTGAGCAGCTCCTGGTCTCATTGAGACTGTCGGGATTGACAACTGTCCTCCGAGCGGCAGAAGTCTCCCGTCTGTGCAGTCATCCACACAGACTGCCTGGAACTCCGATCTCCTTGTCCCACAAGGAATCGGAAGGAGTCGCACCCTCCTATCGGTGTACTAGTCACCAACACACTCTCCTACAACCAATAGCTTTTCTGCAATTGTCTTTCCCTTACTGTGCCTCCCTTATTGGGTAGCACTTGCTCAGGCTCTCTCTTGGTTACCAAAACCAGAGAGAATGACAACTTTGCAGAGCAACTGATGTTCTCAGTTGTACTTGAGAAGCCCCCAATACCCCTATATATATAGGAGGGTCATGGGACAAAGTTCTCTACCCCAGGCAATGCAGGACTAAACAGGAGTAGAAGGGTTCGAGATTTTCCACAAAACAACGAACTGCGTCACCTAAACTGATTGTTTCAACCTTGAAACAGTCGGTTGGTGATCTGAACCGATCGGTTCACGCCTGAACTAATCGTTTGGAGCACCTGAGCTGATCGGTTCACTTCTGAGCCGATCGGTTTGTGGTCCTAGTCCAACTCAAATTGACTTTGATAATTGTTTCCGATTAATCAAATATTAATCCTTGTTCAACTCGAATTTGTACAAGTGAAACAAATCATATTTGCAAAATGGACTTTCCAAACGATCTCTGTTGGTCACATGAGCCAACCGGTTCCACAATTGAGCCGATCGGTTCACCAACCTGAGCCGATCAGTTCATATCATGAGACGGTCAGTTGGAAGTGCAGATTGTGCAAAATCAGTCAATCGCAATTTCAATCAATTTGATACTCTAATCAATTGGTCCAACACCTTGAACACTATGATTTTGAGCTATCAATCAACTAAGTGATTAATTGAACTACTAAACTCCTTTAGTAATCAATCTAAACATCATGTGTGGATAAACTCCTCTTCCAGGTTAAATCCAATGTGTGTGACCCTACAGGTCCATTTCACATTGGCAGTGAAAGTCCATAACACTTATAACTTCACAAGAAAAGAGCGGTGCCTAGTCACACATCAGTGCTACCCAAGTGAAATAGAAAGTTGGAGAACGACTTTCAATCCTACAATCCGTGACTGGTGTTACAGTAAATGTATAATTCCTTTGTCACTAATGTCATGAATGAACTCAAGGCATGGTACATTCATCCCATCAATGTTCATCCATTTTCTTGATCTCAGAAAAGACTGGGTGAGATGTGTGTGACATCAATATCACATATTGATTCACACATGCATGCACATGCCTTTCTCAATCATATTCATCAAGTGGCCATGGACATTAAACTCCCTTAGGAGGGACAAATCCCATATCTATCACTCACCCCTCAAAAGCCCCATGTGTCAAATCCACCCAATCATCACCTTTATAACAACCCATGTTTCAGGACTGTGTTTGATGATGTCAAAGTGTACCCAATGACATGTGTTGAGTGTAGCGATTTCAGATTGAAGAATCAAATTCACCACCATCCCTATGAGAGCTGACCGTGACTACCAAATAATGGTTCCATGTGTCACTCTCATGGTGGGTGTGTCCGGTACACTTGTTCTCTAACAAGTACCTATGTGCTTGGTTTGATATCACTATATCATGACTAATGAGATTCTGTCATCAACCAACACACAATCTAGTGTTTAGTGTTATTGATGTCTATGGTTATTTCCACAATAACAACCAACTAGGGACTAAACAAGAATGTATACTCTTAACATCCGTATGATCTCATTGTTTAGGTCCTTAACCTAAAAGCATACGTCATTGAGTAAAACAATTCTTTAGACATCTATCTTGTTATACTATAATCCCAGAAATAGTTAAACATATAGATTGGAAACTGCCTTTATTATTATTTAAATCATTTACGAAGTATCCCATTACAATCATCACATGACTTGCTCTATGGGAATACATACCAACAGACTCCCACTTTCACTTAGACCCAGTCACCTAGGAACCTCAGTCCTTGTGACCTAGCATGACCATCATGCTTTTGCTGAGAAAGGGCCTTAGTTAGTGGATCAGCTATGTTGTCTTCAGTTTGTACTTTGCAAGTCTTCACATCTCCCCGCTGTACAATCTCTCATATGAGATGGAAGCGCCGTAGTATGTGCTTGGACCACTGATGTGATCTGGGCTCCTTAGCTTGAGCAATAGCTCCATTATTGTCACAATAAAGCTCAATTGCATCACATCTACTGGGAACTACACCAAGTTCAGAGATGAACTTCCTAATCCACACAGCCTCCTTTGATGCATGTGAAGTAGCAATATACTCGGCCTCTATAGTAGAATCGGTAACTGTTTCTTTCTTGGAACTCTTCCAGCTCATAGATCCATTGTTTAGGCAAAACACAAATCCTGATTGCAATTTGTAATCATCTTTATCGGTTTGGAAGCTCGCATCGGTGTATCCCTTTACAACCAATTCTTCCTCGCCGCCGTATATAAGAAACTGATCCTTAGTCCTTCACAAGTACTTGAGGATGCTCTTTACAGCTGTCCAGTGAGCATCCCTGGGATCTGACTGGTACCTACTCGTCATGCTGAGGGAATACGAGACATCTGGGCGTGTGCACAACATAGCATACATGATGGATCCAATGGCTGATGCATATGGGATCCCATTCATACACTCCTTCTCTTCACAAGATTGGGGACATTGAGCTCTAGAGACGGTGACTCCATGTAGCATGGGGATGCTGCCTCTCTTTGAGTTCTCCATGTTGAACCGCTTCAGCACTTTGTCAATGTACGTGCTTTGACTTAGTCCGAGAAGCCGTTTAGATCTATCTCTATAGATCTTAATTCCTAGAATGTAGGATGCTTCTCCTAAGTCCTTCATTGAGAAAGTATTCCCAAGCCATGTCTTTACCTTATCTAAGGCTAAGACATCATTCCCCATCAATAGTATGTCATCCACATACAATATGAGGAATGTGGTCGTGCTCCCACTAACCTTCTTGTACACACAAGGTTCATCTTTATTTTGAATAAAGCCAAACACTTTGAATTCCTCATCAAATCAAAGATTCCAACTCCAAGATGCTTGCTTCAATCCATAGATTGACCTTTGTAGCTTACATACTTTATTGGCATTCTTTGGATCTACAAAACCTTCAGGTTGTGTCATGTACACATCCTCATTTATATTACCATTAAGGAATGTGGTTTTAACATCCATTTTCCAAATCTCATAGTCATAGTAAGCCACAATAGAAAACATGATCCTGATGGACTTAATCATGGCAACTGGAGAAAATGTTTCATCATAGTCAACACCTTGAACTTGTCGAAAACCCTTCGCAACCAATCTGCCTTTATAAGTTTGCACATTGCCATCCATGTCGGTCTTCTTCTTGAAGACCCACTTGCACCCTATGGGTTTTACCCCTTCAGGTGGTTCCACAAAAGTCCATACTTTGTTGGAGTACATGGATTCCATCTCAGGTTTCATGGCCTCAAGCCATTTCTCAGAATCTGGTCCCTCCATAGCCTCTAGATAGGTAGTTGGATCATCATCTATGATTAACTCACCGCCTTCCTGAGTCACAAGGTATCCAAACCTCTCAGGTTCAAGGCATGTCCTACTAGATCTATGAGGTCCTTGTATTACTTGAGGAGACTGAGATTCCACAACACCTTGTGAATCTCTATGTTCCTCTTGTACATCTACTGGTTCAATGTTTTCTTGTTGGGCTTGAACCTCTTCAATCTCTATTTTCCTCCCACTGTTTCCTCTGGAAATAAATTCCTTTTCTAGGAACACATCTATCCTAGCAACAAACACTTTGTTGTCAGTAGGGTGGTATAAATAGTATCCCCTCGTTTCCTTGGGGTATCCAACAAAATAACATTTATTGGACTTGGTTTATTAGGAAACATTTTCCTGACGTAAGCCTCACAACCCCAAATCTTCATAAAAGACAAATCGAGATTCTTCTCGTGCCATATCTCATATGGTGTCTTTTGAACCGATTTAGATGGTAATCAGTTAAGTGTAAATGCGGCGGTATCAAGAGCATGACCCCCGAAGGAAATCGGAAGATAAAAAAAATTCATCATTGATCGCACCATATCCAGTAAAGTGTGATTCCTTCTTTTAGACACACCGTTGTGTTGTGGTGTTCCACATAGAGTCCATTATGATACAATACCACAGGCTCGCAGAAGGTCCTCAAACTCATGGCTTAAGTATTCTCCACCACGATCGGATCAAAGTGCTTTAATACTTTTACCAAGTTGGTTCTGTACTTCATTCATGAAATCCTTGAACCTTTCAAGGGTTTCTAACTTATGTTTCATCAGGTACACATAGCCATACCTACTGAAGTCATCAGTGAAGGTAATGAAGTACAGATACCCATTTCTGGCATTTGTTCTAAAAGGCCCACATACATCAGTATGTATGAGTCCTAATAGATCACTAGCTCTCTCACCTTTACCTGAAAAGGGAGTCTTGGTCATCTTGCCCAACAAATAATATTCACATGTCTCTATTGATTCATAATCAAAAGAGTCTAGATAACCATCATTATGGAGTCTAGAAATGCGCTTCTCATTTATGTGCCCTAGACGACAATGCTAAAGATACATTTTGTTTGAGTTTTTGCCTTTTGGTGTTTACAATTTATACACTTGTCTCTAGATCTATCAAGTATAGTCCATAAGACATTGGGGCACTACCATAAAAGATCCCATCTTTTGAAATGGAACACTTTCCATTCTCAATAAGAAATTCAAAACCATCCTTGTCCAAACAAGAGACAGAAATGATATTCCTATTTATGGTAGGTACATAATAGCAGTTCGTCAACTCTATTATTATCCCACTAGGTAGAGTTAACTCATAGGTTCCTACGGCACTGGCGGAAACTCTTGCCCCATTGGCAACACGTAGTTCAACCTCACCTTTCCCCAAAGGCCTACTTCTCTTAAGATCCTTTACATTTGAACAAATGTGAGATCCACATCCAGTATCAAGTACCCATGACTAAGAAGTAGTAAAGTTAATCTCTATCATGTATACACCAGCAGTAGAGATCTCTATCTCTTGCTTCTTCTTCCATTCTTCCCTCCATCCTCTCCATGTTTTCAACACAAAAGATTCTGACATTGGTTTGGCGAGAGAACCCTTCTCTCCCTCACCTTTGTCCTTAGACTCTATTCCATTGATCTCCATCAATGAACTTTCCATCTTCTTAAGCACACATAGAGTGGACTCAAAGGCTACCGATATATCTGGATTGTGCAGAACACTTCTCACAATCCTCAACCAGTTATGGAATTTATTCTCTATTAATTTGCCCATTTTAAAAAATGATTCTTTTGCCATTCTACAAGAGAAAATTGCATTTGTAAAAACTCCTTTTGATTTGATTTGATTTGAATAAAATTTGATAGTAGTTAATTAGGCCTTTAATTAATTACCGCTCCCACTATTTTGATTCAAATTGACAACCCTCACCATCAATTCAGAAGATTGCAGCGTACAATCTTCTAGTGGGTCAAGATCCTGAAATCCTCCAAGTCATGGACCAGCTAGGGCTGTCACCCACAACATAGATATTTTAGGTAGGCAACTCTTGCCAATTTCATCATATGCAACTCTTGAAAGATGTCATGCGCAACTCCTTGCCATGATCTACTCCATGCATCAAGGTGTTAGATCCTATCTAGGTCACCTTGTTAAGTCTGACCCAAAGCCAACATGATGAATATGCACCCTGCTAGGGCAGACCCACATATCCATCCTTCATGCTTCCACGAGATAGACGGTGTACCACGCTAGGGCATGCCCACACTTGGCCGATCAAGCTTTTCACATGTGTCGCATTTCGAAGGCATCTAAAACTTTAATTTTTAATGAGGGATTTGGTTTTTATAGGTACATATACATATCCAATCACCACAATATAGTAAGTAGCATATACATGCTATATCCCATAGAAAACATGCGAAACGATAAGAGCAATGATTATGGACATCCTAATGTGATTCCTCGAGCCAAGAGGAATCACGGTCATCGAGGTCCACATCACATGCAATATGTATAAGATGAACTCTATGCTTTTCCTTTTTGGGTTTGATCAACTCATCTCCATGATTGATCTGCTCACCATTAGGCTGGTCGGTTGGGTGCCACCAGCCGATCGACTGGCGTCTCCAGCCGATCGGTTCACTGGTCATCGTGCATCTCCTCAGGCCACCACTCGCTTGTCTTGCTCCTCGAACCGGTCATCAAGATGTCTATCGTTCTTTGACATAACAGGAAATAAAATTCTATCCTATTATACATTTGAAAAAGGAAACCCTGAGTTACATTCGGGGGGAGCAAAGGTAGGAAAGAAATCTCTAGTTATCTCTAGTTACATCAGGAATAGGACATAGGGAATCAGTGCGCAGACCGAGATGCAAGCAACCACATACAACCAAGCACACACAAACATAGGATTTATTGGACATAACAATGCTATACATCCACCACAAACCTCATTTAAGGGAGACGCGTATCGAGTGCATTCATATTACATATCATATATGTATATAGGGATTTGTGGATTTAGGATTGGACATGCATAAAGCAAATTTTATTCTCATCGTATGCAATAAATAAAGGCGACAAACCAAAATCGATCATATTGATAATCTTAAAGCATAGAGTAGTTAACGTGGCTCTGATACCACTGTTGGGTTTTAGGGGAGTCAGAGAAAGCAACAGAAACAAAAATTTCTTCTCCCAAACCCAGAATAAAGGAATCACGTCAACGTCTATACAATAGGAATGATGGATTGTGGAGGTGTACCTTGTCCTGAGGCTTGCTCGGCGACGTTACCTCGCGGCTTGCATGGTCTTCACCTCTGATCTTAGACGGTGTCTGAGCAGCTCCTGGTCTCACCAGGATTGTTGAGATTGGCAACTATCCTCTGAGCGGAAGAAGTCTCCCGCCTCTACAGTCATCCATACAGACTGCCTGGAACTCCGATCTCCTTGTCCCACAAGGAATCAGAAGGAGTCGCACCCTCCTGTCGGTGTACTAGTCACCGACACACTCTCCTACAACTAGTTGCTTTTCTGTAGTTGTCTTTCCCTTGTTGTGCCTCCCTTATCGGGTAGCACTTGCTTGGGCTCTCTCTCAGTTACCAAAACTAGAGAGAACGACAACTTTGCAGAGCAACTAGTGTTCTGAGTTGTAATTTGAGAAGCCCCCAATACCCCTATATATATAGGAGGGTCATGGGACAAGGTTCTCTACCTCGGGCAATGCATGACTAAATAGGAGTAGAAGGGTTCGATATTTTCCACAAAACAACCAACTGTGTCTCCTGAACCGATCGTTTCAACCTTGAAATGGTCGGTTGGTGATCTGAGCCGATCGGTTCACACCTGAACCGATCGTTTGGAGCACCTAATCCGATCGGTTCACTTCTGAGTTGATCGGTTCATGGTCCTGGTCCAACTCAAATTGACTTTCATATTTGTTTCTGATTAATTAAATATTAATCCTTGTTCGAATCAAATTTGTACAAGTGAAACAAATCATATTTGCAAAATCGACTTTCCAAACGATCAATGTTGGTTACATGAGCTGAACGGTTCAACAATTGAGCCGATCGGTTCACCAACCTGAGCCGATCGATTCATCTCATGAGCCGATCAGTTGGAAGTGCAGATTGTGCAAAATCAGTCAATCACAGTTTCAATGAATCTGATACTCTAATCAATTGGTCCAACACCTTAAACACTATGATTTTGAGCTACCGATCGGTTGGAAGTGCAGATTGTGCAAAATCAGTCAATCGCAGTGTCAATCAATCCGATACTCTAATCAATTGGTCCAACACCTTGAACACTATGATTTTGAGCTATCAATCAACTAAGTGATTAATTGAACTACTAAACTCCTTTAGTAATCAATCTAAACATCATGTGTGGATAAACTCCTATTCCAGGTTAAATCCAATGTGTGTGACCCTACAGGTCCATTTCACATTGGCAGTGAAAGTCCATAACACTTATAACTTCACAAGCAAAGAGCGGTGCCTAGTCACACATTAGTGCTACCCAAGTGAAATAGAAAGTTGGATAACAACTTTCAATCCTACAATCCGTGAATGGTGTTATAGTAAATGTATAATTCCTTTGCCACTAATGTCCTGAATGAACTCAAGGCATGGTACAGTCATCCTATCAATGTTCATCCATTTTCTTGATTTCAAAGCAGACTGGATGAGATGTACGTGTGACATCAATATCATATATTAATTCACACATGCATGTGCATGCCTTTCTCAATCCTACTCATCATTTGGCCATGGACATTAAACTCTCTTAGGAGGGACAAATCCCATATCTATCACTCACCCCTCAAAATCCCCATGTGTCAAAGCCACCCAATCATCACCTTTATAACAACCTATGTTTCAGGACTGCGTTTGATGATGTCAAAGTGTACCCAACGACATGTGTTGAGTGTAGTAATTTTAGGTTGAAGAATCACATTCACCACCATCACTGTGAGATTTGACTGTGACTATCAAATCATGGTTCCATGTGTCACACTCACGGTGGGTCTGTCTGGTACACTTGTTCTCTAACAAGTACCTATGTGCTTGGTTTGATATCACTATATCATGACTAATGAGATTCTGTCATCAACCAACACACAATCTAGTCTTTAGTGTTATTGATGTCTATGGTTATTTCCACAATAACAACCGACTAGGGAGTAAACAAGAATGTATACTCTTAACGTCCGTATGATCTCATCATTTAGGTCCTTAACCTAAAAGCATACGTCATTGAGTAAAACAATTCTTTAGACATCTATCATGTTATACTATCATCTCAGAAATAGTTAAACATATAGATCGGAAATTACCTTTATTATTATTCAATTCATTTACAAAGTATCCCATTACAATCATCACATGACTTGCTCTATGGGCATACATACCAACACAATCATATTGCTATGCTTTATCATGTGACTTGCTAAAGGATCATATAGTACATGCATGTTATATTGCTTTGTGTAGAAGGAGAAATTAGGTAGGTTAAAGTAAGCATAGATTGAGGGGAATAAATTCACATTGTTCAAATCTTGAATCCCTCTAATTCACAAGGCAAAGTTATACTTTCAATATTCTTTTCAATATGTTTGAGGAATGGTTTGTAGGGCTGAGCATCGGTCCAAAACCAGACCGGACCGGACCGCAGACCAAATTTCAATAATATATGGACCGCAGACCGGACTGTTTCAAGGTAGGACTGGACCGGGACCAGACCATTTTGTGCTAGGACCGGACCGGACCAGACCGTTTGGACCGTAATCAACTTTTTTTACAAGTTTTACAACTTATTTAATTGTAAGAAATTGATAATCTTAGTCACTTCTAACAATTATATAACTTTAGTATCAAACATTTATACTAGTAGTGCTTATATATGTACTTTATTTGTAGTTATTATAGAATACACCTTCAAATATATATGAATTTTATACAAAAGTCAATCTGCGGACACCAGACCGGACCGAAGACCGAACTTATCGAAATTCCCAGACCGCGGACCGGACTGAACTCAAAATGGAACGGACCGGACCGGACCGAATTGAGCAGTCTGGTCCGGTTTTGCGGTCTGGACCATTATTTGCTCACCCCTAATGGTTTGTCACTGTCAAAAGGGGGGAGAATGTTGACCTAGAGGTTATACATTGTCCATATTTGGATAATGACTCAACCATTCCATTCATTTGTATCTAATATGTGTATTCAAGATCGATCTCAAGTGTTAGTCACATGAAAAGAATCAATTTACAAAAGCCCTAGCTTGTCAAAGTTAAGTCAAAAGCATTGCAAGTGTGGTAATTTGGAAATCCATTCAAATGACCTTAGAAGAATTTTGTAATCACGTATATTGATGATATGACTTGTAACTAAGATGAGAAAATTATGTGGGACACTTAGTACCAAGTTTTAATCACTTTTTAACATAATTTGAATATTGATCACAAACTACTGATCGGTCAAGTTACAATCTTGACCGATCCTTTGGATCAATTTTCTAGAGAGTGCATCAGTCGAGTTGAGCATTCACAGAACTTGACCAAATGTGATTTTAACTGATCGGTCAAGTTTGCCAGGACAAACTCGACCGATAGTTTGAAAATTGGGTTTGTCTTTAAGTCGTTCGGTTGAGTTACCTTTATTGAATCTCGACCGAATGTACTGTACAGAAAATGCAAAAAAAGTTATTCTAACTATTGGTGACTTGTTTGGATGAAAATAAATATGTTGCCTTATGCAAAAAGGTTATAATTTGACCCTAAGTGTTCCCCAACTGAAGGGAGCACCCCCAGCTATAAATATGACCACTTGGAGTTCATGCCAAGGTTGCTCATTCACTACACACAAGGTCCTTGCAATAGTTGAGTGTGCTACCACCCCTTGATCCCCTTTCTCACTCTAGTTTACACTTCGTTTTGTAATTTGTGAGTGAGTTAGGTTTATTATAAGAGAGCTCCACCTTTGTGCATGTAAATCTTTCAGTCTTCCACTACTTCCCTATCCCCCTTCTTTGATGAAGAAAATCTAAAGCAAGCTCCATCGAGTGAAGAAGGAGTTGTAGATGGTCCTCTTCAAGGTTGATGAAGAGGTTGTGATCTTCTCCATGTGAAGGAGAAGGCAAAGGCTGAAGATCCAAGATGAAAAGCAAAGTCCTTCAAGATGGAAGGCTTGAGCTTGAATGGGTAAGACCTAGGTCAAGGCTGAAGATTCAAGCTATGTGGGTAAGTTCCTTGTTAAGGTGGAGATCTCCTCGTGGTTGATTGGGTAAGTCCTTTGGTGGTCTATTGATGTAAATCTTTGTGGTGATATAATAGAGAAAAGCACTTGCAAAGTCCTAGAAGTTGACCTCTCTAGGTAGTTCACTGACTCACTTCTAGTTTGAAGTGTGGAACCACTCTACATCCCTTTGTCAAGTACTAGCTATCAATCTCTCTCATCCTTGCTATGCTTGTTAGATAGGACTTGAAATTGCCATTAAGCTATTGCTCCTATTTGATACGATTTGAAGGTCTAATCTGTTTTGTGATAAATTTTATATCTCTATTCACCCCTCCTCTAGAGCCCTTAGATCCAACAACCTTGTCTCCATGATTCGCCATGCTTTTCCAAGGGGACAAAAAATGCCAAATTTTCCCATAGATACACAATGGAATTTTGTTCATTCCCTATCACCATGGTTAAAAAAAATTATTTTCCCACCATTACCGTCCACATGTTTCACCATGTAACAAACACTCTCTATAAGGACCTTCAAGTCATGCCTCAACCCTCAGGCTGAGGTTCCAAGTAATCTACAAGATTATATTTTACTTCTATTTTCTCTTGTTCCTCATATCTTCATTAGCTATGATATTGAGGGCATATGTTATAGGTTTTGGGAAATTGTTGATATAGGTCAAAAAAAGTTGAACCAACAAAGTACATTTATCAACCCTTCTCATATATCCTAGTTATTTATTCTTCATTTTAAATATAATTTATGTAGTTGAGACAAGATGCATCATGATTAATTAGTATTCTCTAACATCTTGAATCTCTAATAATTCTATTATGAGTGTTTTAAATAGTGACTTTCATTTCATGTATTTATAGTTTACGTAACATATAGATATCTCCATTACACTACAAAATTTCCCAAAAAATGGACTATGCTTCTATGTATAGAGTTTGACCTAGTAGCTGTAATGGAAATATGTGGCCCACTATGAGCAATGACCACATATATGTCTATATTAAGTTAGAATGTTCTTAAATGTTGTTATGTTGCCAATTTATCATATTCAGTTATATTTTGAATTTCTTGGCCAATGTGAAATTGAATACAACTAATATAGTTATATACTTCCCACCTCTTGGTCCTTAAATTGAGAAATATTTATAGCCTTATTTTCAATAGTATTACAATACGATTAACTTTAAAACAACGAACTTACTTATTACATGAAGTTATATCCTATTACATTTTATTCTATTATAGATGGATTTTCTAGTGGATCGAAGTGGGATGTATATTGGGAAAAGAGTGTGAAGTTATGCATTCAAGACATGGTTACAAAAATTCATCGAGTTTTCTCTTATCCACCAATAAACAACTAGATAAGGAAAATAAATATGTCCTTGCAACATAGGTTTTAATTGACATATACAACATATGTAATCGAGGTATCAAAGGGAAATTATACATGACCTCAATAGCTACCTTCTTTCCCTTAGTTATGTATTGCCTCTGGTTCCATCTGAAGTACCGCAAATATAAAAGTTTTCTTTTGAAGATGCATCTTTGTGAAAAATATATGCAATATTTAGGACAAATATCTATAGTAGCATGATCAAGTTCTAAATCTTTCTTACTTGCATTTCTCATAGTGAGTCTCTAGGGAAAGATAACTCTACTCTAGAAAACCTAAAAAAAATCAAAAATAGCAAGTTTATAAAAGAGTTGCATGGTCATTCAAATTTCATCTTCTAATATTACAAAGTAATCAAAAAGGATAACTTAGAATGACTTTTACAACCTCTATAGAGAGGTTTATTAGCCTCCTTGATGAGCTTGTAAAGTCTTTGTGCATTCAGATTTGCATGTTCTTCTACTATTTCAATAGAAGTTTAATTTGTTGTATCTCCCATGCCAAATAGATTCCCCAACATTTAATGCATAAATTTGGTTCTATGTATATTTGGTTATGAAACTGGTGTGCTCCTTCCAATCACTTATCCATTAAACTTCTAGACATAATATTTATACACAAAATGTTTTCTAGTACATGTGAGAATACCTCTTCCTCTATTATGTTGATAAAAGTATGATATGGCCATTTGAGGGAAAAGGTGAGGATGGGTGTTTTCATCATCCTTAAGACAAATGAGATTATGATGGAAATTTATTCGGGAAAAATGGTTCCAAAGTGAATAAGTATTGTCATATTGTATCAACCAAACCACACATATGGCATCTACACTTGATGTTCGGTGAACAAGCACAAAAATATTTTGTAGATAGAAAATCATTCATTAAGGTAATTTTCTTCATTGGTTACTTGAGTTTTGCATAACTATTTTTTATTTCTGAGAGAACCCACCCTAGACATGGCCACTATAGGACCCAACCCATCATGGTAAACTCTTGGGGCCTAAGAGGGTGTGGTACAATCACCCCCTCCCGCACCCAATCCAAACCAAATGTCCTTTATTGGGACTAACAAAGATCTTACCAGCATGACTACTCCGATGAGACAATTGAGGTATTCATCCAAATGTAAGGAACTTTGAGTAACCATTGTTGTGAAAGTAATAGTTAATGTTATTCTAAAATATTCTGATTTTGGTATTCATCCAAATGTATGCATAATATTGATGATCATATTAGCAAAGTAATATTGGTTTTGAGGGAACATGTAAAGAAGGATTACTGTGAAATGTACAAGAATGATCATAATTTATGATGAAGAAAGTTGAGAAAAATACATCAATAGATATGGAATAGTTCAAAAATCTTGTAAAAGAATGGGGAACCTAAAATTCAAAATTATAGTCCTTTTGGATTTAATGATTTACCCCTAATTTACTTGTCTATTTTATCTAATTATTTATTTGGAATTTTTTTAGATCAACGACGAAAATATAGAAAAAACAAGATGACGGATGACCCAACGTGGTCTAGACTACAAAGTTGCTACTGGGCATAAATGGTATATTGTCATGTTTTTTGTGTAAATATCCTTAAAACTTGTGATACGTACAACACTATTACTAGTAAGAAAATATTATTTTAGATCTATCCTTCTAATTATTTCCTATTTATGGATACACTTTAGGAACTTACTCGAATACTATTTGTTTTGAAGAATGATGTTTCTCCAATAGTGACTTGATATCAAATATAATAGGATATTTTGGTTGGATTATATTCCTAAATGTAATAATATATTTGTATGACATGGTTTATTTTTTTGATCTAGGATGGTGGTGTTAATAATAAGTGTGTAATAGAATAACACCCAAATTTCGTCAACACTGATGGGTTTAGCAACACATGTTCTACAAAAGGAGTTGTTGCAAGTGTCTTGTATATGCAAGGTGGCACAAGAAAACTAATTATATGTTCATTTCACATAGAAAACAACACAATTGGTGTTAGTGGTGTAGCCACATGCAAGCCTAGGTAGGCACGAGCCCTACCCAAGATCTACCATTATCCAATATCCACCTCAAAAATTAATGGTGTATTAATGCAAATGATTAATTGTGCCCTATCCAACATTTCAAACAAGGGTTCTAAATGAATCGTGCCCCCCTTGTACCGAATTCATGGCTCCACCAATGGGTGGTGTATATGTACCAATGTTTCTGAAGAAGCAAAATGCAAGTGGGTCTTGCTAAGGCAGGCTACTTAGACAAAGCAATTCAATTGGGGATGGATTAGGCATGATGCACATGAAATGTATTTGAACTAGACCTACTAAAATATTTTTCAAATGCAAGGTTTTAAAATTTGGTCTTTTGGAGGCATGTTTCCCATTTAAAGAAGTACAAATGGAGGTCCACCAAGCTTTTAGACATAGGTATCTCATAATAACTATATACTAATTTGGATGTTGTTGATCACATACAAACATTGAAATGTAATTGTACTTTCTTAAAGATTATTGGTTCAAGTCGGTGCCCTATTTTGATACAAATCCACAAAGTTGCCCTAAAATGCATAACAAACCAACCACATCAACTAGAATATCCTCCACACCAATAGTTTACCATTCAAATGGGGTATTCAATATTCTCTAAACAATGCTCTTTCCTATATCATCATTTAGTCAATTGTATTTTTTGTACCATGTATATGCATACCTCGATCCCATTCTAAATTTACAACCACAAGACAAGAATCATCGTTGGAGAACATGGCTGGATAATCATATTATGAATACGACACACTTTATGAATCTATCCAATTTTTCTATTTTGGTCATCTTCATCACCCTTAATGTAACATCCCTGGATTTTAGGCCTCGGATAACATGATCTTAAAAGGAATGATTGGACTACCCATATCACCAAGGTGCACCTCCTTTTCTAGGAGTCCATCACTAAAGAACTCCATAGTTAAGCATGCTCAGCTTGGAGTAGTACTAGGATGGGTGGCCAGTCAGAAAGTTAATCTTGTCTTGCGCGTCAGTGTAGACAAAGTGCACAGTTAAGGCTAGTGGTGGTTTGTGGGGCCAGTCGTCATTCCTGAAACTCTACTAGAGTATTGGGCAATGGGCCTGGGCGTTACAAATGGTATCAGAGCCATAACCCCTCCAGTAGGTGGGGCCCACATGGACATGGCATGCCAGTCTTGAGCCGTGCGGTCCAAACATGTAGGAAAGGGTTGTCCATGGTTGACGTAGCCACCCTTGCGCTGGTATTCCGTGATCGGGAGCTGGGTGTCCATGGGCCATTGTGGGTCTGCACTGAATTGGGGTCAGATTATGAGGCCATATAGTTGAGCCTTGACGAGGACATCAAAAGTCTAAGTGGGGGAGATTGTAACATCCCAGGATTTCAGGCCTAGGATAACATGATCTTAAAAGGAATGAGTGGACTACCCATATCACCAAGGTGCACCTCCTTTTCTGGGAGCCCATCACTAAAGAACTCCATAGTTAAGTGTGCTCAGCTTGGAGTAGTACTAGGATGGGTGACCAGTCAGGAAGTTGATCCTAGCTTGCGCGTCTGTGTGGACAAAGTGCGCAGTTAAGGCTAGTGGTGGTTTGTGGGGCTAGTCATCATTCCTGAAACTCTACTAGAGCCATGGGCAGTGGGCCCAGATGTAACAGAGTCACTTCTCTGATGTCAGGCCACCTCAATGTCCCGGATTTGGGGTGTTGAGTGCAGAAGAGAATGACAATATCATCAGAATACTCCTCGAGTGTCAAGTTAAGACACAGTTGGAATCACCTACTAGGACCAAGCACCATTCTGTGTATGGGAAGAAAGTTTAGGGCGTGGGATTTCTGATATTCCCTTTTGAGTATTTATTTTTGTCACCTTATTTGAGGGTAGTTTTGTCTTTTCACCACTACTTTTGTTTTTACCACACTGAGTTATATGTGTAGGCTCAGTCTAGTTGTCAAACCCCGATAGGGCCACCTATGTTGGATTTTCCAATGGATAATGTATTATACATGGCTTCTTGAAATTTTTTGATTAGTTAGCAATTCTTAAATTCATATTAGATTACTTATAGATAGAAAAAAATAAAGAGAATATGTTTTGAGTTCAGAAAATTATTCTCTACACATTAGTATAAATCTCATTGCCTAGATCCAATTTTATAAATATATGAATTTTATGGATTTTATTCTAATCGAATATAATTTCTAAAAACCATAACTAATTATCTATAAGTCAAAAAATAAATTCAAATATGATATCAACATAAAAAGATATAATCTATAAGACGACATTATTTACACAACCTAATTATCTAATATTAAAATATTATTTTTAGGGTTTATATGATTAATGCAAATGTAACCCTAATTTCATATATGCTTTCAATAGTTGACTTGTGTAAAGGCCAAGTCTCTACTATTAAACATGATAAACAAGTACATCAAATGTGTGGCAGCGGAAGAAATAAAACTTGACTTTATTCAAAATGTATAAAGAGTACATTATAAAAATTTCCATAAAGGAAGTACAACTTTATACAAACATAGGATCTAGGTAGAGGAAGACTTAGACTAAGCCAATATTGTCTCCAAACAAAACAACTTAATATATAAAGGCAACTATGAACATGCAAGCTATATGTTCCTTTTTCTTCTTGTCCTATCCTTAGCCTTAGGTTCACCAAGTTTCAATGCGCACTCTGATCCTAGCCTGGATGGTTGGGGTCATCCAGCAAGAGAAAGATAAAAGTATGTGTTATTCGAGAGAAATAGGACAATCAAATAATCCAAAGCATTGCAATATAAAAGATTCTCTACACCAAGAGATTTTAAAAGAAATGAGGCAAGTATATTAATAAGAGTGAGAAGACTGCCATAATCAATCACCACAATAATAATCACATAGCATGAATATATTAAGACACAAAGTCATCTCAATGTAGGGTGAGGCACCTACCGGACCTCACCAGTGGCAGGGGGACTAAAACCCCAGTGCCTAAATAGTGGCAGGGGGACTAAAACCCCAGTGCCTAATATAAAATGGCAGGGGGACTAAACCCCCAGTGCCCGGCAGGAGGACTAAAACCTTAGTGCCCTATGGGTGGTTTGTACTCATGTACACTACATTGTCATTTGGAATAAAATACATCATGCTTAAATAGTCACTTGGCAGTAGTGAGAAGTATAACAACATTGCAACATAGAATTGGGAATAAAACCCAAGAAACAATCTCAATAAATGGGTCACCATAGGCAACAACATTATCCAAGTGTTTCAAAAAGATGAGTCAACATAGGCAATAGCAAGATTCAAGAGTTACAATTAAATGAACCACATAAGAAATAGAATCATCTCATAAGTAAGGATCCAAATAAATGCAATTAGAAGGATAACAAGGCTAGCACAATAGTGATGTAGGGTTGGATAAGAGCCCAACTGAAGGATAGGTGTGATTTGCACATATACATTCCACATTCTTCATAGATGTCACATACTAAAATAGGCTTCACATACTAAAATAGGATCCACACACATAGGGGCCACATACATAAATAGATGTCACATACTAAAATATGATTCACATACCTGTTTTAATTAATTACCATCATATTCACCAATCTGATTGTATCACCATTCCATATTTCCCTAGTTATAAACCTTATCATGTGTTAGTATTTATAAGGCTTAAAGCATATGAAAAACCCTAATTTTACAAAATTGTGATTTCAGGTTCAAAAACCTAGTCTAATAGATTGGTCATATTCTCCTGAATAAGAAAACATATTTTATTTTCCAATTTGGAGTTAAAATGGGTTAATTATGTATTTTAGAACATTTTATACACTTAAAAAGGAATTCAAGGAAAAATTTGAAAAAGGAATCCAAATCATGACTTAAAAACTCCAAAATTGAATTCTACAGTAAAAATCCTTTCCATTGACAATTTTTTGCATTTTTCTGACATGGGAATGATTTATTATGAATTAAATCATCTCAGCCAATCAGAATGCAAGAAAAATCCACGTAGGCTAAAAAGCTTGCGCCAAGGGCGATTGAGTAGAGGGCAAAATTACCAAAATACCCTTGTGGGTTAAAATATGTCTATCACAGTCGTAGGGGCACTCTAGTCATTTGTGTGTGCCAAATTCGCAGACAAGAAAACTGAACCTAAATCGAAAAGACAAAATGGCCCCTACAAAGCCAATCGATTAATCAAGGGCACAGGGGCTCCATGGTCATTGTTTGACCATGATTGTTCCCCTGGCCATGGCGACAGAGCCACAACCTGGAGCTCGGCTCCATGGCTCCAGTTTGTCACACATAGCACAAGACTGAACTGAACCCGAAAGCAAACTCCCCAAATTCTCACGAACACAGAGATCACCTACTCACGTACTCGCGTGTTCAGGAGCAGAAGAAGTCACTCCAGACTTGACCGGAACAGGGGAAGGGGAAAGTGAACGAGAACCCAATGAAAACAAAGAAGAAGGTACCTGCTGAGGCCCTCAATGCACTCACAAAGTCGAGACGAACTAAGTTAGGTCTTTCCACGACGGAGGAGCACCATAGGTGGAGAAACGGTTAGACACTACCGATGAGTTTCCGTTGGCCTATAGGACAAGGCGATCGGGGGCATCGCGAGACAAACAGAGGGTACGAAAAGGAAGAGCGGAGGTCGAGGATACTCACTGGACTCAGAATTAGACTGGGGTGGTTGGAGGTGTGAGCTCTAGTTCGTGGTTGCTGGAGAAGAGGAAGGAGTAGGACAAGGTGTTGCGAGGCACTAGAGGTTCAATTGAATGAGGAGGCGAGAAGCTCAAGGCTTGGGGAGGCCTTCCCCAGCCTTAAATAAGCACGAGGGGGAGTCTGGATCCCTCAACGGATTCATGGCGGAGAAGAGGAAAAGGCCTCACTTGGGTGTTTCGTCCACAGTGAGAGGGAGATGATGAGTAAAGGGTCATTGGATTAGGCATTGAGAGGCGAGCTCGACAGACAAAGACCCGCATGAAACAGAGCTAGGTGGAGGGAGAACAGACTCAGGGATCCGAGGAGGCGCTACTATTGCTCGGACACGCGAGTGACTGGAGGAAGAAGATGAAGTCGGGCCATCAGATTAAAGGAAGGATGATCATAGGCCGTCAGATGTGAATCCACTATGGACCGGGCAGCGTGACAGGAAATATCAATCAAACTATATCGTTACAAATGACATAAATGTAATCTATTCGGCTACTATCGTCACACTATATTAAAAGTTTGTAAAATGGATTTGAAGGGTCAAATCAACTCCAAAAGCCACAATCTTTTAACAACATGCTTATATTAAAGTCTAGAAAAATGCTATGCAATTAGATTCTCGTTTCACCCATTATTTGGCCATAATTAAATATATTGCTCATTAAAGTGTATATTAATATATTAAAAGGTGTGCATTAATATGAAATGACTATATTAATGCAATTAGTGAGTCAAATACGAGGTGATAGATATATATGAGTATTAAGAGCAAAATATCAACCTTAAAATATATTTTCACACATTTATCTTCAAATTGGAGGAGAGAGAAAGTAAAAGGAGAAATATTCTCATAATTAATTCAAATATACATTATTATTAATATATTTATCCAAAAAGCTCCAAATTAACATTATCTACTTATTTGCTCTCTTAAGTGTACATTTTTCATATTAAGACCCCAATTATTTTATTGTGTGGGTTATTTGTGCAAACACCCCTTCGTTTATACAAATGAGGGAAAAAGGTAATTTCAACCTTCAATTGTGCTCAAATTGCACAAGGAGTCCAAAAACAATATAAAAGAAGGGAAATTTATGCAATTAGTCGAAAAGGACTTGAAAGAAATGAAAAGATAGAATATGGGTAAATTGCAGGGAAGACCCTAGATTTTAGTATGTTACAACACACCACCCCTTAGAGAGGATTTCGTCCCCGAAATCACAACAAGAGGGAAAAAGAGGGTGAGTGTGCAACTTCCCAACCTTAAACACTAGGTTATAACCCTTAATCTAGGGTACAACACAAAATCTACATAAGTCAGGTGTTACTAAGGTTTCCACAAAACCTATAGCCTTTTATCAAACTCAAATTAACATTTTTTCCTTATAGCATAATCTCCATCATTAAGAGGTATCATATTTATTAAACTATCACTTGCGCCACATTTTATTTAAAACAATTACTCAATATTATATCATGTGTATTTCCCTCATCAAGGGTTTTAAGCACAATTAGGGTTTACTAAGCAATTTCAAAATTAATTAATGTATTAGATCGAAAACCTTAATAACATGAATTCATTTTCCATTATCCTCTTAAAACTATCATGTAGAATTATCACAAATTATTTTGTAGAAAAAGTTAATATTATACAACAAGTTATTAAGCCTATAATAATTCCAAATAATGTTCATATTGTACATTTTCATATCATCTTTCATACTCATATTAATGACATCATTAATCATTTTCATCCATTACACTCCATATTATAAATTATACATATTTTACTTCACATTAGGCAATTTATGAATATTTATGTGAATCCAATTATTCATTATCATGTTTGAGTCATTATATGCATTTTAGTGAATAGGATGTACCCCATTAAATATTAATGAATTAATTCATATATCAAGTTATGATGAGGGGTTAATTAGAGAACAAGGTGATATACCTTACATATATTGATAACTTTGTGACTATAATCCATTTATATGCATGAAGGTATATTATGTGATGATGACACCTAATGTCACTAATGTATCATGAAAGGCATTAAGGGTATATATATATGTTGTCAAAGCTAGATGATTACATATTAGGGTTTAGGTCAACATGATCATTACATGTTAAAGCATCCTTAGGGTGCATTATCCATACACATTTTACCATTAGGGTGGCATAGTCAACATTATGTATATTCACAATTAGTAATGAGTAACACATTATTATGTGCATCAAGCCTATATTAAGGTTCAACCATATGAACTATCTCTATATGACTTACTACATATATGCATGTGTGTATAAACAAAGAAGTTGAATTACAAGTATAATGTGTTTGGTAAATTCTTGTTCACATAAGTTATTATGTACATAAGTCCACTTGGATAGGGTTTCTAACTCCAAAGGTATTTGATTTTGCTTTTAATTGGGATTCCATCCCCCTAAAAAGGGATTTCGTCCTCAAAATTAGATTTGCAAAACCAAATAGGGTACTAACACCATTACCCTCACTTAAAAAGGGTCAACTAAGTCAAACTAAGCTAAGGGTAAAAGGGTACATAAAACTCAATACTAAAAGGATTTACAAACCAAGCTTGTACATGTAACATAGCGTACCCTAAACCCTAACATAGGAGTATAAGGTAATTAAGGATGATTTGTGTGTATGAGATCAAATCATCACTTATGGTTTTCCTAAGGTATTCAACAATTAGGCAACATGCCCAAACATAGACTATTTCGAGTTGTCTGTATCAGATCAGGCCAGGCCAGGTCATATGAGCTCAGGAGTCCTCATTACCAAGCTAGTGGGCGGAGGAAAATATTGCCAGCCCCCAAGCTCTGACCCTTTCTAGACACCATCACTTTCAACTTCTTGCTCTAGTAGCTTCTCAATAGACAATTCACCAAAAAGTTGACAAATTTTATTTCTAATATGAAATTATTATAATCCTAGATCAAACTTTCATGCTAGGTCAACTCTACGGTGAAAAACTTGCTAAAGAAATTATATATGGTAAGGGTTCTATCTAGGAGACCATTTGAATTAGTCAATAATCCGACTATCTTGATGCTCTGATACCATGCTGTAAAGACCAAGTCTCTACTATTAAACATGAAAAACAAGTACATCAAATGTGTGGCAGCGGAAGAAATAAAACTTGACTTTATTCAAAATGTATAAAGAGTACATTATAAAAATTTCCATAAAGGAAGTACAACTTTATACAAACATAGGATCTAGGTAGAGGAAGACTTAGACTAAGACAATGTTGTCTCCAAACAAAACAACTTAATATATAAAGGCAACTATGAACATGCAAGCTATATGTTCCTTTTTCTTCTTGTCCTATCCTTAGTCTTAGGTTCACCAAGCTTCCATGCGCACTCTGATCCTAGCCTGGATGGTTGGGGTCATCCAGCAAGAGAAAGATAAAAGTATGTGTTATTCAAGAGAAATAGGACAATCAAATAATCCAAAGCATTGCAATATAAAAGATTCTCTACACCAAGAGATTTTAAAAGAAATGAGGCAAGTATATGAATAAGAGTGAGAAGACTGCCACAATCTATCACCACAATAATAATCACATAGCATGAATATATTAAGACACAAAGTCATCTCAATGTAGGGTGAGGCACCTACCGGACCTCACCAGTGGCAGGGGGACTAAAACCCCAGTGCCTAAATAGTGGCAGGGGGACTAAAACCCCAGTGCCCGGCAGGAGGACTAAAACCTCAGTGCCCTATGGGTGGTTTGTACTCATGTACACTACATTGTCATTTGGCCTAAAATACATCATGCTTGAATAGTCACTTGGCAGTAGTGAGAAGTATAACAACATTGCAACATAGCATTGGGAATAAAACCCAAGAAACAATCTCAATAAATGGGCCATCATAGGCAACAACATTATCCAAGTATTTCAAAATGATGAGTCAACATAGGCAATAGCAAGATTCAAGAGTTACAATTAAATGAACCACATAAGCAATAGAAGCATCTCATAAGTAAGGATCCAAATAAATGCAATTAGAAGGATAACAAGGCTAGCACAATAGTGATGTAGGGTTGGATAAGAGCCCAACTGAAGGATAGGTGTGATTTGCACATATACATTCCACATTCTTCATAGATGTCACATACTAAAATAGGATTCACATACTAAAATAGGATCCACACACATAGGGGCCACATACATAAATAGGTGTCACATACTAAAATATGATTCACATACCTGTTTTAATTAATTACCATCATATTCACCAATCTAATTGTATCACCATTCCATATTTCCCTAGTTATAAACATTATCATGTGTTAGTATTTATAAGAATTAAAGCATATGAAAAACCCTAATTTTACAAAACTGTGATTTAAGGTTCAAAAATCTAGTCTAATAGATTGGTCATATTCTCCTGAATAAGAAAACATATTCTATTTTTCAATTTGGAGTTAAAATGGGTTAATTATGTATTTTAGAACATTTTATACACTTAAAAAGGAATTCAAGGAAAAATTTGAAAAAGGAATCCAAATCATGATTCAAAAACTCCAAAGTATAATTCTACATTAAAAATCCTTTCCATTGAATATTTATTTGCATTTTTCTGACATGGGAATGATTTATTATGAATTAAATCATCTCAGCCAATCAGAATGCAAGAAAAATCCACGTAGGCTAAAAAGCTTGCGCCAAGGGCGATTGAGCAGAGGGCAAAATTACCAAAATACCCTTGTGGGTTAAATAGGTCTATCACAGTCACAGGGGCACTCTAGTCATTTGTGTGTGCCAAATTCGCAGGCAAGAAAACTGAACCTAAATAGAAAAGACAAAACTGCCCCTGCAAAGCCAATCGATTAATCAAGGGCACAGGGGCTCGATGGTCATTGTTTGACCAGGATTGTTCCCCTGGCCATGGCGACGGAGCCACAACCTGTAGCTCGGCTCCATGGCTCCAGTTCGCAACACAGAGCACAAGACTGAACTGAACCCGAAAGCAAACTCCCCAAATTCTCACGAACACAGAGATCACCTACTCACGTACTCATGTGCTTAGGAGTAGAAGAAGTCGCTCCAGACTTGACCGGAACAAGGGAAGGGGAAAGTGAACGAGAACCCAATGAAAACAAAGAAGAAGCTACCTGCTGAGGCCGTCAATGCACTCGTGAAGTCGAGACGAGCCTAATCCAGGTCTTTCCGCGGCGGAGGAGCACCAAAGGTGGAGAAACGGTTAGACACTGCCGAGGAGTTTCCGCCGGCCTATAGGACAAGGTGATCGGGGGCATCGCGAGACAAACAGAGGGTACGAAAAGGAAGAGCGGAGGTCGAGGATACTCACTGGACTCAGAATTAGACTGGGGTGGTCGGAGGTGCGAGCTCTAGTTCATGGTTGCTGAAGAAGAGGAAGGAGTAGGACAAGGTGTTGCGAGGCACTAGGGGTTCAATTGAATGAGGAGGCGAGAAGCTCAAGGCTTTGGGAGGCCTTCCCCAGCCTTAAATAAGCATGAGGGGGAGTCTGGATCCCTCTGCGGATTCATGGCGGAGAAGAGGAAAAGGCCTCACTTGGGCATTTCATCCACAGTGAGAGGGAGATGATGAGTAAAGGGTCATTGGATTAGGCATTGAGAGGTAAGCTCGACAGACAAAGAACTGCATGAAATGGAGCTAGGTTGAGGGAGAACGGACTCAGGGATCCGAGGAGGCGCTACTGTTGCTCGGACATGCGAGTGACTGGAGGAAGAAGATGAAGTCGGGCCATCGGATCAAAGGAAGGACGATCATAGGCTGTCAGATGCATATCTGTGGACCGGGCTGCGTGACAAGAAATATCTATCCAACTATAGCGTTACAAATGACATAAATGTAATCTATTCGGCTACTATAGTCACACTATATTAAAAGTTTGTAAAATGGATTTGAAGGGTCAAATCAACTCCAAAAGCCACCAAATTTTAACCACATGCTTATATTAAAGTCTAGAAAAATGCTATGCAATTAGATTCTCGTTTGACCCATTATTTGACCACCATTAAATATATTGCTCATTAAAGTGTATCTTAATATATTAAAAGGTGTGCATTAATATGAAATGACTATATTAATGCTATTAGTGAGTCAAATATGAGGCGATAGATATATATGAGTATTAAGAGCAAAATATCAACCTTAAAATATATTT
Organism: Alisma plantago-aquatica; assembly: GCA_963693085.1. NCBI lineage: Eukaryota > Viridiplantae > Streptophyta > Magnoliopsida > Alismatales > Alismataceae > Alisma > Alisma plantago-aquatica. The sequence continues at coordinate 182,624,673 of OY856415.1, forward strand.
TCACACATTTATCTTCAAATTGGAGGAGAGAGAAAGTAAAAGGAGAAATACTCTCATAATTAATTCAAATACACATTATTATTAATATATTTATCCAAAAAGCTCCAAATTAACATTATCTACTTATTTTCTCTCTTAAGTGTACATTTTGCATATTAAGACCCCAATTATTTCATTGTGTGGGTTATTTGTGCAAACACCCCTCCGTTTATACAAATGAGGGAAAAAGGTAATTTCAACCTTGAATTGTGCTCAAATTGCACAAGGAGTCCAAAAAGAATATAAAACAAGGGAAATTTATGAAATTAGTCCAAAAGGACTTGAAAGAAATGAAAAGATAGAAAATGGGTAAATTGCAGGGAAGAACCTAGATTTTAGTATGTTACAACTTGATACCATGGCTTGGACCTAGGGTTAGCTTTGGACTCATGTAGACTCGATATGAGGTATGTTGCATCCCCTATGATTTATAGAGAGAAACAAATCTGATTTTTAATTGTCTCTTGTTGTATGTTACATCCGTATTAATCATATTGAGAAATCACCAATATTCCCTCATTCTCTTGGTCATATGGAGAGATTATCCTACACAATTTCTCTCTTCTAAGGATTTATTTCATGTGAAAAATTCTATGTTGATTATAATCTTGTGATCATCTTACATTATTGGATATTATGATTGGAATCTTATTTATATCTAGTTCATTTTATTCCATGTAGAAACCCTAATTTGAGTATTGATATTGTAACTCTTGTCCATTTATAAAACTACAATACTATATTTGGAAGCACCAACTCACATATGTAATTAAGGCATGGGAAAACGTCACATATCTGGAATATTAAAGCATTCAAATAACCAACTAGCACATTTCATAAAATAAGGTTCTGACATAAAAAGCCTGAGAGTTTGGGAACAACAATTCCAAAGAGAACAAAATATCAAAGAACATGAATAAAGCAGAACTCCATGCTAGAAAGATCGTCTAGGGTAATGATTGACGAGGTGAAAGATGTCCTCTAAATCTTCAAACAATGAAACTAATCTTCAAATAGACGCTCCTTCTCTACAGACGTAGCATCCCCAACCATGCACAAAGAGGAAAACCTAGGCATTAGAGTAAGTGACAATGAATTCATATCAAGGATAAAGTATGAATGAAGAACTAAAATATTTTACTAAAGAAGACTAAAAAACTTTTAGTCTCATATTTTATCTTTGTGGTCACCTTTATATGATAAGTCCCTCCTCTGGTGACACTGTGGTGTCCTCTATGGTGTTATGCACCCTCTGTTCACAAAACATGCCCTCTGTTGACATTGAGGTGTCCTCGATGGTCTAGCATATGCTCTATTGGATCTATATTCCCTCTATGACAAACATAGTATCCTCTAAAATTGTCCCAGGACTCTCAAGTGAGGACTATTCCTATAATATATATATTTATTTTTTTGATGTCATTTTCTAACTATATTCTCAATTTCTTATCTCTAAGTATGTATCTATTATCCTTGAATCTGTAATTGTTATCAATGAATTTGTATTTGTCATGTCTGAGTTTATATCTCTATTCTAAATGTAATCTAAATCTGTATTTGATGCTTTGGACTCTATTTTCTAGTGCTAAATTGACTCAAAGTTTGAGTCCAGGTGTAGAAATTGTATTGAATATTCTAACTCTCATGATTTTGGGTATCATATCTAATGTCTTGCAATATCTAAAGGTACATGATAGATGGGGCTATATGGAATAAGATAATCTAAATTTGAGAAATTTAGACAACATGTCTATTTATGAAGCACGGAATAGATTTCTAGGGAATGGTCCACTTACATGCAGTAAATCAATATCCTAGTGTCACTGATCCTCAGTATATTGGGTCTAACTTTCTCCTGAAAATCCCAAAGGATATATCAGATTCATATCCTTTCCTTTTTGGTCAACATCTTTAGGGTCATAATTTCATTATACACTATTACATGCATTTAGGTATGTATATCATTATTAGGGTACACAAGGTTAGGTTACTAATGTGTCTTTGTAAATGTTTCTTTGATAATCATAATAATATTAAAATTTATAGTCTAGGTTTATCATGAAAATATCTTATTCAAACACTTTTAACTTAGACCAGAGTTCATAAGTATTAAATATTATTATTAGTACATATCACCCATAGGTTTTAGGGTTATACATATAATATTCATATTCCAGTATGTATTACCAGTTATAAGTTAGGATTAGGATTATTATTAGGGTCACATAGATGGTCATTAGATAGGATGAAATCATAAAAATACCAAAATACGTTTTGGTGATATTAACCCATTAAGTAAGTTTACAAGTATGAAAATAATGGAATTATATTTAATATTCTAATCATCGGATACCAAATAGAGAAACTAGGGGTCCCATTAGGTAGATTACATTTTTTTGGAGTTTCTTTTCATTCTTTTCAAAATTTCATAATTTTCTGATGTAGGAATGATTTAGTATGAGTTAATAGAGATTAATCATCCACTAACCATAAGGGAAAAATATTAAAAAAAAATTCTAATAAAATGAAATTTTGGATTTATGTTTTGTGAAATTCATATATGGCCTTGTGGTCATCATTAGGTCACAGCGTGACGTGTGGGAAAAATGTTTAAAAGACTCATTTGATTGTTCTAGCTCACCTCAGGAACTGCTCGATGAATTTGATCCTTCTTTGTGTGAACATAGGTTCTCATTTGATCAATTCAAAGCCCTAGATTTGTTCCTGAGATCAACGTGACACGAAAGACCCCTTGCTCATTGCTCGAGGTGCACTGAGTTGTTTAGAAGGGATGCCAAAAGCTATTGCTTCCAAGGCCAAAGCATGAAGCCATAAACACAACATGAAACTAAAAAAACTAGAGAGTCATATGACTTTGTGATGTCACCATGAAGCTGTTAAACCAAGTTGGAGGTATGCAAAGAAAAATGTTATTACCATTTTCAGTATAGTCTGTTAGAATTTAATAATTGTTTATGGTTATATGTCGAACCTTTGATCCGGGATAAATGGGTGCGGCTCAACCTCTTGGTCTCCCTTAATTGGGGGTTATCGGGAGGTGGGGTCGTAACAGGGACACTCCTCTCACCATCGGTAAATGGTACAACTCATGACCTATCACCAAAAGGACACCTGAGAATGACCTTCGGATGACGGGGATTGATTGGGTGATCGAGTTAGTAACCTCTAAGTGGATGGGGCATCTAGCGTGCTTGAAATCTGGGCAAAGAGCACCCATAGATCATAAGAATAAATGGAGAGTATATCTTCAAGGAATTATTTGTTTAAGCTCATCTGTTGATAACTTTTTTGCACAAAAGGAGTATTGAATGTATAATTAATTTGCAAAGGGTGAATATTAACAAAATGTGAGAACAATAAACAATATTTGTCCTAGAGAATGAAATTAAGGGAAAAATTAGGGGTGAAACATCCACAAAATTGGATATTATCAAGTTGGGTAGTTCTATTTGGCTCCATTATTTGAGTGGCCTCTTATGGTATGTCTTTTATGAGCTCTAACCTATTTGTATGGTCTACATCATTAGTAGTCTAGGGTTATTATCCTGTCGTCTATTAGTCACTAAATAGTTTATGTGTTCCTGGTTTCTAAGTATGGAGTCAGGGTGTATGTATTGTATATTTTGGGAGTGAATCGGTGTACCTAAAGTTTGGAATCAATAAAAGTCCCATGCTTATGTGACAAAAAACTACCTTTCACTACAAGTCATCAGATTGTGATTTTGATAGATCACATGGTTAATATTTAGTATGTTGGTTCTTTTAATTTTAAAATTGAAATCCCCATTATAACTTGAATTATTCTTCAAATATATTTTGATTCCATGAATATCATGTTCTTGGTAGAACATGCCTTCTTGATACTTTTTAATTTCACTAATGGAAACTTAATCTCACCTTACATGCTAAGATAGTATGCAACCCCCTAAATGTTAGAAGTTGCATTATCTTATTTTTTCTATCATCATAGAAGATGGGAAAAAGTTGAGCTATATATTCTTATCCCAATCAACTTAAACTAGAGAATGTGAGTGTATCAGATACTAGTACACTTTCAGATTGTCATGGTACATCATGATCTGCAATGTATGACATCCAAGATTTTTTTTATCCTCCTATATATAAAATCATTGATCTTATTCTATTGGGAATATTGAAAATAATGATTTTGAGGTATAGGGTCTCATTAATGAAATTGGTTTAGACTATCCTTGAAACACAAATGACTTCACAACCAAAAACTAGAACTATGGAAGATGAAATTTTTTGTTTCTTGCTAACTAGAAAGTAGATTCCTAAATGGCTCAATTGTTTCATGAAAGGTACTTCTATTGAAGACTTGAAGAACAATTTCTTATATTGTTTAACTCTATTGACATTTCAATTTTTAACCTATGCTACTTATTTTTTATTAAAACATATCTATTTTTCTTTTTAACAACTTTATATTCCTCTCCATTTTTCTTAGTGTGTTGTGCCTTTGTTGTTTCCTATACTTCCTATATTCCTAGTGCTATGATATGAAACTTTTCTTGATTCAAATTTAGTGAAATCATGAAGCACGTGATGACTGGTAGGTTCTTCATTAGTGTAAAGTTAGATACTCAAAATTATATACATGCCTTTTAATAAATTGCCTAATATGATAAGTTTACCTAATGTCTCTGATCTATTAATTTATTATGATCTAATATGTTTACCAAATGGTTTGATTCTATTAATTTTTCTTCTTTAGTTTCCAAGATTTGTATTTTTCATACATATGATCTATCTTTAGAAGAATATTAAGATGTGCATTTATCATATTACAAGTGTAGTATTTAGTCCCACACCATAAATATTTTCTATATTCTTTGTAAATTCATTTAAATAATTGTGTGTTATTCATCGTTTACAACTAATTAAAATTGAACACAAGGATTTTTGGTACATGGACCTAACACCAACCTAAAAACATTACATTGACATCTTGAACACCTTAATAAGAGCATTGTATTCAAGGAAAAAACCAATGTAAATATGAATATTGGATACTAATGTAGTACAACCCTAAGGATAGATGAATTAGGCATCTAACATAGATAACAATATTTATATAGAATATTATGTCATTATGAGGGGATATAATATCTGTAAATAGGTCAAGAAACCCTAACCCTAAATCAAAGTGTGAATAAGTTGAAACTACATTCACGGGACTACAATGTTTATTAATAGGTAAAGAAATAATATGTCATTTTCCTTTACTTTATTAGGTTAGAACACTCGATGAATTATATGTATTATTTTATTATAGTTTTTTCATTTGTAGGTTTTGTATATAAGTTTTGTCACATAGTTATTTTTTTCTATGTAGGTTCCTTTGTAGTTCTTTACGAACATATCCCCAATCATGGATGTCCAAATAAGTCAACTACTTTATTTTCTTCATAGTGTTTCGTATATCAATGGTTGTAATTTCTTGCTCTTGTTCTATGTAACTTGCTACACCTATTAGTGTTAGTTCTACTAATGGCATCTTAATAAAGGGTGGTGGTTTCCTAAAGAGAGAACATAAAATTGGTTAGGATGTATTTAACAAAACTAATACTTCAACATTACAAAACACTTTTGTTATTGATCTCATAGTTTCCTTTGGTTCATATTGTAGAGAGTTTCTTATTTTACTTTCTTATTTAGAGGTATAGTCATTTAACATCATTAACATAGTTATATAAAATTTAGTTTCATTTAATTTAATTGTTTCCCTCTACTATTTTGGCCTAGTCAAGTAGGGACACCAACTTGGAAGACCTATTACTGACTAGAGATGACCTTCAACATTGTGTTAATACTTAAATTACAAGCATATCATTCTATAGTTTATATAAATTTTGATGGATTCCGCAAGTATACTCACAGGTGATCTACATTTATAGACATTATAGAGGAAAGTGCTTCCTTAGTTTGTGTGGTTTAATGGAACCTTTCATTGCGTTGCCTAAATCCCTTTAGAGTAGCAATTTTAACTTCATATCCATGTGGTGCTGTGAACTCTAGAGATCACGTGGATGCTATAAAAATTTTAATCGAAGGTGTTGTGCATTCAATACTATTGATTCATTTTAAATACATTTGTTTCTTTCCCTAAATCATCCTTAAATTGTACACATGAATTATTGTATGTAACACCCATATAATAGTTGTAGCAAAGAATATGAGTGACAATAGTTGGTTATTTAACTATATCTCTAACAACTTACATCTTCAATGTCATAAATTCTATAAGATAAAAGTACAATGGAAAATAAATGTATCATAGATATAGTGGAAGGCTAACCTACCAGTACTCATGGGTTCACATACTCTTGACAACCAAAATAGTTGGCATTTGATTGATCATCAAACAAGTTCCTAGATGTATAGTCTTAAATAACAAAAGTATCACTCCTCTACTTATCATGTAATACCACATATATCCTCCTCTAGGTGTTCAACAATTGCTTTATGCATGTACTTTCTTGATTTTACAACCATGCACCTGGAGGTACTAATACTAGAATTCTTGAGGAGGAACCTATCATTTGCTTTACTTGGGTCACTTTAAGGGATGTTGGTGCAATGAAATTTCATGATAATTACAGGTGGGATTCCGAAAGTAGTCCTCTCAATGAAAGATCCATTGAGTTTCTCAAAATCATTTGTCTACTCAGGCTTGTTGTGATCCCAAGACTAATTCTCTTACTCAGTTGTCTACCATCTATAGAAGCCTACAAATCACAATGTTTGGACCTAAGAATAGATACAAGAAGACTAAAAAGGGTTTTAGGAAATGGGTGAAATATACTAATTTGTATTCACTATTTAGTATGTTTCTTGATGGGAATTTTTGGCTTTTATTTACCTCAAGTTGACTAAAATTAGAACTCTATTATTTGAAGTTGAATCTTATATTTTGTTATCGCATCAAGATAATGTCTCTGATATCGAGTAGTATTATTAAAAATTATCAATATTTACAACAATATTTAAATCTCTCTATCATAACGATAGAATGGTATGATGTATCTTGTAGGCATCCACAAAGTCAGCAATATATTTTCCAGGATTAAAGCACCTTAACTGGATCAATGCCCTCATCTTGGTTTCCAATTTATTTGTGATGATCTTTTACGTTAAGTAATGACATTACAAATCTATAATCACATTAAAATCTAGTAAAAAATTCTAGTCATTGTAAAGAAACAAAAAATAACTTATCCAAAATTAGAAAATTCTTCCATTCTATAATTCACGTATGGCACACCTCCAATTCAAGTGCCTTGATTTCCACCAGCTAATGAGGGTATCACACTTGTAGTGATTAGAAAGTTCCCATCTAACCTTATACTAGTTCAAACTAATCATGATAATGTTGTGTATGAGAAAAGTGATCAGAGAAACTATCCAAAATGGTATGATCCCACACAATATTCCCATGAATATCATACATTAGGTTGCACTTGTAATCATAGTGTTATTCTCATCACTAATTGATCTTATAATCACAATGTTGCTATCCTCACTTATTGTTCGAGAAGACATGATTGCAATACATGGCAATTTGCTTTCTTTAGGTTATCAACTATGGCGTTTTAATTATAGAAGTCACTAGACAGATTACTTTAGTATATATTTGGTTTTCTTCCTTATTTGTTATTTGAGTCTATGTATCCAAATAAACATGGAATTCTCCCATGATTCAATTTGACAAATTTGTGCAAGATAATACATCTGATTTAACAATTTTTTTAGTGTAGCTTGTATTATGGAATTGGGATAATGATCCATTAGTAATTGAGTTTATAAATTTCATCTTTATATGTAAATAGGGTTTCAACATTTTTATCAATGAATCACGATTCCTTCTCTTTTTTTCTTTCTCTATATGTCATATTATGTTTGTGTCATGCATTTAGTAAATGAGTTCATTTGTAGATTTGAGAAGCAAAGTAGATATCTTGCATCATGATTTTGTGATCAAACACACTTGGTTTCCACTATGCAATATCTAGGACATATTCTGAGATCAAACATACTTGGTTAACACTTTGCACTTTCTAGATCATATTCAGCATATGCACTATCTCATTCATGTACTTTTGTTATCTTCTTAGGACCTATGGGGATGTTTGGGAGGAGCCATTGACCTAAAAGTAAAGCAATAGATATGTATATGGTAGCAACTATTTTTAGAAGGATAATGGTAGGCATTTAGATGAATTGAACAATCATTCTTTGTCCAACTATCTCATAATCTCTTTGTTGGTATTTTCTACTCAGTTTGCACTGTGAAGACGCCCTTTAGCAAAGGTATCTTTAAATTAAGTTCAATTAATATGTACATATATCCTTATCCTCAATACAATAACTACACTATATGATCCAATGGATTGGATCCATTACATTTTCAAGCAACTAATCAATTGCAAAACTTGACAATTTTTATTTATGGCTACTGACATTATACCCTTTTAGGGAAGTTGACATGTATCTAGTTCATCCCAGCACATCCTAGTAGACAGAAACAAGCCACATAATAGACTCAAAGCAAAAAATGAAAATACAGAAAGAAACTTCACGATTGAGACCCTAGATACTATTGATAGAGACCACATACTTACTCTTTATCCTATTCTTGTCAATTTCAAGAATCATAAGAATTTAATTGGATAAGTCACTAAGGAAATGATATTTTGACATCCTATAACATCTTGGATTTTTTCTCTCTCTAACTATGCACATAGTGGCTCGTACTGCACTTGATTAGTTTAAATGATCTCCCTAATTATAACCTAGAAGTTTTAGAAAGAGATTTTGCTCAATTGATGAGTGTTGATGGCTAAATTACAATCTTGACATCAATTATATAAGGTTGACTGCTTATCTAAGTTAGAGGATGGATATGAATTTTTACATCTAATAAAACAATCTGAACTTGATATCAAGACTTATACATTATATAGAGGAATAAATTTTGGATCAAACGATGAAGTTTTCATCCAAATCCGATAATCAAATACAAACTTATGAAAATATGAATTTTCCTCTTTTCTAGCCTTTTCCCTCTCTTTTTTTATCCTTGATGGGCCTTGGCCATTGGCATTTATTGGACTAGGCCCATGCGTGCACACAACTAGCTAGCTTCTTCTAGTACACCAAAGATCATGGATCCAATGGTTGTAGTTCACTCTACAAGGATCGGATGACTCCCAGTCATCTTCAACCTTTGCACTGGTGCCAGAATGTCCTACAACTCTTGGCCAAATAAGTACCCTGATGCCACAGTTGCTATCAACAACATTTGATGTTTACAAAGTCCTCACAATCTTCTCCCAACCTCACCCCTAGTTTTCTTGAGTTGTATGGGCTATGGGGGATGGTATGGAGCATTTATCTGTCGATTCTAGCCATTGTGGCTGCGGTGATGTTTTGAGGGTTCTTTGTGTCTCATCGACCCCCTTAAAATCTTCCCTCAGACTTTGGCACTTCCCCCTTTCTTTTCCAAATTACCTGAGTTGTTACGCCTACCTAGCTTGTCCCTCAAGCTCACTGGACTTGGAAGCTTCTCCGGCTAGTCATTTTGGGGCTTCTTATTTTGGACTCCACCACATCAGACCCATGGAGGCATTTGCCTCATGAGCCTCCTACGAGTTTGGGAAGTATGTTTTCAACCAATCATGATTGCACCCCTACACCTACCTTCCCTGGTGCCATCATGCTCAGTCGTGGCCAACCTCTAGTTTCGCCTCACCTTTAGCGGCTAGCAGACGATGACGCCCCACCGTTGATCAAGACCTGGATGGCAAAGATCACTTCTGACCCTAAGTCTGATTCTCTCATTCGTGGAATTGACCAGTCAAACAACAAACTTGGACCGAAGTCTAGCTAAAGACCACGTAGACTAGGCTTGTAAACTTAGGAAGTGTCATACTATCGCCCCAATAATGGTATATTGAGCTCTCTCTCTTGTATACATACATATCCTAAATCTTGCAAAAATATAAGAAAATCATTCCTAAGGCAAAATATGACATATTATATATGAAAATTGATCTACACAATGAGATGTATCCAGTGAACCTAGTTTTAGAGCACAATTCCTTTTGTTGATCCTGTTATGTTGAAAATGTCATCTAATTGTCCTCTTTTGCAAGTTTAAAAATGTAGAATGCTTAAACATGATCATATGATGACCATATTTCGTTAATATGACCTAAATCTGTAACTTGCATTATTTTGTAATCCATGAGTCGAACTTAATCATTATTTTCCCTTGAATGGCCCTACTTTATGAAATGTCACTCTAATGTCACTTAATACGATCTTTTGTGCTAAAATCATTGACTTTGTGCACCAATGTGATATTATGACCACAGAATATTCATACTCACTCTAGATAAGTATTTATTCGATGCATGTTCGAGCCAATAATCCTTTTTTCCTACACTTGAACTCTATATTAACTTGATGTTATGAAATGTGACATTATATGGGACATTTATGGACTTATCATGATGAATCCTCAGCCTTGTTTTAAATGTTGGTTTAGTAGGATCAAAACTATATATTGGACTTCACATCAGTACTAATAATTATTTGTAACAAAAAATAGAATTTGGTAAACTTTTTCTCACTTTTATAACTAAGTAACCTAAAGATGACATTGAAATCTGACCTATGTGCATGTTGCAATATTAAGATATAATGAAATGTGACATTATATGGGACATTTATGGACTTATCAATGATGAATCTTCAACCTTGTTTTAAATGTTGGTTTAATAGGATAAAAACTATATATTGGACTTCACATCAGTACTAATAATTATTTGTAACAAAAAATAGCATGTGGTACACTTTTTCTCACTTTTATAACTAAGTAACCTAAAGATGACATTGAAATCTGACTATGTGCATGTTGCAATATTAAGATCTTATCTTGTATAAACCTCACCCAAATGGTCACCCATGATATTTCATACTTCAAATAAATAACTTGTTGATCTCTATGACATGAAATACATCTTAATCATTAATGTAATCTAGTGTTGACTATCTTGCATGAAAATGACTCAACTGACTTAATTGGATGATATGGTGAATTTGTCCTTAAGCTTATACAAATCTTATGATTTTCCCATTTGGATGATGGAAACCTAACTTTGAATCCCTAATCTTGATAAGGATGTTTCATTCTAAGTGTAAATGATATATTATGTGGCATGCAGCTTGATGATTAATATTGCATGAACATTGGAGATGTTGAAATAAATCATTGAGAAATATGGAACCTAGATTAATTGAAACATCCAATATTGATTAATATGTTTAATATTACCTAATTCTTGTGATGTTCATCATATCACACTTTCTTGTAATGTTAGGATATCTTGATGGAGTCTTTTCAAAGATCTAATCTTGCTCTTAATGCTAGTTTTCTCATATCAAGGTACACTTTATCCTCCTATTGGCCATACTAGTAGTATTGAAATGCATGTATGTATGTAGTATAAATGCTTTTTTATAATACTTGTTTGAGATATTGTTCCCTATGACTACTATGTTTTGTTCTTGATTACATATGTTGGGCAAATTTGAAAACATAATGATAGATGTCCATTACACAACCTTAAGTACATGCTTGTATTATTAGGTCAAGGGCACAAGGTCGAGTGTCCTACTTGACTTATCATGATAGGGTAGACCAGGTTGGTACAAGGGTTAGATCTTGGACATGGCCTTGAGGTCCTTTAAAAATAGGGTTAACTCTAGACATTTAGTCTTGTAGTCCCTCACGTTGAAATACAATAGCTAATCTTGAGCCCCCTCGCGGACCCCTTCTTGTGAGAAGTTGGTCAAAGGCCTTATGATATTGTTGGTATAATGGAAATTAACATAAAACACGCTTGCATGTTAATAAGATAGTCTTTAATCATGTTGTTCGTTCATTCTTGTTATCTACTTCATGCTTTTGCCAAGAAATATATATTCTTAAACTTGTGATTTTATGTGTTTGGACAGCGTACTCAACACAGTTGTGCTGATATGTACCCATTTTATGATTTTAGGTAACAAGTACACTATGAATATCTAATGATGATCAATGATTCCACACTTATGATAATATATTCCTACTCTGATGGTATATCATGACATAATAATGGAATACACATGGTTTGATATACGACACTACAATCTTATCAGGTATTAGTTTAGCATTCTTTTATGCTTTCTTATATCATACCTTGGTTGTTGTTTGGGGTTTTACTCATGCATATATTATGTGATCTATCCTATGTATGGACACTTGGGTCCTCTCACCTTTGGATTTGTAGTGACTAGGAGTGAGTATTTCGATAACAAATGGTTCTTGTGACATATGGCATGAGAGCAATCACATATCCTCTATGTGTGTTAAATAACCCAGCTCGTATGAACCTTGGTAAAACCTAAGTCCATAATGGTGAAGTTGAGGTGTCTAGGTTGGTCACTACATGGGGGTTGAAGCACCTCCTATCCTCCTAGTTGTGGTGGATGATATCTCCCTTGTATACCTACCTATCCAAAGTGAATTGAAGACTAGATTAAGGATTTTTCCCTAAAAATCTTAGAGAGACTTTTTGCATCTCATATCTTCATTAAGGACTACCCTAAGAAACCCATTAGATGATAATTAGTTAGTCTCTCATCTCCTCATGTGATCTCTCTTATGACAAATTATCACATGAATTCTCGATTATGGGTAGCTTATGTATGTGAAAAATAAAATTCAAATGAATTGGTAAAAGTTTATTAAAGATGAAAATTATGCCATGATCTAAATTTCATTTAAAAACTCAATTATGATTAATGAAAGTACTCTAACGTTAAGTACTCTTGTGTAACATCTCAGATAATGCAAATTGGGTTTTACTGAATATGACATATAGGCTTCCCATGTTTGAGGTAAATGGTAAATATTGTTAATATGATGAAATAAGTAGAAATAATGTGTTTTTACCTCATTTTTTATTAGGTCACTATTGATTAAGACCATTTTGACCTTGTTGGTTATTAAACATCAAACATGATTAAGAAAACATTTGATCATGCTTTGAAATGACTATGACTTTGGAATATGGAAATCGTGATGAAAATATTGATACAAGAGGCAAAATCCCCTATTGATTATAATGCCTCATTGTTAAACTCAATTTTGAATAGTATGACTAATATGTGAACTTGATAATACTTGATAATGTTCAAAATGTTGAAAGAGCCAATATTGACTTCTCTATTTTCATGTATAGCAGCCCCTTGTTCCTAATTATGACGATAAGTGAGCAATATCATGACCTCAAATACATGGAATATCAAACCATGGTTTCTCTATTATGATAATTGATTCTTGAGCTCATGACATTATGAAATGCAAATCGATAAATGAGCAATTCATATTTAATAGACTTGATACTTCATGATTAATTAGGATAAATGTGTTAGCTTAGGGTGGTAGTTTGTTTCATGACTCCCCTATCCTAGGAACATGCCTATTATGATTGCCTTTAAATTATCATCTTGTTGATTACTTAGAGTTTATAAGGCAACCCCTTTCACACAATTGTTTATCTCTAAACCTAAGTCTATAATAGGTAAAATAACATGATGATATTGTAACTCGATATTGAATCTCGATTTAACGATGACTTTGAAATACAATGATGTTGGCTATATAGCTTGTGGTTGATTTCCTAGAAAGGCCTAGGTCTAGATAATTCTTTACCTTGAATACCATGATAATGAAATTGATGTTGATATCACAAAATGTTGCTTGATAGTTGATAATGGATGGAGGATCGCACATATTTTTAATAGGAATCTTGTACCCTAGCTTCAAAATTTTATACCTATGCCTTTTTTTTGTCCAAAATCATTAATCTTGATAATGATTTGCAAAATCTTGGCTATTGATAACTCATCTTGATATTAATTTGATGTCTATGATCACCCTATTTGGATCTTGAGATCACCCTCAATTTACGATTGATGAATTTTATGTTCCCAAATCTCTAAAATTTGAAATGATGATTATGTTGATTCACTTGATTTATGACTTCGGGATAGGCTCTCATGTGGACTAGGGTGGTACCTCCTTTGATATTCATATGAAACCACAATATTGAAATATGATGTTTATCTTGAAATTTTGAAATATGAAATTTCAATCAAGGATGTATAAACCCACTTTGGGCCAATTTATAAGCTTACCCTAAATGTTTGTATTGATAGTTATGCCATGCTCTTGATCAAGAGTCCATTCTGTTTGACCTAAATCGGTGATCTATCCAAGTATTTGATCTTCTGATGATCTTTTGTATCAGAGTGGCACAGTAGAAGCATGGCTATGATTGGAATTTGATGTTTGGTATCTTGATATTGGAATAACTTTGATATTGAAGGATGCTAATTATATGTGGATTATATGATGACTATGATATGGAATATGAAGCCCCATGTCGTTCGAGGATTTTCTTTAATTTTTGGGACAAAATTGCTTTTATTGTGGGGAGTATGGAACATCTTGAATTTTTTCTCTATCCTCTAACTATGCACAAAGTGGCTCATAATGCACTTAATGTGTTTTGTCTCTCCTCTAACAATGCACAAAGTGGCTCATATTTTCATAATGACTTAACAATTCTATTCCTATGTATCTAATATGTTTGTTCAAGATTGATTTCAGGATATAGGTACATGAAAAGGATCAAATTACACAAGACCTAGCTTGTTCAAGTTCAAGTCAAAAGCAATGCAAGTGTGGGATCTGGGAAATCACTCCAAATAACCTTAGATTAATTTTGTAATAACTTGTATTGATGATATGATTTGTACTAAGATGAGAAAAAAAATTAGGGACTCTTAATTCCAACATTGGTCACTCATAAGTCAAATTGGAAAATTTCTCATATGCTATTTATCAGTCGAGTTGGAAACTCGACCGATCCAGTAATGGGTTTTCTGAAATGACCAATCGGTCGAGTTGCATACTCACAGAACTTGACCGGTAAATCAACTAATCAAAACTAATTTTAACTCATCGGTTGAGTTTCCCATAACAAACTTGACCGATAGTTTGAAAATTGGCTTTGTCATTTTGTGGATCGGTCAAGTTACATTTATTAAAACATGACCGATTGTATTATACGAGAGTTGTAGAAAAAGTGATTATAACTATTGGAGAGTTGTTGTGAGAAAAAAAAGATCTGTTGCAAGTTGCAAAATGGCTATATTTTGTTATTAAGTGATCCCACACTCAAAGGAACACCTCCAGCTATAAAAAGGACCCCTTGGAGTTCATTCCAAGTTTGCTCATTCATGCTATTCCAAGTCCTTGTTGTAGTTGAGTGTGTTGCAACCCTTTGTGCCCCTTTCTCACTTTCATTTACAAAGCATTTCGTGATTATGAGTGAGTTAGGTATGTTGTAAGAGAAATACCTCCATGTGCATGTAAAGCTCACATTCCTTCCATCTTCTCTACCCCCTTTCTCAAAGAGCAAAGATTGAAGCAAGCTATTCCGAGTGAAGGTGAAATTGTTATTGGTCTTCTTCAAGGTTGAAGAAGAGGTGAAGATCTTCTCCAAGTGAAGGAGAAGGGCAAGGACAAGATTCAAGAAGAGTGGGTAAATCCTTCAAGGCCAAAGACTTCATTCAAGTGTGGCTAAGTCCTTGTTGAAGGCTGAAGACATCTTGATCAAGTGGGTAAGTCCTTGTGTAGATGGAAGACTCTTGTCATGAGTAGGTATGTCCTTGGATGTATGGTGGTCTTCTTGTATGTCTTATGAATGAATATAAGTATACATGGATTGCAAACTCTTAGAGGTTGACCTCCCTAGGTAGTGGATTGACAATCTCCTAATTTGGAGATTGGAACCACTCCAAACCACCTTGCCCAAGTGAGAATTTTCAAGCTCTCTATGTAGTGGATTGACTATCTTGTAGTTATTAATCTCTCTTATCATTGCTTTACTTGCCTAAATAGGACTTCAAATTGTTCTTAAGAAATTGGTTTTGATTGATTTAATTTGAAGGTCTAACTTATTTTGTGAGAATTTTGAAGCTCTATTCCCACCCCTCGAGAGCCCTTGATCCAAAAGTGAGTTCCTTTGTGTGTGACCCTATAGGTCCCATATCACATTTGCAGTGAATATCCATAACTATCTTATGACGTCAAAAGCAAAGAGTGATGTCTTGCCACACATTAGTGCGACCCAATTGAATGGAAATTGGAGAACAATTTCAACCAACAATCTATGTAAGATGTTGCTATAATTGTATAATTGTTTTATCTCTGATATCTAAGATGAAATCAAGGTATGGAATCAATATTTTTTCAATGTTAAATCCATGTTCCTTGAACCTATAGTTGACCATAAGAGATATATGTGACCTCAATATCATATATTGATTCACATGTGCTTCTCGGTATTTCTAATCAAGTGGCAATGGGCATCAAACTCCAATAGGAGGGACAAATCCCATCTACATCAGTCACAACCTATCCCCATGTGTCACTGATACCCAATCATCAGCTTTATGGCAATCCTTGTTTAATGGTTACATTGGATGATGTCAAAGTATTATGAAGGACATGTGATGAGTGTAGTGACTTCAGTTCTAAGAATCAAAAACACCACCTTCACTATGATAGATGACTATGACTTAACAAGTATGGGTTCCATGTGTCACTCTTAAGGTGGGTCTGTCTGATACATTATTATCTAACATGTATTTGTGTACTTGGTTTGATATACCATATCCTAAAAAATTACATTATGTCATTAACCAACTCACACTCCAGTCTTAAGTATTATTGTTGTCTATCTGCCTTCCACAATAACATTCGACCAGGGACATAACTAGAATGTACATACTCTTAACATTCATGTGATCTCCCATATCTATCGCTCACAGTCAATCCCCATGTGTCAAAGCCACCCAATCATCACCTTTATAACAACCCATGTTTTAGGACTGCTGTGACGTCCCCGGATTTTGATTTCTCCAAACCCTATTGGGAATGAGATGTCAGAATCCGAAAACATCATCTAATCATATCAGAAAGCGATGCGGAAGCATAATACGCATACATGAACATACAACCATAACATACTCAACATTCAACATGTATTTTTATACAAAAAGGACTTATTACAACATGAATTACAATTACAGATTGAAAGATGATTTACAAGTCTAAAACATGTATGCTAACTAGGATCTTCACAATAGGTACAACCTGAACAACTTGCTCACATCCTGTACTTTTCCTCCCATGCTATCTCTGAACCTAAAACATACGTGAAACAACAAATCAACACACAAGGTGTTGTGTACATGGGCAGAAAGATACATATATTTATGGCTTTCATAATTTTTGAAAAAGATTTGCAGAATGAAAGAAAATCATAGGAAACACTTCTTTATTAAGCGAAATATGCCAATTTAAGTCATTTTCCTAGATGAATTGCATTATCAAGGTGGACTAGTACCAAAACATAAATATGGGCCCATCCCTGTGTACCAAGTACTCTAGGGAAACTCCCCGTACACCGTGTGCTCTAGGGAGGTGTACTAGACAACATTAATCCATTCCCTCGTAAGGGGGATAATGAACACCTTAAATAACTACAAAACATCTACTCATAATTTATGTTTTCAAGTGACAAAACAACGGGTACTACATAGCAATACTACATCCAATATTTGCAAATAGAAGAGAGCATACATACATATCATGATTGCAAGCAAGAAAACCATAGTCATATACTTAAATAAAACCCATGTACCTGAGTTTAGAGATTCCTAATCATTCTTGCTCATGTAGATATCTAGTCATCACCTGGCTAATAACAAAATCATATACTAGCATCAGATTCTGATCATCTTAACCCTAGTCGTGTTCATTTTAGGGTTTACTTAGATCATTATGTTATTCTCATGATTACTTGTATTCTTACCTTATAGTTATCTTACTGATGTCATTTTCCAGATTATAGTTCATCAACTGGATATACTCACGTGTCACATTATTATGTTGACATATTTAACATTATGTCACTTTCATTAACCATATTAGGGTTGCATCACATGTATTAAGGGTTCTCTTCATATAACATGCATTGTATGCATCATCATGATCTCATAATTAAATCTGAGTTTCCAAATACAGATATGAGCTTACTCTGTAAATTTCATCATTTATTGAGCATGCATGTATTAATTGCATCATCTTTAGTGTTATTAGCCCTAATTAGACATATTAATAGAATTACATAATTTCGTACATCAACATGACCATATCTAACATCATATGTATTCTATACATAATAATGGACTTACTGATATTTTCCCATGATTTTATGTCATCATTTGCTATTTATTATCTATTAAACAAGAATTACACATCTTACATGATATCACTATTAGTAGTACATCAAAAGTCTGATATTCTTCTTCCATATTGTTCTACACATTTTTCTGAGAATTTCAGTACCTTGTTTGTACTTTTCTGATAAACATGGTTTTTTCTATGAATTTTACGAGATCTGATAGTTTTCTGAGATTTTACCTTTATTAGCGAATTGGAGGCTGCCACGTGTCCCCTGGGCTGAGCGCATCTTCTCCTGGCCCACGCTGAGCCGGTTGGTTTACAGGTTAATGATCAGCCGGTTTAGGCTCTCTTTCCTTCCCCTTTGCACGCTCACCAAGTCCCTAATCGCGAGTCCGTTGCTTTGTTCACCAGCGTCGCCGCGTGCCTCCTGAACTTTTGTTGGTAGCCGGAGATGCTAACGCTGATGCGATGTTGCCGCCTCCTCGTGCCGCCCACATGATCTGTTCACATGAGACAGAAATAGAGCCACCGTCGTGATGTGCTCCTCCGGCGAGCAACACGCTCTGCCTCGGCTTCCCCTTGCACAGGCCGCCGCCACAGGGGATGACTCTGATGAGCGATCACCTGTCCTTCTGTCCTATGACGCCTCCAGATTGCCGTCTCACAACCCACACAATGCCAGCCCATCCGTCACCTGTTTTCTTCCTCCATGTGGTCAGCGACAACCCTACATCGTCTGACTCCGGCGAGGAGTCTCCGTAGCTCGTCGACTCCTTCTACTCCGATGCATCCCGGGAAGCCCTTCTTCAGGTCTGGGTCTCATGACTGTAGAGCACGCCAGCCACCTCGCCATGGAGGGTGATGTTAAGAGGGAGGAGTGCGGCAGATGGTCTTCTGGGCACGAGAAGCTCCACCAACCGCCGCCACCTACTCCTTGAGTTCCTTAGCTCAAAACGGATGCATCGGCAACTACCCTGGGATCTTCATTCATCCCTGCAAGCCACCCTTTTGATAACCATGGTGTGGCTGGCCTCCTCAAATCTGAGGATACAAGAATCACGTCGAGGTCTGAGGTCTGATCCTCCATGGTGAGGCTTTGCTCGAGGACTACCCTCCCTGATCCTCCCTTGGTCCTATTCTGTAAGATGAATGGAGAGGGGTAAGGAAACGAGAGTCCCATATCCTTCTGTAGATGCCCAGAACTTATGCAAGGGGGTAGTTCAGGTCACGTATGCTCTGTGATCCCTCTCTTCACAATAGGAACCGATCTCGCGAGAGAGGCGGTCAAGCTTGACGTGGTCATCCTTCAGGTTAGGATATACGTGTATTGTTGGAAGCTGATCTATGGATATCGAGGCTCCACATATCCTCTCATCAAAACTGAAAGGATTTGTTCCATTGGGTGCCTGGGAAAGACCACCCAACCAACTCATATCAAAGGCCAAAAGATATAAACACCCTAAGCTAGGCTCAACTAGTAATATTTCGATGACTGCAGTACTCAATGCGTTGATTTGTCATCTACTTGCAATATCAAAACCTACTTGCTGTATGAGCATCATTTATTCATTAAAATTTTAATGATAGGTTTACCATCGTCTAAGCTACTTTATACCACAAAGTTCATCTGAATCTCCTACCCTTGACCAAAATGATACTAGTTTTTCATAAACGCTCGTGTATAGGTATATTGAATCCCAATGCATCTCAAATAGCATCCAACATTAGCAAAATAATGAACCTTACTCTATTTCACCAAGTCATACTTGAAGATCCATCCTTAGACACTTTCGACTCATACATATCACTTAACTTCACAAGTACTCACATGACCATTAATAAGTGATATTGGTAACTCACAGATGCAACTAATATTCCTCAAATGCATTATGTTGTAAAATACCTTCAAATTAGGATCAAAACATCCATTATATACAACCAATTCCTTAGTTTGATGCCAAACTATTTCACAACATCGTTGGCCTTAAATACTATACTAGATGTCAAAACCCTAAAATCTGGGCTATCACAACTGCATTTCATGATGTCAAAGTGTACCCAATGACATGTGTAGAGTGCACTGATTTTAGGTCTAAGAACCACAACAACCACCATCACTGTGAGAGCTGACTATGACTTCCATGAAGATGGCTTCCATGTGTCAGTCTCATAGTGGACCTATCTAATACACTGTATTCTGACATGTATCTGTGTGCTTGGTTTGATATAGCCATATCATGACTCATAAGATTGCGTCATCAACCAACCCACACTCTGATCTTATGTATTATTGTTGTCTATCAACCTTCCACAATAATAACCGATGATGGACATAATGATAATTTGTATATGTACTCTTAATTTATGTATGGTCTCGTTTAGACAATGCTAAAAGTTGAAGACATACTTCATCGAATAATATCATTCTCTAGACATTTATAATGTTACATCATTATCTCATAACTGAAATAAAATACAATAATTTGGAAGCTTGCCTTTATTTATTATTCAAATCAGTTACAATTTATGCCATTCTAATAATCACATGATTCTCTCTCTGGTCATTATACTAATAGATAGGAGACCAACTGATCATTTTAGCAGACCAGAAGATCGACTAAGAGGCAAGACGACCGGTTTAAGGGTTGAACTGATTAACCCAAATTGACAAGCACAAATATAAACCAACAGTAGGTTCATGCATGTGATGCTAACCTAGGTAATAGTTATTCCTTGTGGCTCCAAGGAATTACAGTAGTATGGTCATAACCATCTATTTTTGTTTTATATTGCATGTTTACATTGTAGGATTTAGCATGTATATGATACATACTACATATATGTAGTGATTGGATAAAGTATATTTATATACATAAACTCACTCAAATATAATATTAAGTCTATGATGCATTCCATTAGCAACATGCATGAAAAGCTTGATAAACCAAGTGTAGGTTACTCCCTCACATGGTGCACCATTTATCTCATGGAAGTGTAATGGTAAATATATAGGTTCTTCCCTTACAGTTTGCATATATATTGTGTTGGCTATTGGGTCATGCTTAACTAGTGTTTCTTTGATCGTCTAAGACCGGAGGCATGCATATGATTATGGAAAAGAGTTTCACATATCATGTATCTAAGAATTTCATATGATGTATTTGACAAATGATGTTTACCTTAATGATTGAATATGGATGCTAGCTTATTGGCTGGGTGATAGTTGAATAATTTTGTATCTTAGCTCACTAGAATGTTGTACACTACAATCATTCAAATTGATATGTGAGGGGGATCAATTTGAATAAAATAGTGAGCGTGATGACAAATTAAAGACCTAATAAACATCTTTAAATTTTGTAATCAAATCAAATCAAAATGAGTTTTTTTAACAATTTTGCAAATTCTTTTGTAGAATCAAATGAAAACACACAAACACAACTTTTCACTATGATTAGTCCTTGCAAAGAAAAAATAAAATGGGAACAACTTCCGAATCTGATACAAGATGCTGAAAATTATTCTCACACAAGAGTGCAAACTCTATGTCCTAGAGATGCTAGTGCTAGAAGAACCTCTTCATACTGCTCCCAGTGTTGAAAAGGATGCTTACAAGAAGCATAGTAAAGATGTTTTGGATGTCAAATGACTAATGATGTGTTCAATGAACTATGAGTTTAAAAAATATCATGAGACTATGGAAGTTATTGAGATGGTCACACATTTCAAGAACATTTTCCAGGACAAGGGAAGACGGGAGAGATATGATATCTCAAAACTGTTGTTCAAATGTAACATGATAGAAGGAGATCCAGTAGGTCCTCATGTTCTTAAGCTCATTGGGTATGTGGAGAACTTGTCAAAACTAGGATTCTCCTTGGGTCAATAATTGACCACTGATGTGATTCTATAGTCTCTTCCAGAGTCATACAGTCAGTTTGTCATGATGAATGACTTTGACAAGCAATTGATAGAGTTATTGGGCATCATGAGAATAGCTGAGGCTCAAAGGAAGAAAGACAAATCTAAGTGTTTTATTATGATCAATAAGAAAAAGGGAAAGTCTAAAGGAAAAGGTAAAGGAAAAACTAAGAAAAGTTCTATAGCTAGCCAGAAGCCCAAGTCTTCAGATGTCAAGGAAAAAGGAAGAATAGAGAATGGAGGTGAATGTCACCATTGCCACTAGGATGGACACTAGAAGAGGAATTTACCCCTCTAGTTATAACTAAAGAAGAATAAGAAAGAGACATAGGACTCTACTTTGGGTTTAAATGTTATAAGATAATTCTAATTTACTTCTTCATCTTGGAATATGATACCCGATGTAGATTTGACATACGTTGATGTGCAGAATCTGATAAGAAGTAAAGTCTTTATGAAAGATCAAAGATGGATTGAGATAAGAAAGAGTTGCTGCAACTTTCGTCCATATTTAGAATTTATCTTATCCTAAAGGGGCATGTAATAGAGTTAGTAAAACTGCTATTTCATTATGCCAATAAATAGAAACATTTTATTTCCAGCATCTTGTAATGACAAGGAAGTTTATTAATAAAATATTGAGTGTTCAATTTTAAAGATATGATCTTGTATAGAAAATTCCTTGAGTATCATATGATCAAGGATAAATGTCTAACAAAGTAAATGCCTAAAGGATTATAATTGATAACTCAAACAATTAATAATCTATAGCATTATCATCTAGATCACACACCTAAAAAATGCATATCATGAAGTTTATCTAGACTCTATTTGGTTATTGAACAAATGTGAGACATGCAAGTCTGACTTTTGGGAAATTTGATAAAGCATCCTTCACTAGATGTAGTGGGAGGATAATCATTCTATTAGACCTTATACATGTTAACGTATGGAGATCTTATACAACAAATGCTATAGATAGTTACTTAGACTTCATAGTATTTGTTAATGATATAATGATATGCACTCAAAAAAATACAAACATAAATCTCTTGAATTGTTCAAAGAAAACTATGAATGGAGTATAACTTTGACAAAGGTATTAAGAAACTTTGATATGATCAAATGTTGAAATACTTTGCATCTGTAGTTTGACGTCCTTCTAGAAGATAGTGATAACGTGTCACAATCAATTTTGAACCTAATGATGTGTCAGAAAGAAGGTATCACATCATGATGAATCATGATATATTTATTATTTAATACAATCTTCTATAAGTTCCTTAAAATAAATATGCTAAAACACTAAAATAGTGTACCATCTAAAATGGTTCAAAGGACATTATATGAGATATGGAATATAGGATTGTCCCAATGTGTCTTAAAGATTTTAACCTATATAAAGAAAGCAATTTCTTAAAAGGATAATCCACAAGCCATAATTGATGAATATTGTCATTAATCCCAATCCATTGAAAAAAGTGTTTTGTTTCCATGATAACTGAGTTCCAAAAGAATATGTGGGAGTAAAAGTACAACTCGAAAGGTTTTAGGACAACAAAGAGATATAATACGAACTAGTGAGAATCACAAATTGTTGTGGAATCTCATGTTCATCATGTGACACAAAACCTCATAATTCTAGTAAAACGAATCTGAGACTGAAAGATTATGAATCCAACAACTCAGATAGGTTGGTCATAAGATGATGAGCCAACATATCAACTAGAAACTATTGAGAATCAAATTTGGAAATGGCTTGAGGCCATTACAGAGTCCATGTAAACTAACAAGGTATGACCTTTCTAGTAGTACCTCAAGGGGTAAAACCCTAAAGGTAAAGATGGGGTTTTATATAAAAAACCTACATGGATAACATAAAAGGAAAAATTGGTTATAAAGGTTTTTGAAGTTAATTTGAATTGTTGAACATGACGAAAATCCTTACCCAAATGTCAATCTTGTTGTTACAGGTAGAATAGACTATGAGATTAGGCAAATGAAGCTTAAAACTGAACTCCTTAAAAGGAATATCAGAAGGGATGTGTATGTGACACAACCTAAAGGTTTATAACTTCATTAAAGCAAATGAAGTCTATAAGCTACAAAGTTTCAATGTAAAGATTGAAATGCACATCTTAGATATGGGAACTTCTATTTAAAAGATTTTAACTTGGATCAAGAAGAATGATGAAATTTGTGATTACAAAAATTGTGAAACACCCTATCAGACAGAGATTGAGATCTATGAAGATAGTTCTTCAAAGTTTCATGACCTAAGTATGAGCACATATAAATAGCAATATACTGAAAGAACTTATTATAAAGAATTGAATGAGAGAGAATAAGTCCATTATACATGGGTTTAGTGTCTCATGAACCCTATGTTCTGATTCTTTGGAAGAATGTAAATACATGAATGAGTTGTCATATGCACTAGAAATTGGATCTATAATATATGCTATATAAATGTGCTTATTTCATATTCTTGTATGTATTGGACATGACAAGATAATTCTAGTTTCTAATAAGGGCTATTGGAATGTCATTTAAATACATGCATTAGTACTTGAGAAGAACTAACAAATAAGATGCTAAGACCATGGCAACAAGGAAGAGTTGAGTGTAAATAGTTGTTATGATGCAAGATTTCATAGTCACAGAAGATGATCACAATATTAAAGATGTGTGTTTAATCTTAAGAGAAGAGTTATTATTTGAAAGAGGTTTAAACTATAATACCATTATTTTGCAATTCTACAATTCAAGTCTAGTATACTACTCTTATGAACACATGAGTGGATACTATAAGGATCTAGAAGTTCATATGGATGAACTTAAAGATATTCCACCCATTGATGATGCAATAATGATACTGTGACAACAACAAAGCTACTTGTTAGGCAAGGAATATGTGATAGAATATTATGGAAATTTCATCTCATACAAGAGATCGTACAATGAAGCGTCAAGGAACATGAAGCATATGAACTAAAATCAATCTGTTGCTAATACCCTAGATTAGCACTTGTACAACATAAACATGTGGATATGTTTAGATAACTAAGGATGAGATCTGTGGGTGATTGGCTCTAAGTGCAAGTGGGAGTTTGTTGGTAATTGTGCCTAGATAGCCATTCATATGAGGATTGTGAAGGCATATTACATAAAGTATTTGATTAATAATAACAAAGGCAAGTTTCCAATTCATTATGATTCATTCAGTTATGAGATAATGAAGAAACATAATAAATGTCTCAAAATGACAATTACTCAATGACATATGTCTTCAAGTACGTGACTAGAAAAATAAGATGACATGAATGTTAACAATATGTACATTTTTGTTATGTTCCTAGTTGGATGTTATTGTGGAATGCAAATACATAATAATAGCACATAAGATTGGAGTGTGAGTTGGTTGATGACATAATCTCATTAGTCAGGACATGGTATATGAAACAAAACACACAAATACATGTTACAAAATAGTGTATGGGACAGAGCCACCTTTAGAGTTACACATGGAAACCATACTTGGTAAGTCATACTCATCTCACATAGTGAAGGTGGTGATTGTGATTATTAGACCTGAAGTCACTACACTCATCACATGACATTCAATATACCTTGACATCATCCAACATAACCCTACAACATAGATTGTCATAAAGGTGATGATTGGGTAGCTGCGACACATGGGGATAGATTGTGAGTGATGTAATAGGATTTGTCCCTCCTACTAGAGTTTGATGCCCATGGCTACTTGTTAGCAAGATTGAGAAACGCATGCACACATGAATCAATATATGATATTGAGGTCACATATATCTCATACAGTCTGCTCTAGGTTCAAGGAACATGGATTGAGCATTGAGAGGATGACGTTCCATGCCTCATGTTCATCCTGGATATCAGAGACAAAGGAATTATACAATTATTACAACACCTTACATATATTGTAGGATGAAGTTTTTCTCCAACTTTCCATTCATATTGGTAGCACTGATGTGTGGCTAGACACCTCTCTTTGTTTGTGATGTCATTAGCTAGTTATGGACATTCACTGCCAACATGATATGGGACCTATAGGGTCACACACATAGGAACTCACCTAGAAGAGGAGTTTATCATGATGATAATTGAATTTATTGCTAAGGTCTTTATGTAGTCAATCAGAGAAACAAATCAGTTGATAAGACTGCCAACCAATCACTGTAAGTGTTGAGACGGTCGGTTGGAGTATCAGGTTGATCAGAAATTGAAGTGGGAAAGTTCTTCCCAAATTGGGGAGCGAACTGACTGATTCACATAGAGAACCGACCAGCTCAGCTCACCAACCAACTGGTTGGGTGAGTGAGACAAGCGGATGGTGTGAGCAATATCACTCAGTTCATGGAGAAATTTGATTGCATCAAGGATTAGTGACGTCATGTTCTGCATTAATTGGATTTGAATTGCAAAATTTGTGCCATTAGGAAACACAGAGAAACGAATGGTTCACTATGCGAACCAACCATCTCAAATGTAAATGAACCAATTCGGTTGCCAATTGAAGTCTTCGACATTCATTGGTTGCAAAAATTCATGATATTTTGGTCCCTTCCACTCCCACATTGACTGGGAACCCTAACCCTAACCCCTCCTATAAATAGAGGGGTTCTGGGGGCTTCCTAAAACACATAATTGAGAATCAATTACTCTAACATTATTATTTTCTTTGGTTGTGGCAACCAAGAGAGCCCAAGAAAGTCCTGCCCAACTAGGGTGGGATAGCAAAGTAGAGAACAACTAAGGATCATTGGGGGAGAACATGTTGGTGACTAGTACACTAATGGGAGGGACAACTCCTTTATGTCTGTTCTAGAAGGATTACATGAGTTATGGGTGGTCTATGTGGACTTCTATAGTGGAAAAGTTGCCTTTTCGTGTCGTTGGGAGGATGTCATTAGCCCACAGTCTGTGGCGACACCACCAGAGCCACTACAGACATTGTTCCAGTCTGCTATATGTGGTGAAGACTAGGAGCTGCACAAACACCATCCACGAGTAACTACAATATAGATGCACTACAATGAGTTGTAGTCATTGGACTTGCTCTAGGACCATGTCTAATCATGTTAAACCATATTTCCTATTTCATAGTTATTGACGTGATCATGTTGTTATGGGAATACAGATTAATAAATTTTTTGTTTTTGCTACCTTACTATGTGCTCATATATCCCAATAGCATATACTTACTATTCAATTCTTCATATCATTAGTGAATCATCAATGCTTAAGAAAAATCATATTCAAGTGTATGTCAAGTTATTTCATGTCAATTTTGCTCGTGTCAAGTTATATTTACTTTTATGTCATATAAAGTTCTAAATACAGCTTATTGATGTGATGTTTGTTTTGTATGGTTGCAGACGAGATGTCAGTAGGACTTGGAGCAAGTAAAGGACGACAAAAGGAAAATCAAGATTAGGAGATCTTCAAGTTTGACTTGGTGGGGTTTTGTTTACCTAGATGATCCACATATTTAGATAACATTTACATAATGCTTAGTCATGTTACCACTTACATTTGATCTCATGGATGATTATGATGTAGTTTTCCTTTTACCAAGAACTATATATGAATAAATTTTAAATCAATGCAAAGTGTTTTATTTACTTTAATTGCATAATTAGCGTATTGTGACACACACATAGTGTAAAATCCTTTCGCAAATGTGATATGAAAAGTGGGGTGTTACAACTGCTCTCAGAAGTTGGGTGAGGTCTCTTTTTGATGTCCCCACTCTTTGAGAAGGTGCCAAACACTCCTACAATAAGGTAGTTCAGATCGTCTTTCCCCCAACCTGATTGATGAGGTTGTTGTTGTTGAGAAGAGGCTTGTCTTGCTGGAGAAGGTGGAGGAGCTGAAGATGTGGAAACATAGTAGGATTTCCTAGATTAAATATGGTGATTGGAATACATGTATCTACCACACACTTATTAAGAATAATAGGATGAAGGACCTAGTGCACTCCTTGCTTTAAGAGGATGCATCCACTGTGAGTGGGTAGGATGAAGTTGGCTAGGAGGTTGTAGCTTTCTTCTCCAACCTCTACATTGGAGATACATCGGGTAATGTTGACCTGGCTTTGCCTTCAAGGAATGTGGAGGATAATATGAATTAGGCTCTCCTCCAACCTCTTTATGAAGTGCATATCAGAGAAGGTGTGCTCTCTGTCGGTGTTTTTAAAGAGCCTAGATCGGATGGCTTCAACGCCAAGTTCTTCCATTTCTTTTTGGAGTTCATTAGAGAGGATTTGTGTCGTGTGATGAGGTGGTTCTTCGTGGGAGGTAGAATGGTGTGGTCAGTTAACCACTCCTTACATAGGTTGATCCCCAAGTGTAATCATGTGTCCTCCTTGTCTAACCTGAGGCCCATTGCTAACTGTAATGTGATCTATAAGGCCATCACCAAGATCCTAGCTAGTAGACTAAAGAAGATCCTTCCTCATCTTGTGTCTCCTTAGAAAGTATCCTTCATAGCTGGTCATTCTATTTTTGATGCCACGTTGGTCGCCTCATAATTCCTACTTGCTTTTAAGGTGATGTGTAACTTTCTTAAAGCATGCACCAAATTGGATATTCCGGAGGCTTGCGATAATGTCATATGACTTGCCCTCTATTTTGGCATCCATGGGTTTTGCTCAGCATTTGATTGATATCCTTAAGCAGTGCATCGAGACTACCTCATTTTCGATTCTTGTGAATGGAGTGTCCTATGGGATGTTTCAAGATACAAATGGCCTTTTCCTGGGGGACGCACTATCCCCCATTCTATTTACCCTGGTGATGGAACTCCTCTCTCATGTGTTTCATTTGGCAGTAAAAGACAACATTGTTTGCCTTTTCAAAGTTGGAGGCATCAAGGTGACACCTCATCTGGTCTTCGTTGATGATGTTCTATTCTTTCTGGTTGCTAATGCTAGAGTTGTGAGAGGATTTCACGTGCTCATGTTGAAGTTTGGCAAAGTCACATGGTTGTTGTAGTAACATCAAGTCCAAGGTGTTCTTATCCAGGTCCTAAAATTCGAGAAGAGGAAGTCTTAGAGAGGTTGTCCGTCTTGATGAAGGTTGCTTCCCCACTAGGTATATGGGGATCCTGATCACTGGAGGCAGGAGAACTGGTAGCGATTTTGCCCCTTGTTTAGACAATTTGCTGGATTGCATTAACTGGGGACGGGCATACGTATTTCCCTGGCTGGTCGGTTAGTGTTAGCTAGATCCGTCCTTGCGGAGAAGGTAAGGTTTTGGTGTTACCAAGCTGCAATTGAATCCTTCGTTCTTGTGAAAATTCAATCCATTTGTGTGAATTTCATTTGGGGGGTTAAAGACCACAGGGTGGGGTGGTCTATCATCGCCAGGAGATTTCATGGAGGGATAAATGTGCGGTATATTAATGATATAGCAGGGTCTGCAATGGCCAAGAGTTTCGATACCTTCCTTAAATCCACTTCTTCATCTTGGAGAAGCTGGATGATATAGAGATATGGTACAAATTGAATCTCTACCCGGTTAGATGTTTGACTACGTGGAGGGAAATGACCAGGATATGGCCATTGAGTCTGGCTGCTGGAAGTTTTGCGCAGACAGGCCTCTGTCTTGGCGTTGGGTCTCCTACCATACACCTCAGGTTCCATGGGATCCCCATCTAGATCGACACCACAAATGGTTATTGGTTGCAGATGTTAACTGTGTGTTGTGCAAGGATCAGCCCAAGACGCATGAACACCTGTTCTTTGAGTGAAGGTTCTCTAAGTATCTGCTGAGCTTGTTCTTTTTGAAGATACGATGGGGCGGTCAGCCCTCGGTTGACATTGACGGGGTCATTTTTTGTTGCTTGGAGAGAATGAATAGAAAGGATAACCTGAGAACCCTTCTTGGGTCATCCTGTGCATGTATTGTGTGCCATGCTATTTTGCAGGAAAGAAACTCTAGAGTCCACAACAATTACGTAAATGATTCTCTTGTCGTTTTTGAAAATATTACACAGAATCTTGGTTGGTTGTTTAAAATCCCACATAAGATTGGGCGGGGTGTGGACACTCTCATATTGAGAATGTGGGATTCTGTAGACTAACCCACTGCATATATATTTTAGTGTTTCCCTACACTTGTATTTTGGCTCATTTTAGTAATATTTTACCTTATCCAAAAGAAGACATATAAGTACAACAATCATGTTTGGGCATTTAGAAAATTTTCCAAAAATTTTCTAAGAATTTATAACTTCTTTTTATTAATAGTACTATATGCATTGGACACATCTATGCATTCGATAAAATTAATAACATATTTTGACAATAATTTGTAACAATATTACTAATGTCTGATATTTAATTTGCATTTCATGCTTATTTATTTGAATAATTGTCTAGTCAATTATCCAATAGACCTTTCTCTTAGAAAACAGGGAACGTGATGGGCTTGCTGATAGCAAGAGATAGATCGCCAGAGGAATAGTCATGGCATGTGGGAGGTTGGTAGATCTCTATGACTTTGGAGGGGCTATGAATCCTGTGGCCATAGCATGAGATGTTGATGGCGGTAGCTCCAAGGTTCACAGTGTGAGTAGAATGCAATAACTTCTTGCCAAAAATGTTGTCGGAGCTGCAGATGGCGCCGTGATCTTGAGCAGGAAATTATAGACTCACTAACGTTGTGTTTGGTACGTGGTGATAAAATTGACGGTGATGGAAATGAGATTGGTGATGATGATAGGGAAATTATTCAAATGTATAGTTTGATAACATGTGCATGGTGATAGAGATGGTGATGGTGAAAAACTTATAAAATATTATTTGTTATATGGTTATAGTGATGGGGAGGAGAATTTTTTTAATAAAAAAATACCCTACACAAGTAAGAATCACATTTATTAGAACGTTCTTTTTGTACATTTGTCTAAAGAAGTATTGGAGTCTTGAAAGAAACTTCTTTCACTATGATTTACCACGATTCACCATGTTTTTTCATGGGGACAAAAATAGATCAAAATTCATCACAGATTCATCATGGATTGACGATGATTCTCCCTATAGATAGCAAACAAACAACATTTTTATTTCACCATCATTCCCTATCCCCATGATTCACCAGGTAACAAACGCACTCTAACTGATAGTTCAAGGGTCAGGAAGGTAATAGGAAGTGTGGTGGAGGAAGAGGTAGTGGGAGGAGACGGACGAGTGCTGCCCTCGTATGGAATTGTGGGGTAAACTGAGACCGTGGTCTTCCTACCGGACATGCGTTTACAAGCAGCCGAGAGATGCTGAAAACCGGACGAAACTGTACATCTAAAAATGTGAGTGCTTAGGTGGTAGTCCCATAGCCGTGGACCTCAAGATATATACGAGGTGGTGTGGTTAATTTACAGTCATGAATAAGTTTTGATTTGCATATTCATCTCTTTCAGATCTGTTCTCAAGTCTCAACATTCAAAGATCTCAGTTTGGCTTTTATTGATTTCTGTCGAGATGACTAAGATGATGATGGTGGTGAAGTTATTGTGTCTACAAGAACATGGGATTCCGGGTATCCATTTTAAACTAGCTGTGAGGCCGACAAATTTAGAAAAATTATCAACAACACACTAATACTAAACATGGCACCCCCACATCCGAAAATAGCGGACCGGCAACAATCTGCATTGTGTAACATGGTTGTGGAGTTCCAGAATGCTAATCGGCGCCTGTTGTTCACATGTTGTTCATGCACTGTATATGTGTCATGCATCCGCATGCGCAGCCGCATAATAAATATTTCCTGACCAATCACAAATCCACCAAATAATTCCTGACCAATCACAAATACCGCATTTTATTTTTTTGAAACTTTACCAATTCGATGACTATTCAGCTTTTAGTACTGCTTATCTACAAAATACACAATGTCCACTATTTTCTTTTTCAAATTTATGTATCACTATGTTCCCTTCATTTATCTGTCCTATATATACGTGTTGTCGTGTTATCATCCACTACCCACAAAGCTCGATCTGTAGTAAACACCTTCTATTTCCACAGTACTAATAAACAACTTGTTACTTACCAGTGGCAAACGTTATCTATCTATGTTCTTTCATATTTTCTGATATTCAGTTAACGTGTGCAAAATTTACACCAAAATAGGGTACCCAAATCATTATGTTCAAGGTTAGTCGTTCTTAAATCCTATTTTTTGAACGTGCTCTTCCACTAATTTCCCTCTATCGCTCCATATTTAGATGATTATAGGATCTCCCTCAGTTTTCAAATGATGGTTGATTTTGTACTATTATCATATATTTATTTCCCTTGCCATTCTATTTTTCAATTTCTCTTAGCTACAAGATTGACAATTATCAGTGACCATCCGTATTCCATCATCTGTACCATTATATGCTCATAACAGTACCACACAACATTCATACTAGTATAATTGTTTCCACGACACTTACCAATATTTTTGTCCTCTTTTTACAGATGCCTTTAGATGACATGGATCTTAACGTGATAGTTAATGACAATCTTGAAGATGTCATCGTCAGCAAAAGTGACCCATCTATACTAAATATTCAAAATAGTGAATTTTTTGAAATTGTTATACCAAGTACTGACATAGGGGTTATAAACCCAAAAGTTGACATGACATTTAATTTCATTGAAGAAGTCAGATTATTCTATAAATCATATGTTGATGTCTATCATTTGGAGTTGCAGCAACACATTCTTCCGAAAATCATATCAGCAATTCTATAGTGAGATTAACCCATTCTTTCCTTAAAGTTGGTGGACCTCCTAAATCATCTAATAATGCTATGTACCATCATCGTCCAACTGCTAAGACTAACTGTGTTGCACATATTAGATTTTTTCATGACATATTTAGTGATAAAATTGTTGTCACTACTTTTCAAGAGAAGCATAATTATATCCCTTTAGAACAAAGTGTTCTAAAAATTTTACCTTCAAAGAGAAAGATCCCTGAAGATATTACAAGGAGGATTGATCTAAACAACAAGGCTGGTAAAGCCACCTAAAATTCAAATTTTTTTTAGAGCAAAAGGATCGATTCATTACTTGTTAGCCATACAACATCTAAAATTGGGAAGAAAGATACAAACAGAACATACAAACATCACGTTCAGTAACCCAAAGACACTACAACTCTTATATGAACGAGAGAGAGACATTTCCACATTGATTCTTCTTCTTTGAGGATGTCTTAAGCAACTTTTCCTAAAGAATTCCTTCAACCTGAGCATTGAGTAGTGGTAGAGGGGCTGGAACAAGATGGTGTTCTGCTCGTATATCAACTCAAACGAAGCCATATACACTACAAAAAAAATATGATTTAGCTACAATTACTCTAGTTACATGTAATTTATATGTATCCAAAACCTCTTTTAGCTATAAAATAACAAATATAAATAAGTAATTGTAGTTAATTCAATTAAATATACATCCCTACACTTTGTCTCTTTCTATGTCAAGTGTACCGAACAATATGTAGTTGATACCCCACATTTCACATTTGTATCTCATCTAAATTTTTTTGCACCAACTCCTGCGCGCCTCCCTCCAACTCCTCAATTCAACATGTACACAGTCCTAATCCTTCCCGATCTCCCTCCAAATTGCAATCTCCCTCTCTCCCCCCAAAAACTTGCAGTTTACACCTCACACCATCACCCTCTTTTGGTCGATCAAGAGCCCACACCATCTTTCTGCTGGACCCTCTACCGTCCCACCTTCACACCCTATCTACTATGCACAACGTTTCGACATGGCCGTCAGACCTCTCTACGCCGCCACAAATCTGCCACAGATGCCCTCCATGCTTCTACTATGTGTTGTCCTCCTGCCCAGTGACAGGCTTCCTCCAGGTCATGTTTCCACTTGCCCTCCTCCACGCCGCTATTACCACTCCTCTTCCAATAGGCCATCACAGTGGATCCTCCTCCATGCTACCTCTACTGATCTTCCTCCAAGCTTCCTCTGTCGATCATGTACCACACAACTGCAAATATACCCCCTTTAGGTAATTTGTACTTACGAAATTTATGGATATCGTTGTTTTGGTTATAGTATGAAATTTATGCAGATCGTTGTTTTGTTTATAGTAGTGAATGTTGAATTGTCGAGAGAGATGGAGTCCATGTAAAAGTGGAAATTTTCGTATTATACTGACAATGTTGTTAATGTAAGACCCATACAAAGATCAACGAGGAAAAGACAATGGAGGTTATGAAGAGTTGTTTCACATAATAGGAACTGTTATGAATTTTCATCTATGTCTTACCATTTGGATCTAACAGACTAAAAAATCCACAAGTAAGAAACCCACCTTCAGTTCAACTCGTTGCTCCTTAACTACCTATTGAGTTTGCATTATATATTAGAACTAATGTTGGTTGTTTAAGTATAGTTTTTCTTAGTGCAAGAGGTTGATTGTGAATTGAAACTAGAGGTAATGAAAGGATTTCATTGTGGCATGGATTTGGCTCCATTTTACAGTTAGATGCATGATCCTTAATGAATCATGACTTTTATTTTCTTCTTTTCTTACATTAAGGGTTTCTTCTCTGCCTCATGAAAGAAATGCTTCTTTGTGCTTTATGATGTGTTCACTCTTCATTTTCTTGATCCTGGCATGCATCTTTTCATAAGCTGAGTTTGAGGCATGCACTGTAAATTTCCTCTATTTTAGTGGTACTTCCTTCACTCTTGCCTAGATTTGAATAGAGACTGTTGCTATGATTGGATTCATTTTTTTGGAGATTTCTCACTACATAGGCTACCAATTGCACTTGTGTATGGGAACCCTTTCATCTTAATAAAAAATCAACTCATTTAATTACCATAATATTTCATTATGTCATTTGGGAGACACACTAGGACACGACATGGTCAATATTCCTATTGTGCAAACAAACAAGCTTGGGATATGATCCTTTGGGGAGAGCCTTGGTCTGAAGGTGAGGAATTACTACTCTTACATGTAACCCTATATACTGATATACCCTAACTTGCTTCTATTTCGTACTCTCCTTCATGTATACTATTTGCATGTTCTTTTTATTTATGTCATGTAATGGTAGATCTTTAAGAAACCATGTTTCTTTTGTCTAGTAATATGAAGAAGTTCGTAGGTAAGAAAATTTCATTTTGCTAGCTTGGTGTTCTTCTTCTTTTCACTAAAGGAAAATAGATTTGTATACCATGTCTTGATGTCACTTATCAGTCTACAATACCAGTAGGGCATGCTTCATCAGCAAGACCACACAACTAGAAAGTTTTCACTATAATTGTAACCTCTGATTCTCTATGTCTCCAATGCCCTACACCTACCATCATTTCTATGTGGAGTAGGTGCCATCAGTGCTAGTTTCCACCTCATCTCACTTGATATTGTGGTTGGTGATGTCTCTCACCTTCTATTGATGGAGCACCTCATTCCATATCCTAGCACCCTACTCCCCCTCTCTCCCACTATATATCCTAATATTCATACCCAAATTTACCTCACTTATTTGGTTTGTGTTATGTTGAGTATCTCCATACCCTTATAGCCCTTTTTCTTTTCTATATTTTCCCTATCTCCTTTCCTTGGGTGAGTTGGTTTTGGCTGACCAATGACCTGTGATACCACATACCACAAATCTTGCTCCTTCCCTTTCTTCTCAATACCCATATACATGTTGTCAGTAATTAGTAATAGTGGTTGACCTCTTATCTTATCTGCTATTAAATTCACTACATTTTGCCTCCTGACCAATGACCTATGATCCCACTTGAGAACTTAGAGTTGTTCAAATGTAAGAATGTTTTTGTATTCCACATATCATTTTAATTAGGTTCTACATTCTCAGAACAAGTGGACTTTCATTTTCTCATGAAGCTTATAATCCATTATAATATCATAATGTTTGAAAAGTTTAACCTATTTTGTTCGACCTGGCTACCTATACACTATATTAGTGTGAAATTACTCTACCATTGCAGGGTCTAAGTCATATAAACAAGAACTCCATTAGAATTTGGATAATGCAATCTCAATGTACTGTGGGAAGTTTGAACTATAGTTCCAAAAGGCTGGACATATATAGTGCATATAGGCATGTATCATAGAGGTGTGCCTCTTATTTTGAGATAGTCTCTTCAGTCTTCCCAGGTTATCTCTCCTTCAAGTAGGTGGTCCTGGAATAGAAGGTAAGGGGAGCATGTCGGTTAACTTACGTGGTCTCTTTCATAGCCAATTTTATTTAATTTCTAAGATAATCGAGATAGTGGGTGTGCAAGTTCTATGTCTAGAATAGACACCATGGCCGGTTTGTCTCGTCATTCAGTTATTTGTGAGGTATTCCTACAGTCTGGGAGAACCCATAAGTAATGCTCTAAAGTAGGGAGTGATCAGTTGGATTCTAGGATCATTTCAATTCATCTCCTCGTCCATATTTCAAGGCAAGGCTACTAGCTCAATTGAAAAAATGAAGGTAAAAGCCTCTAGTCCTCCTTCATTGTTTCAGTTTCATTTCTGCAATGCTTTGTTTTTCCCTTTTCTGGACGATATTTGTTGTAATACCTGCCTCTTCCCCCTCCCAAATTCATGATCTCTAATTTGTCCTAAGCTTTCTTAAGAGGAATTTGTACCCTGTAAGTGTTCTAGTTCAATTTTGCAATGCTAAAACTAATCTGCGGCATATAGATATGGACTCCTATTACTCAAGTAAATTGGATAAGGAAGTAATAGTCATGTTGGGTAACTCTTAACAACTATAACCTTTTGAACCCTGTCCTTAATTGTTCCTCTTTCCCCAATTGCTTATACAACTTGAAGAAGCTCTGACGTGCAGAGTATCCCATCTCATACTCATGCCTTCTCCATAGTTTCCTAAGATATGGATACCACCAACATCCCCCAAGGTTGCATTAGAAGCCATAAGTAGTTATGGAAGCTGTTGAAAGTGCCAGTGCTAGAAGCAGCCCCGATAACTATGTATGCATCATAACTCTAGATTTTTAGGTCCTCATAGTGGAAGGGTGTTCTCAGTTTTCGGAGCTTCAAACTTACCATACCACCACACTTATGCAATATTTTAGAAGTGTTTCGTATCAGTTTGTGGTTGCCCTTCCAAATGGTTGCAATATTCATTTTCACTTTCTATTCCCTTAGGAAGTGCTAGCTCCCACATCTGATCATCAACCTCCATTTCATCTATAGGCTTCCTTTGCTAGAGATGTGTTCTTGTTGGTATAATTGAACCAGTTAGGCTAGAAGTTAGGGGTGAACACCCTGGGCCTGCCCTGAAGATGGGCTTAAACTGGGTGGTATGCTGTCTTAAACTAGGTGGTATGTTGTCTTAAGCTACAACATAATCTTTGTAGTTTTTGCCTTCGCTGTAGTGTTGGTGAAAAGCATGGTAGAATTGTTATTCTATATTACTACTCATAAACTATCATCTAATTTGGGTGGCCACTATCAATATCTCATAACACTTTGTTTAGGATCTCTGTTCCTGGATGATACCTCTACATGGCTATTATGGACCATTGTGTAAGGTGTTCGTCTAGTACTTGCCCAACTTCTATTTATGTTATTTTGGGCATTTAAATTGCCATTTTAGATATCGGTGTGTTTCTTGTGATGCCTCAAAGTCACCACTTAAAAGATAGAGTTCAATAAGAAGGCCTTGTTATATCGATTAGTGCACAGGCTAATCCATTTTAGTTGTTGTCATTAATCAAGATAGGTTCATGTTTACCATGATAAGAAGATAAAATTTTCCTCAAAATCCAATCCATTTTCTGTTCTTTTTCCCATCAAATGTTTTATTGTGTTACATTCATACATGTTATGCTCAATTTGATTGATGCTTGTTTTGGAAAATGATTGATCCATGTGTTTGAATCGTGCTAGTCCTACATTGTATTCTTTGGTTCCCTGGAGTCTTTTCTTTTGAAGGTTCCAGTTGTGACTGACACAGTGGGTTCATGACTCTATAAATCTTGCATTGGATGCGTTTTTCTCTGACTACTTGGACATGGTTGTGGCCCTTGGTTTCAGTAACTACATGCATCTGAAGAGATGTCCTAGGAGTAGCCTACTACTTGTTTATGGGCTGATGCACTTCTGGTCGTTCATTCTTATGTGTATTTCTTTTCCATTGAAGTCTATGTTGGTTCTTATTTCTTCCCAACTTGCAGTACTACTTAAGGAACTAACACATGACATTTTACAGAAAAAACAGTCACTAATATGCTTCATGATTTTCTCTAAACTTTATTTATAATAGTTGATACTCACGAGCATGTAACTTTTTAGTATTGTTTATTTTTTCAGAATGTTCTGAATCTGAAGCAATAATTTCTCTTATGTTCAGATTTCATATCATTTTCTCAGTCTAAGATGCTACTTTAGCTATATGTTTCCATTATCATTTGCATTGAAGTTGGTCTATTATCAATTTTGTTCGATTAAATACTCTATTCGACATATTTCAATAATTTATGCCTCATATGCTATGATAAGCTCTATTTTCTTTCAGGAAAGTAGTGTTAGTAATCTGATAGATAATCTATTGTCCTCTTATTAGAGTTTGGAAGGTGAAGATGGAATCAAACTATTGCAAGATATGTTGCAGTTGAAACATAAGAGATATAAAAGAAATATGTTTGTAAGAGTCCACTTGCTGCAATGGTGATGCAATAAATTTGTAAGTGTCCACTTGCTGCAATGGTGATGAATAAGTTTTTAAGAGTCCACTTGCTGCAATGGTGATGCAACAAAAGAGAGCCTCCCTGGAAGACAGTTCAATCTCAACTGCCTATTTTCATCGTAAGTTAACAGAAATCTACTACTTAATTCAAAGGACATTATAAATCAATACACTAAGGAGTGTTATCATCTCATATAAAAACCCGAAGTCTCCTTTTTCAATATAGTTCACACAAAGTGAAGATCAATAGTTCAGCAACAAAGTCATCTAAAGCAATATTCCTACTGAATAACCATTGTAAACGTCCCATGCATTCTCTTGTCACAATTAAATGGAGTTTCCTACATTTATTAGGGGCATATTATTTAGGATAATGTGAATCAAACTATTGGCAATAAAGTACTGATCACAAGCTGCATTTTAGAAGTAACTGCAGCAACTCAAATTCGGCTGAAAAAGAAAGTCATGGGGGAAATGGCCAGAATTTGGCTCAGAGAAGTCATGGAAATTTGGCTTAGCGACGAAGCTATGGAGATAATAGCTTGAATTTGGTGTCATTTATTACCAGAGTCAACTCATTTAAGAAACAATAATTCTAACTGTTGGCAACATATTAATGATCTCAAACTAGATGTTAACCGTAACTGAGGCAGTGGCTTAAGAAAGAAAGCCATGTGGGTAGTGGCTGAAACTTGGCTTTGAGGCGAAACCTATGCAGATAATAGCTTGAATTTTCATAAGAAAGGACGCGATCGAGAAAGTGGCTTAGAAATGGAGCATGTGATTTCAATAACATCTGTACATAATGGAGGTAATCAATCCAAATATCCAATGAGAAGAAATTTACAGTGAGTATGAGAGGCATTTGAATAACTATATATTTAAAGAGTGTTCTTTTACAAGTTGCATGGATGGAGAGCATAAATTTCCTATCGATAATGTTTATCTTTATACACACTACATAGTATACACTCTACAGGTCAGTTTGAAACTCATTAATGTACCTTCATAGTTTCAAGGAGGATGCCTAACTGCTCGAAGTCTAGGTTCCTAGGGAGTTCTGTGTGGTTGTGCGGGTTGTGGACTAGCAGAGGATTTTCTAACTAGTATGTGAAAGTTTGTTGTGCAAATGGTCACGGTCAATTATTTTATTATTGTTAATATATGAGTTGTTATTTTTGTTTTGTTATTTTACATTATATCTGGTCCATTCTATAATTGTTACATTAGTATAAATATAAGGGTGCACACATTGTGCAACCCTAAGCTCTGTTACATGGTACTAGTGCAGGACTAGATCCGGCCATCGTTCCTCCCTCCCCCCGACCCCCCCCCCCCCCCCCCCCCCCGCAGTCGC
This sequence comes from Alisma plantago-aquatica, assembly GCA_963693085.1. NCBI lineage: Eukaryota > Viridiplantae > Streptophyta > Magnoliopsida > Alismatales > Alismataceae > Alisma > Alisma plantago-aquatica. Next base: position 182,665,145 of record OY856415.1, read on the forward strand.
AGATCCTCCCTCCCTTCCCTGCCGTCGGCTCCAGCCGGTCCTCCCCGCAACGCCGCGCGGCCCGTGCGCCGCCAGCCGGTCGTCGGGCAGCGGTCGTCGGGCAGCAGCCGCACTGCCTCCAGCGTGGGATGTTGTCTGTGCAGCCGCACCGCCTCTAGTGTGGGTTGCTGCCTGTGCAGCCGCAGAAGATGCACCTCTGGGTGGCCCCGCCGCTACCGGGCATGACCATCGCTGGGGCAGCTTGCCTTCGGGGCTGTTAGCCACCTAGCCGGCCCATCCAGGGATCCAGGGCTTGATTTTGGACTGAGGGACAGCCTTGTCTCTGACCATTCTGCCTACCCGTGTCGGCCGTTGAGCCATCGGGTTTCCTACATCACTCCGGCATAGCCCGTAAGTGAGAGGTCTCAACTTTTGGTAAACCTGTGCCTGTTGCTGCCTACCTGATGACGTAGGCAACCTACTGCCTATTCGTGCCTACTGAGCCTATTTGTGCCTGTGTACCTGTGCTTCTGGGACTCTATTTTTTGCTTCCTCATGGCATCTTCCGGTGATGATGTGCGTCGTCAAGTTACGGCTGTGAAACTTGATGGGCGTAATTACCAGTAGTGGGTATGTTCCATGGTGATTTATGCCAAACCCAGGGAAAATACTCACATCTTACGCGTGCCGCTCTGGCACAACCTTCTGTGAATACTAACTCCAAAGATGTGATGGCCTACGATGACTGGGTCAAGGATGACTCCACCATGATGACATCGATTATCAACAACAGTGAGCCGAGAATCAGTTTCACCTTGCTACATCTGCCTACGGTGAAGGAGATGTGGGATCAACTCGCCAGTACCTATTCGCATAGACAAAACCCGAAGAAGGTGTTTGACATCACCAAGCACTTTGGCCGTCTTCACTTCACGAGGTCAGATATTGCAGACTACTTCTCTAAATTTAATGGCCTATGGGGGGAGCTAGAGACCTACCACCCCTTGTCTATTGATATGGCCACCATGCAGCGTCAGCGTCAAGAGCTGCAGTTGGTCCAGTTCCTGTGTGGTTTACCAGAGTCCTACACTGGTGTTGTTGACCACATACTGGCTAGTGACCCGCTTCCATCGCTATAGAGTGCCTTTAAGAGACGTCAGTGACTACCTTCTGCCTAATCTTCACTACCCACTGACTCTAGAGACTCCATTGCTCTTGCTGCCATGTCTGGTCATGGTCGTGGGTGTGTTCCTTGCAGGTTTTCTGACAACCGTCCCCCTCTTAGTGCAGGATGGTGATGAGCATCTTTTGAACATGGTGCTCCTGCTACTACATCTTCTAATGCTGCGTGTTCTCAGATAGGACAATGCTTTTTCACTTTCTGTGGCAGGTCGAACCATATAGTGGAAAAATGTTGGGAAAAGTATGGTAAACCTGCATGGGCCAATGCGGCCACTGATACTAATTCTACTTCTGAGATAGCTACCCAACCTACTGTGTTTGATACCTTGGGTACTGCTACTGCTGACTACATTTGTGCTGAGGTGGAGCGCCTGCTACTTGAGTGTACTGGTTCCTCTTCCTCTACTATGACCAATGGAGCCCATGCTGTGACTTACTCTGGTTGTGACATTTCCTTCCTTAGTACTCCATCATCTAGTGTTGGTAATTCAAAATGGGTTATAGATTCGGGCACATCTTCTCATATTTCGGGAAATCGACCTTTATTCAGAAATCTATCTAGACCATTTACTAATTCCTTTGTTATGCTTACTAATGGCTCCAAGTCTGCTATTTCTGGAATTAGAGACATTATTTTCGAGTTTCTTCTAAAATCTAGTTTATATGTGCCTCGTTTTTTGCTAAATTTATTATCTGTCAGCAAATTATTACGGAGCCTGAATTGTAGCCTGACCTTTATACCTGGTTCGTGTGTTTTTCAGGACCTTCGCACGAGGATGAAGATTGGTGGGGGGGCATGAAGGATCTGATGGCTTATTTTATCTGGATGATCTACCGAAAGTGGACAAGGTTGCTTTGGCTGCTGCTTTATCTGCTTCAGTCTCAACATTATAGTGGAACTACAGACTTGGGCATGCGTCCTCTGAGAAATTATGACATATTGTATCTGGGGTTGGCACACATAGTTTTTAGTGCGAGTCATGTCATTTAGGGAAACAGACTAGAGCAGTTTGGGGCCCATGTCATGTGCCGAGTCTGTCTGGAAAAAAAAATTATACTATTTATTGATGATTTTTCTCGGGCCACTTGGTTGTTTCTAATGAAAATTAGGTTTGAAGTATTATCCACTATTAAATTCTTTTTTGCTAAGGTGAAAACACAATATGCTATGCCTGTTAAATTTTTTCATACTGATAATGCACTTGAGTTTGTTCAAAAAGATGTCTCATTGTTTTGTAAATATGTTGGCACTATACATCAGACTTCATGTGCATATACACCACAACAAAATGGAGTAGCTGAGAGGAAGAATAGACACTTGTTAGAGGTTGCTAGAACTATTATGATGCATTATCATGTAACTAGACTATTCTGGCCTGAAGCAATATTGACTGCTTGTTTTTTGATAAACTGAATGCCTTCTTCTGTGATTGGGAATAAAGTACCTGTACAAGTTCTGCAACCTCACACACCTTTATTTTTTACGTCTCCTCAAATTTTTGGCTTTACTTGCTTTGTGCGATTGCTTGGTCCTACTTATGATAAACTATCTCCGCGTGCAGAGAAATGTATTTTCTTGGGGTATTCTCGTACACAAAAAGGATATAGGTGTTATAGTCCTACTGCAAAGAAATGGTTTACCAGTAGTGATGTTTTCTTCTTTGAGGAGACACCCTACTGCTCTACTAAAGGAGATAGTCTGCAGTCTGATATCATTGCTTCTCCATTGCCTATTACTACTGATTGTGTTTCTGATAATTCTGATACTTTGACTCCTGATCATACAACACCTCCTATTATTGTTTATCATCATAGGAATAGAACTCCACCTAAATAAGAACCCCCCAATCCACACCAATCTTCTCCTCAGAAGGTCCAGCCACACCTGATGGCTGGTGCGAGCCCGACCGCTGTCGCGGGGGGGGGGGGTGCCCCTTAGCATGGCCACCTTGCCTCCAAGCACGGGTTCATTGGCTTCTGGTTCGACAGTGCTAGCGGTGGAGCCGAGATCCCTTCCATGGTATGATCCTAGGGTCAAAGTTACAACGGGGTGAGCCTGGGTGGACATTGTCTCACGACCGATGGGTGCCCAGAGGAATTATCGGCCTGCGGCGGTTCCGGAGGACCCTTAAGTCATGTTCTTCTGAAAGGATGACTGTAGACCTTGGATGAAGATCTCTGAGCATGTGGTGGAGGAATTGGATGAGTTCCACAGGTTCTCGATAATCGTTCAGGTCTTGGGTAGGAATTATCAGCTTCAATAGGTTTATGGGTGGATGTAAGGATGTGGAGACCTAGAGGCGAGCTTCAAGTCTCCCAGTTGAGGGACAAACTGATGCTCGCCCAGTTTGCCTCTGAAGGAGTCATGAAGGTGGCGCTGGAGAGAGGTATTTGGTTCTTCGACAACAAATTGGTCCTGACGGGGAAATGGACCCCAGAGACAGATGTTAGGCGTGTGATGCTCACCACAACTCCGGTTTGGGTGACCCTGCCGGACTTGGGGCGCCACTGGACAAGGTGGACTCTCACCATAATTGGTTATGGTCTAGGCACTCCTCGCGTGGTGGATTTCTAGATGGAGGGGAGGTTTGCTGGAGCCCCTCATTTGTGCATTGAGATAGCAGCGGACAAGGAACCTGCTCCGGTGGTCATGCTTGAAATGCCAAATGGAAGCAAGCTAGAGATTAGAGTTGCGTATGACGTGCTTCCTGATCACTTCCCTACTTGCAAGGTGTTCAGGCACTTGCCTCAGGGGTGCCCGGGTGCCAAAGAGACTCACAAGGAGCCAGTGGTGGTGAGGGGAAGATCCAGTAGCAGGCCCCAGCCAAGGAGGAGCAATAGAGGAAGGGCCATCGGTGGAGCACAGTCGCAGTCTGTTCAATGTTCTGATATGGCTCTTTCTAATAGTTCTTAGATACACGTGGGTGCGAGGGAGATGCCTCAGGAATGTGAGGTCATGGAGGTCGTGGTTGATAACCCTGAGATCATCCTTGAGGGGGTGATTGGAGGGGGAACTGAAGATGCGGTTGCGGTGGTCAGTGATTCTGGTGGGGAGGTTGCGGTTGCCGATGCTGCTACTGTTGCTAGTGTTGTCACTGTTGCAGGTGATGATGTTGTTACTGGTGCGGTTGCTGTGGCTAACATTGGTACTGTTGGTGTTAAGATGGTCGTTTCTAAAGAGGAGGGGGAGGTTTTGGTAGTGTCTGGGAACTCTATCCAGGTATTGGAAGACCAGGAGATGGATGTGGTTGTTCTTCGCAGTTCAAAGAGAATCAACACGAGAAGTAGTAGGCCATCATATCGTGGTGGCCCAGGGAGAAGCAGAGGAATGGCGGCAGGCTGTGGTTACTCCCTTATGAAAGGGGGGTGGACATGGGTTCCCAATGACCCTGTTGGTTTGGAATGTGAGGGGGGCCTTATGGGCTGGGAATCAAGCTACCCTCAGGCAGATCATCTAGGAGAGAAGAGCATCATTGGTGGTATGTCTAGAAACCAGAATCCGTAGGGAGGTGGCGGACAGAGTTAAGGGGTTGTTCCCGGCAGGTTGGTAGAGTTGCTCAAACTTGAATAGCATTGAAGGTGGCAGAATTGTGGTGGGCTGGAATCTGATAGTGTGGGATGTACAAATGATTTTTAAGAGCGACTAGTTGTTTACTTTGAGTTGTATTAACTTAGGGGGGTTCCACTGTGTGGTTATGGCAGTCTATGGATCTAATTTGGAGATGGATAGGAGAAGACTCTAGGAGATGCTGGTGGAATCTACCTAATAGGAACTGCCATAGTTGGTTGTTGGGGATTTTAACCAAGTAAGGAAGCCCAGGGAGAAGTGGGGTGGCTTGCCTATACCGGAATCGGTCCTGAGACATTTCATTGAAGCTATTGATGTTGTTGGGCTATTTGAACTCAACATGAGGTCTGAGCACATGGCACAATAAAAGGGTATCGATGAGAAAGATCTCTGGCAACCTGGACCGGGGGTTGGTGAATGAAAAGTGGCTTGAGGTGTTCCTTGAGGTGGCTCTCAAATTGGGTGGTCACCCTAATAGTGACCATTCTTGGATGGAGGTTCAATTAACAAGACAACAACAACCCAACCGGCCTTTTAGATTTCTTAACCACTGGCTATCCTGGACATCCTTCGAGGGTGTGGTCAAGTGTGCCTGGGAGGTAAAGGTCAGCGGAAATCCTTTGTTCGTGGTGGTTGAGAAGCTTAAGAGGGTCAAAGAAGAGCGAAAGGATTGGTCTAGGAACCTGGTGGACCTACCTAACCTGATCAAGAAAGCAAGAGAGGAGTTTGATAAGAAAGTGACTAATCTTAGATTGAATCCGGTTGACAAGAAAATGACTAATCACTTGGAGGTCTAAAAATTAGTATACTAACCCATATGATAGTAGTAATTTATAAGTTCTAGGATCACTTTAGTGTGCCAAGCTTTCTTTAGTTAAAAAACTCAATAGAAACCTACAACAAACCGAGAATTCCTGGGAATCTGTCAGAGATTTTGAGCTCTTGTTGTGTCCAACAAAGACCGCATTACAAGGCCTTAAAAATCAACTAGCTTTACTCTTAATTGTACTATGTGTTTTAATAGTATATACTATTCAGTTGCCATCTGTGATTGGTTTCTTCTGTTCAAGATTTGTTCATGGATATCCTTATATAGAACATGACAAATGTAGTACTACCATGCAGGTAGCTGGTCTGTACCTCATGCTCTTATATTGGTTTGGCTTTTAAATTGTGTGATGGATATGCATATGAACTTAGAATGATGCCTTGTGATTTGTCCTATTTTGTTTAATAACTTTGTGTCTATATTCATGTATTTCTTAAAATTTATTATTCTGGAAAATTGTTTGGGTTGGATGGATGACTTATCTCTGCCAGTTGAAAAAATGTTGTTAGTTTGCTTATAAGTTCTTTCTTGAGGTGCAAGGGTTGGTGGAAGACAACCTAACATACAACTGGAACAATAGTGGAAGATTGTTTCCTTTTCCTTCTTCTTTGTATAAAGGTTCATGCGGAGATCATGGGATACATGAGACAATCAGAGCCACCAAACGTGTACTAGATTAACTGTCACCACAAAAAACCTTTTCCTGCTTATATGGCTCATTTTTATAGGTTTATTCTCATTCATATTGACAACAACCTATTTGTGGAGGGGGAAAGATTAATATCTGTAGTTATGCTGATGTCTGAAATTATTGTTACTCTGTTTCAATTCAGTCTATTTATCTGGCTTGACTCTATCACTCTATTTGGTTAGGCACAACTTTCTCTTTTTCTTTGGAGCTCAAGAGCATATGGTTGGGAATCATTGAGGAAAATCCAAGTGACACCTCGTCTTCCCTCCCAAAGTTCTTTTTCTCGACAGAACTTGGCATATATGCATGCAGGTAGCCTGTATATCAAACAAGTTTTTTGGATTCTTAAAACTAGGGTAACTACCTTGCAAAGCCGATTATCCTATGAGCTAGTACAAGGTATTATCATTTATCTTTATTGGGAGATTTTGTAATCGTTTCCCTGCTACTTACTATTTTATTTCCAAAACATGTTCTGGTGTCATCAGAAACATATTATTGTCTATTAAAACTGAAAAGTTCAACTGAACATGAGGGTGTACGAATGCAACCAGGATTTGGTGAAATCCATCTCTTGTAAGCTTTTTATTTTCCAATCGTACTTGATGTTGATGTTTAATGTTTATGCATGAAATGAGGTGTTGATCCATGTTTTACTTTTGTTTTATTATCCTATCAATTTTTATGGAATACATATTTATGAAGAACCTAACAAGTTAGTATCCTGCATAGTTTTCCAGAGAGTCATGGTGATGACTTTATTGTTGAATTTTATGACCCCAAGGGTAAATCTTGTGGCCGTGCGCTTGCTCAGGTTGCCAACATTGTGGAGGATCCTGTAAGAATCATTGGTATATCTTTCCAATTGATGTTAAAAATCCTTTGCATCACTTCACATTTCTTATTTGTTCTGCAGAATGAAAAGCTTCACTGGTTGCCTATTTTCCGTGAACCTGAGCACGACCTAGTGGGCAGAGTCCAAATGTGTATAACTTACACAACTAGCTCTGATGAGAACACCAAGGTCGGTATCCTTTTTAAATATCTAAGGGAACACATTTTTGTGATAACATTATGTTGTCAAATTTGTACTATCAGTTCAAATTGAACTCTTTCTTTCTTCTCGCTTGGTTATGTTCCATTTTAGCACACAAACTGAGGTGATAAATATATATTTATAGAGCACAAGTATGATTGTCTCTATTGCTATATCCGACATCATTTACTTGTGGTGTTCTGTTTGGTTAGAATTTAGATTGTGTTGGCTAATTCAAAAGTTGGGTGGTCTATACTTCATTATCTAGGAACACATTCACTGGTTATTGCCTTCATTGATTATCCAGGGAGTACATGAGACGCCTATAATCTATTCTCTTATGCCGTGTGTTTACTACTACCAACATAGAGTTATTATTACTATCTTGTATCCTTAGTATTTTTCTCTTAGGGAGATATGATTTATTGGGCCAGAAAATGGATAGATAGGTTGATTCGTAAGGGATTGAAACCACATGATCAATCATATATGCCTGATGATATTGCTTCACTTGATCCGTATTGGTCATCATATAAACAAAAAATATGGAGCCTCAAACAATAATAAAAAACCAATTGTTAACATTAAAAAGGAAAGAAAAGAACTACAATTCCATGAAAAATAAAAAGGAAAAAGTAGTCCTCAACCCCTACTTGCAATTTGAATGTTTGACTTAGCCTACAAGGCCTCCACCTCCATTACGTCATTAACGATGCCTGTATCTAAAAGAAAATGTTTGCTTTTAGATAATTTCCTTATTTCTTAGATGTTGGATCAGGTATAGCATCTCGTCTTACTATTTTTTTTACAGTCATAGATTGTGGTGATCTCCGGTTTGGTGAAAACACATGGCTGAGTTATTGACCATGGTTATTGCTAACCAAATCACATGCTGTAGGATTATGATATGTTGTCTTCTCTGTAATGAGAGTGTTTAATTGTACACTTTTCACTATGTTAAAAGCAATCTTATTGAACTAATAAGAGGCAAAGTGAGGATTAAGTCTAATAGGGACTAAGCTTCTAAAACTCAAACTGCACTACTATATAATTCAAGCATTATTTTCTATAGGCAGCCTAATTGCCTTTGTATAAATAGATGCTTTGGAGTGTTTGAATTTGATATCATGGTTTTAGTTATAATGTGTGAAGGACAACACAAATCTAATTCTGGTTTCCTTGTTTCAGCCTATCATTCATTACCTCAAGAATAACAACGAAGCTAGAGACTTGTTTAAAGTTGAAGCCTGAAGGTAATCACTAGTATAGAACAATAACAAAGAAATTGCATTTTGTCACACTTTGACAGTAAATTTTGTGAGTAAAATGTATCAATAAGTTTTAGTCCTTGGCAGTGAAAATGACTTCAACCTTGAGCATGTTGCAAACGAATTATACAAGAGGCTTTCTTTTCATTTGAATGTATAGACTTCATTTCTTCAAATATCAATGAATGACATCTACCTAACTGTTATGGTCATAAAATATTTCCATCCTGGGTTTGAGAATGGTTTGTATTCCAATTTTCCAGTAAGTATGACCACAACATCTATTTAGGCTATGCGGTCAATTGAATATCCATCCTAGGTTCACATTTCATATATGTCTGAACACCATGCTTTTCCAACACCATAAGTTGTTCCACCTTTTCTCCAATTGTCTCCTTTCTCTTCCAACCAAAGTCCACTCAGTTTTGCACAACATAAAATCCCTTCTTACAGCCAAAGATGATGCTACCTCTTGAATTCCCATTCATAGTTGGAAAGGGAGCATAACAAATGGAAAAGGCCCTAAATACCTACAAGTTTCGTAAATTTAGTAATTGTAGCATGAGTGGAAGTTCTTCCATTGAATACTTACACAACATGCCACTACCTGGTTCTGATATTCAGCCATGGAACACTGTGATTCCTAATTACTTCGATGGTAGGCTCTTGGTTCCTGGTGAAAGTTCCCACAGATATGTCAGAAGATGTCACAATGTTCAGTTTGAGCCCAGGTTGCCTAGATCCCAAGGGCCTAGCATCCTCCCAGAGTAGTGTGTCTTTTTCATTCTCTAATCTTTCTGGTCCTAGCATGACAAGTAGTGGGAGGAGCATCACATTCAAAACATGCTGCTAGAATTCGATGAATCATGGTTTGGTTTGGATTCCCAATTTAAAACCCATTTATACGTGGGGCCCCAGATCATCACCCACGATGATGCCTAGTTTACCATCTGAAATGGTTTGGGTCGGTTCGGTATGGTATGGATTGTGGGTCCTGGTTATTTTTTCCATCCCTAGCTAGAACAAATTTGTATGAGCAGCTCCTCCATCACTTTCTAGTGCATGTATACATGCATCCCTCTTTCATTGCACTTACTTTTTTGGTATTTAGCTCTATCAACATAAAGTGTGTTGATCAGGAAAAAAAAGCACTGTCTGGACCAGTTAAACATAATCAGTCCATCTAAAAGTCATGTCTTCAAGTTTATTCTCTGTGATTGATATTTGAAACATCTTCTTTAGGGAAATATATGCAGTCTAATGTTTATATCCTTTTATTTTGACAGATCCACCTATGAATAATTTTTCTTCACGGTCCAACATCTTTGGAAGAAAGGGGATGACCCAGGAAGCATTTTGACATGGTCAACTGCTTGGAACTCAGAGTGCTCCCTTGACCTTAAGGTTTTAAAGTTGTGTGAGGTTAGTGAGCCGTTTTTTCATGATGGGGGAAGTCATAACCTTAATATGTTTGATTTAAAAGCTTCAAAGTAATATGAATCTAACACATAATGGATTAGAACGATTGAAAATTGGGATGTATACCATGAAGGGTCGCAGTTGCTACTTGGTAATGTTTTTCCATTCCCCTTCAAGACAAAACTTCTTTCTCATATTTCAAATAATCTACTATGCATTATCACTTCTTCTTTATTTCCAACAACGGCCAACTTATTAACATGAAATTGTGGGATATATTTGTAGAATTTGAGGCCTTTAATTTTGATCTGTTAACAAATAAGCAACTCAGATTTTCTTTTGGATGTGTACTCCCACTTCAAGTTGTACATTACCTTTGAGTTGTAGTGCTTGATTTCACAGTGTTATACCTAAGCTTGATCCATGAGGTTGCAGTGGCATATACAACTCGTGGCGTGTTTCACATGGCTACTTACATTCAAAAGGAGAGTATTAGTATCTTAAATTTTTTTCTCTAAAGCTAAGTGTGAAGCTTGGCACATCACTAACTTGTGAGACATAAATATGTGCTTACATTTTCTCCATTCATGCAAGGTACCTCACCGGCCTGCTTCAAACTTGAGCTGGTACATCCTTACTTCAATGGATGATGCGAATGACCTCCGTTGATGACCCTCCTATGCACATGTTCTTCATATGCATTTGATGTTTTGAACATAGTACTTAACTAATGACTGCCAATCAATTTATTAATTGTTCTTGTTGTGTTTCTTGTCCTTGTTTTGAGTACATTGAAAATAGATCATCAGTGAGTTGAAGGCTAACATCAGCATATGGAGCATCCGAAACCTACTTCTCATCCGTCAATTGGTATTGTATACAGTACTCCAGCATACCAACCTGCCACGATGGTAGGAACTGGTTCTCTGGCAGTTGGTTCAGGATCTCCTACTTCTCCATCACATCTATCAAGCCAACAACAACTTGCATATCAGCAGGTTCAACAGTTCCACCACCTACAACAACAACATCAACAACAACAACTCCAGACATTTTGGTCCAATCAGATAGTTGAGGTTGAACGAAAAATATTTATACCATATTCTCCTCAAGATACTTTTACTTTACATCATAGGCATGACTTTCCCTTATCATTTTCTCTCACATTTCCTACATGATAATGATAATTATATTCATATCACTTTGTTGTAACTCAAATTTATTGTAGGTGCATACTGACAATAATATTATTGGGTTGTACTTTCAAATGGTCTAAATGAATGACCTTATTATGCAGGTTATAAACTGAAAATTCTAGACATGGAAAGCCTCAATGATGCAAGTGAACTATCTTACAACTCTCCCATACAATGCTTGAGTTGCAACAAAACATGGATGAGCTGCTTAGATACTTCTTGTCACTTGAAGATACTAATTATGTCATCTTATTCTCATAGCAACCTTCATTTATGCCATGTATCAATGCTTATATATCTTTATTAAACTATTTGGATGATCTTTACCTTATTTTTAATGTCTCCCCATTTGTAAAACCTTATTTCAAGATTAAGAGAAGTACAAGCTTCGCCATCGTAGCAACTTCCATTACCTCAATTAGAGATTGAGCTTAACAACGTTAAGAATTCAGATATAGAGTATAAGAAGTATCTAAGACAACCCCAGTGCAATAGGTGCTCTCCTGTGAAGCATGATGATGCATCTCCATTTGAAGCCCAGGCCCGCCCAGTCACAGTTGCAGCAATAGCCACAGACACAACAATGTATCATGATATGTTGCAATTTGATATGGCTCTTTGCTGCTATGAGAAGGCTGTATTTCATAGACCTACGTATATATTTGAACAACCACTGTCAGCATCTGCAAACATAGCGACCAACTTCGTAGGGACGATATTCCTTCTATCTCTGCTTAGAAGGTTCTTTTCATATTCTTATCTCGGGTGCTTTTGGATGATGTTGGCCGAACAACAAGAGCTCGAACAAAAGAAGAAGACAATAAGGATGTTAAAACTGGCCGATAAAGACACAACTCTTTCACAAAGATGTTAGTAGACCACTGAATCATTGATATATGTATATACTTTTCTTTGTACACATTGTGTAATAGGGGCAAGGTATACATCCTCCCCATGTACATTCGACGTTTCATTATAAATTAAAGTTAGATTGTTGGCATAATGAGCATAACTTTCTCTAAATACTACAATTTTTTTACTAAAAGAGCTTGTGTACTAACAAATTACACTATATATATATATATATATATATATGAATATATCGTCGAGCTAAGCATTTATGTATGTGTACTAAATGGCGCTACATATGTTGCTAGATGCATAATCAACTACATATATATGCATATAGTTACTGCTGCCTTTCCCCACATACTAAATACATATAAAATGTATTAACTTCATGTTTTTTCTACATACTGACTATATATGAAATTTTAGTCATACATTTATCTATAATTATACTTATATTTAAATATGTAAGGACAATATCTAGCTATGCTTCCGGATACATATGAATTTGTAGCGAATGGATTATCTAACTATATATTTGAAAAATATAGTTAAAGGCTTTAGCTATATGAGCATATACTACAACTTGTATGTGTAAAGAAATATGTAGTTAAAGCCTTCAACTACAAAATATGAGGTTTTCACTACAATTTTTTTTATAGTTATAGACCCTTTTTTTAGTGATAACTGAGTAATAAGATCAATCCAAAGCAAAGATGAGATCTAGCTGTGGCTAGAGATCTGATCGCTCTCCTGAACGGAGGTTGCAGAAAAGCGTGACAGATAAACGCCGACTAGTGGTAACAAAAAGGGTAGATAAACTGCCAGAACCACTCGCTAAATAGGCCAACACAGACAGAAAAAACTGAGGCAGAAACACTGGGGAAACCCAGAGCTCGGAAGCCTTCACAATCGAAGGGCTAGCAACCTTATTCAGAAAACACAAACTAGTGAAAGGGAGTGTGGGAGCTCGATACCACCGGATCTGTGATGAAGACGAAACCTCCAATGCCACTCCACCTTCAATCCATCCAGAGGCCCGGTGGGGGAAACAGAGCCGAAGCCGCCCCTCCCAAACCGCCTCCCCACGCTGCACGAGCCGAGATCAAATCTAGGAGCCCAACCCTACCACAACAAAAGAGGAGAGGGTGGAGGAGAGAAGACGGTCACCCGCCTGAGACAAACACGACGGAGATCGAGCTGAGTCAAGGCCCTGGGGGAGTAGGGTGGCGTCCGTTGGCCGCCGAAGCCCCCTCCCCCGAGCCCGAAGCCGCCCTCCGCGAGCCGTAGGTTTCCCTCCCTATCACCAAAGTAGAAGCCACCATCCGCTGAAATTCAAATTTTATATTCAAACAATGTCAATTTTTATTTATGTCGTACCAATAATTACAGGGATCAATGTAGCAAAATCAATGTCCAGTTTTGTTGTTGAGGTTGGAGGTTATGACAACTTACCTTTTATTGAGAGAAATGTCAGAAATCATGTTGCCATAGCTAGATGTATAAATCTAGGTAAAGGCGATGCCAAAGCCATCCAAGAATATTTAATTAAAATGTAAATCAAAAATTAAAAAAAAATCTATGTCATGGACTTACATATGATGGTGTCTTTGAAATGCATTCTGGGTCGATTCAAGATCTATGGATGCATACAAATACTTTGGTTATGTAATCACATTTGATACTACATATTTGACTAACTGATATGAAATGTCGTTTGCTCAATTTGTTGGTGTGAATCACCATTCTCAAAGCATACTTCTTGGATGTGGTCTTCTATGTGAAGAAACTACTGAAAACTATATATGACTTTTCTAGACCTGGCTGAAATGCATTAGTAAGTTAGGTTTGAATGTATTAAATTTATATATATGCACCATTATGTAATGCATTTGGTAGTATTATACTTTACATAAATTATTGTTTAAATTTGGTATTGTTATACTTCACATAAAGTACAATTTTAAAATATGCAAAATATAAACATCTCAATTACCACTACAACTGTTCCTCCTAAGGGTATAATAACATATCATGCACAACATATTATGAACCCAGTGAAAATGGTTTTCCCAAATACCCATCGTCGTCCTTCTTTGTGACATATAATGGAAAAAGATACTCGATAAACTTGGAAAGGGTTCTTCTACTTCATTTACGATGGAGCGTGTTGTTTATGATAGATAGTATTACAATAGACAAGTTTGAGTCAAATTGGAACAAGGCTGTATAGAATTACATTGTTAAGGAGGATGGATGGATGAATAAGATGTATCGATTGATGGAAATGTGGGTTCTCGCCTATGTTGATAATTATTTTTGGAATGACATGACAACCACATAGTGTAGTGAATCAACTCGTGTATTTTTTGACATTTATGTTAATTCTCATACATCATTGAAACAATTTGTTTACCAATATGAATTTTCTTTGTGATCAAAATATTAGAAATAGAGATTTGTAGAGTATGAATATAAAAAAAAACAACACCTACAAGAACATCTTATATGATTTAATTGCAGTTTCGAGATGCCTACACAATACCACTTTTTAAATTTTCTTAAGATCAGCTTTGTGGTATCGTTTCATGTGATACCAAAGTTATATTTTGTGATGTAGTGAATTCTACTTTTAATGTGATCGAGCATTGTATCATAATAATTTCTCCAAATCAATATAAATCTTTGAAATACATTTCAATGCAATGCATGGATATTCTTCACAGAGCATTAACTGCTCATGTAGACATCACGAATCCATTGGTAATCTATGTCATCACATGCTATGTGTTATGATTAGAATATTGAAATTTGAAAAAGTTCCCAAACAATACATATTCGACCGTAGGACAAAAGACATAACTCGTGTTTATGATGATCCAAAAATTAGACTTATTGCAAAATTTGGACAGTGCAAACAGTAGGGATGAAGACATAATTAAATTTTGTCAATGATTTGATGATTTGGCAAAAACTTCAATGAACAATTATGAGCATACCAAACATATACTAAGTGATGCATACAAAAAATTTAAAGTACCAGATTCACTGAAAAGGCAAGTGTAACCACACATTTTATATGCAAATTGTATACATTTTTTGTATTATTATTTACTTAGAAATTTTTATTATTACTTTTTCTAGGATGAACAACTTGCTAACCATGAATACATGATCCCTTTGTATGTAAATGAGTTGGACACCCATCCTCAACCAGAAAATTAAAGAGGGACAATCATTGAAAAAGTCAAAGTCCAAGAAGATCAAGGTGAGTCTGTTTCCTCGGTCCCAAGATATGTTTTGTGTTGTTGCTGACACCAACATTGAAACATCTGGAGATCAACCAATATCCCCCTCATTTGGAGACATTCCATGCCAAGAGTCCACAACATAACCAATCAACATGGAAAATAGAACTCATAATTACTCACAACAATATAAGCGATGGAACCACCCTCAAAGTAAATGGTGGATTGATCTATGCTCAATTTCAAAAAAGAAGCAATGTTTGACTGTAATACTTTCATGTTTATCAATGTAAACCCTATTACTTTCATGTTTATTAAATACAAGTCTATACAAAACAAATGCTTCTAGTTAAAATCATACTAATAAATCTAAGAACACGTACCAACAGACATTATTCACCCAACCTATCTTTGAGATTCACAGTACCAACTAATGAAAAATCTTTATAAACCTAAAATCACTTCTACATCTAATGGTATGTATACTCTTATATACTAATCATTTTATCCAAGGTGCTAATATCCAAGGTTTAAACATTTTATCCAAGGAGATAATCGTTGTACGCTACAAACAATATGTAAAATAGAAACAAACTTATCATCAAATATATGCCTCATCATATAGAATAGAAATACCAAATCATATAGAACCACAATACCAAAATGTATTCCTTAATGGTAGTTTATGACATTAATATCTACAGTGACGAATCAGGACTACGTGTAAAAAACTTTATATACAAATGTAAGTACAGACAAAGCATCTGGACTACATGAAAAACATATTTGTATAAATTAAATAATTACAATATTTATAAAATCAAATACCAACAACCTTACCAATAATTATAAAAGCAAGCACCAACAATTATGCTTCACATAACATAACATAGACCCAATAAGTACCAAACATAGTTCAATAAATACATTAAAGTCATTTTAAGATATATACAATATGAACAATAGAAACTAGCTTAATATCAAATGTTGACCAAATCATATAGATTTGCAATACCAAACTGTATTGGATAGTAGTACCAAAATGAATAATGAAACATCCATAACTTCATTAATGTTCGACATCCGATCAACTTGGATAGCACATATGTCATAAGTTCTTAACTAAACAACCATACTTTTCCAACTATTTATCTTCCTTGGAAGATCCAAAGATTACCCATAAAAATATTACCATTTATTCTATATTATTAATCAACAACACATAGGTAATCCTCCTGTTGTAGCTATCTACTTGCATAAGTCCCTTTCAGCAGGTGCACAATTTCTCCCCTTGTTTCTAAAATTCCAAAATTCTACAATAATTCTTCTATCCATCTGATAACAAAGAATCCACAATTATTGCTTGTTGGATCTTACAGTGGAGCTCTTATATCATAAGTTATTTTCCAATTCTTAACTGATATCCAAGCTTTAATATTCAACACATACTTTATTGCCTAGCCCTAAAGTCATCACACAAATAAAAAGATACTTAGCACAACACACAATGATGATTCTATAAACAAAATTTTAAATTATTCATTCTATGTTCATTCAAAATTTACTTTTAATGCCATCAGATGTGCATCTTAATCATATATATTGCACACCACTCCAGTATGAGCATTCCTTTCCTCCTCTAGACTGTTGTAGTGAACAAAAACTTTTCATACCAAAATTCCTAACAACAAGTGCCAGTGTGATATTATCAATATAGGAAGAATCACATTTCTTATTCTAAGATTTCCCTCATATGTTTTAAAAAATTATTTGACAATCCTAATTGATTATGTTTCCTAATTGTGTCTGACAATGACGAATGGAATAGGAAGCACTTTTTAGTATCATATTTACTCTCTTTCCTCTTTAATTCCATTATCTCCTCCATAACCTATCTTGGAATATAGAGATAACAACTAATTACCGTACTATATTAACAACAAGAACCTACTAATTATATGAAGAACACTGCTAATCACTTCATTAATTAATGAACTTCAAACCTGATGGCTCAACATTCGTCCCTTCTTGACCATCTATTTAAAATCACTCCTCATCAATGTTTTTTTAGTATTGTATTTATTGTGTTTCCTCTTTAATTCCATTATCCCCTCAATAGCCTATAATGGAATATAGAGATAATAACCAATTAGCATACTATATTAAAAACAAGAACATACTAATTATATGAAGAATTCTACTGATCACTTCATCAATTAATGAACTTCAAACTTGATTGCTCAACATTTGTCCCTTCTTGACCGTCTATTTAAAATCACTCCTCATCAAAGTTTCATGAGGCCATGTGAATACAACATCCCTGTCATTGCTTCATTCCCTCATTATTTACAATAGAAGAACATTATTATATCTAATCACAATATTAATACAATACAACACAATATTTTTATCATTTCAAGCATTTAAACTTCATCTTTTGACAATGTTTGCATTGTATTATTATCAAAGTCTCTCATTATCCTAATAGCTGACACATCATTATCATCCCCCTTTTCTTTTCTCTTCAATCTCATTCTTCTAGCGTGGGTATTTGGCTTTTTCCCATTTGTTTCCTTTTTGAAACTTTAATATCAGTTTCCATGAACATGCTCACACACTGCAACAATCTAGTCTTCAATGTCCTCCTAATTCGATATCAAGTTGTTATATTTTTAATAATATTAAGTATTATACAAATTATCTACATACCATATTTTTCGTTATTTGGTCATCAATCTAAAAATTTCCTCTCACACTCTTAACTAGTGTTTTGTTAAAACCATGTGGCATTAGCTTTCTAATGATACATCAATTTGCTTATCTAGATTTGTGCTGGAATACTCATGAACCTGTAATAATTTAATAACCATAACCTATAAATAGTATCAAATTTTCTATATTTTAGAACCACATTTCAACAACGATGTATCAATTTTTTATGCAGCCCCTGATTTTGTTCATCTTCACAATCAATTGGTGGCTCTTGTCTAACAGGAGATATATAGAAACTACTCACAACATCCACATTTTCATTTTTCTTTTCATGAATATCCAACAATTTGACAACCATAACCTACGAACAGTACAAAATTTCGTATATTTTAGAACCACATTTGAAGTACAATGTACCAACTCGTTTTACAACGCCTAATTTTGTACATCTTTACAATTAATTGGCGGGTCTCCTTAAATAGGAGTTTATAGGAACTACTCTCAGCAGCTACACATTCATTTTACTTTTCAAGAAATTTTGTATATGATCCTTCATGAATATCGTAGGGAAATACGACATCAGGTAGGAAGAAAAAACAAAAAAATTACTAACATATTTCTCATTAACCAACAGATCAAGTCAATAAATATTCAATGGGAAGGATGGTTTCATAAATATATACCTAGTCCGGGAGCAAGTCTAGTGACAATCCTCATCGATGTAGATGTGCACTTTGTCCAGGATAGTGTATGTGCAGCTCCTAGTTGCATTGGGATTCGTCTGACTACTCCTCCACAGACAGCAGACTCGGACAACTGTTGCAACAACTCCTTTGATCTTACCATGGAATGCTAGTTGACATTTCCCTCCTAGAAGCATTCAAAGGAGTCATGCCTCTAGAGTAGTCCACATGGACCAACTAGAACTCTTGTCATCCTTCTAGAATAGATAGGAAGCAGATGTCCCTTCCATTGGTATACTACTCACCAATCTACCCTCCCACAACAGTGATCATCAATTGTTTCTCTCCCTTGGCTATCCCTCCCTAGTAGGGTAGGACATCTCTGGGCTCTCTTAGTTACCACCACCAAAGGGGACAACAATTGTTAGAACAATTAATTCTCAATTTTCTATTCAGTAGTTGTGTTTTGGGAAGTCCCCAATATCCCTTTATATATAGGAGGGGTTAGGGTCAGGGTTCCTAGTCCCCAACCAATGCGGAACTAAAGCAGGAGTGGAACAGACCTGATGATCTTGAATTTTTGCAACAATTCTGGAAGTTTTACAATCTACATGCATCAAAACGGTCGTCTCACATGCAAGACGGTTGTTTTGTTAAGAAAAATAGTCATTTCATACTTTCCATTTTTTGCACATATGTCGGTAATTCGATTCCAATTAGTACTCAACTTGATGTCATCATCAACAATTTGTGCAATCAAATTGCACCCCAAAAATAGACGTCTGGTGTAAATGAGACAACATCTCACACCAACCCAAATGGTCATCTCACATAGGTGAAATAGGTGTCTCACATCCCAAGTCAGGAAAAATTCCAACCAATGTACAATACAATCATCCTGACACCCCAAATAGTTGTCTCAACATGAACCGATCATGTGGCAGTCTAGTCAGCTGATTTGTTGCTTGAATTGAAATACCTAAATACAATTCAAGTATCATTCAAGATCAAACTCCTCTACTAGTTTAGTTCCTATGTGTGTGACCCTATAGGTCCCATATCATCATTCAAGATCAAACCCCTCTACTAGTTTAGTTCCTATGTGTGTGACCCTATAGGTCCCATATCACTTTGAAGTGAATGTCCATAACAACTTTTGACATCACAAGCAAAGAGTGGTGCCTAGTTGCACATCATTTCTACTCATGAGAATGGAAAGTTGGGGAGCAACTTCAACTAACAATTTGTGTATGGTGTTATAATGTTTGTATAGTTTCTTTGTCACTGATATCTAGATTGAACTAGAGGCATAGATTAGTCACCCTCATTATTATTCAATCTTGTTTCTTGAACCAGAGCAGACTGCATGAGATATATGTAAGCTCAACATCACATATTGACTCACATGTGTGTCGCCTAACTTTTTCTCAGTGTCTCTAATCAAGAGGCCATGGACATCATGCTCCTGTTGGAGGGAAAAATCCCATATCTATCACTCACATTCAGTCCCCATGTGTCAAAGTCATCCAATCATAACCATTATTGTGGTGACACATCCAGCTATCACACAGACAATGAGGTGTCACGCGAAAACGTGCGGAAAACACCATAAACCATCTATTAACAAAACACAGATTAATTAAAACCAATTTCATAAAGCAGATAAACCAAGAAACTATTACATTCAGATCCTCATCTTGCAAGAAGACATGTTATATAAACATCTACAAGTCTAGCTACATGTTCACAGCTTAACAGATCAGTTGTCTTGTCATCACGAGTTCATCACCTGTTCATACATACATAACGGCCACATCCGGCCAGCAGCAGGATATACACAACTTCATCAGCTATACATCGTAAAACAACGTCAAAACTCCTCTGAGGACCTGAGAGTACAGGGATGACTCTAGGACTCTACTACAAAACAACCAAAACAGTAGCGTATCCATCTCTTACCTTCTACTGCTCTCCTTGCTGCTCGGACGCAACCCCATGACCACCACCAAGTCTAGCGCGAACACCTAAAAAGGTTGTAAACCAACGGGGTGAGACACACAGTCCCAGCGAGAAACATAACTCCCTGCCAAAACCATAAAACCTCAGAAAAGCATCACAATAGA
Source organism: Alisma plantago-aquatica (assembly GCA_963693085.1). Lineage (NCBI taxonomy): Eukaryota > Viridiplantae > Streptophyta > Magnoliopsida > Alismatales > Alismataceae > Alisma > Alisma plantago-aquatica. Next base: position 182,685,928 of record OY856415.1, read on the forward strand.
TAACTGATAAAGTGTAGAGTATGAGCAGTCTATAGAGCAAGGTTGTTATTACCATCGAGCTTACCAAGATGTACGGAAGGCATATAACCAAGTATTTCTTTATGGAACATGATTGACAAGATAAGATTTATAAGGTCTTACCACAGAACATAAGGAATGTACAAGTAACTGCAAAGTATAACAAGATCAACTACACAAGCAAGGCCTCAACCAATGTTTTGTGTTTTTCCTTAAGCAATAAATACTATTGGGCTGGATTACGTGTTATTATGCCCTGAGGAAGTGAGTCGCACCACTCAAATCCAACCAACGGCTGCGAAACCCAGAGTCGGTGCCATACAAGGTCAATGGAAGAGTCGGACTCAACGACCTCCCACCTCGTGGTCAGTGCACAAGAACTAAAGCAGGACCGCAGTCTCATGCTTAAGTGGCCTCAACCATAGGGTCAGCTCCCGCAGGCTACCCTTTCTCTAGCCCGCCTTCGTACATGTCTCAGCGCTAGTATATCTGAGCCAAGGGCTAGTTCACCGTGCTCCCTGAGCCATGAACACATTCATGCTCTATCACACTGAGCCATGGGCCTGTTCACCATGCTCTTATACACATCTTGAGTCTACAACTGAAGTTGCACTCGAATTCTCTCTATTTTAGGTTAGGAGAAACCTCACATATTCAACAATGCGCGCTCTGAGTTAACCCGCAGGATAACCCATTTCACCATCACTATCTACTGATGATGATGGATCTATGGCCAGGGCAAGACTACATAATATGTTCCACAGTAATTAGTTAGCATATTTTAAGTGAATTGTTGAGGCAACCAGGTTGTAACACATACATAACATAAAGTTACATTATTGATACCACCATCACAATATCCTAGGATCTCAATCCCTCATCACAAGAACCACTGCCTCATAAGGCATCCTCGTCGCTGGGAATAACAATCCCTGATTTCATCATTAGAGGATAACACCTCAACTAGGCACTTTAGCCCAAACTCAGGTCCTCTGACCTAAACACATAATACAAATGATGCAAGTTATCTCATCAGCAAGAATGACCATCAATGCAGTGATATTCAAACATATATACCTCATAACCCTTTACCTGGCTATGCATCCGCATGAAACACCTGCATGGTTAGTATACACAATCATAGAGATAACTAAAGCCATCATGGATTAACAGAAAGATCATGTTATCAAACATAGGGCAACGTTGGTGATTGCATGCTTTACCATTCGTGTCTCATACCTGTGACTATAGACATGGGTCATATCATCATGTGAAGCAACTCATATGCTTCCAAGCTTATCATTACTCATCATCATATATATACGGATCCAAGGTGATCATAACACATGTAACATCATTATTAACATGGAGCCCTCATCTATATACAACCCGGGTTATCAAAAAACTCACTAAAACTCTCACAAACCTCACTAAAAGAGGTGGCGGGTAGTGTGTCCCTCACCACAACTTGTGACAGGTAGGGTAGCATCCCTTACCAAATGCCTATGAGCCTATACACATATCGACCAACCACAGTAGGTAACGACCACCACCCAAAGTGTCGTGCACCTAGAGATCAAGGCATAACGTGCAACACTAACACACAAGGCATAACGTTCAGCTAGGTTGAGGGAGTGTATCGTGCAAGGGCTAGGCACGACACAACTATCTATCCATAACGACTGAACCCTATCACCCTTCCAGGGTTATGGTACCTATCGGGCAGCCACCCCACTCACACGCCCAAGGCACTCACTTGCCAGGACACAACACCCAAACATAGCATGGTATCGCCCGACATACTCAAGACTCAAGTGACACTAAAACACTCCAAGAAGTCTATCGGTCTAGGGCAGCATCTAGGGTTACCATAAGCCACTATATCGGACATCACCACCAAACCATGATGCCCGACACAAGGCTATCCCAATGGGCTCCATAACGTCCAAGGTATGTCGGGCACCAAGCCACAACCTTAGCTAGGTGTATCGTGCAGAGAACTCAACAAGGCATATCACCCAACACACAAGGGTATCAGCCACCAACCAAACTCCAACTAGGCACCATGTCCAAGGCTACACTGAAGACTAAACAAACGGGAAACACTATCCCAAGGTCATATCATGCAAGATACAAGATCGTCATCAACCTCAAGTACAAGGGCACCAAACCCTAATTGATCAAGAAGATCGGCTCACCTCTCAACAACCAAGAGAGAGGGGTCTTGCACAACCTCTATCACAAATCGGGCAACCACAATGATCAACCTTAACATGGTCTACATCTACCCAAAAAAAGCTCACCTTTCGAATCCATGGTGAGAGAAGGGTGTTGCTCAAGCAACTAGAACACAAGCTCACCTCTCAACTTAAACGAGAGAGGGGTATTGCTCATATTACTAGAGTTCAAACTCACTTCTCTAGACCAAGGAGGGAAAGGAGTGTTGCTCAATAAGGAAACCCTAAAACATGGTTCGGCCAACTAGGGTACAAAGGTACATGACCTCAACCATAACAACAAGATTAAAGGTGCAACTAAGCAAGAACCATATCTAGCAACATACATGGTCGATTATGATCATAAGAAAACATATAAGAATATAGAAGAAGGTAATATGATTAGGGTTAGGAGTTATGTAACCCGCCTTAAGCAAGCTCCAAGCTCTTAGCACCAAGCTACACCTTCGGCCACTTCAAGAGGAAGAAGAAGAAGACGTCAAAGATAAGGATCGGCCACCAAGCTTTGCAAAGGAAGAGGTGTCGTGCAAACAAAGGGGAGGGGAAACTAAGGAACTAAAGGGATCCTTAGCAAGAGGAAGGGAGCACATATATAGAAGAGGATGGAGGAGAAACCAAGGTAAGACAAGGCAAGGTGTCGCCCACCTAGGGACACTTGTCCATGGGCAATTCCACCACTCTAACTTGCCTTAAACACATGTCCAAGGCCATTGCCACATGCAAGCATCAAGCGCCAAGTGTCCACTAGTGGTGACACAAATGAGGTCAAAGGGTCAAAGGGGTCCATGAACGACACACCCCGACACCATGCCCGACACACCTCCCTGGGAAACACACCTAAGGCCGATACAAGGCATGGATGGCACACCTTTGGCCGTCACAACCATGGCCGACACACCCATGGCCAACACAAGGTTCAACAAGGTCAAGCAAGGCACAACAAGGCCCACCAAGGCTCATCCAAGTCCAAGGCAACTCAAGCAACGAGCCCAACCCTTCTTCTCAACACTAGAGGAAGCAAGGAGAGAGAGAAACACCTCTCAAGGTGACAAACTTGCTCAACAACCCTAGACTTGGGTTAATTGCAAGTAGCACCTCCAACACACAACAAGCACAAACAAACCCTAATCACCACTAAGGGTGATTAGCAAGCAACTAAGCACCAGGGTTAAGCAAAGCAAATAGGATAAACCCTAAACAGAGGTCAGGGTCCTTACAAGCTATAACCCTCTACAAAGGGATTTTGTCCTCGAAATCCGAAGAAAAAAGAGAGGGATACTTCCTCCTCATCTCTTCTTCAAGCTCCCACGTGGCTTCCTCAATGCCACTATGATGCCAAAGAACCTTTACCAGAACCAAGTCCTTCCTTTTCAACTTCTTTACTCTTCTATCAAGGATCATTACATGACCTTCCTTGTAGGTCACATCTTCATAAAGCTCGACCTCGACTGGCTGTATCACTATCCCTATATCTGGGTGACTTTTCTTTAGCATGCTGACGTGGAACACTCGGTGTAACCTGTGCAACTCTGGCGGCAGCTCTAACTTGTAAGCTACCTTGCCAACACGTGCTATTACTGGATATGGCCCCATATACCTGGGTGCTAGCTTACCTTTCCGGCCAAACCTTAGCATGCCTTTCCAAGGTGAGACCTTGAGGTACACTTTGTCTCCCACTTGGAACTCTAAAGGTTGTCGGCGATTGTCTGCATAAGACTTCTGTCTATCATGTGTCGCTTTCACCTGTTGCTGTATCGCTTTGATCTTTTCTGTTGTCTGTTGTACTAACTCTGGACCCAAAAGCTGATACTCACCAGATTCATACCAACATAGATGAGATCTGCATTTCCTCCCATATAAGGCCTCATAAGGAGCCATGTCAATACTCCACTGGTAACTATTGTTATACGCAAACTCCATCAAACTGAGATGCACATCCCAACTTCCTAGGAACTGCAACACACAAGCTCGGAGAAGATCCTCCAAAGTATGAATAGTCCTTTCAGACTGTCCATCTGTTTGCGGGTGGAAAGCGGTGCCGAACCTCAACTATGTTACTAACGCCTTATGCAACTGTTCCCAGAAACGACTCGAGAACTGAGGACCTCTGTCAGAAACTATCGTTTCTGGTATGCCATGGAAGCGTACTATCTCATCTACATATACTTGAGAGAGCTTCTCGGCTGCATACGTTGTCTTAACATGTATGAAATGGGCAGACTTCATCAATCTGTCCACTATCACCCAAATGGAATCATGATTCTTTGTTGTTCTTGGCAGACCAACCACAAAATCCATGGTTATATGATCCCTTTCTACTGCGTTATTGGCAAGGGTTGCAACATACCTGCCAGCTTCTGATGCTCAGCCTTGACTTGCTGGCATACCACACACCTAGCCACAAACTCGGCTACATCCCTCTTCAAGCTAGACCACCAATATAGGTCTTTCAGATTGTGATACATCTTGGTGACTCCTGGATGCATAGCATACATCGATGTGTGTGCTTTCTCGAGCACTAGATTCCTCAGATCAACAACATCGGGAACCACCATTCTGTCATGATAGCAAACTAGTCCATCCTCAGACTCATGGAACCCATCACGCCTTTTGCTGCCGAGCTCTGACCTAATCAACTGTACTGTATCATCTATTTGTTGTGCATCTTTGATCTGCTGTCTCAACATAGGCTTGACTTGCATTTGTGCCAAAAGTCCTGCTAACAAGGAAACTTTCATCTGCACATTCATCTGCCGCAAGGAAACAAACATATCCCGTCTATAGCATACTATGGAACCCAACTATGCCTTCTTTGTAGGAAGAGAAGAAGACTTTCGGCTAAGCGTGTCATCTACCACGTTCGCTTTACCAGGGTGATACTCAATGGTGCAGTCATAATCATTGATAAGCTCCATCCAACGATGTTGTCGCATGTTTAGCTCATTCTGCAAAAAGATGTACTTCAAGTTCTTATGATCTGTAAAGATCTGACACATTTCCCCATAAATATAGTGTCTCCAAATCTTTAATACATGAACCAATGCTTCCAATTCCAAATCATGTGTCAGATAATTCTCCTCGTGTTTCTTAAGTTGTCGTGAAGAAAAAGAAACCACATGATCCTCCTGCATCATCACACAACCTAAGCCTTTTTTGGAAGCATCACAGAAAACAACATAGCCCTTCCCAGGCTCTAGTAGGACTAACACTGGAGCACTAGTCAGCTTCTCCTTCAAACTTTGGAAAGATTGCTGGCAACGATCATTCCAAACAAAAGGTACGTCTTTACAGGTCAATTTCATCATCGACAACGCAATCACACTGAAGTCCTTTATAAACCTCCGGTAGTATCCTGCTAAACCCAGGAAACTGCGAACTTCAGTCGACATCTTCAGTTGTTCCCATTCTACAACAGACTCCACGTTCTTCGGGTCCACTTTAACTCCTTCTACAAACATCACATGACCCAAGAAAGTCACTTCTTTCAACCAGAACTCACACTTACTAAACTTGGCATACAACTAATGTTGGCGAAGCAGAGTCAACGCTTGTCGAAGATGCTGTTCATGCTTCTGACTGTCCTGACTATAGATTAAGATGTCATCTATAAAGACTACAACAAACTGATCTAGAAACGAACGAAACACCCTGTTCATTAAATCCATGAAAGCAGCAGGTGCATTAGTTAGCCCAAACGGCATAACCACAATCTCGAAGTGACCATACCTCATCCTAAAAGCTGACTTTGGTATGTCATCTGCCTTAATTCTCAACTGATGATATCCAGACCGTAGATCGATCTTTGAAAACACTGTAGCACCACGCAACTGGTCAAACTGGTCGTCTATCCTTGGCAATGGGTACTTGTTCTTGATCGTGACTTTGTTCAACTATCGATAATCTATGCATAGCCACATCGATCTGTCCTTCTTCTTAACAAATAACACTAGAGCACCCCAAGGCTACATACTCGGTCAGATGAAACCTTTCTCCAACAACTCTTGTAACTACTTCTTTAGCTCTGCCATCTCTACTGGAGCCATCCTATACGGTGTTTGTGCAACTGGGGTTGTTCCTGGAACCAGATTGATCTCAAAATCAATCTCTCGGGGTGGAGGAACACCAGAGAACTCATCAGGAAACACATCTGCAAACTCTCGGACAACCATCACCTCCTCAAGGCTAGGACCCTTTGCCTTGGTATCCACAACGTGAGCTAAGAACGCCTTACATCCTTGTCATAGCAACTTTTCTGCCACCATCGCTGACACTTGACACGTCAAAAGAATCTTCCTATCTCCTTGGAAGATCCACTTTTCTCCATCATCAACAAACATTGCCTGCTTGGAACCACAATCCAACACCACCTTATACTTCTCTAAAGTATCCATCCCAAAGATCACATCAAATCCATGCATATCAAGTGGTATGAGATCCACTTGTATCATGTGTCCCGAAAAAGATAAGACACAAGATGGACACTCCTCTCGAAGCATCGAGGAACCATCAAGAGTGGTTTCTAAAAACGAGCTATCTTTCTTACAAATAACAGGTAACAGACAATTATCAATCATAGAACGTGCGATAAAAGAGTGTGTAGCATCCGGGTCAACCAGGACAGATACAAAGCAAGAAGAAGACAAATCAGAATGAAATAACTCCATCTGACCTGCCACCACTCGCGGGTTGACTATCACCTCCAGCTACTCATAGCATAGAATCGAGCTGTTTCTTGTTGTCCACGTCCTCTGCTTCCCTGAGCAGATGATCCCTCTTGTGACGTTTGACCGCGTCCTCACCCTCTGCTACCACTGGGTTGCTGTCTATCTGGCCCTTGCTGATTTTGCCTTGGGTGTTGTGTCACTTCAACATCTTTCCTTGGGCAGTTTGACTTGAAATGCCCTGTCTGTCTGCAAATATAGCATGCCTTATCCTCAAAATGTGGCCTAGATGACCCTGTCACTACCACTGAAGCTATACTATGTTCCTTTGATGGTGAAGAAACATAGCCTCTTCCCTTACTTGGAGACCACTGTGATGGTACACCGGAACCTCTCATCACGGAAGGTGTTGAATACCTTGGCATCTTGAAGCCACCATACCTCTGTCCCTAGAACTGAGCAGGCCTCTTCTTAGACATGGCCTCTGTCTTTTCCCTAACTGACCGTTCGATCCTCTGGATAGATTCCACAAATGTAGCAAACATTTCTCTGTTCTCTAGGGCGACAACTGGCGTCGTCAACTCTGCACTCAAGCCCTTCTCAAAACGTCTGATCCGTTCATCATCTGTTACTGCCATGTGAGGACAAAACCTCAGCAGGTCCATGAACTTGGCTTCATACTCAGTGATGTTCATCGTTCCTTGGCGCAGGTGTTCAAACTGGTTGATCATCTCATCCAGATACATCTTTGGAAAGTATCTACTGACGAACTCGCACCGGAAAACCTCCCAACTGATCACCTCACCAGGTCGCTTCTCCCCCTCGATGGCCCACCAGTGGCCAGCACTACCCTTTAGAAGGTAGACAGCGTGCTTGACTTTGTCTGCTTCGGGGATGTCGAGGATCTGGAAGGCCTTATCAAGACCTGTCAGCCACAGATCTGCATCCGCTTGATCAGCCGTCCCAGCATAGTCTGAAGCTCTGACTCGGCAAAGCCGCTCAAAGGTTTTCCCAATACCCAATGTTTCACCATGGGGAGCCTGTGCTCTCGATGGAGGCACTGGTAATCTCTCTACCATGAGATTCATCGTAGTAATCATATGCCCCATAAGCTGTTGGTAGGCATGGTTTTTGAGAATGGCTGGGTCAAGTTGGGGAACCCCAGGGACCCGATCTCCATGTGCCTGCCTTTCAACTCCATCAACTGATGCAACATCGCTGCTCTCGGCAGCATGTTCTTCATGGTTTCTAGACATCTTGGTTTTTTTCCGCTGAGAGCAGAAGATAATTGTAAGAAAATCTGGAAAACTCAAAAGAAGAGACACAACATAGTCCTAAATCTCTATAGACTAAACAAACCTAGAGCTCTAATACCAAGCTTGTGGCGACACATCCTGCTATCACACATACAATGAGGTGTCACGCAAAAACGTGCGGCAACCACCATAAACCATCTATTAACAAAATACAGATTAATTAAAACCAATTTTGGAAAGAAGATAAACCAAGAAACTATTACATTCAGATCCTCATCCTGCAAGAAGATAGGTTATATAAACATCTACAAGTCTAGCTACGTGTTCACAACTTAACAGATCAGCTGTCTTGTCATCACATGAGTTCATCACCTGTTCATACATACATAACGACCACATCCGGCCAACAGCAGGATATACAAAACTTCATCAGCTATACATCATAAAACAACGTCAAAACGCCTCCTAGGACCTGAGAGTACATGGATGACTGTAGGACTCTACTACAAAACAACCAAAATAGTAGTGTATCCATCTCTTACCTTCTACTGCTCTCCTTTCTGCTCGGCCGCAACCCCATGACCACCACCAAGTCTAGCGCGAACACCTAAAAAGGTTGTAAACCAACGGGGTGAGACACACAGTCCCAGTGAGAAACATAACTCCCTGCCAAAACCATAAAACCTCAGAAAAGCATCACAACAGATAACTGATAAAGCGTAGAGTATGAGCAGTCTATAGAGCAAGTTTGTTATTACCATCGAGCTTACCAAGATGTACGGAAGGCATATAACCAAGTATTTCTTTATGGAACATGATTGACAAGATAAGATTTATAAGGTCTTACCACATAACATAAGGAACATATATGTAACTACAAAGTATAACAAGATAAACTACACAAGCAAGACCTCAACCAATGTTCTGTGTTTTTCCTTAAGCAATAAATACTATTCGGCTAGATTACGTGTTATTATGCCCTGAGCAAGTGAGTCGCACCACTCAAATCCAACCAACGGCTGCGAAACCCGGAGTCGGTTCCATACAAGGTCAATGGAAGAGCCGGACTCCACGACCTCCCACCTTGTGGTCAGTGCATGAGAACCAAAGCAGGACCACAGTCTCATGCTTAAGTGGCCTCAGCCATAGGGTCAGCTCCCGCAGGCTACCCTTTCTCTAGCCCGCCTTGGTACATGTCTCGGTGCTAGTATATCTGAGCCACGTGCCAGTTCATCGTGCTCCCTGAGCCATGAACGCATTCATGCTCTATCACACTGAGCCATGGGCTTGTTCACCATGCTCTTATACACATCTTGAGTCTACAACCGAAGTTGCACTTGAATCCTCTCTATTTTAGGCTAGGAGAAACCTCGCATATTCAACAATATGCGCTCTGGGTTAACCCACAGGAGAACCTGTTTCACCATCACCAGCTACTGACGATGATGGATCTATGGCAAGGGCAAAACTACATAATATGTTCCACTGTAATTAGTTAGCATATTTTAAGTGAATTGTTGAGGCAACCAGGTTGTGACACATACATAACATAAAGTTACATTATTGATACCACCATCACAATATCCCAGGATCTCAATCCCTCATCACAAGAACCACTACCTCATAAGGCATCCTCGTCACTGGGAATAACAATCCCTAATTTATCATCAGAGGATAACACCTCAACTAGGCACTTTAGCCCAAACTCAGGTCCTCAGACCTAAACACATAATACAGGTGATGCATGTTATCTCATCAGCAAGAATGACCATCAATGCAGTGATATTCAAACATATATACCTCATATCCCTTTACCTGGCTATGCATCCACATGAAACACCTGCATGGTTAGTATACACAATCATAGAGATAACTGAAGCCATCATGGATTAACAGAAGGATCATGTTATCAAACATAGGGAAACATTGGTGATTGCATGCTTTATCATTCGTGTCTCATACCTGTGACTATAGACATGGGTCATATCATCATTTGAAGCAACTCATATGCTTCCAAGCTTATCATTACTCATCATCATATATATATGGATCCAAGGTGATCATAACACATGTAACGTCGTTATTAACATGGAGCCCTCATCTATATACAACCCAGGTTAGCATCACTTACCAAACACCTATCGGCCAACCACATCAGGTAACGACCACCACCCAAGGTATCGTGCAGCTAGAGATCAAGGCATAACGTGCAACACTGACGCACAAGGCATAATGTACATCTAGGTTGAGGGAGTTTATTGTGGAAGGGCTAGGCATGGCACAACTATCTATCCATAACGACTGAACCCTATCGCCCTTCTAGGGTTATGGTACCTATCGGGCAGCCACCCCACTCACATGCCCAAGGCACTCACTTGCCAGGACACAATGCCCAAACACAACATGGTATCACCCAACATACTCAAGACTCAAGTGACACCAAAACACTCCAAGAAGTCTATCGGTCAAGGGTAGCATTTAGGGTTACCATAAGCCACTATAAAGGGCATCACCACCAAACCATGATTCCTGACACAAGGCTAGCCCACTGAGCTTCATAACATCCAAGATATGTCGGGTACCAAGCCACTACCTTAGCTAGGTGTATCGTGTAGGGAACTCAACAAGGCATATCACCCAACACACAAGGGTATCGGCCACCAAACAAACTCCAACTAGGCACCATAGCCAAGGCTACACTCAAGACTAAACAAATGGGCAACACTATCCCAAGGTCATATCATGCATGATACAAGATCGTCATCAACCTCAAGCACAAGGGCACCAAACCCTAATTGATCAAGAAGATCGACTCACCTCTCGACAACCAAGAGAGAGGGGTCTTGCACAACCTCTATCACAAATCAGGCAACCACAAGGATCAACCTTAACATAGGCCTACATCTACCCAACAAAAAAGCTCACCTCTCAAATCCATGGTGAGAGAAGGGTGTTGCTCAAGTAACTAGAACACAAGCTCACCTCTCAACTTAAACGAGAGAGGGGTATTGCTCATATTACTAGGGTTCAAGTGCACTTCTCTAGACCAAGGAGGGAAAGGAGTGTTGCTCAACAAGGTAACCCTAAAACATGGTTCACCCAACTAGGGTACAAAGGTACAAGACCTCAACCATAACAACAAGATTAAAGGTGCAACTAAGCAAGAACCATATCTAGCAACATATATGACCGATTATGATCATAAGAAAACATACAAGAATATAGAAGAAGGTAATATGATTAGGGTTAGGAGTTATGTAACCCGCTTTAAGAAAGCTCCAAGCTCCTAGCACCAAGCTACACCTTCGACCACTTCAAAAGGAAGAAGAAGAAGACTCCAAAGATAAGGATCGACCACCAAGCTTTGCAAAGGAAGAGGTGTCGTGCAACCAAAGGGGAGGGGAAACTAAGGAACTAAAGGGATCCTTAGCAATTGGAAGGGAACACATATATAGAAGAGGTTGGAGGAGAAACCAAGGTAAGACAAGGCAAGGTGTCGCCCACCTAGGGACACTTGTCCATGGGCAATGCCACCTCTCTAACTTGCCTTAAACACATGTCCAAGGCCATTGCCACATGCAAACATCAAGCACCAAGTGTCCACTAGTGGTGACACAAATGAGGTCAAAGGGTCAAAGGGGTCCATGGATGACACACCCCAACACCATGCCCGAAACACCTCCCTGGGAGACACACCTAAGTCAGATACAAGGCATGGATGGCACACCTTTGGCCGTCACAACCATGGTCGTCACACCCATGGCCGACACAAGGTTCAACAAGGGCAAGCAAGGCACAACAAGGCCCATCAAGGCTGATCCAAGCCCAAGGCAACTCAAGTAACGAGCCCAACCCTTCCTCTCAACACTAGAGGAAGCAAGGAGAGAGTGAAACACCTCTCAAGGTGACAAACTTGCTCAACAACCCTAAACTTGGGTTAGTTGCAAGTAGCACCTCCAACACACAACATGCACAAACAAACCCTAATCACCACTAAGGGTGATTAGAAAGAAACTAAGCACTAGGGTTAACCAAAACAAATAGGATAAACCCTAAACGGAGGTCAGGGTCCTTACAATTATAACAACCCATGTTTTAAGACTGTGTTTGATGATGTCAAAGTGTACCCAACAATATGTGATGAGTGCAGTAATGTTTGGTCTAAGAACCACAACCTCCACCATCACTATGAGAGTTGACTATGACTTGCAAGATGATTGCATCCATGTGTCATTTTCATGATGGGTCTGTCTGAAACAATGTTCTCTAACATGTATATGTGTGCTTGATTTGATATTGATATATCATGACTAATGAGACTCTATCATCAACCAACTAAAACTTTGATCTTTTGTGTTATTGTTGTCTATGTACCTTCCACAATAACAACTGATCAAAGACATAATGACAATGCATATACTCTTAACATACATATTATCTCATTCTTCCAAGTCACGCACTTGAAGACATACATAATTGAATAATATCATTCCTAGACATTTATTATGTTATTCATTGTCTCATAACTAAATATACAAAATAAATTGGAAGATTGCCTTTGTTATTAATCAAACCATTTATATGTTATTCCATTACAATAATTATATGATTGGATCTCTGGGCATACATAACAATAGACGCCCACTTGTACTTAGAGCCAATCACCCACATATCTCATCTTGAATGACCTAACATGATCATCATGCTTCTGTTGTGAAAGTGCTTTTATAGCAGGTTTAGTAATGTTTTCTTTAAGTTCCTATTTTACAATTTTCACATCTCTTCATTGTTCAACTATTCGTATGAGATGGAAGTGCCATAGTATGCTATCTGGGATTCTCAGCGTAACTAGTAGCTCTATTGTTGTCATCAATATTTCTACTATGTCATTAATGGTTGGAACCTCACACAAGTTCACCCATATGAACTTCTTGATCCATACAACATCCTATATTGTTCTAATAACACATAGATACTTAGGTTCTTTTCTAGATTCGAGCAACTCTCATTAGCCCATAACCCCTTCTAGCTCACAGTTCTCTCTTAATGTCAAATATAAATTTAGATTGTGATTTTTTGTCAGTTTGAAAGCTTGCATGGGTGCAACCATTTACATCCAACTCTTCCCTATTACCATAACCATGGAACCAATCCTTTATGTTCTTGACAAACTCCTAAGGATGTTCTTTATGGTAGTTCAATGACTCTTACAGGTATCTGATACACCCTCTCGTCATGTCAAATACATATAAGATTGCTAGATAGGTATATATATGTCTACTCATCGTGTCAAATACATATGAGATGGTTGGATATCATCCCATCATGTCCAATACATATGAGATTACCTGATATCTTCTCATCATGTCAAATACATATGATATAACGAGATAAGTACATAGCATTGCATTTAAGATCTATACATGTGATCCTATTATTCACAGAAATTGGGACACTATGTTCATGAAAGACAAACTCCATGGAACATGGACAATTTTTCTCTCACTGAGTCATGCATGATGAACCCTTTAATATCTTGCCAATGTATGTGCCCTTAATTAGGTCAAGAAGCTTTCTTGATCTAGTTCTATAGACATCAATTCTTATCATATAGGATGCTTCTCCTAAACCCTTTAGAGAAGGTACTTTCCTTGCCAGGTTTTAACATATGCAAGATAAGGAAGTTATTCCACATCATTACGTGAAATTTAAATACACTCCCACTAAATCTTTTGTAATCATGGACTCCATCTTCATACTAACTCAAGTCAAACCCTTTGATTGTCTTGTCAAATAGAATATTCCATCTCTGAGATGCTTGCTTCAATCCACATATTGACCTTTGTATCTTATAGACGTTATTTGCATTAATGGATTCATAAAACCCTCTAGGTTGTGTCACATATACTTTCTCTTAGTTATTCCAATTAGGAGTGTGGTTTTAACATCCATATGCCAAAACTCATAGTTATACTAAGATGCAACAACAAGCATGATCTTGATGGATTTAACCATGGTAACTGGTGAAAAGACTTCATCATGTTCAACACTTTTAACCAGTTTGAAACTCTTTGCAACCAATTTACCTTTCCAAGTTGGTCTTCTTATAATACCCAAATGCACCCTATGGGTTTTACCTCTTCAGTTGGATCCAACAACGTCATACCTTGTTGGTGTACATGGAGTCCATCTTTAATCCCATGGCCTGAAGCCATTTCTCAAATTGTGGTCCCTCAATAGTTTTTAAGTAGGTTGCTGACTCATCTCTATGATCAACTCACCGTCTTTTGAGTTATAAGGTATCATATATTTCAAACTCAAGGTGTGTTCTACTAGAACTATTATTTTTGTGTTTACATAAGGAACTTGAGATTCCACAACATCTTGTGATTCTCCTTGTTCCTATTGTACCTCTTTAGGTTCTATGTTTTCTTGTTTGTCTCGAACATTTCGAGTTCTACTTTTACTCCCATTGATTCCTTTAGAACTAATTTCCATTTAGGAATTCAGCCATCCTAGAAACAAACACTTTGTTGTCAGGTTGGAATATAAGTAGTATTCAATAGGATAACATTCATGTGATTTGTGGATAAAGCCTTTTAAGAAACTATTTTCTTATATAAGCCTTCAATCCTAATCACTATAGAAGACATATCAGGACACTTCCCGTGCCATATCTCGAATGGTGTCTTTTGTACAAATTTACATGGTACATTATTTATTGTAAAGTGTGTGTCAAAAGAAATTGTAAGACCGGCTAGATTTTATTGATAATCTCACCACGAGTTAACAGGGTGTGATTCCTTCTTTTCTAACACATCAATATGTTTCAGGTGGAGTTCCATGGGATACACTATCACGATTTCTCCAAAAGGTCCTCAAACTCTTGGTTAAAATATTTCAACATTGATCACATCAACATATCTTAATACTTTACCAAGTGAGTTATGAACTTCATTCATAATCTCTTTGAACACTTCAAGATATTCATACTTTTATTTCATTAAATACAAATTTCAATATCTATTAATCGTATCAGTAAATATAATGAGGTACTTGTAACAACCTTTAGCACTCATTCTAAAAGGTCTATGTACATCAATATGTACTAGTACTAATGGAATAGTCATTCTCCCACTACATCTAGTGAAGATACTTTTGTCATATTGCACAACAAATAATACAAGCATGTATTTATTAGTTCAATAACTAAAAGAGTCTAGATAACCATCATATGGATTTTACAACTGTAATTGTCATTTAAGCACTTTAATTGACAATGCTATAGGTATTCAATGTTTGAGTAATGAAGTCATCCATTGTATGTGTCATACACATTCATTTGTACAACTATCAAGTATAGTTTGTCAGACATAGGACATTCCCATAAAAGATCATAATGTTCCTATCATACAAAACATATGATGTTTGGCAAGTATACAATAGCAATACACTAAATTGTATTATGTGTTCATGAATGACAACGTTAAACTATAGCGGCAACAACCCTTGATCCATACAATTCTATCTTACTTCTTCTCAGGTCCCAAACTAGAGATCTCTATCTCTATCTTCTTCCTGAGATCCTCTATAAGGAGGATAGTTCTTTCCAATGTGCAGACAAGTGACAATGGTGACACTTTCTTTTCTTTATCCTTTAAGTGAAAAGTACATATTCCTTTTACACTTACCCTTCTCCATAACTTGAGTATAGAGGATATAGACTTAGGCTTAGCCTTAGAATACTTCTTTGCCTTGCCTTTTCCCTAGGACTAATTTTGTTGATCACCAACACAGATTTGTCCTTCTTCTTCCTTTCTTTGGCATCAACATGCCAAGCATTTGATAAACTAACTATACGATTCATGCATCACTTACAGAATCATATTAATGGTCAACTCTTGACCTAAGAGAAATCCCAGTCATTCCATATGTCCAATCATATTGAGCACATGGGTTTTTACTGGACCTCCCTTTGTCAGTTTGCACTCAATAAGTGCTTTATGGACAATATACATTATTTTCTTTGCGTGATTCTTAAGACGAGTTACCATCTCGAGAATGTCTATGTTTTCATGTTGTTCATGGAACTCATAGTTCATACAATAGAACATTAGGTATTCAAATGCTATGGCATCAATGGCATGCTTCCAATAAGCATCAATTTAGCCTTAGGCACATTTGAAGCAGTTCCTTTGGATTTGGTATAACAAGGACATAGTGCTTTCTCTCATTGATGAGAACATTTCTCAAAGTCCTTAACCAATTGTGGAACTTTATCCCATTTTATCCTTCTTAATGACTGGTCGTAATTTGTACGTGTTTTTTGTTTGAAATTTGATTCTACAAAGAAATATTGCAATTTTTCAAAACATTTTTTATTTTGTTTGATTTGATAAATTCGACAATATTAATTAGGTCTTTGATATACATCACTCCCACTATTTTATTCAAATTTATAGCCCTCAATATCGATTCTAAATATTGCATCATACAATATTCTAGTGGTCTAAGATCCAAAACAACTGCATCAATACCCAACAAACGTTTGCTCTCATGACCAATTATTAATGTAGGAAATAATGCCAATTGCATCATATGAAACTCTTGGATAGATGATATGTGCAACTCCTTGCCATGATTATCTACATTCCTCTGGGCCCATAATTTCTTAGAATCACCAGTCAAGCCTGACTTAAAAGTCAAAAATATAATAATGCACCCCGCTTGGTGGGCCCACATTACTATCATCAAACTTCCACGAGATAGACAACACACCACACTTGGGGTGCCCACTATTGGTCGATGAAGCTTTTCATGTGTGTCCCTTTTTTAAAGCATCTATGACTTGATATTATGTTTGAGGGAGTTTGTATAAATGCATATACTTTATCCAAGCACCACATATGTAGTATGTATCATATATGTGCTATAACCACAAATGAGAACATGCAATAATTAAAACACACAAGCGATGGTTATGGCCATTCTAATGTAATCCCTTGGAGCCACAAGGAATGACTACCACCTATGGGCCACATCACATGAAACTTGTTGTTGGTGAAGAACTATGCTCAAACCAATCTGACATGATCAATTCAACTCTTAAACCAGTCAGCTCACCTCCTAGTCGCTCGATTGGGCTCCTTTGAAGCAGTTGTTTGGTTCTCAAGTCCAAGTAGTGTTTGGACACCTTCAGTTGTTCAGTTGGGCAACTAGTCCATCGATTTGTCCTCTTGTCATCTAGCCTCCTCAGTCCTCCAGTAGACTAGGACGTCTCAAGAGCCACTCATTTTTCCTTTTTTTAGATTGTCATCTCACGTATAAACATAAATTATAACTATCCTATTTCCTACTACATTGTATATGAGGAAAACCTCGAGTTACATTCGATGGGAAGTAGGAAGAAGATCATCAATTTACATTTGGAAAGGAGAGAGAAGCTCAATGTGCAGAATGATTAACAATAGGAATAAATAAGCACAACAATGCACACACAAATTTGGGATTTTTGACATAAGCATGCTTCACATCCACCATCAAAATCAATTTTATGGTGACGCGGGATAATTGCATATATATCATATCATATACATATATATTCATTTGTGTTCTTATGTGGTGATTTAGAAAGATGTACACATCAACCAGTTTGAATATTCATATCACATTCAATAAATAATCTCGATAAAACCAAAATCTGATCATATTGATTATTCTAAAACATAATTAATTGATGTGGCTCTGATACAACTGTTGGGAAATATGACATCAGGTAGGCAGCAAAAATAAAAAATTTACTGACATATTTCCCATTAACTAATAGATTGCGTCAATATCTATGCAATGGGAAGGCTAATTTCACAAAGATATACCTGGTCCTGGAGAAAATCCGACAAAAATCATCATCGATGTAGATGCGCACTCTGTCTTGGACGGTATCTGTACAAGTCCTAGTTGCACTAGGACTTGTCTGACTGCTTCTCCTTGGACAACAGACTCAGACAAATGTTATAGCGGCTCCTCTAATCTCGCCACAAACTACAAGTTGACATTGCCCTCCTTGCTGCATCCAAAGGACTCCTATCTCTAGAGTAGTCCACACAGACCAAAAAAACTCTTATCGTCCTACTAGAATGGACATGAAGGATTTGTCCCTCCCATTGGTATACTAGTCACCAACCTACACTCTCACAACAATGATCATCAGTTGTTTCTCACCCTTGGCTATCCCTCCCAATTCAGGTAGGACTTGCCTGGGCTCTCTTGATTACCACAACCAGAGATTAAAACAATTGTCAAAACAACTGATTCTCAATTTTCTATGTAGTAGTTATGTTCGTGGAAGCTCCTTGTACCCATCTATATATAGGAGGTGTTAGGGTCAGGGTTCCCAGTCCCCAACCAATGCGAGACTCAAGCGAGAGTGGAAAGGACCAGAAGATCTTGAATGTTTGCAACAATTTTGTAAGTTTGAGAACCTATGTTCACCAAAATGGTCATCTCCCCCAGGGAGACGGTTGTCTCACATGAGAGATGATCATTTCACTAAGTGAAACAACTATTTCATACTTTCCAGTTTTTCACATATGTAAGCAATTCAATTTTAATTAATACTCAACTTGACGTCTGCACCAATCCTTTGTGCAATCAAATCGCACCCCCTAAATGGGTGTCTGGTGTAAATGAGATAGGCATCTCACACCATCCCAGACAGTCATCTCACACAGGTGAAATGGGCATCTCACAGTCTATGTCAAGCAGAATTTCAACCAATGTACAATACAATCAACCTGACACTCCAAACGGTTGTCTCAACACTAAAATCGATCATTTGATAGTCTACTAATTTGATCTGTTGCATCAACTAACATACCTAAATACTTTAGTAATCGATTTAATTATCATTCAAGATCAAACTCCTCTTCTAGATGAGATACTATGTGTGTGAGGGTATATGTCACATATCACATTGGCAGTGAATGTCCATAACAACTTATGACATCACAAGCAAAGAGTGGTTCCATCTCACACATCATTGCTACCCAAGCGAATGGAAAATTGGGGAGCAATTTTAAACTACAATATGTGTATGGTATTATAGTGTCTGTATAGTCCCTTTGTCATGGATATCTAGATTGAACTAGAGGAATGGAGTAGTCACCCTCATTATTATTTAATCTTGTTTCTTTAACCAGAGCATGCATCATGAGATATATGTAAGCTCGAAATCACATATTGACTCACCTACGTATGGCCATACTTTTCACAGTCTTTCTAATCAAGAGGCCTTGTATATCATACTCTTATTGGAGGGAGAAACCCCATATCTATCACTCATAGTTAGTCCACGTGTGTTAAAGTCACCTAATCATCACCATTATAACTTAGAGTTAGTCTTTCTAATCAAGAGGCCTTGTATATCATACTCTAAGAATGGCAACCACTGCCAACACTATGAGAGTTGACTATGACTTCCATGGTGATGGCTTCCATTTGTCAGTCTCACGATGGGTTTGTCTGATATAGTACTCTCTTGCATGTATATGTGTGATTGGTTTGATATTACCATATCATGACTAATGAGACTCTGTCATCAACCAACTCACACTTTGACCTTATGTTTTAATGTTGTTTATCTACCTTCCACAATGACAATTGATCAGGGACATAATGAGAATGCATATACTCTTTACATATGTATGATCTCATTCTTCCAAGTCACGTACTTTTAGAGATACATCATTTAGTAATATCATTCTCTAGACATTTATTATGTTATTCATTATCTCATAACTAAATATACAAAATAAATTGGAAGCTTGTCTTTGATATTAAACAAATAATTTATATGATATGCCATTACAATCATCATATGATTGACTCTATGGGCATGCATACAAACAAATATGACCAACTTCATTATTAACATTCTCTTTGAACTTAAAAAACAAAACAACATGTCAGCAGAAATTCTTAATTAGATGACATCATGCTTTGTATATTAGTCAAAGCAACACAAAATCAATTTCCCATTAAAATTGAAAAATCATCTCCTTTCTGTGGTTGTTTCAACATCATTGTCTTCCATGATCTCACATATTGCTTGTCCAACTCCACTAATAGGAGTTTTAAATGGATCACATTCTACTATCATAGTCACATTCTCCTTTTCATTACTGACCATCATAAGCTATTTATCAGCCTATACATTTTTTGAAGCAAATCATGTTCCCATATATATATATATATATGTATATATGTATATATATATGTATGTATACATGTATATATATATGTGTGTGTGTATATATATATGTATGTATATATAAGTATGTATATATATTTACATATATATATATATGTATATATATAATGATTTATGAACAAAACATAAATTTAACCAGTATTCTTCTGACTTACTTTGCTTGTACCAGACCCAACTACCTCAGAGACAGTAACCACATTTACCTCCTGCAAATCAAATATTTATTAGTTTCAATAACGTATGGCAGCCAACCCAATAATTATAATTAAACATAACAATACCAATTTTAGGAATATTTTTGTGAAATTTGAAAATAGAAAAAAGCATACCCTATCAATTATACTATCTTCCTCATCAATTTTCTAAACTTGAACATTTGCTTCACCTCCAACATCATATTGTGGATATCCTTTTCTATCCTTTGGATGATTTGATTCTTCTCTTTGTTCTTTTCATGTTCCTTTTCAATAAAGATAACTTTTTATGAACATCCAATACATTTACAAATAAAACTATCAACACAAAATCACTATTGATTTACTAACATCTACAACCAATTTCAAGCTTACTTTTGAAGAACAGGCCCTTGTATTGATATATGGCTTCATATTCTTCACATCAAGTCTTTCTTTCAACACAAAATCATGCACAATACAAAAACAATATCATTTAAATATTTATATTAAAACAAACATCTACAAAATACTAGTATCAACACTAACATTTGTATCATTAGTGACATGATCCTTGTTTGATTCTTCAACCTTCCTTTTATTTTACCTTTGAAATTCATTTATATCAATCATTATATTTGACCAACGTGTACTTTTTTAAGTATAAGTACCAAACATAATGACAATAGTTACCTTCAAAATATCCTTCATTTATTCTATTGTATCTCGGTCTAATTCTTCTTCTTCTTCTTGGTAGTCACTATCTTCAGCATTATCAGAGCCCGAACTACCTGAGTCCTGCATGGTTGGGTCAGTTATACCATGTGTAGCCAGTTCCTCCCTTAGGAATGCACAATTGATTTGGCTTTTGTCCAAAGAACTTTTTAATCAATCAAGTCTTAATTTCAAATCATCATTATCTGCCTTTAACTTCCCATATCTTTCTCATATTTTAATTTTAATGTTTTCAATTCTAATCCCAATTGCATCTTATCAAACTCTAGATATGGTGGATTCACCCTAGTTGAATCTTGAACATCACTGTCCATAGCAAAAACAATTTTGTTTCTCAACTCCTCAACCTTCCAATCGTCATGGATATAAATAACATTCAGTTCAACAATTTTTTTGTCATTCTTTGCCAAGTAGTTGTTGAACTTGCATCCATACTTCCTATTTGTTTATGTTAGGCACTTTGTTTGGATAATCTTCTGGCAACATCTTCTGACATTACCTAAACCAAAACTTGAAAAATTACAATATCAATGATCATGTCTTGCAAAATAACATATCACAAATAAACAATACAAAAAATAAATAATAACAATACCAAAACATACCATTAACAGAGGGCTACAACCTTTCCAATACATGTTTATATTTATATACATCTCCATGATACCAAAATGTAGATAGTTGTGTTTGTATTCATCCCAATTAAATCTATCTAGTTTTTTTAGATCATCAAGAAATACATTTTAATTCCAATTTTACCATACAAAAACAAAAAAACTACTTAGAAGTACTAAAATCCAAATTTTCACAAAGTGATCTTTAATCTAAGTGTCTTTTGCATCTACCAGTTCCATTAAAATTTATATAGCATCATTAACCTTGGGATTAACCTTGGGGTCTCCTTTAAAATACTCACCTGATTTTACTATTCGTTCCCGTCGATTTTCCATAATGTAAGAAGTGTCTAACACCTAAAGAAATACAAATTAAATCTTACAAAATTCAGTACTTAAAAGTTCAAAATAAATAGTATTTAGGTGTTCATTTAATCTTACCTTTTACATGTAGTCCAAACATTATGCATACATGTTGGGGGTTAAATCCTACCAATGTGGTTCCAATCTTGAAAGACATTTTGTTTCCATCATAGGCATAAACAAGATCCTCTATTAGAGTCATGTCAAGAGAAGTAGAACACCTCATTCCAATGAAGACACCAAATATAGTATCCTTGAACATTGACATGTGTTCCTCAGTTGCCATATTCAAAAGGGTAATACCTATAAAAAGGTAGTTAAACAATTTACACAAAAAAAATATTAGTACCACAATCCTATAATAATGGTCTTCAGTATTATAAACTATAAACTTTAAAAAATTGAAATATTCTAGAAGTAAATGCCAATAGGATACAACAAAAACATACTTTTTTAGCATGGTGCCTTATTACATTTTATTTTTCATACAACTTTGTTGATAATCACAAAATTTAGTCACAAATCGACTACTAAATTCACCTCTACTTATTTTGATGCTTAGTTATACTTGGGTGAAAAATATTTATGCAAAACTATGCTTATATTTACCAAAAAATTACCAAAAACCATATAATAGCTTTTTGTATTATCATAACCTTTTTAAAAAAAGAGTGTGTATTGAACATTATTGCTCAATTGAGGTTATCCGAGCAACAATTTTTAAAAAAAAAAATAGTGATTATATTCATAAAAATTCATACCAAAGCAATTTAACAAAAATCTACATTATCATGATCTTATAGCACTGTGTTTATACTAATAATTATCTTTTTAGATAGCTCTTTTCACAATAACAAAATTTTAACACAAATGAAATATCATAATGAGTTATACTTATTTGTTGCTTACATTTTGAAAATTCTAATTTATGTTTGTAAGAAAATATTAAATATATAGACGTGAAATAATAATGTGAACAATGCTTATAATTCTTTTCAAACTAGTGATGAATTTTACCAAACCAAATGAACATAAATACTGAATAATATAGCCAAAAAAATTCCACTACACACAACAAATGAACTCTAAAACGATGATGATAGCTTATACTTTTGTACCAATCTATACAATATTAGAATTCTACCAAATCATTAAATTCCATTTGAAGAGTGGATAAATTTTTGACTTGATAATACTTGATATGCCGTTTTGTGATGCTAGACAAGAACACCAACAAATAGTAACGTTTTTAAAAACTTATTTTCCTAGAAAAAAATTAGTTTTTACAGCAATCAACCATTCTATCACTATTTTTATACTAAATCATTCAATAATGGCTTTTTTGAACATTTTCATTCTTTATTTTTTACCAAAAAATAACCTAGACTTACCATTTCAGTAATGCAACTCGAAAGAAGAGCTATTTCAGTTGAGATAGTTCAATTTCATCAAGTAAATCAAACATGCAGTCGAAACATGTGAAACTATTCAACAAAACTATATTTGATTCAATAAACATCCCTATATGCTTTAGCATTGTCCCTCTTCGTCTCCTGCGATGCTTTTGAGTTGATTTTGCTCCAAACCTCTGTCGAAGCTTCTACTTCCATCTCTCTTTTCTCCTTCTTCCCTGCCCTCCCTTCCCTTCTCTCTCTCCACCGGCGGATGCCTCCCCCCGCCCCTCGCGTCGTCGTTGTTGGCCGCGTAGGCGCAACAGCCGACCACAGTAGCCATGCTGCCCGCCACTCGGCTAGGGTAGCCGATCGCACCATCGCCACCGCCGTCGGCACCCTGGGCCTCTACTTCGTCGCCTTCTCCTAGCCACCCAACCAACAAGGCGTATTTGTGAGCCTGCTCTGTCTCCGTCTGCTGCCTACCCGTATTATCTTTTACGCCACTCGGTCCCTTACTATGCCTCGATGTAGTCCATATATAACTGGTTAACACTGGTTTTTTTCTCCTACGCCTACTTCTGCCTAGACCGAGGGCGTAGATGGTCATCTACTACTTGTACCTACCTCCTATTGTTGGACTCAGTGTTGTTTGTTTGTCATGTCTTCCTCACATGACGATCATTGTCGTCAGGTTACTACTGTCAAGTTCGATGGGTGCAACTACTAGAACTGTGTTTGTGCCATGGAGATTTATGCTAAATCCCAAGGCAAACATTCCCACCTGATGTGCGACCCACCTCAAGCTCCTACTTCTACTGTCGAGTCCAAGGACATAAAGGCCTATGATGACTGGGTCAAAGATGATTTTGTTGTGATGACATGGATTCTCAACATCAGCAAAATGTGCATCACTGTTACCTTACTCCATCTACTTACTGCTAAGGAAATGTGGGATCAACTAGCAATGACTTACTCTCACAGAAAAAATCCTAAGGAGGTGTTCGACTTAAATAAGCAGCCGATTCATCTATAGTTCTTTGGACTTGACCTTGCTGACTCCTTTGCCTTCAAGGGACTCTGGGGTGAACTGGAGAGCTATCACCCTCTGTAGAATGATTTGGCTACCATGCAGTGCCAAATACATGAGCTGCAGGTAGTCCAGTTCATGTGTGGCCTTCCTGAGTCATATGCTAGAGTTGTAGAACAAATCTTTTCTAGTGATCCATTGACTATGTTGCAGGGTGATTTTCAGCACCTTCAGTGACTTCTTGCCTCATCTTCTGAGTTACCTACTGATACTAGTGATACTACTGCTCTTGGTCCTATGTCAGGCTATGGTCATGGCAACGGTCATGGTCACTTTCAAGAGAACTACCCTCCTCTTGGCTCTGGGAGGGGGTGTGGTTCATTTAGACGTGGTGCGTCCTCTGGCCCACCCAATGCTTCTCGCCCTCCCTCTGGACAGGTTTTCTACAATTTCTCTGATAGGACTAACCATGTTGAAGAAAAGTGTTGGGAGAAGTATGGCAAACCTACCTAGGACAATGCTGCTTCTGAGGCCAATGCTACTTCTGAGGTTGATGCTCAACCTCAAGCTATTGCTTCATCGAGCTCTACTACTGTTGATTTCATCCGTTCTGAGATGGAACGTCTATTGGTGGAGTGTATCGGGTCTTCCTTTGTTGATACTACTAGAGCTCATACTGCAACCTACTCTGGTTGTGATTATGCTTTTCTAAGTGCACCCACGTCTAGTACTGGTAATACAAGATGGGCGATTCATTTGAGTGCTTCCTCTCACATTTCTGGAAATCGGTCTCTTTTTTGAATTTGTCTACACCAATTTCTAAGTCTTATATTATACTCATTGATGTCTCAACATCAACTGTGTCTGGGATTGGTGATATTGCTGCTTAGTTTTTGTTGAAATTTTCTCTATATGTGCCTCATTTTCCACTAAACTTACTTTCTATTAGCAAAATTGTGTGTAGCCTACACAGCAGTCTCACCTTTGTTCCCGGTACTTGTACTCTTCAAGACATTCACACGAGGATGAAGATTGGTGGGGGGCATGAAGGACCTGATGGTCTATACTATCTGGATGAGTTGAAAAAGATCGAATGGATTTAGCTTCGGCATTATCATCTTCGGTTTCAACTTTGTAGTGGCACTACAGACTTGGACATCTATCACCTAAGAAAATAAAGCATGTCATTACTGGTGTGGTAACGGATAATTCTCAGTGCGAGTCGTGTCAGTTAGGAAAACAATCTAGAACTGTCTATCCTAAGCATTATCACATTAGTGGTAAAAATATTTTTGATCTTGTTCATGAGGATGTATGGGGTCCTTGTCATGTTCCAAGTTTATCTGGAAATAAATATTTTATTCTATTTATTGATGATTTTTCTGGTGCAACAAGGTTGTTTCTTCAGAAAGATCGGTCCCAAGTATTTCCTACAATAAAATTCTTCTTTGTTGAAATTAAAACCTAGTTCTCTTTGCCTGTTAAAATTCTTTGAATAGATAATGCTTTGGAATTTGTTCAGATAGGGGTTGAGCTATTTTGTCATTCTATTGGTATTGTTCATCAAAAATATTATGCCTATACACCTCAACAAAATGGAGTTGTAGAGAGAAAAATATTCATTTTCTTGAAGTCACTAGAACCGTCATGCTACACTCTAATGTTCCTAGACATTTTTGGCCAAAATCCATTCTTACTGCCTATTTTCTAATTAATCAAATGCCTTCATCTGTGATTGGTAAAAAAATTCCAGTTAGGTTCTACAACCAAATATGCCTCTTTTTTCTGTTCCTCCAATGATTTTTGGATCTACCTACTTTGTGTGTCCCCTTAGAGCAAATTATGACAAATTATCTCCTAGAGTGGAAAATACATTTTCTTGGGTTATTCATGTACTCAGAAAGGGTATTGTTTCTATAGTCCTACTACTAAAAAGTGGTTCACGAGTAGTGACATGGTTTTCTTTGAGGAAACCTCTTTTTATTCTGCTAAAGGACATACCTTGAGTTCAAATATTATAGCAGCACCATTACCATTCATTAGTGATTGCATATCTGATACTTTACATGATGAAACTACATCTACTCCTCTTATTGTGTATCGATGCAGGAACCATTCACAGTCTGCTCTAGACCCCCATGTAAAACCAATCTCCTCCCCTAGAATGTCCTACTCCTGCTGAGGTAACTTCTGACTTAGATTTTCCTATTGCTCTCTGGAAAGGCACTCGTTCTTGTACTTCTCATAATATTTCTAATCATATTTCTATTGTACATTTGGGTATTCATGTGAGTAATTTTGTTGCTTCTCTATCTGCTATTCATGTCCCTAAGAATATCCATGATGCTTTACAAAGTTCTGCCTGGACAAATGCCATGACTGAGGAAATGACTGCCCTTGCTAATAGAGGAACCTGGGAGTTGGTGGATCCTCCTCCTGATTGCAAGCCTGTGGGTTGTAGATGGGTATATGTTGCGAAGAATCAGCTTGATCCGATGGTGGAACGACTAAAGGCATGCCCTGTTGTAAAAGGGTACACTCAATCCTATGATATTGATTATTTTGAGACATTCTCGCATGTTGCACGACTGCACTCAGTTTGAGTACTTCTTTCTGTTGCTGTCAACTTGGAATGGCCCCTTATTAAGCTTGATGTTAATAATGCTTTTCTATATGGTGACCTTCAAGAAGTTGTCTATATGGAGAAACCACCAGGTTTGTTGCTTAGGGGGAGTCACACAAGGTTTTCCATCTAAATTTTTTTTTTAATGGACTCAAGCAGAGTCCTCAGGCATGGTTTGACAAGTTGAGCATGATACTGACTACTTTTAGATTTCTAAGATCACATGTTGATCACTCTGTCTTTATTTAAAAAAACAACTTCTGGTATTGTCATTCTGAATGTTTATGTTGACGATATCATCTTATCTGGCAGCGGTGTTACTGAAATTTAGGCTACTAAAATACATTTGTGCAAGCATTTAGCTACTAAAGCCTTGGGAAAGTTGTAATATTTTTTGGGCATTGAGGTGTCTATAACTTCTAGTGTTCTTGTCTTATCCTAGAGGAAGTATGTTCTTGATCTTTTATAGGAAACTGGGATACTTTGATCACATCCTGTAGATACTCCTCTGGATCCCAATGTGAACTGGGATGATGATGCATCTCCTATATATCCAGATAATAAAAAATATAGGAGATTGGTTGGTAAGATGATTCGTTATCCCTCGGTCGTGGCCTCAATAAATAATGATCAAATATCTTTGAATTCTAATTAAAACATTTATCAATTCTCTATTTACTTGATTAAAATTCTAATTGTCATGCATCATTGGTCATATGATAAAGTATAGTCTATTCAGTCTCATTTATGATCTATTTATTGAAAAGTAAACTATCATAATGTCTATACAAACTTTGAATTCAAGAAACATATATGCATTTTTATTTTCAACCTTACTATTTCAGTTTCTCTTAAACACCTATTTAATGTCCATTAATTCAATAGTAAATCTGTAGCTAAAAATCTATCATTGCCATCTTAATCATCCTCACAATGTAATAGAAGTAATATCTTTCAATGAGTTAACCATATTCATGGTTTCAAAGTCAATGTTTCAATTGATCTTGGCACACACATATGGCTTCCAATCTATTTGCTTCGAATTAGAGTATAGACAATTCTAATTTGTATATTAGAAGAATTTCAAATATAAATTAGAGAAATACAATCGAGATCTTCAAGTGGAGAGAAATAATACATATAGATCAAAATAAGATTATAGTCCAAAATTGACTATGTTACTACTCTTCCACCCTTCAAAAGGAATTCATCATCGAAATAAAATTATGCTTAACAATCACATCCCTACTAAGGTTTGGTCCATAAATGTTACTACCATATTGAGCAATCCTCCTACCACTCACATAGAGACATTTAAAGGATTTTGGCCAAATCCTCTTGCAAAATAAGTCTATGAATGAATTAGGAACTTAGACAAATATATTTCTAGTGTCATATTCGGGTATGTATATGAAGGGACTACGTTTTGGGTTTGGAAATATTATTATCAAAATTTTAGATTATGCAGCAAAATCATCAAATAAACTATAATCGTGAAGTTCATACTTCCAAGTTGTTTTTAGTAAAAAAACTCAATATTGATGTCATGTATTCTAGTGGGTCAAGAATATAGATATGCCTTATTGTTTCCATTTTTGAGTTGGAGGGTTTCATTTGAATTTGATGACTAGGTCAACTTTGTTCTCTAAAGTTATTATATGTAAAATGAAAATTACAAGTTCAAAATATTGCATGAGGCTTTTCTTCAGGGTCCAAACATATTAGAATTCATTTTTTCTCTAACAATGCTGATTATACATGAATTTTTCCTACTAAATTTGGTTAGTGATGTAAATCAAGATTAGGGTTTTCTCAAGTAGTAGAAATCACTTTGACTAGGTTGGTATGTAAAGTGAGGACATCCTACCACAACCTAAGTGGATTGAGAGTAATTATGTGAGAACATTCACTAAACATCCTTTCTTTGACATCTCAGCTTGTTCACCTACATAATGATGATTATTTCTCAATATTTTATTCAATTGATAAAATTTTGGTAGGATTCACCATGTTGACAATTATTTTCAATTTTCAATGTGGATAATATCATATCTGATTGTATTCACATTAATTCCAAAATTTTATGATTTGTGTGAATGTTCCTTCTAACTTTCTATATTGATTTTTTCTATCCCAAACTACATATAAACTAAGGTACTCTATTCCTTTTGTTTATACCTATTGTGGTGATGGTGTTGTTCTAAGGGCCATATTGTAAATCTACTCATCTATAGCTCAACCATTTATCAAAACTAATCTCAATTCTACACAAATGATCTAAAAGCCTAGAGCTATCAAAACTATGGTTGGTTGTCAATTAATTATTCTAAGCCTTACATACTCCATTTGTGTTCCTAACAAACTTAATTATAAAGTGACATGTACGAGTATCGACCAGTTATGGCTCTATTACCATGTTTTAAGAACTTGATCCCCATGGAGCAATTTTTTTTCAACATGCTTAAAATCAGAATACATTTAAATGAGTCTAAATACATTCATGTTTTACAATTAGAGTCACAATAGCTTATACATTGAGACTACAAAAAATAGACATGACACACATCTACTGTTCATCATAAGGCTACCCATGCATGTCTCTTCAATATCTTCCATCTATCACCTATATATGAATTTCACGCAGGAGTGAAACTAGACATGGACCCCAAGAAGGAAAACAAAATTCAACAAAGTTGGTACTAAACTCAACTAATGAGATATTAAAAATATAGGTCTAAAATGTTATTCAGGTATAGCATAATTATAAGAGGTGACTATTTGGTGAACTTCATTTAGCAAAATAAGAATCACAAGCTTTAATGTTCCAATGTATATAATTCAATAAGGTAATTTCACTGGGCTAACAAAGATGCAAAAATATCCATGTTCAGAATATCAAGAATATTTGCATTAATCAAAATGACCACCATAAATATTCATATTGAGCATTATCATTTCATTTCCATCAAGGGCTATAGTGTTATTTGTTCAATCATCTATAGCATAAAGAATCCCAACTGCTATTTTAACCAGTCGATTGGGGACAAGTTATTCATTAAAACATGTGCACAGGGTGGCAGGATGTGCCCTACCTCAAGATTTCTCTATATTTAACAAATACCAAGGATATTCAAAACTCTATTAGATCAAATCACATGCTATCTTAATATTTAAAGAACTTCAACAATTATGATTTTAGGGGTGGGGACATTCAATGTAAGGAAAGGCTATAAATAGTATATGGTTCATCATCAAACAAGATCTATAGAACTCAAGAGGGATAAAAAATAACTCAATAATTAAATAGATAATCTATTACCTTTATTTCAAGATATGATTTCAAGATCTATCACCACTCAATAGTTGATTGGACTATGAACGTGCAAGATCTTGAAAGACAAAATATTTTGTCATTATATGATTATTTTCTTGTAATGATTTCTTTTTCAAAATTTTCTATTTATATTTTTTTGTATTAAGATATAATGATGTTAGAGTTTTATACTTCTTCCACTTTCTTTCCATATAGTATTAATATTATAATGGATTTATCATATCATGTATATAGCCACCATATTATGCTTACTAATAATTTCATCTCTCTAAGTTTCTTATATAACTAAGTGAGCACATGAGCTATTGAATATGCATTATATTCATAAGTTATATATTACATGAATATGTAAGGTATGGTCATGCACAATATTCTAGTCCCACATATCAAAAAAATTAGGGTTTATAAGACTAGTGAGTTAGGTGTGTATGTCATACTCACTGCAACAAAATTGATTTTCAACATTTATATAACATACTTTAGTTTCTATCCTTTTTATTTGATCATTTAAAATTCTTCACATTCTTTTCCTATTATATTTCCTATCATAAATTCCTTAATGGTCATACTCACTCATTCTAGTTATTAGGGTACTCACTACAATGGGAAACATGAATTATGATTCCAAAAGAATCCTTCTATATGTTACATTATATAGTACAAGATATCCACTATCCAATTTTTTGTGATTTTCATTTGAATATACCCCTTGGGTTCCAATTAGTACATTAGTTGTTATTTAGTTATCGACCATATATTCTATGTCCATTCATATGATATATTTGTTCCAACATAACATTATGTATTCATTTCAAGATATTTAGGTCATTGGATTTCCTATGGTGTATAACATTTTATCCTTCATATATAAAAGTTAATGATTTCTCTAAGGTTTTCATGAATTTTCATTAAGATCCAATGTATTCATATGGTATTACAAGAGTAATAAAAATTTATTCAATACTTATACACATATGTTTATTTGCATATTTGGATACCTAATTAAGTATAATAATTTATCAATTGGATGAATGAGATCCCCTTTTTTTATTCTTGCATTCAAAAGATACTAGAGAAACAATTATTAACATATTCATTAAGGAAAACATATCATTTCCTTCCAATTTATTCTATTTAATACATGATTTTATTAATTGTTTCCTTAGGTTAATATTGAATAGGTAGAATGTATAATATGAAGTCAAACTAAGTTGATTATGATCTAACTAGCTTTAGGCATTCATGGGATTTTCTTGATTTTTAATTATTTATAAATTATTCTTTTCATTTTCCTATATGTATTATGTATAACATGCATATCATTCATTTTGAATGATGATTAAAAATAATCAATAAATCTTTTAAAGTCTAGTCATTTTACTCAAACTAAACTAAATATTTTTACGTCATATTTCCATTATTTATCAACATTTATTTTTTCTATACTTATTACTAATCAATATGCATTTGATTAATTTACTATTTTAAATAGGATTAAATAACAAAATGTAATTTTATTAGTCACAATAGTCAAATGAAGCCATAAATAAGTGAAACAAACATGTTAAGGTATTTATTAATTTTTCAACAATTGTTCTAAGGATTTGTGCCTTGCTTTTAATAATAGTCCACAATTATAACATTGGACATAACTATACACTTAAATGAAATTAATAACAAGTTTTCATTATAATTCATGACTACATTGCTAATGCCTAATATTTCATTTGTGTTTGATGCTTATTTGTTTCAATTATTATCTAGTCAATTATCCAATCGACACTTTTTTTAGAAAATGGGGAACATAATGAAGGATAAGAGAATGGGCCTACCGATTGTAAGAAATATCTCTTCTAAGGAATAGTCATGGCTTATGAAAGGTCAATGGTTGTCTATTGGTTTCAAAGTGGTTGTCAATCCTCTAGACATCACATGAGCTGTTGTTGGCGATAGCCCCAAGGTTGGCGGTGTGAGCTGTGTACAACATCTCTTACACAAAAATGTTACGGGGGATGTGGACGACATCTGTTAGATATATGGTTGTATAAACCATGTATATAGCATGGGTTAAGCCTAATGTAGTGCAACTAGAAAAAGGGAGAAAGGTTGTTTTGTGTTTAGTGTGAATGGGGAAGAAGTTTTATACTACATTGCTCAGTACTCCTAGAACTTTTATTGTCTTTATATGCATGATCCCATGTTACACTAGTGTCCAAGAGTCCTAGGAGAGAGTATGATCACCTCCTTGGTGGGAATGGTGACCACAACACACACACATGTGTGCACCATGCCACGCCTGGCCGGGCCGGGCTGGGCTGGGCTCGACTTGAGCATATTTAATTAATTATTAATTTAAATTAATTGTTGTTAAAACATTTTAATTAATAATAATAGGAGAATACTTTCCTTTCTATTTTTTATGCAACATGTACAAGAGAGATTAAGTGATTGCATCTTAATGGAAATAGGATTTTGGTGCATGTATGGCTATAATTAAGTTTGCATTCATTAGGGTTAAACATATCTCAAACAAATATCATCTATCATCCATTTCATTTGTGTTTTGGAAACCCTAGGGAGAGCGTTTAGTCATCTCTTTCGCATTTTTTCTTAGAGTAGATCTTCTCCTAAAAGAAAGAAGTTCCTCCTTCTTCTCCACAGAGACGTGATCTATTAGGTGGTAGTTCTTGCGATCCATGGGCTGCGCTGGTAGTGCGAGATGACAACCTTCTTCAGGTTTGTGACTAGGTCAACTAAAAGAACGATACATATCCTTACAGATTGCAGGCTAATGATTTCTTTAAGTAAAATGTTCGTTTTTCAAACGAATGATCTGGTATGTGTTACTAACTTCATTTTTATTTTCTCCTACATTGTTTATTCTTCTACTTATCTAGATCTGGTCTGAAGCTATTAATTTATTACACCTATTATGTGGTGTGTAATGACTTAAGCCTAAAATTAACAACAGTCTTAAAGAAATCATTATCTGTCATTAATTAAAAATGGTTAGTCATGTTAGTTCTAGGAATAAAATTGAATATAGCAGTATGTCTGAGAAATTTACTGATACAAACTTTGCCCACTGGCAGAGTCAAATGCAAATTTGGCTTAATATTATAGGTTTTGATCAGTACTTAAAAGATGACAAACCTAAATCTGATGACACAATCCTTGATAATGCAAATATAATTTCTAACTAGAAGAAGGGTGATAATACGTGTCAAGGGTTCTTTCTATTTGGTTTAAATAACAAATTGTATGATTCTTACTCGAAGCCACTTGTTACTACTTTCAAAGTTCTATGGAAAGTGTTAGTTAAGAATTTTAGTACTGAAAATTAAGGTGTTGAAAAGTATAGTGTATATATTTCTAAAATCAGATGGTTCAGGGTAAGTCTATCTCTGATCAGACACATGACGTTCATCTCCCGTGTCATGAACTCTTAGATGAAAAGATGGAATTGACTGAGAAGTTTGCTGTTATTTCCATCATATAAAAGTTCTCTAAGTCATGGTAATATTTTGGCATGACTCTTAAGAATCACATATGAGACTTGTCAATGAATGATCTAATGGGGGATATTAATATACAAGAAGAACACTTAAAAGAGAAGACTGTCAAAGTGCCTACTGATGCAAATCCTAGTGTGAATTTTAATACTGCTAAAACCAAAGATGAAAAAACAAAGAATGCACATAAACCTAAGGACAAGATCCTGAAGAAACTGAAGAACAATCCTTGTGGACATATTGGTCACTGGAACAAGGATTGTCCGTGAAAGAAGGCAAATAAAGTTGTAGCATCTACAACTGAGGAGGTTGTAGTCAATGTGATGATTACATCCTTGCACCTCATTGATGGGTATGTTTTTATAAAACTTGAAATTCTTTCTATGTTTTAACTACTTTATTGGATTTTTGACAATGGGTCTGATGTACATGTTTGTATTGATAAGTCCCTATTTGTTTCTTACTAGGCCTCAAGAGGTCGTTCCATGACTTTGAGCGATTCTAAATCTACATAAGTCAAAGGCGAAGGATGGGTGGACTTGAACTTCCCTTCAAGGAAGTTTCTTAAACTTCATAGTGTCAGACATGTTCCAACCATTTGACGCATAACCTTAGTGGCGTAATTTTAGTTAGGGAAAGTTTTAGAGTAGATTGCAAATGTGATAAAGCAGTTATTACATGCCTTCGTGATTCTTTACTTTTTGGCAAGGGGTATCTATGTGATGTGGAAAATTTATTTAAGATTCTTGTTGAACATGTTTTAAATTCCATTTTAAATTTGAATGATTATAGTTACGTATGCATGAATCTTGTATCATATGATGTGTTACATTCATGTTTGGACATGTTAATGTTGCCTCAATGAAGACTTTGATGAATCAGAATTCAATCACTAAATATCACATTAGCAATATAAAATGTGAAACATGTCTGCAAGCTAAATTGCCTAGGAAACATTTTCATTCTCTGAACAAGAATTCCAAAATATTGGATTTTGTACATACTGAGATCTATGAATTTTATGCAATTTCCACTAGGGATCAAAAGTGTTAGTGTTACATCCTTGAAATTCGTGGATTTAAAGCCTAAATGAAATTAGGGAACATATAGTAATGAAGAGTTTTGAGGATCATGTTGGATGATTCCAAACCCTAGATTCATAATAAATGTTCAATTTCAGTTAATAATGAATGATGAACATATGTGATCATAGGAGGCTAATATAATATGCAATGGTTACCAAACCCTCATGTTTGGTGATTAAGAATGATATTAACCTTATGGAACCTTTGGGAGGCCCAAACTATGGTTCATGGGCCCTAGGGTCACTTTTTAGCCCAATTGGATAATCGAAGTTTACATATGGGCCCATGAGACATGATTTTCGATAATGTGGATATTCATGATCATTATAGGCATCTGAAATAGTCACGGATGATGGATAATTGGAATATAAGATAATTAGAGGATTTCTAGGATATTCCAAGATAATAGGTGGACTAGATAATTAATTAAAAGATTATCCACCTTTTTCATGGAAGTTAAGTAAAGGAACAATATGTTAGTTTCCTAAAAGAAATAGGAAACATGGTTTAAAGGATGATGAAGAGAGAGAAAGATAGGGAGTTTATTTGGTGGGATTTCATGGACATCCATTATAATCAACAAGATAACTCTTTATAATAAGATTAAAAGGATCTCATACACATAGGAGAAGAAGTGTTATCGTGAGACTTGTATTAGGGATACGATAATGTCTTTGGAAAGGAGGTGAGGTTGGTAGTTTGGGTACGAACTCCTTTAGTCTTTCCCTGGGAGGCATACATATGTATATATATGTAGCGAGCATCGGTAATCCTCATCACAATAACAAAACCTTGACTCCTACTCACGTTGTAAGCACTTCTTGTCTGCTTCCCGTTGCGCAACTCCCTGGCTTCCTCAAGGAGAATTGCTCCTCCTACCACAACTACCCGAGGACGTATAGGCGTCTTACTAAGATTTTAACTAAAGGCCACTGGGCTACTTTAGCGCATCAACATGGGAGGATGTCCTTGGCAGGCTCTTTCCTCCACCTCCTACAGTGACGACTCTTCTAGGAGCATGCACATGACTCTCCTTGACGACTGCTAGGATGACCCTGTGTCGGGGCATCGGACCTGGACCGGATAGAGGTCTTGCCAAGGGCATGAACCCCGTCTGCCTCCATGGCAGCTCCAGCTACGAGATGACGTCCATGCAAGATGCTCTTAGCAGACTAGCATGAGATGTCGTTTGGAGGGAAAAGAGGGAGAGATGAGAGGACCGCCATGGATCCTTAAGAACGGGGGATTGTGAGGGAAACTAGAGACGGTACCACCTATTGTGGCTAGGGCGAGGGTACCTCACCGTCGGGGCAGACGTTGGCCTTGCAGCCTACTGGAAAAGGTGTTGCAGTGGCAATGGAGAGAAGACCCCTACAACCAGCACCTTCAATGACCGATGTGGATGGGGTTGGGTTGCAGTCAGGTGAGGATGATTGTCCTTTTGCTCCGGTAGCAACATCACATGTTCTTCCTGCGTGAGCGAGCAGTCAGAAGGCATCGTGTGATGAAAAGGGCAGGCGATTCAGCCATGAACCAGACTTCCCCTGCACATTTTTTTTGGTTCTCAGCTCAAGTGGTATACCAGTGGTTCAAGACTAGACCGGCCGCCAGCAAGGAAAAGGAAATTGAAGCAAGTTTGTTGAC
Organism: Alisma plantago-aquatica; assembly: GCA_963693085.1. Lineage (NCBI taxonomy): Eukaryota > Viridiplantae > Streptophyta > Magnoliopsida > Alismatales > Alismataceae > Alisma > Alisma plantago-aquatica. Next base: position 182,722,872 of record OY856415.1, read on the forward strand.
ATGTCAAGCCCATATTGATGCAAATAAGGTTAGTTTGCAAAATTAATAAATAATTATTCGTAACTCAGAATATATCAAAACTATATATCAAACTGATCAGAAAAATGAGAGGAATCCAAATAAAATACTATAAAACCCTGCTAATGCTTCCTATTATAAAAATGTACATGGTTTGATTAGAATAAAGGGAAAACCTAGATTTTCCTTAATCTGATTTCTTAGTTGAATACATTCATTCCTGTTAAGTTAATACCTGATCTAATGAAGAAATCCCTGATAATGGTGAATAATTGACGATACTAGAATACGAATCTTATATATATGATGATTTTGGGTTTTAAAACTAATTTTGATATCTTGTTATGATATAATGTTGATAATGTGATCTAGGCATCACAAATAGTTGAATATGATTAGGTTTAAGATTAGGGTTTCACCTAATATTCATAGCTGAAATTGTAATCTTAGAAACCATTATATGATGAAATTAGGGTCGTCACCCTAATCCCTAGTTCAAACATGAGATAACCCTAAACCCTAGGTTAGGAGCAGATCTAGATCTATTTAATGTAATGCGAATACATGGTGACAAATACGTAGTATGCATGTTTCAAATATTGTTGATTATATGCTTGGTTGCATGGATGTTTGGATACACTCGTAAAGTATATGATGTTCTGAATGGTTTCTGTGATGGTATAAGGTATGTGGCTATGCTTATGAATACATGTATCAAATTTCGAGATTTCCGAGGTTTCTTCATGAGATTGAAAAATAAATAAACTGCTTTCTTTATTATTTAGTTCTGGCAAACTAAAAAGTTCTGATGAGTATCATGTAAAGTAATAACAATATTCTGAACGCTGGATTAAACTAATTTTAAGGGTAATACACACGAGCCCCGGAGGAATAATGATTACACCTGAGGTAGTAGATCAGATATGTGTTAGAATATGAAAACAAGTTTATGTTCTTATATGCAAGATAAAGATATTTGCTTATATGTGTACATGCGATTATTTGTTGAAACCACATATCAGTATAGCAATATACTGACCGCGTATTTGTCTGTTGGCATTTTAAGTATCATATATGCTTGATTCATGGACATGAGGGTACAAATAAAGATCTTGAAGACACCACAATTTAATCATGGAGGTTTAGTCTTAATGGTTTATCATCACACATGTAATAGTTAGTTCTATTTAAAAGTTAGGTAACTCCTTAGAGGAGCTTTTTGAGTAAACATGTAAATATTTGATCATTAATGGAAATTGTTTACTATTCTATATTATTTCTTGAATCAGATCCTAGAATTTATGATTAATGATCTATGACTTTAACGTCTTTTAGACACTCAAAAGTGTGAGTCGTTACATTTGGTATCAGAGCCCAGATTCATCAACTAATACTTAGTATTTTATAATTTCAAATCATACTTAGAAATTTAAGAGAAAAATTAGTAAAGCATAATGTATCTTTTAGGTTCCTCATCTCACATTTTTGTGTACTTCTCATCTCTTGCTTAAAAATCTTTGAAAACAAATTACTAAATAGAGAAGTAAAATGTGAAAAGATGTAACCATTCGTGTAGGTCCCTCTAGGGAGGGTAGACCCTTGAAAGATACATGTATGGGTATGATGAATATATATTCATCATGATTTTTAGTCACTATCTTGGACCCTTTTCGACTCAATACACCCAATTTCAGTTTCTAAATATCAAAATGTGCAAAATTACTTAATTGGTCCAATTATCATGATTTTAACTGAATTCATGTTGATTTGATGCAGATCTTGATGACGTTGAACATTCAGTTGGGACCCACCTTTCACTCACCCTCGGTCTTACCGTTCGGTCTCATCCAATCAATTTCTAACTCCATACGGTCTTCAAGATCACTTGAGCAACCTGCTCCAAATTGTTTGTGCAACTCACCAGCATTGGGCATGCTTCCCCTGCTCTTATTTTCCCTTCCTCTACGAACAACAACGTCTGCACTAACACCTCTGCCTCCTTCTACCTCCAGCAACCCTAAATGCTACTTGCAATGCCGCCGCTCGCACTCCGCGCTCACCGTAGAGAAGCCCCCACAATCTTGAGACCATGAGGCATTGATCGATCGCATACCGATTGGAGGAAATCACACAGACCGGTTGGATAATGCCCAGTCCAAGACCTTTTGGAAATCGATGTGAAGACCGGTTGAACTTCGACGTAGAAAACCATTTGGATCCATTTAGTCCCAAGACCGTTTGGAGCCATTCGGTCCCCAGACCGTTTGGAGCCATTAGAGCCATTCGGTCCCAAGACCATTTGGAGCCATTCAGTCCAAGAACGTTTGGAACCATACGGTCCCAAGACCGATAGGTCAGTCATTCCCTAGACCGTTTGGTCATTCGATTGGTCTATAAGACCATTTGAAGGTGGATTTCCAAGATCGTTTGATCCAAACCGTTTGGAGCAGGTTCATGCAGAAAATAGGAAGACCCCATCCAAGCCTATAAATAGGACCGCAAGGGTCCTCAACTGGCATCAGTTCCAGGACAGCGACAGGCTGCCTGTACACAGGTCTGATCCAGATCCAGTACCGTCCACACCAGTTTCATTCCACCTACTCTCCGTGTTGCAATCAAGGAGACCGAGAAGAGAAGGAAGATGGAGCGGGAGAGAATGTACGGTCTGTCTTGGCATCTCTCGTTTCGTGTCTAGATCTACTCCGACATGACGTAGAAGACCGCATCATCTTCACCGACCTACGAATACCTCATGCACCATGCTCACGGCAGATTTCTCTCTCTTCCTCACTCTTCTTATTTCTCGCATCATGAGCGAGTACTCCACTTTAGCTGGGGTGCGGGGACTAGCTCTGCTACCCATGCAATCATGTTCTTTTGTTAAACTCTCCATGATAATATATATAACTTTTCATTTCGTTGTTAATTATTATGTTCATAGTTAGATTAATTTCTTGTTTTCATCTTTATTCTTCCTATTTTGTGAGAACTTCTATATGTTGTATTGAATGTCGTTTAACATGTTGACTCCCAAACTAGAAATAGAATGGGATTCCTTGAGGTCGTAAATGTATGATCCGTGAGGGGACAAGCCATCTAGCCTTCGGTGATGCTTTTGTGCACTTAACGCATGTATAGGGGGTTCACAATCTTAGTTGGATTTTGTATCTTCTTGTTGATCGTCGATGTTTTCTCATATATTAATCACCTGCTTGCTTATCGATTAATGCGGTTGACTCTAAAACTAGAAATAAAATGGGATTTCTTCGAGGTCGTAAGTGTATGATCCGCGAGGGGATGAGCCATCTAGCCTTCGGTGACACTTCTGTGTGCCTAACGCCTATATAGGGGGCCCACAAAGTTCATTGGATTTTTGTATCTTTAGAGTCGTAAGTGATCTGGATGGCGACGAGACATCTGATGCCTAAGGTGATGCTTACGCAAACCTAACACCCATATGGGGGGTTTTGCAACATCTCTATTTGGATAGTTATATCTTGCCTGGATGTTTGATGTTTTGATGTGTTTGCATGTGTAGTGGTGGTGAAACCAGATACCATCCCAGTGATTCCATATCATTGATCTAAATCCAACTTTAATTCACCTTTTACCTTCTTTCATTTAGTTTAATTAACCTCAACCAAATCAATAGTTTTAAATATTAGTCTTACTTGAGCTAGATTTGATTAACAACGATTCTTGAAAATGTTTTCTCTTGGGATTTAATCCTCAACTTTACTGCGACAAGACCCATCCACTTGTGTGTGGTGTTATTGCACAAGGTTTTGGTAAAAGCTCGGGGATTTCAACCCCTAGTGAATTTGTTAGTGCAATATTTGCCACGTCAAATTCTGGCGTCGTTGCTGGGGACTAGCAGATCTTGGTGCTAGCATATCCATCAAGCCACTCAGCCTTTGCAAAAGGCTAGGGTTTGTTGAACTTCTTCCAACTGGAATGAGCATACAACTCGCAGACAATTCGATAAAATGCTCGTTAGGAATTATTGAGGATGTACCTGTCAAGGTAGGAAAAGATTCCTATGTTTCGTGTGACTTTGTCATCATGGACATAAAAGAGGACGCCAGATATCCTCTCATCTTTGGATGTCCGTTCCTCGCCACCATAAGAGTTCTAATTGACATTGAAGCAGGATCCTTGCTGCTTAGATTAGGCAAGGAAACACTCAAATTTAATGTTTTTGAAAGCATGAGAAGACCAAGTATGCAAGAAGAAGTCTATCTGATTGATTGCATAGAACAAATGTCACTTCTGACTTAAGAGAATCATGAATCAGACGATCCATTAGAAGTAGCTCTAACAGATCCATCAGTTGATGAACCTATTGACGAACAAGTAAAGGACTGCATTGAATCCCTCGACTCTACAAAAGAAGATGTTGAAGCCACGTGTGAAGAACTCAAAGTTGTGGACGCTACTGGAGAAACATTTGAAAAACCATAAACTCCAGAGATGAAGCCCCTGGCCAAGGGACTGAAGTATGTGTTTTTGGATGACCTCAAGGTATGTCCAATAATAATAAATTTCGATCTTACGACCGAACAAGAAGAGAAACTCCTGAAAGAATTGAAGGAGAGGAAGAAAGTGTTTGGCTACAAAATGAATGACCTCACTGGGGTTAGTCAAGCGTTGTGTATGCACAAGATCCCTATGATGGAAGATCACAAGACAACCATTCAAAATCAACGAAAACTGAATCCAAATATGAAGGAGGTAGTCTGTAAAGAGGTCATTAAATTGCTCACAGCTGGAATTATCTATCCAATATCAGACTCACCATGGGTGAGCCCAGTGCATGTAGTCCTGAAGAAAGGTGGAACAACTATAATACGAAATGAAAATGATGAATCATCCCCACCCAAACAGTCACAGGGTGGAGGATGTGCATAGATTATAGGAAGTTGAGCAAGGCAACTCGAAAGGATCACTTTCCAATGCCTTTTCTTGATCAAGTATTACAACGGTTGGCTCATCAAGAATAATTTTGTTATCTTATTGGTTACTCTGGATTCTACCAAATACCTATACATCCAGATGACCAGGAGAAAACCACTTTCACCTACCCATTCAGAACATATGCATTCAGAAGAATGTCGTTCGGCCTCTGCAATGCACCTGCAGCTTTCCAGTGTTGCATGGTTGCCATATTTGCCGGTCTCACCGAAACCATTATGGAAGTTTTCTTCGATGATTTTTTTGTATACGAAGATTCATTCGATTCATGTCTAAAACACCTCTCCCTAGTCGTCAAACGATGTGAAGAAGCACATCTTGTGCTGAATTGGGAGAAGTGTCATTTCATGGTAAAGGAAGGCATTGTCCTGGGTCATAGGGTCAGTAATCGAGGTATTGAAGTAGGTAAAGCCAAGACTGAAGTAGATAAGCAGTTTATAAAGGACTTCTCAAAAATAACCAAGCCGATGACAAATTTGTTACCAAAGGATACTGAATTCAATTTTGATGAAGAATGTGTTAAAAGCTTCAACACACTGAAGCATGCCCTTAAAACCACACCCATCAGTAGAGATCCCGATTGGGACCACCCTTTTGAAATCATGTTTGATGCAAGTGATTATGATGTAGGTGCTATCTTGGGCCAATGTATAGAAAAGAAACATTTTGTGATCTATTATGCATCGAAGACCCCCGATGAAGCTCAGAGGAATTATGTTACTACTGAGAAAGAACTTTTGGCAGTCATGTATGCTTTTCACAAGTTCAGATCCTACCTAATTGGTTCAAAGGTCATTGTCTACACAGACCACACTGCCATTCGTTATTTTCTGGCAAAGAAAGATGCAAAACCTAGGCTAATTAGGTGGATTCTCCTATTGCAAGAATTTGATTTGGAGATAAAGATAAAAAGGGTACAAAAAATGTGGTAGCAGATCACCTCAGTTGCATTCACACTCTAGATATAGAGAAGATTCTGATTAATGATTCCCTTCTGGATGATCAACTAATGAAGGTCTCAGAAGCTATACCGTGGTACTCAGATTTTGTGAACTACCTTGCTGTTGGGGTTATTCATCCTCAATGCATCGGAAATGCACTGAAGAAATTTATGCACGATGTGAAACAATACTATTGGGATGAGCTGTACCTTTTCAAACTATGTGTTGATGGTCTATATAGATGATGTATCGCCGAAGAAGAAGCTCACCTTATCTTAGAACAATGTCACTCAGGACCAGTAAGAGGACATATGAGATATAAAAAGACTGCCTTGAAGGTTTTGCAATGTGGATTCTTCTGGCCAACCATATCCAAAGATTCCTACGACTTTGTTCTATCATGTGACAAATGTCAAAGATCTGGCAATGTAACAAAGAGAGATGAGATGTCGTTGAATCTATGGCAAGAAGTAGAGATATTCGATGTTTAGGGGATGGACTACATGGGTCCATTCCCATCTTCTCATGTATTTTCATTCATCCTAGTGGTGGTTGACTACATGTCAAAATGGGTTGAAGCCATACAAACTGTCACTAGTGATTCAAAACTAGTCATCAAATTATTCAAGGATATTATTTTTCCCCATTTTGGTGTCCCACGCACAGTGATATCCGACAGAGGTTCCCATTTTCTTGAAAGAAGCTTTGAAGCATTGCTAAGAAAGTGTGGTGTTACTCATAAGGTAGCCTCACTTACCACCCACGGACAAGTGGACAGGTTGAGGTTTCTAATCATCAACTCAAGGGTATCTTGGAAAAGACAGTAGGCCGCAATTGAAAAGATTGGTCAGTGAAAATCAACGACACATTATGGGCCTATCGAACTGCTTATAAAACTCCCCTCGGGACTACACCATTTCGATTAATCTATGGAAAAGCATGCCACCTGCCGGTAGAACTGGAACACAAGGCATGTTGGGAAATAAAACAACTGAATCTTGATATGAAAGAAGTAGGCCAAGACCGGATTCTGCAACTCCAGGAGCTGGAAGAACTCTGAATGATAGTTTACGAGAATGCTAGAATCTATAAAGAATGCACAAAGATGTGGCACGATGGTCATCTCAAGAGGAAGGATATTCAAGTGGGAGATCAAGTCCTACTAATCAACTCAAAACTGAGGTTATTCCCAGGGAAACTTCGTTCCCGCTGGGCAGGACCATACATTGTTAAGAGTATCTACCAGCATGGTGCCTTCATTTTATGGAGTGAAAAGTCAGGAAATGTTGTTGCTAATGGCTAACGCTTGAAAAGATATTTCACCTCAGTCGACACTGGCATCAATGCATCGTTGGATCTCTCCAACCCAACTTTAAATCCACCTTAAAAAGTTGAAGAAACCAAGTCGAGCCATCAACATAAAACAAAGGTGCTTGTCTGGAGACAACCCCATCAATAACTTTGTGTTTAGTTTCAATTTTGAATCTTTGCTTAATTCTATTCTTAATTCACTTCTAGATAATTTCACACAAAATGAAAATTACATCGCGAGATGCTATCTTAAGTTTTGATTGGTCTTTATTTTCGAGATTTCCAGATGAAGGATGCACACTGATTGCAATGCAACCACATCTGGTGGTCGGACCGGCTTGGATTTTCCCCTCCATCTCGGATTTAGAGTTTTCTCCTTAGATTTAGAGTTTGCTCGGGACGAGAAAATTTCTAAGTTCGGGGTGGAGGGTGGGTGGTACGTACCTTACTTTCCACTTTCACTCATCTAAATCAGACTTAAGATTTCATCATCGCATTTTAACCTCTATTTTCATATGTTTTAAATAAAATTTTCAAATAAAAATTTCAAGTGTTTCAAAAGAAATTTCAACAAATATTGGATGAAGTTTTGACACTTTTTTTTAATCTCTATGCCCTCCTTATTTGGAGAAGATCCTCCAAAGGACCTTCTTCTGAAAACTAGCCTTTTGATTGAAATCATCTTGTGAAGCTTATGAATCCTAACATCATGATCTTTATGCAAAAAGGGTAAGTGTTTGTTGAATTGATAGGGATCAAACATGTCGTGCTTCCTAACTGAGTAGTAGAATAATAGCATGGAATCCCCGTCGGATCCTCATCAAGTCATTATCTGAGTAGAGTACGACCTGATGTATGAAATTGTAAATCAAGTTGCATTCCGATCTAAACTCTCTTCTACACTTCTTCAATCATCTTCGTACCCCTCCATCCATCAAAAAGAAACAAAAATAGCCAAAGTAGTGCCAAACCCTAAGTTTGGGGTGGCACGCCACTTCCCTCTATATTCTCTTCTTCCATACCCCTCGCAAATTAATAGGGGCATACCACAAAAAATGCAATCTCAAGTCAAATAGAGGAGAGATTTGCAAACAAAAAAATACCAAAGCGCACACAAAAAAATGCAATCTCGAGTCGAATAGAGGAGAGATTAGCACACAAAAATGCAATTAATGAAATTCCAAATAGAATAATAAAATCTCAAGTCGAATAGAGGAGAGATTTATTTCTTCCTTCCATACCTCCCCTCAATCCCTTCTCTACCTAAATGCACAATAAAAGCCTTCAATGCCCTAAAAAACACCAGTGTCAGATCAGATGCACACTTGTCATTCTGCGGGTACCTCTGGACTCTTACAAAACTTTTTGACATGCTTGTTGTTGGAAAAAGTAAGGAGGAAGTGATATTGGAAAGCGAACTCATGAACGAAGATATGGTAAGATGTGTTTAATGGTCTCAGGAGGTTGAGATACTTAGTCATACTAAGCAAAAAGAAAACAATCGTGATGCAAAGATGAGGCAATCACATGACCAGAAAGTATTCATTTGGCGACTGCTTCAGATTTTGTGTTACATGAGGACGAACAACGTTTAAGTTCGGGGTGTTTCGATGAATGCATATTCATCATGATTTTTAGTCGCTATCTTGGACCCTTTTTGACTCAATACACCCAATTTCAGTTTCTAAATATCAAAATGTGCAAAATTACTTAATTGGTCCAATTATCATGATTTTAATTGAATTCATGTTGATTTGATGCAGGTCTTGATGAAGTTGAACATTCAATTGGGACCCACCTTTCACTCACCCTCGGTCTGACCGTTCGGTCTCATCCAATTAGTTTCTAACTCAATACAGTCTTCAAGATCGCTTGAGCAACCTGCTCGAAACCATTTGGGCAACTCAGCAGCATTGGGCATGCTTCCCCTCCTCTTTCTTTCCCTTCCTCTGCCAACAAAAATGTATGCACCTACACTGCTTCCTCCTTCTACCTCCAGCAACCCTAAACGCTACCTGCAACGCCACCGCTCCCACTCGGCGCTCACCGCAGATAAGCCCCCACGGTCTTGAGATCGTGAGCATTGATCGATCGCATACCGATTGGAGGAGATCACACAGACCGGTTGGAGGACGCCTAGTCCAAGACCGTTTGGAAATCGATGTGAAGGCTGGTTGAACTTCGACGTAGAAAACTGTTTGGAGCCATTCCGTCCCAAGACTGTTTGGAGCCATTCGGTCTCCAGACCATTAGGAGCCATTCGGTCCCAAGACCGTTTGGAACCATTCAGTCCCAAGACCGTTTGGAACCATTCGGTCCCAAGACCTTTTGGAGTCATTCGGTCCCAAGACCATTTGGACCATTCGGTCCCAAGACTGTTTGGAGCCATTCGGTCCCAAGACCGTTTGGAGCCATTCGGTCCCAAGACCGTTTGGAGCCATAAGGTCCCAAGACCGATAGGCAAGTCATTCCCTAGACCGTTTGGTCATTCAATCGATCTGCAAGACCGTTTGAAGGCGGATTTCCAAGACCATTTGCTCCAAACCGTTTGGAACAGGTTCATGCAGAAAACGTGAAGACCCCATCCAATCCTATAAATAGGACCACAAGGGTCCTTAATTGGCATCGGTTCTGGGATGCCGACAAGCTGCCTGTACACAGGTCCGATCCAGATCCAGTACTGTCCACGCCAGTTTCACTCCACCTACTGTCCGTGTGGCAATCAAGGAGACCGAGAAGAGAAGGAAGTCAAAGAGGGAGAGATTATCTGGTCTGTCTTGGCATCTCTCGTTTCACATCCAGATTTGCTCCGAAATGATGTAGAAGACCGCATCATCTTCACCGAGACGTGACTACCTCCTGCACTGTGCTCATTGTGGATTTCTCTCTCTTCCTCATTCTTCTTGTTTCTCGCATCATGAGTGAGTAGTCCACTTTCTCTGGGGTGCGAGGACTAGCCCTGCTACCTATGCAATCATGTTCTTTTGTTAAACTCTCCATGGCAATGTATATATCTTTTCATTTTGTTGTTAATCATTATGTTCGTAGTTAGATTAATTACTTGCTTTCATCTTTATTCTTTGTATGTTGTGAGAACTTCTATATGTAGGATTGAATGTCATTTAACACGTTGAATCCCAAACTAGAAATAAAATGAGATTCCTTGAGGTTATAAGTGTATGATCCGTGAAGGGATGAGCCATCTAGCCTTTGGTGACACTTCTGTGCACCTAACACCTATATAGGGGGTTCACAACCTTAGTTGGATTTTGTATATTCTTATTGATCATCGATGTTTGCTCATATATTTATCGCTTGCTTGCTTATCGATTAATGTGGTTGACTCCCAAACTAGAAATAGAATGGGATTTCTTCGAGGTTGTAAGTGTATGATCCGCGAGGGGATGATCCATCTAGCCTTCAGTGATGCTTCTATGTTCCTAATGCCTAAATTGGGGGCCCACAACCTTCGTTGGATTTATATATCTTCGGAGTCGTAAGTAAGTGATCCAGATGGTGACGAGACATCTGATGCCTAAGTTGATGCTTACGCGAACCTAACGCCCGTATGGGGGGTTTTGCAGTAGCTCTATTTGGATAGTTATATCTTGCCTGGATGTTTGATGTTTAGATGTGTTTGCATGTGTAGTGGTGGTGAAACTTGATACCATCCCAGTGATTCCATATCATTGATCTAAATCCAACTTTAATTCAACTTTTACTTTCTTGCATTTAGTTTAATTAACCTCAACCAACTCAATCATTTTAAATATTAGTCTTACTTGAGCTAGATTCGATTAACAAAGTTCTTAACAATGTTATCTCTTGGGATTCAATCCTCAACTATACTGTGGTAAGACTCGTCTCCTTGCGGGTGGTGTTATTGCACAAGGTTTTGGTAAAAGCTCAGGGATTTCAACCCTGATTGAATTTGTTAGTGCAATATTTGCCATGTCAGGGTAAGCCCTTCCTTAGAGGGAGCACTTGGATTAGGGTATAAAAACTCTAGAGATTCAAGGGATATGGAACTATAAGAGGTAGAGTATAGTCCTTAACCCTTACCCTAAAACCTTAACTTTACAAAAATGAACATGGTGTGGTGGTATGGGACACCACCCATGTGAAACTTGAAATCATGAATAAGAAAGATAAAGGGATGGGTTTCGGTAACTCAGTCTCCCATGTATGTGTGCATGAGGAGCATAAATTATATAAGAGGTCTTAAGAAATATATGAACCCAAATTTTTTATATTAAAGTGAAAGTTTGAATATAACATGCTCAAACCCCTAGTGTTGTCTCTAGAAGTTTGGTGATGGTGGCCAAGCCCCTGGAGGGTAAGGCCGATGTAGCACCAAACCCCTAGAGGGGAACGTGATCCAAGTGCACTAAAGGGACATAGACCATGAGGGGGTATCCTAGACATTGAGAAAACATGGGTTTATATGTTATAATGATAAAAGTTATGCCTAAGGAAATAAAAAAAAGAGATATGTACGAAACCTTTAGGGTTAGTGTGCCAACATGGGGTGGGTCAACCCAAAGACTGGGAAGATAGCCTATGAGGGAGGAAAAACCTAAATCTTGGGATTAGGTTGTGGCTAGAGAGCCTAACCCCCTCCTATGAGCCAAGAAGGCACCCTAGGCTAGGACACTCCCTTAAAAAGGCAAGTTAATAAATGTATTTAAGTATTGAGATAACCTTAATACTCACCTAGAGGGGTGAAGAGTTAACTATATAAAAATGAAAGCACTTATATTCTTTGAACCCAAGGATGCCATCTCTACATAACAACTAGTCAAGCCTAGGATTGGGGAGACCAGTAAGGCACCAAGCCCAGGAGGGAAGGTGGCCTGAGTAGACGACCAAGCCTATGAGGTAAGGTCAGGAAATGGTCAAGCCCAGGAGGGAAGACCATTGAGGCACCAAGCCCAGGAGGGAAGGTGGCCTAAGTGGATGACCAAGCCCAGGAGGAAAGGTCATGAAGAGGTCAATCCCAAGAGGGAAGACCGGGGAGGCACCAATCCCAAGAGGGAAGGTGACCTAAGTCCACGGTGTAGATGTTTAGGATCAAGCCCCAGGAGGGGAAGATCACAGAAGGTCAATCCCAGGAGGGAAGACCGACCTGGCACCAAGCTCTAGAGGGAAGGTGGCCAAAGCCCAATGTTGGGAATACACTGCATAATGTCTACTCGAAAGTGAGAGGTGAAGGCAATCCTGGTTAAAGAATTAAATAAGAGAATAACGTGCTTAAAAGATGTGTCATCTCAAAAGATGCCCTTAGGGAGGGTAGAGACCTTATGCAATCTTAGGGTCAAGTAGGGTGTATTCGAGGTACATATGACCGATGGGTTGGGAGTTGACAAACCCTAAATGCATGTGACCAAGTGGCTGGGAGGTAAAAGTTCGTTTGCCCTAGGCCCATGTCTCGGGAGGTTGGACACCTTTATGATGTTCATGTGGCCTAGTAGGGTGAATGTAAAGACACTCTCTTAATGCATAAGGATGAGATCACTCCAAGAGTGCCTATACCCCTAGAGACCTAAAGGATTTTGCTAAGGCTCATAATGATACATGAGATGTATATGTAAAAGATATAAGGAAGTCATGAAAACTTGAGAGAAGTTGTACCCTAACTTAAGAGTGAGAAAAGGGACACTTGACTTCATATAATATATGAATACCACACAATTAAGAACAAGTAAGTTTAGAGTGATATCGAGTATGATTAAACTTAATATGTGAAGTTGAAAGGTAATGTGTGGATGTACCATCTCCGCTCTTGGAATGGAATGAACTTTGTGTTAGGGCTGTAGTCAAATGCTTATTTGATCTCATTATGAGGGAGGGAGATTGGATAGACACACATTACACTTAAAATTGAGATAATGAGGATGAATATTCTACATTTAATGGGTAATGACATGACCTAGGGTTAGAGGTGTCACCTCACCCTTGTGTGAAAATAATGAATCATAGGTTAGAAACCTAGGTGGAAAGAGAAATCACCAAGTAATAATGAAATAACCAAAGAGAATGAAATCATCAAGTGATGCTAATATGTGTATGCTATAGATGTGGATATACTTGAATTTAGATTCAGGTGCCAATCTTTGTAATAAAATGAAAAGTGATATACTAAAGAAAAGTTGTTAAAGATATCTAAGTGGGGTGGTACCACTAAGTTTTGATGATGATGAGTATCATTCACCTAGGCTTAGTAGGCCTAAATTTTGAGGACAAAATTCCTTTTAAGGAGGGGTGAAGTTACATCCTTGAAATTTGTGGATTTCAAGCCTAAATAAAATTAGGGAACATATAGTAATGTAGAGTTTTGAGGATCATGGTGGATGATTCCAAACCCTAGATTCATAATAAATGTTCAATTTCAGTTAATAATGAATGATGAACATATGTAATCATAGGAGGCTAATATAAGATGAAATAGTTACCAAACCCTCAAGTTTGGTGATTAAAAATGATATTAACCTTATGGAACCTTTGGGAGGCCCAAACTATGGTTCATGGGCCCTAGGGTCACTTTTAAGCCCAATTGGATAATCGAAGTTTACATATGGGCCCATGAGACATGATTTTTGATAATGTGGATATTCGTGACCATAATAGGCATCTGAAATAGTCTTGGATGATGGATAATCAGAATATAAGATAATTCGAGGATTTTTAGGATAATCCAAGATAATAGGTGGACTAGATAATTAATTAAAAGATTATCCACCTTTTTCATGGAAGTTAAGTAAAGGAACAATATGTTAGTTCCTAAAAGAAATAGGAAACATGGTTTAAAGGATGATGAAGAGAGAGAAAGATAGGGAGTTTATTTGGTGGGGTTTTGTGGACATCCATGGTAATCAACAAGATAATTCTTTATAATAAGATTAAAAGGATCAGATACACATAGGAGAAGAAGTGTTATCTTGAGACTTGTATTAGGGATACAATAATGACTTTGGAAAGGAGGCGAGGTTGTTAGTTAGGCTACTGACTCCTTTAGTCTTTCCCTGAGAGGCATACATATGTATATATATGTAGAGGCCATCGGTAATCCTCATTGCAATCACAAAACCTTGACTCCTACTCACAATGTAAGCACTTCTCATCCACTTCCTGATGTGCAACTCCCTGGCTTCCTCAAGGAGAATCGATCCTCCTGCCACAGCTACCTGAGGACGTATAGGTATCTTACTAAGATTTTGACCGAAGGTTGTTGGGATGCTTTAGCCCATCATCATGGGAGGATGCCTTGTGGTAGGCTCTTCCCTCCAACTCCTATAGCAACAACTCTTCTAGGAGCATGCACCAGACTCTCCTCGACGACTGCTAGGATGACCCTGCATTGGGGCATCAGACCTGGACTAGCTAGAGGTCTTACCAAGTGCATGAACCTTATCTACCTCACTGGCGGTTCCACCTACGCGACGACGTCCATGCGAGACACGCTCAGCGGACCAGAACGAGAGGTTGTTTGGAGGGAAAAGAGGGAGAGATGAGAGGACCGCCACAGATCCATAAGAACGAGGGATTGCGAGGGAAACCAGAGACGGTACCACCTATTGCGACTAGGGCAATGATACCTCACCGCCGGGGCAGAGGTGGGCCTTGCGGCCTACTGGAAAATGTGCTACAGTGGTAATGGAGAGAAGACCCCTACAGCCAGCACCTTCGATGACCAAAGTGGATGGGGTTGGGTTGCAGTCGGATGAGGATGATTCTCCTTTTGCTCCGGCAGCAGCATCGTAGGTTCTGCCTGCATGAGCGAGCAGTCAAAAGGCATTGCGTGAAGAAAAGGGCAGACGGTTCAGCCCTGAACTAGACTTCCCCTCCACATTTTTGTTGGTTATCAGCTCAAGTGGTGTACCGGTGGTTCAAGACTAGACCAGCGGCCAGCAAGGAAAAGGAAATTGAAGCAAGTTTGCTGATGTGTCAAGCCTGGATTGGCCCAAATAAGGTTAGTTTGCAAAATTCATAAATAATTACTGGTAATTCATAATATATTGAAACAACACATCAAACTGATTAAAAAAATGAGAGGAATCCAAATAAAATACTATTAGAACATGATAATGCTTCATGTTCTAAAAGTGTACCTGGTTTGTTTAGAATAAAGAGAAAACCTACATTTTCCTTAATCTGATTGCTTAGTTGAATAGATTCATTCATGTTAAGTTAATACTTGATCTAATGAAGAAATCTTGTATAATGATGAATAATTGACGAAGCTAGAATAGTAATCTCATATATATATGTTGATTTAGAGTTTTAAAACTAATTTCGACATCTTGCTTGTTGGTATGTATGCCCTGAGAGCCAATCATATGATGATTGGTGGGATACATTAAGATTGATTTGATAAACATAAAAGGCGAGCTTCCAATTCTTTCTGGTTCAGTCATATGAGATAGTGATAGAACAAATTGAATGTCTAGAGAATGACAGTACTCAATGACGTATGCCTTCAGGTTCATGACCTGAATGATGAGATCATACGGATGCTAAGAGTTTGTACATTCTTGTTATGTCCCTAGTCAGATGTGATTGTGGAAGGTAGATAGACAACAATGACACACAAGACTAGATTGTGGTATTGGTTGATGACAGAATCTCATTAGTCATGATATAGAGATATCAAACCAAACACATAGGTACTTGTTAGAGAACAAGTGTACCGGACAGACCCAGCGTGAGTTTGACACATGGAACCATGAGATGGTAGTCACAGTCAGTACTCACAGTGATGGTGGTGAGTGTGATTCTTAGACCTGAAATCACTGCACTCAACACATGTCGTTGGGCACACTTTGACATCATCAAACGCAGTCCTGAAACATGGGTTGTTATAAAGGTGATGATTGGGTGGCTTTGACACATGGGGCTTTTGAGGGGTGAGTGATAGATATGGGATTTGTCCCTCCTGAGGGAGTTTGATATCCATGGCCACTTGATGAGTAGGATTAAGAAAGGCGTGCACGCATGTGTGAATCAGTATATGATACTGATGTCATACATATCTCTTCCAGTCTACTCTGAGATCAAGGAAGTGAATGAACGTTGACAGGATGACTGTTCCATGCCTAGAGTTCATTCGGGATATCAGTGACAAAGGAATTATACACTCGCTGTAACACCATTCACGGATTGTAGGATGAAAGTTGTTCTCCAACTTTCTACTTTCACTTGGGTAGCACTGATGTGTGACTAGGCACCGCACTTTGCTTGTGAAGTCATAAGTGTTATGGACTTTCACTGCCAACGTGAAATGGACTTGCAGGGTCACACACATAGGATTTAACCTGGAAGAGGAGTTTTGTCCACAAGCAATGTTTAGATTGACTACTAAAGGAGTTTAGTAGTTCAATTAAACACTCAATCAGTCGATAGCTCAATATCATATGGTTCAAGGTGTTGGACGCATTGATTGGAATATCAGATTGATTGAAATCGCATTTGACTGATTTTGCCCAACCTGTGCTCCCAACCGATCGGCTCATGTGATGAACCGGTCGGCTGAGGTTGCTGAACCGGTCGGCTGGAATGTCCAGGCTGATCGGCTCATGCCCAGGTTGAAACGACCGGTTCAAGGGTTGAACCGATCGGCTCAACTGGTGCAACCGACCAGTTGGGAAAGTCATGTCGGCAAGAATTTTCCTTTGGTTTCAAATTGCCCAATTCAATTGGGAATAACATTGGTATACGATACCAATTGGGAAAGAAACAAGGAAAGTCTTTTTGAGCCGGATTAGGACCATGAACCGATTGGTTCAGGGCACCAACCGATCGGTTGGAGTGCCCCAAACGATCGGCTCAGGTCCAACCGATCGGCTCAATGGCCGAACCGACCGGTTCAGTTGTGAACCGATCATTTCAAGTTGCGAACCGGTTGCTTTTTGTGGAAAATTCTCGAACCCTTCTACTGCTGCTTTTAGTCCCACATTGCCCGGGATGGAGAACCCTGTCCCATGACTCTCCTATATATAGGGGTATTGGGGGCTTCTCAAAGTACAACTCAGTGCAACCAGTTGCTCTGCAAGTTGTCGTTCTCTCTGGTTTTGGTAACCGTGAGAGAGCCCGAGCAAGTGCTTCCCGCGAAAGGGAGGTGCAGCAAGGGAAGGACAACTACAGTTGCAACAGGAGGCAGGAGAGCGTGTTGGCGACTAGTACATCAATAGGAGGGTGTGACTCCTTCCACTTCCTTGTGGGACAAGGAGAGTGGAGTTCCAGGTGGTCCGTGTGGACTACTACAGAGGCGGGAGGACACTGCCTCTTAGGAGGACAACTATCATTTACAGTCCAGTTCGAGTAGGAGTTGTCAGTCCCGGTGCGACCAGGAGCTGCACAGACATCGTCGAAGTCCAGAGTTGAAGACCGCGCATTGCGCGAGGTATTGTCGCCGAGCAAGCCTCGGGACAAGGTATGATTCCGCAAACCATCCTTTCCTATTATATAGACGTTGACGCATTTCCTTGGTATGGGTTGGGGGAGAAAATTTTTGTTTCCGCTGCCTTCTCTGTCTCCCTTAGAACCCAACAGTGGTATCAGAGCCACGTCAACTGCTCTATATTTTAGGAATATCGATATGATCGATTTTGGTTTGTCGCCTTTATTTATTGCATACGATGCGAATAATATCGGCTTTATGCATGTCCAATCCTAAATCCACAAATCCCTAATTACATATATGATATGTATTATTAATGCACTCGATACACATCGCCCTTAAACGAGTTTTGTGGTGGATGTGTGTAGCGTGATTATGGCCTATAAACCCCTATCTGTGATTGGTTGTGTGTGGTTGCTTGCATCTCGGTCTGCGCACCGATCTTCCCTCTCTTATTCCTGATGTAACTCGAAATAATTCGAGATTCTTTCCTACCTTTGCTCCCCCCGAATGTAACTCGGGGTTTCTCCTTTTTAAAGAAATGTAATAAATAGGATAGATTTTATTTGATGTTATGTCAAAGACCGGCGGACATCAAGATGACTGCTCAGACGATCGGTTCAAGGAGTGAACCGATCGGTTGACCTTCCAGACGGTCGGTTCAAGGAGTGAACCGATCGGTTGATGACCGGTTCGAGGAGCGAGACGAGCGGGTGGCGGACATGATGAGATGCACGACGACCAGGCGAACCGATCGGTTGAAGGAGCCAACCGATCGGCTGGTGGCACCCAGACGACCGGCTGGAGAGTACAAATCATTCATGTGATGAGTTGATCAACTCAGATGGCAAGGCACAGATGTTCATCTTGTATAGGTTGCATGTGATGTAGACCTAGATGTCCGTGATTCCTCTTGGCTCGAGGAATCACATTAGGATGGCCATAATCATCGCTTTTTTATCGTTTGTGCATGTTTTCTGTGGGATATAGCATGTATATGATACATACTATGTATTGTGGTGATTGGATATGTATATGTATATAAAACCAAATCCCTCATTAAAATATTAAGTTTTAGATGCCTTCCAAATGCGACACACATGAAAAACTTGTTCGACCAAGTGTGGGCACGCCCTAGCGTGGTGCACCGTCTACCTCGTGGAAGCGTGAAGGATGAATGTGTGGGTCTACCCTAGCAGGGTGCATGTTCATCGTGTTTGCTTTGGGTCGGACTTAACAAGGTGATCTAGATGGGATCTAGTACCTTGAGGCATGGAGATGATCATTGCAAAGAGTTGTATATGACATCTTATCAAGAGTTGCATATGATGCAATTGGCAAAAGTTGCCTACCTGAGAGATCTATGTTGTGGGTGACAACCCTAGATGGTCCATGGCTTAGAGGATTTCAGGATCTTGCCCACTAGAAGGTTGTACGCTGCAATCTTCCAAATTGATGGTGAGGGCTATCAATTTGAAGTAAAATAGTGGGAGCGATAATTAATTAAAGGCCTAATTATATCGTCAAATTTTCAAATCAATCAAATAAGTCAAAAATGAGTTTTGGACTAAAATTGCATATTTTCCTTTTGTAGTTCAAATGGCAACAAACAACAACAACTTTTCTTTGCGATCGGTCCTTGACAAGGACAAGCTAAATGGGATAAACTTCCACGACTGGTATCGGACATTGAGAATTGTTCTCACTCAAGAGTGTAAGCTCTATGTCCTGGATACTCTAATTCCATAGGAACCCGCTCCTAATGCACCAAGGACAGAAAGGGATGCTTACAAGAAGCATTCTGATGATGCCATTGATGCAAAGTGCTTGATACTATGTTCAATGAACCATGAGTTGCAGAGGCAACATGAGAACATGGGTGTCATAGAGATGATTCTGCATCTCAGGAACAAGTATGAAGATCAGGCACGACAAGAGAGGTACAATGTTTCTAGGACACTGTTCAAGTGCGTCATGACAGAAGGAGATCCAGTTGGTCCTCACACACTCAAGATGATTGGGTATGTGGAGAACCTGCAGGGACTGGGATTTCCACTGAGCCAAGAGTTGGCTACTGACGTGATACTGCAATCGTTGCCAGAATCTTACAGTCAGTTTGTGATGAACTACAACATGAACAACTTTGATAGGCCACTGTCAGAGTTGTTGGGCATGTTGAGGACAGCCGAGTTACAGATGAAGAAGGACAAGCCTAAGTCCGTGATGGTGATCACGAGCAAGAAAGGCAAGTCCAAGCACAAGGGCAAGGGCAAAGCTAAGAAAGGTTTTGAAGCTAGCCAGGAGTCCAAGCCATCTTCAACTCTCAAGGCCAAGGGAGGCGTGACCAAGAAAGGAAATTGCCACCATTGTCAAAAACTAGGACATTGGAAAAGGAATTGTCCTCTCTACCTGGAAGAACAAAAGAAGAAGGAGGCGACTGAAGCCTCTACTTGAAGGTGTCATGTAAATAAACTTGTAACACTTTTTGAGATATATGATATCAAGATGTAAAGTGTAAAGCATTCTTACTTGGGGCAAGTGTTACCTTTATAGATAGGAATAATTTAGTTTATTTTCAGCCAATAAGGCATGTAATACAGTTATGAACTGTTATTTCATACTTGCCTATAGATAGAAACACTTTATTTTTGCATATTGTATGACAATGATGGAAATTAATAAAGAGATGTTTCAATTTATAAAGATGTGATCTTTGTGGCAATACCTTATTTATCTTGTGATATTTGATATGCATAAGATAAGATGATACCTAAAAGTTATAGATAACTCAAACAATTTAATTAGCATTAATCATGAGAAATTCATTTCTAGTTTCCATGTGATGGATAAATATAGACTCTTTTGGTTATAGAACCAGTAAGAGACATGAATATCTTGGACATGATTAATCAATCTTCACTAATGTAGTGGGAGAGTGATTATCCTATTAGGTATAATACATGTGATGTATTTACATACCTATTGGAATAAATGCTAATACTTCAAATGGTGTTTAGAGAAATACCAATATGAATCTCTTGAAGTGTTCAAGATTATCATAGATGAAGTACAAATTTGGTAAAGTATTAAATCTTGATGAGATCAATACTTGGACCAAATGTTTGAGATCCTTATGAGTGATTATGATAGTGTATCATAGTGAACTCATGATTAAGGCATGGTGATGTCTGAATCAAGAAGGAATCATACTCTAAGGAGTTAGAGAATGATTATCAAATAATTGAATTCTTCTTAATAAAAGAATACCCCACACTAATAAAACAAATTAAGAATCACAAGGGTTGTGAGTTCTTATATCTTTAACAGATACACCTCAATTATCTATGTGATGAGTTGTTCATGTGATGAGTCAACTATCAAGATGAATATGAGGAACTGAATCTTGAGTTATGGTTTATGACCTTTACATCCTAAATGACATCCATGTGAACCATAAGGTATGACCTTGATGGTAGCACTCATTGGATTATATCCATAAGTGCAAAATGAGTCTTAAGTGTTAATACACATGGATAACATTTTGAGAAGGATGATGCTTGTTGATTGCAACTTAATGACTAAGACATTTGGCATATGGATACTAAAACCGCATTCCTATGAGGAATAAAACCAGGATGTGTACGTGACACAACCTATAAGGTTTATGAATCCACTAATGCAAATGAAGTCTATAAGTTACAATGGACTAATCAATGTGATTGATTGAGTACAAGCAACTCAAAATTGGATCTTTACTTTAATGATATAGTCAAAGGGTTTGACTGATATGTAAAAGATAAAGAAGGGATCTGTGATTTAGTGGGAGCGTATTCACATTCCACATATTGATGTGAAATGGAAATGTTCTAGAATGGAAATCCGAATGTGGAAATTATCTTTAAGGAAGATAGAGATGTTTCCTATGTGATAGGAATAGAGATCTATAGAGATAGTTCTCGAAAATCTCTTGACCTAAAAAGAGAGAGCATACATTGGCAATCTGTACTGAAGTGTTCAGTATGCACAGATTTAGTGGGAGAAAACTTGTCCATGTTACATGGAGTTAGTATCCCAAGGCCAAGTGTCCAATTCTTATGAAGAATGGGAACACTAAGAATAGATATGGATATATCATGTATGTAATCATCCCATTATCTTGCATGTATGACATGGCAAGAATAAAATGCATTCATCATCTTATATGTAGGACATGGCAATATGATGTGCTCATCCTGATAACTCGTATGTGGGACATGACGAGTGGATGTCTGTCTGCTTCCAGTAAGGGTTACTGGAATACCATGAGAACTTGATGAGTGCTTGTGAATTACTAGTTCTATGGAGATAAGGAAGAGTTCTATGTAAAGAGTTACATTGATGCGAACTTCCGAAAGGACAGAAAATTATTCGCAAAATATACATAAGATGTATAAAAATGAAAGTTTGTTGATGATTGGAAGTGTTCCAATAAAACCATTTAAAAAGGGAAATGCCGAGTATCTATGTGTTAGTGAACAACAGTGGATACTATATGGATCTGAAAGTTCATGAGATGAACTTATATTCCACTCATTGATGACAAGTCTGGAATCCTTGATCATGCAATGTGGCTAAAGGTTAGCAAATGGAATACACGATCGCATATTACGACAACTCCATCTCATACGTGTGACGTATAGCGAAGAGATGAGAGACATGCAATTCGTACAGACTTTGGCAAGGTGTTTCCATTACTCACTATGTTGGCACTAGAGCGCAATAACATGTGGGACATGCTTGAAGATCACTATGAATATGATTCATGGGTGATTGGCTCGCAGTGCAAGTGGGAGTCTGTTGGTATGTATGCCCTGAGAGCCAATCATATGATGATTGGTGGGATACATTAAGATTGATTTGATAAACATAAAAGGCGAGCTTCCAATTCTTTCTGGTTCAGTCATATGAGATAGTGATAGAATAGATTGAATGTCTAGAGAATGACAGTACTCAATGACGTATGCCTTCAGGTTCATGACCTGAATGATGAGATCATACAGATGCTAAGAGTTTGTACATTCTTGTTATGTCCCTAGTCGGATGTCATTGTGGAAGGTAGATAGACAACAATGACACACAAGACTAGATTGTGGTGTTGGTTGATGACAGAATCTCATTAGTCATGATATAGAGATATCAAACCAAACACATAGGTACTTGTTAGAGAACAAGTGTACCAGACAGACCCACCGTGAGTTTGACACATGGAACCATGAGATGGTAGTCACAGTCAGTACTCACAGTGATGGTGGTGAGTGTGATTCTTAGACCTGAAATCACTGCACTCAACACATGTCGTTGGGCACACTTTGACATCATCAAACGCAGTCCTGAAACATGGGTTGTTATAAAGGTGATGATTGGGTGGCTTTGACACATGGGGCTTTTGAGGGTGAGTGATAGATATGGGATTTGTCCCTCCTGAGGGAGTTTGATATCCATGGCCACTTGATGAGTAGGATTGAGAAAGGCGTGCACGCATGTGTGAATCAGTATATGATACTGATGTCATACATATCTCTTCCAGTCTACTCTGAGATCAAGGAAGTGAATGCACGTTGACAGGATGATTGTTCCATGCCTAGAGTTCATTCGGGATATCAGTGACAAAGGAATTATACACTCGCTGTAACACCATTCACGGATTGTAGGATGAAAGTTGTTCTCCAACTTTCTACTTTCACTTGGGTAGCACTGATGTGTGACTAGGCACCGCTCTTTGCTTATGAAGTCATAAGTGTTATGGACTTTCACTGCCAACGTGAAATGGACCTGTAGGGTCACACACATAGGATTTAACCTGGAAGAGGAGTTTTGTCCACAAGCAATGTTTAGATTGATTACTAAAGGAGTTTAGTAGTTCAATTAAACACTCAATCAGTCGATAGCTCAATATCGTATGGTTCAAGGTGTTGGACGCATTGATTGGAATATCAGATTGATTGAAATCACATTTGACTGATTTTGCCCAACCTGTGCTCCCAACTGATCGGCTCATGTGATGAACGGGTCGGCTGAGGTTGCTGAACCGGTCGGCTGGAATGTCCAGGCTGATCGGCTCATGCCCAGGTTGAAACGACCGGTTCAAGGGTTGAACCGATCGGCTCAACTGGTGCAACCGACCAGTTGGGAAAGTCATGTCGGCAAGAATTTTCCTTTGGTTTCAAATTGCCCAATTCGATTGGGAATAACATTGGTATACGATACCAATTGGGAAAGAAACAAGGAAAGTATTTTTGAGCCGGATTAGGACCATGAACCGATCGGTTCAGGGCACCAACCGATCGGTTGGAGTGCCCCAAACGATCGGCTCAGGTCCAACCGATCGGCTCAATGGCCGAACCGATCGGTTCAGTTGTGAACCGATCATTTCAAGTTGTGAACTGGTTGCTTTTTGTGGAAAATTCTCGAACCCTTCTACTCCTGCTTTTAGTCCCGCATTGCCCGGGATGGAGAACCCTGTCCCATGACTCTCCTATATATATAGGGGTATTGGGGGCTTCTCAAAGTACAGTTCAGTGCGACCAGTTGCTCTGCAAGTTGTCGTTCTCTCTGGTTTTGGTAATCGTGAGAGAGCCCGAGCAAGTGCTTCCCGCAAAAGGGAGGTGCAGCAAGGGAAGGACAACTGCAGTTGCAACAGGAGGCATGAGAGCGTGTTGGCGACTAGTACGTCAACAGGAGGGTGCGACTCCTTCCACTTCCTTGTGGGACAAGGAGAGTGGAGTTCCAGGTGGTCCGTGTGGACTACTATAGAGGCGGGAGGACACTGCCGCTTAGGAGGACAACTGTCATCCGACAGTCCGGTTCGAGTAGGAGTTCTCAGTCCCGGTGTGACCAGGAGCTGCACAGACACCGTCGAAGTCCGGAGTTGAAGACCGCGCATTGCGCGAGGTATTGTCGCCGAGCAAGCCTCGGGACAAGGTATGATTCCTCAAACCATCCTTTGGGTTGGGGGAGAAAATTTTTGTTTCCGCTGCCTTCTCTGTCTCCCTTAGAACCCAACATTGCTATGATCTAATGTTGATAATGTGATCTAGGTATCACAAATAGTCAAATATGATTTGTTGATGATTAGGGTTTCACCTAATATGCATAACTGAAATTGTAATCTTAGAAACCATTATATGATGGAATTAGGGTCATAACCCTAATCCCTAGTGCGAACACGAGATAACCCTAAACCCTAGTTTAGGAGAGGATCTAGATCTGTTTAATGTAATGTGAATATATGGTGACAAATATGTAGTATGCATGTTTCAGATACTATTGATTATATGCTTGGTTTCTTGGATGTTTGGATACATTCGTAAAGTATATGATGTTCTGCATGGTTACACTTATGAATACCCATATTGAATTCTATGATTGTTGATGTTTCTCGATGAGATTGACCAATACATAAGCTGCTTGCTTGTTTATTTAGTTCTTGGCTAAGGTAGTAGACCAGATATGGGATAGAATATGAAAACAAGTTTTTGATCTTATATGCAAGATAAAGATGTTTTCTTATATGTGTACTTGTGATTATTGGTTGAACCCACGTGCCAGTATAGCAATATACTAACCATGTATTTGTTTGTCAGCATTTTAGGTATCAGATATACTTGATTCATGGACATGAGGGTACAAATAAAGATGTTGAAGACACAATAGTTTAATCATGAAGGTTTATTCTTAATGGTTTATCTTCACACATGTAATAGTTACTTCTATTTAAAAGTTATGTAACTCCATAGAGGAGCTTTCTATGTAAACATGTAAATATTTGATCATTAATGGAAATTGTTTACTATTCTGTATTATTTCTTGAATTTGATCCTAGAATTTATGATTAACGATCTGCGACTTTAAGGTCTTTTAGACACTCGAAAGTATGGGTCGTTATAGTTAGTTTATAACTTTTATTGACGATGATAGTAGATAATATTATGTCTTTTTTCTTAAAATTAAAGATGACACATTGTATAAGTTTAAAATTTCTATGAAAGAAGTTGAAACTCAATCCAGCAAAACACTTAAATGATTAAGGTCTGATAGGGGATGATAATATACCTCGAACTTTTTTTTAAAATTTTTCCAATTGCATGGCATAGTTGTTGAGGTTACCACTCATTATTCACCACGGTCTAATAGCATAGTTGAACATAAAAACCAAACCCATATAGATATGGTAAATTATTTACTCCAAACCTAAAAAATACCCAACTTCATGTGGGGGGAGCTTTGAATAGATTTTTCCATAAATAGAGTTCCCCATAAACATGTAGAAAGTAGTCTGTCTGCATTATGGAGTGGAAGAAAATTGAGTCTCAAATATCTTCGAGTGTGGGGTGCCTTACTAAGGTGCTTGTCTCTGAACACAAGAGGGAGAAATTGGGACTGAAAATGGTTGATGCCATTTTCTTGCGTTATGTACATACGAGTTATGCCTAGATTTTTTATTATAAATTTGATATCCCTAGCATTGAGGTCAATACAATTGTGGAATTAAGTGATGCTACATTCTTTGAGGATGTGTTTTACATGAAATTTGGTGTGCCCAATGATGTATTTCATGAGGATTCACTTACCACAAGTTCCATTCTTGAGCACTTGGAAAGGATGACAAATGTGGGGGGTGACTCAGAACAAGCTATTTTTGAATCTGATGTTTTTGAAGAAATAGTTGAACCAATGAGAAGTAAACAACTTGTGACATCCAAGGACTTTGGAAAGAGTTTCTCACTTACAATGTTGAGGATGATTCTATAACTTTCAAACAAGCTATAGAATCTCCAGAAGCTAAGTTTTGGAAAGAAGCCATTAATGATGAAATCCAATGAGTTCTCTCCTAGTTTTTCTGTAGTTGGTTGCAAATGGATGTTTAAGAAGAAATTTATTGCAAACAAGACAATCAATAAATATAAGGCTAGGTTAGTTGCTAAGGATTATGCACAAAGGGAAGGAATATATTATTTTGCTGCATATTCCCATGTTTCCCGTATGGATACAATCAGAGTGCTTATAGCATTGCCTTACATTTATAACCTTTGTATCCATCATATGTATGTGAAGATTGTGTTCTTACACAATGATCTTTAGGAAGAGATATATATGGAACAACCTGAGGGATTTTTGGGTCATGGGAATGAGTTCAAAGTGTGTAAACTTGTTAAATCATTATATGGCTCGAAACAAGACACTAAGAATGGCATGAGAACTTTGATTCTGTGATATCATCATTTTCTATTTTTCTAATGAAATTGATAAGTGTTTCTACTACAAAATTTATTAATGATGGATAAATTTTATTATGCATATATTTCAATGATATCTTGCTTTTTGGTTCCAATATGAAAGTCGTAAATTAGAAAAAGACATTCTTGTGTGGAAAGTTAGAGATGAAGGATATGGGTGTCGTTGATGTGATTTTAGGGCTTAAAATCATAAGGTCTATTGATGGTGTAACTCTCTCTTAGTCTCACTATGTTGAAAAGATAATAAAGAGGTTTCAATACACAACACGCAAACTTGTCAATACTCCATATGATTCATCCAAGGCCTTATTGAAGAATGAGGATCGAGTTCCACTGTCTCAAATATGGTACTCTTAGATCATCAAAATTTTAATATATCTTATGAACTGCACACGTCCATACATTGTGTTTTCCATGAGAAACTTAAGTAGATACACCAATTGTCTTGATAAGACCCATTCATAATCTCTTGACATAGTTTTTAGGTATAACAAAGGAACTTGTTCCTTTAGGCTGCATTATGGAAAACATCCTTCTGTAGTCGAAGGACATAGTGATGCAAGCTGGATTGCCATCAACTCTAGGTGTAATAGTGTCTCAAGATATGTATTACTGTTGGGAGGAGGTGTTGTTTCCTAAAGGTCCAAGAAATAGACCATATTGTCTCAGTCTACTTTTGAGGCGGATTTGTGTGCTTTAGATGAAATTAGATTGGAAGTTGAATGGCTACATGGACTTATGTTTAGTTTACCTATGGTAAAGAAGCTTCTTCCTGGACTTTCAGTTCACTGTGATAGCACTACAACTATTGCTAAGATAAAGAGTTCCAAGTACAATAAAAAACAATGTAGGTATATCCAAGTCAAACTCTAGTTCTAAGGGAGTAAGTGTCTAATGAAGTCATGATTGTGGACTATGTAGGAACCAAAGATTATACAATTGATCCTTTCACTAAAGGTCTTACCTTGGCCTTGGTGGGAAAATCCAGGTTGGGGATGGGACTGAAACCCCATAGATTCATAGCCAGTAGCAACTCAACCCAACAGAGTGGAGATCTGAAAGGATTGGACCCAAAAGGCGATCCACTCCCTATTAAAAATTTGGAGAATAGAACCTCCAAACCAAACACACCCAAAAGGTATCTTGGAGTGGGTGTAAAATTTTAAAATATTTTTAATGGTAATCAAAACAACCAAAGAGTAGCAGTGGAATAAAGATAAAGACTATATTCAATTCTTCACAAATGATTAAAAAAGTACATCATAATGTCCCACATAGGGTTTACAAGTAAGATAAAACATATAGATCTAAGAAGAGGGAAAAATAAACCATAACAAGTTTATCTCTTATTTCTAAAACCCTTAAGCTAAGTCCATAACTTCATTCCATGTCCTCCTTTTCCTTCACCTAGGGTTGGAAGCATACCCCAGCAAGAAGAGAAAAAAAGAAGACATCAACAAAGGTTGGTATGTGCATACTGAAAAGGAAATTGAGCAATATATGGAATAAAGGACATCAAAATAAAGGCTTTCCATGAAAGAGAAAAGTTCTACCCAAAGGGGGCAAACAAGGAAAGAATCAACATCATATAACAAAGGAAATACTTGCCATAACTTAAATAATAAAATGGTGACACAGAAGCACATATCAAGAATTAGGGCACACAACCCATAACATCATCTCCAACCTGCATTCATGTGAGATAAACATAGCCCTAGAACAATATAAAGACAATGGCAACCAAACCTCATAAACTTGAAACCTAATAGAAAATGGCACATAACCAAACAACCATATATATATATATATATATATATATATATATATATATATATATATATATATATATATATATATATATATATATATATATATATATAAAGTGGGCCAATACTCATAAAATTGATCCCCAAATATGGGGCCAGCTCCATCCCAAAAATAATAAGAGCATACTGCCCTGAGAAGGAAATACACATCTACTAAAACCTATGATAATACACTACTCTAGTCCTACTGAATCACATAGAATTTTTATTGTAGAGGCAAGTAGAAAGTATAGTCAGATTATACAGAGTAGCCACCACAAAAGTGACCAACATGATCATCTACCTCACAAGTGGTCAAAAGACATCACATGTCATCATTTAGAGTTCCATCATAAACAAACCATAAGAAAAAAGACCAAGAGAATGTCCAAATATGATCTAAGGATCAGTACCAAATAAAGTAGTTCACATGAACTATAATTTTCAAAAGAAAGAATATTGTGTAGGCTATTATCCATAGGACTAAGAGAAAGAAGAAAATAGGTTATTGCTCAAAATGAATAATAGGGAATGCAAACATACATTTAGAGAGAGGGGAATTAGAAATTTCCCAATATAGAAATAACTAGGGATGCAATCATACCTCACGTCGGAGTCTAAAGAGCTCCAAATTCAATCCTAGATCCAAGCCTAGGTCTCCAAAGAACCTATGAATCATATACGTACAATTAGGTTTAGGTTTACATTAATTACTCAAAACCCTAAAAATCGCCTTTTTAATATTAGTAAATTAGGTTACCAGAACCACAAAATATTTTAGATTATATATTTATGATGTCAAAACATATTTTACTTTATTTTTTGACTTATAAATTAATAGTTATGAATTTTACAAACCATAACAATTAGGAAAAATATATTAAAATTCATATATAAATTAGTGTCGAATTAGGTGATAAAACTGATATCATCAATTATATAATATTTTTTGATTCCATAACATATTTTATTTTATTTTTTCGACCATTAAATTATTTATTGTGATTTTTGGAAAGTCAACCAATCGAAAAATACCAAAATTCCTCGTCAGTATGAAAATCTGGTCAAACGTCAAACCTTTGCTTAGTTGGCCCAATCGGGCTTCACCACCTAGTGCGGCCTACCAGACAACTAAGAAAAAACTCAAAATTTCCAAAAACAAAATGAGAAGGGGAAACGATGAAATTGCCCCCCGATGAAAAATGACAATAAGAAGAAAGTCAGGAAGGAAAAGGAGAGAAATACCATTGGGGATTCATCCCCATGGTCGCGAAGCAACCATGGTAGTTGAACAACAATAGCAGGCAGAGGAATTTGCCCAACCACAACTCCCTATCTTAACCTAGAGTCAACCTAGGTGACTTCACACAAAATAGACGAAGCTAGAGAGCCCCAACTCGCCTACTATGACAATAGGTGAGAGAGGACCATTTTGCCATGGACAGTAGAAGCGGGGAGCAAACTAGGGAAAAAAAATCAGATTCATGAGCGATAAGACAAAGTGAGAGTTGAGGAATAGAAGATCAACCGAAGTCACAGAGATAAAAAATGAGTACATTCATGGTCATGTACCATTAGAAACCCTCGCCAGAAATGCTATTACTCGAACATCATTCCCACCTAGACGACATGGATGAAGATGAAATCCTACAAGAAAGGAAAAGCATGGAATGATGAAGAGTGATTCAGGGATGCTTACCATGAGTTTAATTACCTCAAGATGGATGGAGATTCTCTTAGGTAGACACAACGTCTGGAGGAGTAGATGGAGTTTGTTGTAGTAGTATACACGCCCTCAGACCAAATTGAAGGTGGGAAAGGGTTCAACAAGAGTTGGGCATGGTTTCTTAGTGTTTAGCTATATATAGAAAGGTGGAGTGGGTGTTTTTGGTTAAGGGAAAATAGGAAAGGGAAACTGATATTTGGGTGTTTCCAAATTGGTGCGATCTAGGGCATGAGTGAGGGATTGTCTTGTGTGACATCATTCCATGAAACTAATGGTGAAGAAAAATATGAAAACATCAAGGTATGAGAGACATATGGGTGAGAGAGAATTGACACTACTATAGCAGAAAGAGATGAGTCTGAATGGAGGTCGGATTTGATCCCACCTCCATTAGATTCATCATCCAACAGTCCAAAAAGGCCTGCACATAAGGCAAATAAAAATAAATTGTTGGACTGAAGAAACGTTATTCAAATTGAATTCAATTAAAGTCAAATTTGTATTTTATTTCCTTTTTCTCTCTCTTAAATTGAGGGTCCAAATGTTATCCAAATTAAGTGAAATTTTGCACAGAGGTCAATTAAGGCATGTAGATTCTGATTATGCAATTAGATTTTATGTTTGTAAATCTTTAATGTTTTAGTTAATCAAATCTTAGTTGCTCTTTCTTCATGCATTAAAGATGTTAAGATTAATCCAAATTCTGTGAAAATTCATCAACAAGTAAACTTTAGTGGTGTTGCATACAAATTTTCCATTATTTCTATCTTTTGAAGATCAGTTAACATATTATTTATCTTTTAGGGCTTGTACACATTTTCTCTCTCCTAACTTAACCTAATTATTTAAGGAGGTCCAAATTAGATGAAAATTGACATGTAGGCTAATTTTAATATGTAGAATGTGAATTTGAAGGTTATGTCCACTTTTTTTATTTCCTTTTATGAGATATGTGACTTCTATTACTTGGGTCATATCCATCCAATTAGGTTCCAAAACTTCATATTCCACCTCAAGAGTTATGTATGATTATTTTGCATAAAATTTTATATAATTCATTATTTACCTCATCTGACATATTTTATGTGTCCATTATTGGCCTAAGACTGATGTTAAAACATTAGGTTATATTAGGTGATTATACATGCATTATCTCATTAGGATTAAACGGAACATCTTTTAGATCTAACCTCAACTTTATTTGGTTACAATAATAGTTACAAAGAAAGCATATGTATGCCACCATTGAAGCTCTATGTGGAAAACCCTATTGATCACCCTTGCATTGGGTTGATGTGGGTGAGCATACTCTTGTGAATACTGATGACATGCAATTGATGAAGGACACAAATGTTCTGATAAAGAAACAAATGAAGGTCGCTCATGATCGTCAAAAGATATATGTTGAAAAAAAGAGGATGGATGTGAACTTTCTGGTTGGTTAGTAAGTTCTCTTGAAAATAAATCCTATTCAGTCTATTGTGAGGTCAAAAGTGAAAGGAAAGCTCAGTCCTCATTATATGGGACCGTTTGAAGTTTTGGATAAGATTGGGGAGTGTGCCTATCATTTGGATTTGCCCCCTTCTTATGATAAGATTCATAATGTTTTCCATGTGTTTGTACTGAACAAATACAGGAAGGATCCATCCCATGTGTTATCTATCGAGCCCATAGAGATTTATAGAGACTTGACTTATGAAGAATACCCTGTGAAGATTCTTGACTCTCGAGTGAAAGAGTTAAAGCACAAAGAGATTGAGTTAGTAAAGCTTTTATGGAAGTATCATGGTCTAGAGGAAACTACTTCGGAGCTTAGAGAAGAAATGTTACGAACTCACCCTTCCCTTTTTTCTTGAGATTTTGAGGATAAAATCATTTTAATGGGAGGAGAGTTATAGCATCCCCAAACTTTGGTAAATATCATATTTTTAATGATTTAATTTTGAGTCCTTGTATTAGATTTACTAGTACTAGGATGTTATAATCAATGGATGTAGGAGTTTAATGCAAAAATGCAAATATTTGATGTGTTTCATATAAGAAAAAAAGGTTATTCATTAGATATGGGTTGTTTGTGAAAAATTGTCAAAATAAAGCATTTAACGTTAAAGTTAGTCTTCTAGATTTTTGTTGAAAAAATAGTTTTAGTTAAGAAAGAGTTCCCACGAGATTTGGTAAAGAAATTATAAAGGAATAATTATATATAAAGAAAATACACTTTTATTAGATTGGGAGTTTCACTCGTTAAAGTTTTCTAAAAGTAAATCTAACTCCAAAATATGATTCTTTGGGTCCTTATTGCATTATCCACCAATTTCTACCTTATTTGGGAGTTATTTACTCATCCAAATTGGAAGATAAAGAATAGGAAATTAATTCGATGTCACTTTATTCAATTTCGGTTTTAGTAAGCTTTAATGTCATATTACAGCAGTAGGGAACACGATTTTGATCACAGTCAGTTTGTGATCGAGTGGACAACTACTTGTCATCTACCTCAAGTGAAATCACGAAACTGAATACATGCGGAACACCTCTGAAAAACAACAATATCTCTCACCACATTCAACCATTATTCGAGATTTCTTTTCCTACGAATTTGCGATCAAAATCCACACATGAACATACCCTGCTCAAGACTTATTATTGAATATTCCCAGAAACTACTATTTCATGGATCACAAGGTTTCCAATGCCATAGTACATAGACCCAGTGTTCAGAAAAGCGCTATTCGGTGTACGGGCAGACGGAGCATTGAATAGAGTATATGCGGTATGCGGGAGTATATGTGGGAGTACATACGGTTTTGTATTTTTTTAATAAATTAATATATCTATGTATATTTATATATCAGTCATATAGAATTATATATCACATTGAACAATTACATACAAGGAAAACATAGAATGATTAATTAGAAGAAAGGGAGCAGCAATATCATATAAATATTTAATTAGAAACAACAAAAATATCATATAAATTTCATTTCTTCAATTCCATGTATATGTGTTTAGAAAAGCGGTTATTAAGCGGCCGCATAAGCGGGTAATCGGCCGCATAATCGGGCCTAGACCGATTATTGGTCTGCTTTGACATATGCGGTGCAGTCCCCTGTCCGAACCGCTTAAGCGGCCGCACGGACCGATTTCCTGAACATTTCATAGACCCAAACCTTTGACCTTATATATAAGGGACGTTATCCCTAGTTATGCCGCACCACACCTTCCCTTTATCTACTTCCAATTTCCTCAGTGGCCTTGTGCACTGTCATTGGGGTCCTTCTCTTCTACGAGACTTGCAGTGCCTTCCCATTACTCTTTTGATTCACTAGACTTCAATAGACATCTTGGTAATATTTTACGACCCTCAAACTTCATATTGTCACTGTTTTATTTGCAAAATCTCACCGATATTGAGTTTCCCCAATTTTGTGAGGACCTACTACACCTGCTCGCAGCCATGGATGACACCAGGAAAGGGGATGATTCCCCTAGGTGATTGGTCAGATTTTCAAAAAAGTATAGCCTTCTCTCTGATTATCCAAAAATTTTAAAAAATATGTTTTGAAATCCTTGGAATTTTCTCTAGTTTTTGGTATAATTTTAATCTCCGAGTTCACCACTTTCAAAGATCACATTTTTAGGGTTCTAAATAATCATAATACCACACTAATAGTTAAAGATATGTTTTAAATGATAAAATTTATACCTTGGAGTCATATCCATGGTTAGTAGCCGTGAACTAACTCATGAAGATTTAATCAAGTATCAATCTTGGGATTTGACAAGGATTTGAGTTTTAGGGTTTTGTTCTCACTTATGACCATGAAACAAAATATAATAATAACGAAAGTTGTAACTTTGAATCAAGTATTATCTTAAAGAAACCTAGAGTTTATTTTTGGTTCAATATCAAAAATCGAGTTAGGATTCACTGAACTATTTGGTTTTCAATGTTTTCATCATACTTACATACTTTAGAACATAACCCTAATTAAAGGATCTAAACATGCATGTGGGTTGAGTTTACCATAGGTTTGGAAGGTTAGGATTCAACCACTTATTTAGCAACGCAAGTTAAGTTATGAACATCTTTCTATTATCTGGGCACTACTTTTATGACCGAAATATCCTTTCCAAAGTGAGGCATGAATAGATGTTATCTTTGTCATCACTTTTGAAATTTTTATTTTCTTAGACAATACTCATGGGTCCTCTGACCCCACATGCTTTATGTTGGTTGCTCTCATCATGTTATTTCATATGGACTAAACTTATACTTGCCTTCCCTATTTACGTGTATGCTTAGACTAGCTTTATTTCTTGTAGTGGTACATTTGTACAACCATATTTACAACAATGTGCTTTTCTATACATGTGATAAATACATATTCATCTTAGTTTTAGTCACCATTTTTGGTCCACTTTTGCACTGAAAGCTCTCATATACCCCTTTAATCTTCTCATATATAATTTTCCTTAGTTTTAGATTATTATTTGGAGTTTTGATCAAATACATTCGTCTCCATTATAGGATTAAGCATGACATTATGTGCACAAGTGTAGGAGGAGGCGGTCCCAAGAAACTTTTGATAATTTGGACTCTTTTTCGATGGCCAGTTCCTTCATCAGAAAGCATCCTCATTAGTAAGAGGATTCATCAACGCAGACCCATCGACCCCATAGCAATAGCCAGCCTCCCCCCATGGGGGTGGGTTTGTTTTGTGATTATGCAATTGCGAGTAAGAACATGATGCCATGACTGCGACCAAGAAAAGAAGGAGCCAATCCCAACACTAGAGGGTGCCTCGACTGATGCAAGACACCTCGACCACAACCACGACGTTGGAAAACACCTTGATCGAGGCGTGCCCAGACAGACCTCGACCGAGGCACACCCACACCAACACCTCGACCATGACTGCATCCAGTACCTCGATCGCAGAGTTATGTTGGTGTTGACCTCAACCACAGAGTTAATTGAGTGGTCTACACCTATAAAATTACAACCTCCCTATCCATTTTGGGCATCTCTTCCGCTCAATGATGCCGACATGTTGCAGCTCTGTACCCATCTAAGGAAAAAAAATCTCTGCCACCAAAGACTACCTCCGTGGTGTCCTTGCTACTCCGCCATCTCCGCTCCATCAAGATCTACCTCCTAGCCACAAAAGTGGTGGCATTTCAGATATTTAGCACCCTCCACCGTCAGTCATCTATCACTCCATCTCCTGCGAGCAAGAGCACAAAAAGATAAGGAAGAAAGAGAGAGAAGATCATACTCATCCATCTTGGTGTTCTTCCCCTCCTTGTCCGGATCTGCCCCTCCATCGTGTAGAAGATTGTCTCTCCATCGAGCTGCGATCATCTTCTTCACCATGACCATGCAAAAATATTCCCTCTCTCTTGTTCTTTTTGTTTCTATCATGAGGAGCAAGTAGTCGTTTTTTATGAGGAGTGGGGACTAGCCTCTCTACCCATGCTTACATGTTCATATTATAACATTCCATGGCTTGTATATAGCTTTCCATTTCATTGTTTATTGTTTAATGCATGCTTTGTGGATTGATCACCTGTCTGGCATGATCTATTGTATTCCTTTGTTGCGAGAACTTCAATACTTAAGATTTGAATATCAATTAACATGGTTGATGCTCAGATGAGAACTTCTGGAGGGATATCTCCGGAGTAGTAAGTGTGTGACCCGTGGGTAGTAAGACATCGAGCTCGTGGAGATGCTTATGCAAACTCTATTTCCTAATGGATGGTTTTCTAATCCATTTCGATAGTCATATCTTGCATGAATGTGTTTTGGACGTGTTTGCATGTGTAGTGGTGGTGAAACATGGTTCCACCCCAATGATTGCCATCATTAATCTAAACTCAATTTTAATCATGCTCTTTTAATTTCCTTGCAATTAGTTTAACTAAAACCAAATCAACTCTTGTTATAAATATTAGTCTTAGTTGATCTAGAACAAGATTCTTAAAAAAGTTGTCCCTTAGAATTCAATCCTTAACTATATTGCAATAAGATTCATTCGCTTGCGGGTGGTACTATTACACAAGGTTTTGGTAAAAACTTAGGCATTTACTCCCTAAGTGTGTTTGTTAGTGCAGAAAAAACCACGTCAAATTCTAGCACTATTATCAGGGACAACGAAATCATCTAGTTAAATCTAGTTCTATTGAGACTAATCTAGGATTTTACTTTTACTTTTGATACTATTGATCATCTATTTGAATTTGGTTCTACTTCACCCATCTGACTCCCGAAAGACCTTTCCATCCCAGGTACCCCCAAAGACTAGTGCATGCCATGCTCCAACAACACCGGCCTTGCAGCTAGCTTTGACCCTGAGATAGAACGAATCTTTCGTCGTCAGAGTGGAAAGAACCAAGATAGGATGGCACAAGAGGAGGAAGTTTTCTGGAGGGTAACTCAAGCCCTTAATGCACAAAGAGAAAGTCTTATGCAAGAAGCTAGAGTTGTGGTTCAAGAGGAAATCCAAGAAGCTCAAGCAGCACCTCAACAAGCCAAGTTACAAAAGGACCTTAGAGACTTCTCAATCCCTAAGGTTATTGATGTTCAACACCCAGTGCAACCTCCTCCCATCACTGCTCCAAACTTTTAGATCAAGTCACATTGGATTACACTGCTTCAAAAGAACCCTTTCTATGGCAAGCAAGGCGAGGATAGTCAAGAACATCTTCTGATATTTATAGATTTATGCACTATGAAAAAGAAAAATGGAGTTATAGATGATGGCATCAGGCTCCGTCTCTTCAAATATTCCCTTGGATATAGATCCATTAGTTGGTATAACTCCTTGTAATGCAACCCCATCACCACTTGGGAACAACTTCAGAATGCTTTCTTGGAAAAAAAATTATCCTCCTTCCCTAACTCATCATATTAAGGATCAAATAACACAATTTGTTCAGGTCCCTAGAGAAACCCTAACAGAATCATGGGAAAGATACAATGAGTTACTACACAAGTGTCTTCAAATATTCCCTTGGATATAGAGCCATTAGTTGGTATAACTCCTTGTGATGCGACCCCATCACCACTTGGGAACAACTTCAGAATGCTTTCTTAGAAAAAAAATTATCCTCCTTCCCTAACCTATCATATTAGGGGCCGAATAACACAATTTGTTCAGGTCCCTGGAGAAACCCTAACAGAAGCATGGGAAAGATACAATGAGTTACTACGCAAGTGTCCACACCATGGCATACCAAAGAATTAGCTCATCGAAATTTTTTTAGGGGTGTGGATGATGATATCAAGAAGTTTTTAGACTCCTCATCTGGAGGAAACTTCATGCGCTAAAGTTATGATAGCGCATGGAAGGTTGCCACCCTTGGAGCTGAAAATCAAGCCAACTGGGGCAGATCCATAGGCAAAGGAGTGCTGAAGGTAGCTATGGTAGAAAGTAGTCCTGAGTACAAGTCTATTGTTGAGTCTCTAAATCTACTAATTGCCAAGAAAGACAACCTTGTATCATCTTTCAACACCTATGAGAGGTGGCACTCTCCCCCTCGACAATAAGAGTAAGACAAGTCAGCTTATGTGTTTTGTGAATCATGTAAAGGCACTGATCATTTTACTCTAGCCTGTAATATTCTCTACGATGTTGTTTTGGGCAATGCTTGTGCCCAAGGAGGTAATAGTCAGATGGAAAATCTAAATGCCATCAACGCTATCCCTGGTCAAGGTTATTATATTCCAAATCTGAATAGGAACCATCCTAGTTTTCAGTATGGAAATCCTTCGAGAGTATAAAACTCACAACAACTCAGTTCAGATAATCAACAACGTGGCCCTCTAGGATTCCAGTATAATCAAGAAACAAAATTTCATGAATCAAGGGAACTTTAGGGGTAAATTTCAGAATAGAAATTACAACCAGTACCAAAACACCCCCTAGTTTTAGAATCTCAACCAAATACCACCTCAACAACTACAACAAGGACAAAAAGTCGGTACCATCTATTCTCAAGACAAACTATCAACCATTGAAAAGATGTTGCAGTCACAACAGACTATGATAGCAAATCAGCAAGCCCATCAGAAGGCTATTGAATCCCAACTAGATCAACTTTTAGCTAGCCTTGAGCCACCTGTTGGAACTTTTGCTGGCCAACTAGAGAACAACCCTAATCATCCTGAGTAGCTAAAAGTTGTTTCCACTCAGTTTGGAAAAGACTATTCAGATCCTCTTGTCAAGACGCTTATGAAAGTTATAGACGAGCATGATGTGGTGATTGTCCAAGACACTGAAGTTCCTGGATATCAACCGAAAGAACTACTAACATTGATAAGGCCGATAAAGAAAGTTCTAAGGAACCTATCATTGCAGAAGTAGAAGACACACCTGAGCTAGTTGTACCAGTATACAAGCCTCATCCTCCTTTCCATGCTCGACTAAAGCAGACAAAGATCGACACTCATTTCAAGAAGTTCAAGGAAGCAATGAAGAAGCTTCATGTTGATATATCCTTTCAAGATGTGATGGCTGAGATACTAGCCTGGAAGAAGTACTTGAAATCATTCCTCACAAGGAAGTATATAACCATGGAATATGAGACAGTCAAATTAGCAACAACTACTTCTGAAATTATTTAGAGAAAAATTCCCAAGAAGCAAAAAGAACCTAGATCTTTTAGAATTTCATGCCATATTGACGACTCCACATGTAAGAAGGGATTAGCTGATCTCAGTGCTAGAATCTCAATCATACCACTTAGACTTTGCAAGAGTCTAGGATTTGCAGAACTTCTCCCAACTGGCATGACCATACAACATGCAGACAATACTATGAGTCTCCCTTTGGGAATCATTGAGGATGTCCCAGTCAAGGTAGGCAAACTCTTATGTCCCATGCAACTTAGTCATCATGGACATAAAAGAAGACTCCATATACCCTCTTATCTTTGGTCATACATTCATGTCCACTGCGAGAGCTTTGATTGATGTTGAAGCAGGAACCCTGCTCCTCAGATTGGGCAAAGAAATACTCGAGTTCAGAGTTTTCAAAAGTATGAGAAGACCAAGCATGTAAGAAGAAGTCTATTTGATTGATTGCATAGGGAAAATTTCACTCCTCAAGGAAGAGAATCATGAATCAGATGATCCTTTAGAAGTGGCTCTAACAAACCCGTCTGCTGATGACTTCATCAATGAACAAGTAAAGAATTGTGTTCTCCACCTCAACACTACAGAAGAAGATCCTGAAGCAAAATTTGAGGAACTCAAGGTTGTGAATGTAACTGAAGACCTATGCAAGAAACCAAAGGCCCCTAAAATGAAGCCCCTACCTGCGGGACTAAAGTATGTGTTTCTGGATAATCTCAAGGTCTGCCCAGTTATCATAAATTTTGACCTAATGACCGAACAAGAAGATAAACTCCTGATAGAATTAAGGGAAAGAAGAAAGACCCTCAACTACAAAATGAGTGACCTCATCGGGGTCAGTCAAATGCTTTGCATGCATAGAATCCCCATGGTGGAAGAACATAAGGCAATTGTCGAACATCAATGAAAGCTGAATCCAAATATGAAAGAATTACTTCACCTTGAAGTCATCAAATTACTCACTACCAGAATCAAGTATCCTATATCTGACTCGCCATGGGTAAGTCCTGCACATGTTGTCCCAAAGAAAGGTGGAACTACTGTGATACGGAATGAAAATAATGAACTCATCCCCACTCGTACAACTATTGGATGGAGGATGTATATCAATTACAAGAATTTGAACAAGGCCACGCGTAAGGATCATTTCCCGATGCCTTTCCTAGACCAAGTCTTAGAGCGGTTATCTCAGCAGGAATATTTTTGCTATCTCGATGGTTACTCTGGATTCTATCAAATTCCCATACATCCAGATGAACAAGAGATGACAACGTTCACTTGCCCCTTTGGAATATATGCCTTTAGAAGGATGCCTTTCGGGCTTTGCAATGTGCCTGCAACTTTCCAATGATGCATGGCAGCCATATTCACTGGACTCACTAAAACTATTATGAAAGTTTTCATGCATGATTTCTCTGTATATGGGGATTCATATGACTCATGCCTAAAGCACCTCTCCCTGGTCCTCAAATGATGTGAAGAAGCACATCTAGTGCTAAATTGGGAGAAATGTCATTTTATGGTAAAAGAAGGCATTGTCCTTGGCCATAGGGTCAGCAGTCGAGGGATCAAAGTAGATAAGGCAGAGATCGAAGTGATTTCTAAACTCGGTCTCCCAACCAATGTAAGAGAGTTCCGTGCATTTCTTAGTCATGCATGCTTTTATAGAAGGTTCCAGAAAGAACTTTTCTAAGATAACCTAGCCTATGACAAACTTATTACTAAAGGATGACGATTTCCACTTTGATGAAGAATGCATCAAGGGTTTCAACAACCGTAAGCATGCCCTAACATCAGAGCTTCATATTGGGGGCACTCATTTGAAATAATGCACGACGCTAGTGATTATGCAGTCGGTGCTATTTTGGGCCAATATATAGAAAACAAACATCATGTCATCAACTTTGCATCTAAGACCCTTGATGAAGCTCAAAGGAACTATAATACTATAGTGAAGGAACTTTTAGCAGTTTCGTATTCCTTTGACAAGTTTAGATCCTACCTCATTGGTTTGATGATGCTTGTTTACCGAGATCATGCTGCAATTCACTACCTCCTCACAAAGAAAGATGCCAAACCCAGGCTAATCAGATGGATTCTCCTATTGTATGAATTTGATCTTGAAATAAGGGATAAGAAAGGAACAGAGAATGTTGTGGCAGACCACTTGAGTCATATCCACACCCTGGACACTAAAAAGATCCCAATTAATGATTCTCTTCCAGATGACCAGCAGATGAAAGCTTCAGAAGCTATCCCTTAGTATGAGACTACGTGAACTACCTTGCGTTCGGTGTCATCCACCCTGAATGCACTGACATTGCACTAAAGAAATTCATGCATGACGTGATGCAATATCACTGGGATGAGTTGTACCTCTTCAAGCTCTGTGTCGATGGTGTCTACAGATGTTGTATCACTGAGGAAGAAGCTAAGCATGTTCTACAACAATGCCACTCAGGCCCCACTAGAGGCCATATGAGTTTTAAGAAGACTTCTTTGAAAGTTCTACAATGTGGTTTCTTTTGGCCAACAATATCCAAGGATTCCTACAACTTTGTCTTGTCTTGTGACAAATGCCAAAGGGAAGATAACATAATAAA
The DNA here is from genome assembly GCA_963693085.1 of Alisma plantago-aquatica. Classification (NCBI taxonomy): domain Eukaryota; kingdom Viridiplantae; phylum Streptophyta; class Magnoliopsida; order Alismatales; family Alismataceae; genus Alisma; species Alisma plantago-aquatica. The sequence continues at coordinate 182,764,559 of OY856415.1, forward strand.
AAGAGATGAGATGCATGTTAAGCTCTGACAAAAGGTCAAGATTTTTGACGTTAGGGGAGAGGACTACATGGGCCCATTCCCATCCTCGCATGGATTTTGCTACATTCTAGTTGTGGTGGATTATGTCTCTAAATGGGTAGAGGCCATACCAACTGTGACTAGTGATTCGAAACCATTAATCAAAATGTTTAGATAATATTATTTTTCCCCATTTTGGAGTTCCACACACTGTAATATCCGACAGAGGTTCTCATGTTCTAGAAAGAAGTTTTGAGGCTCTACTGAGAAAATATGGTGTGATTCACAAGGTAGCTTCCCCTACCACCCACAAATGAGTGTATAGGTAGAGGTATCAAATCTTCAACTCAAAGCTATACTGGAAAAGACAATAGGTCACAACCTAAAGGATTGGTCAGTAAAAATCAATGACGCATTGTGGGCCTATAGAAATGCTTTCAAGACTCCTCTCAGAACAACACCCTTTAGATTAATCTATGGAAAATCATGTCATATGCCCATAGAACTTGAACATAAAGCTTGGTGGGGAATAAAACAACTAAATTTTGACATGAAGAAAGTTGGCCAAGCCAGAATTCTACAACTTCAGAAGTTGGAAGAACTTCAGATGACAACCTATGAGAATGTATGAATCTACAAAGAACTTACAAAATATCGCATGATGGTTATCTAAAGAGGAAAGACATATAGGTGGGAGGCCAGGTTTAACTCAAGACTGAGATTATTCCCTAGGAAAATTCATTCTCGCTAGTTTGGACCATACACTGTCAAGAGCATCTACCCACATAGTACCTTCATTTTATGGAGTGAAACATTAGGAGAGTTTATGGAAAATGGCCAACGCTTGAAGAGATATTTCACCACAGCGGACATGAGCATTGAAGCATCACTATATCTTTCCAAACCAACATATCTACTAGAAAATTAAAAGAAGCATGTCGAACAAATGACATAAAATAAAGGCGCTTGTCAGGAGACAACCCGATCCTTGTCTTAGATTTTACTTTTAGTTTTTAATTAGAAAAATTTGCACCTGGTAGATAATGCATCGCAAGATGCAATCTTAAGTTCTGATAGTTTTCACTTTTGAGATTTTAGATGGAGGACACATTGCTGAGAGGAATGCAACCACATCTGGTGGTCCAACCGACATAGTCTTTCCCCTCCATCTTAGATTTAGAGTTTGTTGGGAACGAGCAAATTTCTAAGTTTGGGGTGGAGGGTGGGTGGTATGTACTTTACTTTCCAGCCACACCTATCTATTTTATACTTAAGATTCCATCATTGCAATTTTGAAGCAATTTTGGGCAAAAGTTTCAAAATTTTTATGTTTTCAAAGTAGTTTTGTATAGAAACTTGATGAAGTTTTGATGCTTTTATTTCAATAAAAGCCTTTACCTAGACGTCTAATTTTTTTCCATGCAATTTTAAATCATTATTCCCTCCTTATTGGAAGCAAAGCCTCAAGGTGGAAAATTTCTGAAACTAGCCAATGGTTAGAAATCACCATGTGAAGATTATGAATTCTAACATCATGATCCTTTAGTAAAAATGGCAAGTATGTATCGAACTGAGAGGGATCAAACACATCATGCTTCCTAACTGACTAGTGGAACAATAGCATGGAATCTCCATTAGATCCCCATCAAGTCATTATTTGAGCATAGTATGATAAGGAGAACAACTCGGTGCGCTAAATTGTAAATCAAGTTGCATTATGATCTGAACTCTCTTCTACACTTCGTCTACTATCTTCATACCCATTCATCCATCAAAAAGAAACAAAAAGCCATAAAAATAGTGCCAAACCCTAACTTCAGGGTGGCATACCACCCTTCTCTTTATTCACTTCTTCCATACCCCTCTCTATTTAATAGGGGTGTATCATCAAAATGAAAAAAGAAAAGGTGCCAATGTGCACACAAGAAAAAAATGCAATCTTGAGTCAAATAGAGGAGAGATTCTCATAAAAAAGTTGCAATCAATGAAATCGCAACCATATAATAAAAATCTCGAGTCGAATAGAGGAGAAATTTACTACTTCCTTCCATACCCCCCTTCACTCCCTTTTCCACCTATAGGCACAATGATTGCCTCTTTTTTGCCACACTCTTGAATAACACCAGTGTCAGATCAGATGCACACTTGTTGTTCTGCAGGTATCTCTAGACTCTTATGAAGCACTTAGAAATGCATGATTTTGGAAAATGTGGGGAGGAAGTACTTTTGGGAAACGAACTCGAGAACGATGATATTGTAAGATATGTTCAGTGGTCTCAGGATGTTGAGATGCTCAACCCTACAAAGTAGAAAAGAAACAAACATGATGTGAAGATGAGGCAATCAAAAGTGTTGAAAGTATTCAATTGGCATCTGCTTTAGATTTTGTGTTACTCAAGGATGAACAATGTTTATGTTCGAGATGTTTTGATGAATCCATATTCATCTTAGTTTTAGTTGCCATTTTTGGCCCATTTTTTCACTGAAAGCTCTCATATACCCCTTCAATCTGCTCATATACAATTTTCCTCAGTTTTAGATGATTATTTGGAGTTTTGATCAAATCCATTCATCTCCATTGCAAGATTAAGCATGACATTATGTGCACAAGCATAGGAAGTGGTGGCCCCAAGAAACTTTCAATAAGTTGGACCCTTTTTCGATGGCCAGTTCCTTCATCAGAAAGCACCTCATCAGTTAGAGGATTCATCAATGCAGGCCCATCGACCCCATAGCAATACCCCCCCCCCCCCCCCCCCCGTCGGGGTAGGTTTGTTCCATGATGCCGTGACTGTGGGTAAGAACATGATGCCATGACTACGGCCAAGAAAAGAAGGACCGCGATCGCGACGCTAGAGGGTGCCTTGACTGAGGCAAGACACCTCGACTGTGACCACGAAACTGGAAAACACCTCGACTGAGGCGCGCCCAGACAAACCTCAATGGAGGAACACTCACACCAACACCGCTACCGCGGTGCCGACCTCGACCGCGACCACGTCCAGTACCTCAACCGCAGAATTAAGTTAGTGTTGACCTCGATCGCGGAGTTAAGTAGGTGGCCTGTACCTATAAATAGATGACCTCCCCATCCATTTGAGGCATTTCTTCTGCTCCATGATGCCGAAAGGCTTTCGATCTGTGCCCAACCAAGGAAGACGATCTCCACTGCCAAAGACTACCTCTATGGTGTCCTTGCTACTCAGCCAACTCCGCTCCATCAAGATCTACTTCCTATCCACAAAAGTGGTGGTATTTTAGATCTGTAGCACCCTATGCCATCAGTAATCTACCGCTCCATCTCCTATGAGAAATATCACGAGAAGAGAAGGAAGGAGGAGAGAGAAGATCATCCTCATTCATCTTGGTGTTCTTCCCCTCCTTGTCCAGATCTGCCCCACCATCATGTAGAAGACTGTCTCTCCACCGAGTTGTGATCATAATATTCTTCACCATGACCATGGCAGAATCTTCCCTCTCTCTTATTCTTTTTGTTTCTATCATGAGGAGCGAGTAGTCCTTTTCACTGGGGTGTGGGGACTAGCCCCATTGCCCGTGTTTACATGTTCATATTATAACATTCTATGGCTTGTATATAACTTTCCATTTCATTGTTAATCGTTTAATGCATTCTTTGTGGCTTGATAACCTGCCTTGCATGATCTATTATATTCCTTTATTGTGAGAACTTCAATACTTAGGATTTGAATATCAGTTAACATGGTTGATGACCGGACGAGAACTTCCAAAGAGATATCTCTGGAGTAGTAAGTCTGTGACCCGTGAGTAACAAGACATCGAGCCTATGGAGATGCTTATGCAAACTCTATTTCCTAACAGATGGTTTGCTACTGCATTAGGATTGTTGTATCTTGCCTAGATGTGTTTTGGATGTGTTTTCATGTGTAGTGGTGTTGAATCTCGATTCCACTAATGTGATTCCCATCATTAATCTAAACTCAGTTTTAATCCTGCTCTTTTACTTTCCTTGCAATTAGTTTAACTAAATCCAAATCAACTCTTGTTATTAATATTAGTCTTAGTTGATCTCGATTTGACTAAAAAGATTTTTTAAAAAGTTGTCCCTAAGGATTCGATCCTTAACTATATTGCGATTAGATTTGTCCACTTGTGGGTGGTACTATTGCACAAGGTCTTGGTAAAAACTTAGGGATTTCATCCGTAAGTGAGTTTGTAGTGCAATAAAAACCACATCAACATGGTGTGCTTTTCCACCCACCATTTACAAAGGCTTGCTTTTCCACCTAGGGTGTGCTTTTCCACCCATATGTTTAGGTTGAGATCCAGTGGTGTCTCAATTGTACTTGAAATGACTTTAGTCTTTATTTATTACATGAATAATTTTTTTGTTTTTTTTATTATTGGAAACTTTTAAAGTCAAGATTTCCATACTTGGAATTTATTAGAAGACATGCCTCATCACTTAACCAGAAACAATTCTATTGTAACTTATTTCTTTTGACATCCTTTAATTTCACACTCCTCTTTTGAAAATTTCTTAATTAATCTCTTTTTGTTTATTATTGCACATACTCAGTGTTTGTTGATGTCCTTTCCCTTTTGTTGTTCTCTTCCCTGGGTGTTGACTTCAACCCACCTAGATGTTGCACAGTCTGAGGACCAAGGATAGGTGGTGGTTCCTAGAACTAGATGTTGAGGATTTCTAAGATGGAAGGTTACTCATCACAAGACCAAACTGAATAGTTTAGTCTATAATTTTTTTAGGATCCATCTATGGCTTGATAGTTAAACTTTGGTAAGAATAACATGTTATAGTTAGTTTCATTTCCAATGCATTAAAATTGTATTCATGTTATCATTTTGTTTAAATAAATATCGTGAACCCCAAAGTGGCTTTTATTTTAGGAAAAATTATATATTGGGGAATTTTGCAATTCTATCCTTAAATTAAGTAAGGAGTGGTCCCTCCTGAGACTCACTCCTTATGCAAACTGTTTAAGATAATGTGACATCAATATCATATATTGATTCACATGTGCATGAACATGTGTTCTCAGTCTTGCTTACCAGGATATAATACTTGTAACACCCTAGACCACAACCCAAGGCTCTAGTAGTGTTTCAGGAATGATGATTGGCCCCATTGACCACAACTATCTTAACTGCACACTTTGTCCTCACTCACTCGTGATGTTTTGTCCTCAGTCATGCACAAACATGGATCAACTTCCCGACTAGTCACCCATCCTAGTACTATTCCAAACTGAGCATGCTTATCTATGGAGTTATTTAGTGATGGGCTCCCAGAAAAGAAGGTGCACCTTGGTGATATGGGTTGTCCAATCATTCCTTTTAAGATCATTTTATTCGAGGCCTCAAATATTGGGATGTTATAATACTCCAGTAGGAGGGACAAATCTCGTCTCTATCATACACTATCTATCCCCATTTGTCAAAGTCACCCAATCATCACCATTATATATACTCATGTTTGAGGACTATGTTTGATGATGTCAAATTGTACCCAATGACATGAGAGAGAGTGTAGTGATTTTAGGTCTAAGAACCACAATCACCACCTTCACTATGAGATATGACTATGACCACCAACTATGGTTTCCATGTGTCACTCTCAAGCTGGATCACTCTCATACATAGTTCCCTAACATGTATTTGTGTGCTTGGTTTGATATTCCCATATCATGACTAATGAGGTTGTGTCATCAACCAACCCACACTCCAGTGTTAAGTGTTAATGATGTCTATTGATAACCTCCCATTTTTGTGATGTTATCTTACTAGTTTTCTTCATTTTCCATACTCTTTCTTAGATAAATTACATATAATCCTTAACTTTATGTGTTATTATGAATTCACCATTAAACTAACATTTATCTCCTCAACCCAAAAAAATTGCAAAAGGGGCAAACGGTCTGGGGGACCGAATGAAGTCCACACGGTCCTAAGACCGAATGAACTCAAATGGTCCCAAGACTGAATGAACTCAAATGGTCCCAAGACAAAATAAAGGCAAACGGTCTAGAGACCGAATGAAGTCCACATGGTACCACGATCGAATGAACTCAAACGATCCTGAAACCGAATGAAGTCCAAATAGTCCCAAGACCGAATGGACCCAAACGGTCCTAAGACCGAATGGATCCAAACGACCCTAAGACCGAATGAGCTCAAACGGTCCCGAGACCGAATGCAGGAAAACGATCTCCAAACTGTGAAAGAACCAAAATGATCCCAAGACCATTTGGGATTCCTTGAAAGCCTTTAAATTGGACCTAAGGGGTCCTCACTTGGCATGAACTTCTTGGACGTCCAGAGGCTGCCCCAATCACTCCAGAGATGTCACACCTTCATCCTTCGCCCAATGGCTGCCGGTTCAAGATGCATACTCCATCTTCAAGCTACTTCCTCTCTCATCAATGTAAGAAGGTGGGAAGTTGAGGTTTCTTCATCAAGACAACCACACGACATGAAGATAGTTGCTCTCTCCTCTAAGGGTTCGACCTTCCTCCCTCCTACGTGGAAATGATGCTTTCCCTCTCTCTTCCTGCCTCCTTCTTTGTTCTTGCCATGAAAGAGTAGTATCATACACTAGCGTGCGGGGAGTAGCCCCACTACCCATGTTTTCATTTCATACATTGTAGTTCTTGAGTTTTCAATAGAAAAACACTATCTTTCCAGTTCAACATCAATCGTTTAATGAATGCTAGTTGCTTGATAACCAACTTGTGTTATCTATTATATGTTAGTGTAAATTGTCTATGTGTGTACTTCTAGATTCAAATATCAACTACTTGTTGGTTCCAGATTGTATGTAGTCACCATATGGTTGGTTCGGTATCTAGGAGCGTTTCTCAAGGAGTGGAGTAAACTCACCTCCATTGTTGTACTTTCATACTATGAAATGGAATCAGTTGACGTATGAAAGTACAACTTTGACAAGTCGAGGAACACACTTTGCGAGAGGAGTGATGCAAAGTAAGTGACCACTTGTCTGGGGATGGCTGGCATTGCATCACTTCCACATTTCTCATAGTTAGTTATCTGAAAGGAAGCTAAGTCTACAAAGATACTAACTATTTAGACTCTTTTCTTTGCAAGCCAAGTTATCGTGATGTATGTTTGGATCCATGTGTAGTGGTGGTGAAACCCGATCACATCCTAGTGGTTTCCAAATATTGTTTACAACCTTAAGTTTACTTTCTTGTTATTTTGTTTCTTTCTCCACACATTAGCTTAACCATCAAATCAACCTTTTGATCTAAATATAAACTTTTAAGTGGATAAGTAGGATTATTACATTTTCCATCTTGTTAAAACTCTTAACAAGACCGTTGTCTCGTGGATTCAACCCTTAACTATACTACGATAAGTCTTCCACGTATCTTAGCATACGTGGGTGGAGATCTTATTATAACATACGCAAGGCTAAACTTAGAGATTAACTATCTCAAGGATTTTTACTAGTGCACGCAACTTCACGTAAGTGGAGGCTCCATCAAAAATTGGCATCGTTGCCGGGGCAACAGAATGTTTTAATTTTACTTGTTACCTTTCTAGTTGATTAGGATTTTACATTTTTCTTTAATCGTAATTCATATAATCTTGATTTCATCATTAATCCACATTACCTAAAGTGTGTTTCTTCTTCTACTCAGGTAGAAAATGTGTATGCAACCTTTGCACAACATCATATTCCCCCCTATACCAGAGTACGACTCTGAGGTAGAACGAAGCTTCCATCGATGCACCCTCCTTAACCGCCAACAAGCCAGAAAAATGGCCGACGAACAACGCCAAGCTGCTTTGGTTATGGAAAGAGTCAATGCGGCCTTAGCAGCTCAAAGAGCACAACTTATTGCTGACACACGTGCTCAGATTCAAGCTGAGGTCCGAGCTGAAGAACATGCCCGCATTCAAGATGAGAATGAAGCAGCCACAGCCACTGCTCAGATGGTGTTGCGAAACAAGAAACTTCAAGATTATGCCATTCCTAAGAACTTCGAAGATAATCACCCAGTTAGACCCCCGCTCATCAATGTTCCTAACTTTGAGATCCACATGCAATGGATCCAGATTATGCAAGGTATTTCGTTTTTTGGAGGTGTTGGGGATGACTGCATGGACCACCTACAGCGATTCAAGTCTCTTTGTCGGCTAGTACCACATGCCGGAGTTCCTTTCGACGCAATAATGTACACTTGTTTCAATTCACTTTGTCTAGAAGGGCATTGAGCTGGTATAATGCACTAGATGGGGAGCCAATCACCACCTGGGCCCCTTTGGAAGAAAAGTTTCTAGAAAAGTTGTTTCTGCCTTCCTTGACTTATGAGATTAGGGGACAAATTAATCACTTCTCTCAACTCCCTAGGGAATCACTGGTAGGATCCTGGGAGAGATTTAAGGAGCTTTTGAGGAAATGTCTGCACCATGGAATCTCTCAAAACTAGCTGATAGAGACATTCTACAGAGGAGTAAGTGATGATATAATGAAATTTTTAGATTCCTCATCTTGGGGGAATTTCATGCAAAAGAATTATGAAGATGTCTGGAGGATTGTTACGCTTGAGGCCAAGAACCAATCTAATTAGGGAAGGTAATCCACCGTGGAAATTCTAAAAGTTTGTAAGTCTGAAGTATCAATGGAAATGAAAGCCATCGCTGAAGCCCTAAAAACTATCGCTCACAAGCAACAAGGTCTTGAAACCACACTTGGAGAAAAGAAGAGCCCCCAATAGTTCAAGGCCGCTACCGTGACTTGCGAGGCATGTCATTCATCTGATCATCCCTCATTATCATCTGGTCTCCTATATAATGTGATGATGGACATGCAGACACTGCAATAATAGTATGAACCAATCATCGAACAACCTGAGGATCTATCACCAGAAAAAGTGAATTCCATCCACACTATACCAGGACAAGCTTATTACAACCCAAATCAACCAAGAAACTGTCCTGGATTTCAATATGGGAATCATGCGGGGACTGCCAACCCACAACACCAGACCCAAGGAGGAGTTTTTAATAGATCGCCACTAGGTTTCCAGGACAATTATAATCAAAACCAAGGAAACATGGAGGAGGATTGCAGGGATTCACACAACCAAGAAATCCTTCTTCATATTATCAATATACTCACTCACTATTGCACCCACAATTGCAGCAACCTTAGCTGCAACAACCACAAGTTCAACAACCCCAACTGTCCACCGTGCCTCAGCAACAGTAACCACAACATCATCAACAAAATCCACAAAAGAATGATCTGCCTCTTCCAATAGATGAGTTATCCATGATTAGGCAAATGCTGCAATCTCAGTAGACTATGCTTGTCAATCAACAAGCCCAACAAAAAGCTGTTGAAACTCAGTTAGCACAAATCGCATCTCAACTAAAACCTCTGGTAGGCACCTTTGCTGGTCAACCAGAGATAAACCCAAGACACAATCAATCCAGACAAGAGCAACTAAAACTCATCACCACATGGTCGGGTCGTGTCCTTATTGAAGCCACGAAAATCATTCAAGAAGATGAAGATATAACTGAGGTCAACCCAATTGCTAGCACAAACCAATATGTAGAGGCTGGGAAGGAAAAGGAAAAAGAGCAAGTTACCAAGGAACCTGAAGTCCTACCATATAAGCCTAGGATACCCTACCCAGGTAGATTGAGGGAAACTAAACTGGACACTAGATTCCAGAAATTCAAGGTATGAAGAAGCTATATATCGATATTCTATTTCTCGATGCTCTTTCGGAAATCCCAGCTTGGTGAAAATACTTGAAGACTTTACTATTAAAGAAATATATGACTGAAGCACATGAGACTGTCAAATTAGCTCAAACTACTTCTGACATCATTCTTAATAAGATGCCAAAGAAGTAGAAGGACCCTGGCTCTTTTGGGATCCAATGTACTATCGGGAATACCTCTTACAAGAAAGGATTAGCCGATTTGGGAGAAGGCATATCCATTATGCCATTTTCCATGTGTAAAAGATTGGGTATTACTGATTTGCTACCCACAACAATGTCAATTCAATTGGTTGATTCTACCATCACTACACCTTTGGGAATTATTGAAGATATCCCAGTAAGAGTAGGGAAAGACTCGTATGTTCCCTGCGACTTTGTTATTATGGATATAAAAGAAGACCTAAGGTATCCAATAATATTTGGCAGACCTTTCCTTGCTACAGCTAGAGAGCTAATCAATGTTGAAGCTGGCACCATTACCTTAAGACTAGGAAAGGAAGCTTTTCTATTTAGAGTCTTTGGCAGTTTAAAAGGCCCTAGTATCCACGAAGAAGCTTTCCTTCTCGAAGAAATCGATAAAATGTCTCAGTTAAAGCGAGAACCCTCCAAATTGTCTGATGATTTGGAAAATGTTTTAACAAATCCAGAAGTTGAATTCTCAACCGGTGAACTAGTTTAGCAATGTCTGCAATACCTTGAACAAGCCGAAGAAACCCCCGAAGCTACCTTTGAGGATTTGAAATCTGTTACCGTTTTGGAAACCGCAGAAATACGCAAGACACCTGAGATGAAAGCCCTACCAGTTGGGCTCAAGCATGCCTTCCTTGATGAAGAAAAATTATGCCCGATCATTATCAATTCTACTTTAATATATGACCAAGAAGAAAGATTGCTTATTGAATTAAGAAAGCACAAGAAAGTCATTGGGTACAAGATGACTGACCTAACGGGAATAAATCCAGACCTATGTATGCACAAATTACCCATGGTAGAAGAGTTTAAACCTTCATGGGAACACCAGAGAAAATTAAACCCAAATCTCAAATAGGTGGTTTGCCTTGAAGTTCTTAAACTCCTAAAAGCTGATATCATTTATCCAATTTCCGATTCTTAGTGGGTTAGTCTGGTCCAAGTGGTTCCCAAAAAGGGGGGGACCACTGGCATTCTGAATGATAAAAATGAGCTAGTACCCACTAGGACTGTCACAGGATGGAGGATGTGTATCAATTATAGAAAACTAAACAAAGCAACAAGAAAAGACCACTTCCCTCTACCTTTCCTTGACAAAGTCCTCGAACGCTTGGCCCACCAAAAGTATTTCTGCTACCTCGATGGTTACTCTGGGTTCTATCAAATTCCAATATACTCGGAAGACCAAGAAAAAATAACCTTTACTTGTCCTTTTGGAACCTAGAATTTCAGAAGGATGCCTTTTGGGCTGTGTAACGCACCTGCAACCTTCCAAAGGTGTATGTCAGCAATTTTCATAGGTTTAACTGAGTCCATAATGGAAGTATTTATCGATGACTTTTCAATTTATGGAGATTCTTTCGACAATTTTCTACTCAACCTCAGGAAAGTTTTACAAAGATGCGAGGAAACAAACCATATCCTGAATTGGGAAAAGTGCCACTTTATGGTAACCAAAGGTGTTTTTCTCGGACATCGAGTAAGTGAATGAGGAATTGAAGCAGACAAAGCAAAGATCGATGTCATCTCAAAGCTGCCACTGCCAAAGGACATAAGGGGAGTCCGAGCATTTCTGGGTCATGCTGGATTCTACCAAAGATTTATTAAATACTTCTCGAAAATAGTAAAACCCATGACCTACTTACTAACCAAGGATGCTGATTTCAATTTTGACCATGAATGCCTACATAGCTTCACAACCTTAAAGAATGCTCTAATCTCTGCACCTATTCTAAGGGCACCTGACTAGTCACAACCTTTCGAGATAATGTGTGACGCTAGCGACTATGCTATATGAGTAGTGCTAGGGCAGAGAATAGACAAAAAGCCCCATGTGATATACTATGCATCAAAAATGCTAGATGAGGCGCAAAAGAATTATACTACTACTGAAAAGGAATTCTTGGCATCATCTATGCCTTTGAGAAATTTTATTCCTATCTTATCGAATCGAAAGTCATAGTATAAACAAACCACTCAGCCATAAGATACTTAATTCAGAAACAAGATGCAAAACCCAGACTCATCCACTGGGTATTGATGCTTCTAGAATTTGACTTAGAAATAAAGGACAAGAGCGGGATGGAAAATGACATCACTCATCATCTAAGTCACATCGAGTCTCAGGAGGATGACAATATTCCTATCCGAGACTCCCTGCCTGACGACCAGCTTATGAAAGTTACCACCGGATTTCCCTGGTATTCTGATATAGTGAACTATCTGGCTATAAGAATTATCCATCCTTCCGCCTCTCACCACGATAAAAGGAAATTCCTTCATCATGTTAAGCAATACTTCTGGGATGAACCATATCTTTTCCATCTATGTGTGGATGGACTTTGCGTCATTGCCTACCAGAAGAAGAAATTATCCCTGTCCTAGAACATTGCCATTCTAGCCCTACTGGGGGCACATGAATTCAAAGAAAACCACTCTCAAAGTTCTTCAATCTGGTTTCTTTTGGCCAACGATAGCAAAGGATGCCCATAATTTCGTTTGATCCTGCAATATATGTCAACTTTCCGGGAGTATATTAGAAAGAAATGAAATGCCTCTTACCTTGTGGCAAGAAATTGAGCTTTTTGATGTATGGGGAATAGACTACATGGGCCCTTTCCCCTCATCTTACAGATTCTCATACATACTGGTTGTTGTGGATTATATTTCAAAATGGGTAGAAGCTATACCCACCATTTCTTGCGATTTCAAACCAGTTATCAAAATGTTCAAGGATATCATTTTCCCTAGATTCAGAATCCCTCGTACAATCATATCTGATGGAGGATATCATTTCTTAGAGCGATGTTTTGAAGCCCTCCTAAGAAAATATGGAGTTAAACACAAGGTCACCACACCTTACCACCCACAAACAAGTGCCCAATTCAAAGTTTCAAATAGACAACTAAAGGCCATTGTAGAAAAAACAGTCAACAGACATCGCACAGATTGGTCCACTAAGCTCCCTGATGCCCTTTGGGCATACCGCACTGCTTATAAAACACCAATAGGAACGACCCCATTTTGTTTGGTATATGGGAAGTCATGTCATCTTCTAGTCAAACTGGAACACAATGCTTGGTGTGCCATCAAACAATTGAATTTCGATTTCAAAAGCACTGGCAAATATAGAGAACTGCAATTATAAGAACTTGAGGAACTACAAATGACTGCCTACCAAAGTGCTAGGATCTACAAAGAACAAACCAAGATGTGGCACGATGGACATCTAAAAAGGAAAGACATCATCGTCGGAGATAAAGTCCTTCTTTTCAACTCTAGACTTAAGATGTTCCCCGGAAAACTTCACACGAAGTGGTCTGGGCCATTCACCATCAAGCACATCTACCCAACTGAAGCAATCATCATTATTGACAACAACAGAGGGGAGAGAACTGTAAATGCCCACAGATTGAAGAAATATTATACCCCAGCTGACAAAATTCCAAGAAAAACCATCGAGATTCATGATCCTACCACATCAATCTAACCAAGTCAGAAATTCGTCGAGCCAGTGACGTAAAGCCCAGGAGCTACTTGGGAGGCAACCCAAGAACTGAGTATCACCTTTATTTTATTTAGTTTTGACAATTTTCTATTTTTCTTTGACCCTTCACCTTTATCCAGAAAATAAAAAAAATTTACTTAACATCCAAAACAAACATAAAAATATAAAAACCAAAAACCTTTTCTATCTTAATGGTTTTGAAACTGTTTGGATCCTTACGGTCTTGAACCGTTTTGGACTCCATACGGTCTCAAAACCGTTTGGATCCATACGGTCTCGAAACTGTTTGGATCCATACGGTCTCGAAACCATTTGGATCCTTACGGTCTCGAAAACGTTTGGATCCATACGGTCTCAAAATAGTTTGGAGCCATACGGTCTTGAAACCATTTGGACTCCATATGGTCTCGATATCGTTTTCCCTTGAGAATTTGTAGCGTCACTCCTCCTTTTTCTATAAATATAGCTTGACCCCCTCCCTTTTTCTTTCCTTCGCTTCCTGAGATTTTTCTCACGTGTGAAACCCTGTTCTATTCGCTCTGACTCTCTTCTCTCGCAACTGCTGTCATCTTCCTCTCGTCTCCAGTTCATTTCAACCTGCTTCGTCCAGTTCATTTCAAGAAGTAAGGTAGAACGCTGCTACCGCAACCACCATTCCCACTGATGTCGTTGTCGTTTCCATCGTTTCTACCATGAACAAACTTTCCGATTGCCGCCACCGCTATCACCGCCATTAACGCCTTCATCGACGGCGTCGTTTTCACCATTTTCGCCATCTTTTCACCGCTAGTCGTCCTTGCCGTTTCATCTTCCTAGAAGTTTTGGCCCAAACGGTCTTGAAACCATTTGGAGCCGTATGGTCTTGAAACCGTATGGAGCCATACAGTCTTGAAACTGTATGGAGCCATACGGTCTTGAAACCATTTGGAGCCATACGGTCTTCAAACCGTTTGGAGCCATACGGTCTTGAAACTGTATGGAGCCATACGGTCTCGAAACCATTTGGAGCCATACGTTCTTGAAACCGTATGGAGCCATACAGTCTTGAAACCGTTTGGGAACCAAAACAGTCTTGGACAACATGTAAACAATTTCATTTTTTTCAATATTGTAATTCTTTCAACATTTTTTTTATTAACATATATAATTTTCTGATTATAGAATGGCCTCACCTACAAAACAAGCCACAGGAACCGCTGACGCTCCCTTCTGGACAAGGGAGCAACTACTGGAGGATCGCACAAAACTCCAGCACATCATGGACACTTACAAAAATACCGGAAAGGTCCCACCTAAAGTGACCTGATTAAAGTCATGAATGAAATTGATTGAATCAACATGTGCTTAATCGAAGACCCTATTGAAGAAGTGGGGGAGATTTCCTCTAGTGACAAAGGTTCAGAGTACGCACCAAACTCCGAGGACGAATCCCCAGTCCTAATGTCCAAAGGCAAAAGGCAAATTGAAGAAGTCGCCAAGGGACAACCATCAAAGAAAAGGGCAAGGAAACAAGTTCAGCCCTCTACTGCAAGGGAACAGATCTTGGCAGGACAAACTTTCCCTGCGGTTGCAAATCCCACCACCACCACAGAACGTGCACCAGCTGACATGTACATCCAAAACCTCTCAGCTGGTGATAAGGTGTTGTGCCCAACAAAGTATGTCAGCTCAAACATACTGAAGAAAATGGGGATTTATGACAGAGTTCTCGCCTTGCTAGACAATGCAAATATTTCAAAACTCTGTTTTGGGGCAGAAACCTCTTATATTGGACCCATGGTAGAGTTCTTCACTTACCTTAAAAAAGAAACCGTGGACGTAAAAGATCACTGGAAAGACGGAGGTGACCGCAGGTTGGTCACCTCACTTTTTGGAAGAAAAGTGGTCTTAATTGAAAATATGTTGAATGAGATCTTCATCGACAACCAGGATCAGCTGAAGAAGGCTAAAGCAGTAGGCCTAGACAACTCCCAGTTCAACATGCATAACTTTTGGAAATCCTTAATGGGGATTCAAACTTACGAGGCAAAAACTTGCAAGGCCTCTAACATTCATTCTGGTCTGGTGCGCACACTGCACAAGATCGTTACTGGCACCCTTTTCCCCAGGACAGAAGGTGGGAACATTCTTATCTGCAATCTCTTTATCTTATGGTCCATTCTCATAGGGCAGCCGATCAATATAGGCCGACAACTGATTCACAAGCACACAACTTATGCCCTAGGGAAAGAAATTTGCATGGGTGGTCATATAACATCAATCTTGAAATTTCTCAAGACAGACAGACTGCTACCCAAGTGCACGGTGATAAAGGGAGACATCCTTACAAATGAACAGAGTTTAAAAAACTCATACATTATAAAGGAGAAGGATGCTAAACTCCATTATATTTTCTTCCCTACCGTCAAAGCATCCAGAACTATGCTACCTCTTCCAGAACTGGCGGACTATGACAAAGATAAGTTGCTCTTCACTGAAGAAGAGCTTGCCAAACTCATAGCCTCTGTTGAAGCAAAAGAGAAGTAGACAAAAATAGGGCAAACAAAACATAATATCACTGCCCCCGCATCAAGGCTAAAGAAAATTCCCATAACACGACCTTCAAATTTGCGTATATAAAAACAACAACAATCATAAATGCCCACATCAATGATAAACCCAGAGGCGGAGCCACCACACAACACCGAAACACCAGAAACATTCATCTTCAATCTGGATGTAGGGCTCACCTCTACAACCACCACCACCACTACCACCCTCCACCACCCCACCACCACACCACCACCCTCCACCATTCCACTATCCATCACTCTTCCACCATTTTCCTCAACAACTCCAACCATAATTTCCTCATCCACATCCACAACTTCACCCGCATACTCCGCCTCACTCTTCTCTCCTTCGGGCAATCCTTTCTCCACCTCAGCACCCGACCTCACCTTCACTTCCATTTCTTTCCCCTCGTCACTTCCATTTCGTCCCTTCTCGCCCGGGATGTCACCACCATTCCCATCCACCACCCCATCGACCACCACCACCCCGATATCCCTAGTGACTCCATCAATAGTCACCACACAATTTGTGGGCGCATCAATAGTGTCTCTCTCGCAAGGCACTACCACCCTTCCACCCCGACCCCAGCCACCTCACCCTTCCATCTCTGGGTTCCCCTTTATCATATATTTTTTCTTGTGTGTAGGAAATCGCTTCACAGGTCTCCAAGATAGACAAGTAGAACAATGCCTTGTCAGGCATCATTGCAAGCATCAAACAATGGTAGGAAGCAGTAGCTCAGCAAGTCAACCGCATCGAGAGCCACTTACAAACCCTACCGAAATTGGTGCTCGAGATGAAAGGCCAGCAAGAAGCGTTGGCCCAGCAAGTCGACATGGTTTCTATGCAAATTCAACCTTTGACTGAGACCCTCCGTGAGCTTCAGCAGCAGCAAACTGCTCAAAACACGCACTTGGATGACATCAACAACAACCTTCTACAACTCATCCGCCGCTAGGAGGAGAACTCCAACAAAGAACTTAATGACCTTCACACACAAACAATCGATCTGTCTGCATGACTCCGCTCTACCGAAGCACGATATGCGGATCTTAAAGACAGCCACGATGCACTGCTCGAAACCCACGAGCATGTGCAAGTGGCACGTGAAGAGCTATAAGGAATCCATCGGCAGTGCAAGAAGAAGTCGATCATGAAGATAAAGGAAAAGGCGGCGAATGACGATGATGATGCCATTGAAGATGATGATGAGGACTCTGACTCCTCGGCTGACTCCCACAATGACATATCCTCCTCAGACGATCAACCCGACGACCCAGGAAATGTTGGGGAGGGCACAAGCCGAGGGGCAGACCCCGTAAAAACAGGACACGATAGCGGCCACAAAGAAGAAGGAACCAAAGATCCCAAGTCCCCCAATAATAATGACAATGTCACAATGTCATATGGGGACCCGTTCTTTAATTTCTCAGACATGGGAACACTAGGGGAAGCTGCTAAAGAAGTTGCTTTTGCTGAATTTCATCAATGTATCATGGAAACCAGCATAAGCCCAGCTATAGCAGCAATTCAACAATCTACAAACCTCCCCCTAGAATAGGAAGAACCTGATAGAGTGATTCTAGACACAGAAGATAGACTCGACTCCAGTTATGATTCAGACAAATATGACGCTCTACCTCCATTCTTAGAAGATAGTGCGTAGTCCCCACTCCCTCCATAGGACCTGCCTCGCCACCACCTGTACCTCATTTGATGAAAGATCTAGACATGGCGACCATCTCTACACTAGACATTTATGACATCTTTATCCTAAACACTATTTTAGATGATTCCAAGAATGGGGGGGGACATCATATATAGCAATACACAGACAAAGCGCAAGTTGACCCGCAAAGATTTCCGTATTCTCTGATGGATCTAGAACTTACACCAAAAGATTACTCTTCCAATGGAAGTCCTAATATGCACCAAAAACCCTAGGGAGTTGATGTTCTCTCTAGGTTTACCTACAACTGGTGCTAGATAAATGCTCCAACCCCACAAGAGTGTGGAAGCCTTATCATAGTATAGATTTAGGATCGAACCCAAAGGACAATGTTAAGAATCTGAGTGTCTTTTTCTCATTTTGTATCGATCCAAGTTAATCATCTAAGACCAAGAGTTTGATTTGAGTAATTTAACCTAAAACTTGCAAACGCAAAGACAAGAATAAAAAACTAGTTTGAAGATTAAAATCTAAGATTAGCAAATGATGATGTATCACTGGGTGATGCAGGTTTTCACCACCACTACACATGTATTGTACTTGTACCAATCATAGCAAGACTTGCAAGCAAGAAACATGGATGTTATATAATACCGATGTCTTGTAGGACAAGAGTAATGCACACATCCTTCACAGGTTGAGTAACTCTCATCCGGTACATGTCTACGTGTCAATGAAGAGATGTAGCCTCTGAAGAGAGAACCTTACTCAACCTCTTTAAACATGCATCGGAAAACTTACAAGTGAGCGATAATCATCAATTTGAGTAGTATCCTTATAAACTATCCTTGTTTCGAGGAAATAGCTATGAGAAACATGGGAGTGTTGCAATGTTATCCATTCCCAGACGAATGGTCAAATACCTTGCACCACTCCCTTCGTAGAATGTGTTCCTCGACCCATCAAGGTTGCACTTCTGTACGTCAACTGATTCCATTTCATAGTGCGGAAGTGCAACGATGGAGGTGCATTTACTCCATCCCTCAGGAAGCGTTCCTAGATACCGAAACGGATGCGCGGTGGATACGCACACTAGAAACCAACACTAAATCAGTATTCGAGTCCCAAGAGCATTCGTAGACAAACCGCAACAAAAGACCATAGATGCATACAAAAACGCAGACAACATTCAAGCATGTATGAAACAATTTAGTATTGAATCAGAAAGATAACATCTTTTAGTAAAAATTACAAAACATGGGCAGTGGGGCTAGTCCCCATGCCCCAATGGATGAAACTACTCACTCCTCATAGAGGGAGCAACAAGGAAAGAGAAGAGAGAGAAAGAAAGAATCGTCGGAGTAGAAGAGTAGATCTGTGACAGCCAGGTATAGATCGTCGTAGTCTGCGAGACTACTCCGTCGTGGTCGATGACGTCCGTCTCTCTGCCTCGATTCTCATGTCTACCTCTGGGATTACACGAGTAGAATGAGGTGGAACTATGGCGGAGCAATGGTGAAAGTGGGCTGGTTATGGAGCAACCTTCTGGACTTCCGGCTCTGGTCCCAGTCCATCAACCTTGGGCCATAGTGAGATAGATGTCCAATACCATGCCTCTACCCTTCTATTTATATGCTTGGCTTGTGTCTTGGATGGATTGGGTTTATTCTGCAAATTTTCCAAAATATCTTGGGCCAAGGAGTCACAGTTTGTGCATGTCGTTTTTTACTATTCGATTTCCAGCCTTGCCTTTTTCATCCAATTTGCGTTAAACGGTTTGAGAGAGCATGAGTCTCTCTTCTCTCAGTCTTAGAGACCGATTGCTCTTCTTTCAGTTTAGAAACTGAGAGATTTCTCTCAGTTTAAAGCCTCACGGTCATGCGCCTATCGGTCTTGGCTTTCCTTGTTTTAGCGCTTTCTGCATTCACTAGTCCATTCGGTCTTTCCTTCACGGTCTTAGGTAAACAATATGCATTCGAGATCCTCCATTCGGTCTTCCATCTTACCCTCCAAATGATTTGGAGTGATCTTTCCTTGACAATTCCAAAAGGTCTTTCACTAGCAATCGCCTCCAATCGGTCTTTGAGGAAGGGACGCTGCCGCTATCCATACAGTCTTGGAAGATCGACTGTGGTCAATCGATCTTAAAACCGATTGCGACCAATCGGTCTAAGGGGTCGAAGACTCTCCTCACTGGCGGAGGCAGGGCGAGATGCCGAGCAGGTCAAGGTGGATGAGCAGGCAGAGGACGGGGCCAAGGTGATAGTTGTTGTAGGTCAATGCTTAGGCGAAGCAGGTGGAGAGAAGGGTGCTGCATTGTGGATGTTGACGGTGGCGCGACGTAGAGCTGGTGATGAATTCGGATGGTGGCGGCACTTCTTGAAGCCAGAAACAGTGGGAAGGAGGAAGGATGCGACACCTGTGGTGCTTGCAAGTGTCGTCAGGTTAGGGTTGTAGGTGCTCGTAGATCAGCAGGTTGACGATGGATGTGAGAAGAAGAGGAGGACGGTGGTGCTGCAAGTGCTATAGCACTGCTGTTGAAATGTGATCGGCACGGAGAGAAGACACTGGGGATCGTTGCTGCTATTGGTGAGGAAGACGACGCCAATGGTCGTGGTGAGAAAGCCGTCGTGGGCAGCGGTGGTGTCAGCGAGCAGGTCGCGGGTGCTTCTGGTGTGAGTTGTAGATCGCGCTTGCAGGTCGTGACGGGTGTGAGATCCTCACAGTTTTGCAGGTGGAAGAATCTCCATGTAGTCTTTGGGATTGTGAGGACTCTCATGGTCTTGAGACTGTGAGGGCTCACGTGGTCTATAGACCATGAGAGGAATTGTGGAGGAAAGACCGAATGGCTGGATGAATAGGGGATGTTGATTCTTGATCGGACGATGTCAGATGCTTACGGTTTTGAGATCGAGAGAGCAAACTGAGTGAGGTCAAGACCGAATGGTGGTCAAGACCGAATGGAGTCGGGGCCAAAAGGATGGGATTGAATGAATCGAGACCGAATGAGAACAAGAGCGAGTGGTGGTCAAGACCGAATGAAGTCGGGACCAAAATTATGAAACCGAATGGATCGAGACTGAATGGTCAAGACCGATGGTCAAGATCGATTGATCAAGACCAATTGGTTGGATGAAAGGGAACCGTTGGATCTCGATCGGATGGTTGAGATTGATCTGCAGAGTAAAAGGAAAGTGACTAAGAGAGGATAAGATCAAATAAACTAGTAATTAGAACTATTTAAGCATTATTTATGTGAAAGTTAAGAAACACTCAGAGTAAACCAAAGTAAGGGTAAATCAATCAAAATGGTGTACAAAATTCATAGAATAGGCGACTGTAAGGATGAATCTGGATGAGTCATCATTCTCCTTCGACCATAATCGGCGGTGACGATGGATCTCTTCCGCGTTCTACTTGTCAATGCTATAGAAGAATTCCGAAGCTTCAAGAAAGCGCAACCTATTTTCAACGGTTCAACCGCCCTGTCCCTATCTCTACTATACAAGGAATCATAGGCAAAGTCCGTAGAGCAGCTGCAGACTGGTCTAGCAAGAAGGGCATGCTACATCACTGTGCCATTTAAAGTTTTCGGACACTGGTTGCTCATGATTGTCGACATCGAGGCATGAGACGCCAAGGTGTACAACTTTTGTGCCAGTGAACTACAAGCCGGACAGATCAACTTTGCAGGGTTAGAAGTCGGGGAAGCACGATGCATTCCATTTCGGCTTCTCAAAATAATATGGGTCGCCAGCCCATCACTTAAACATGTTTGGAATCAACCCTGGTTCCGAATCATCAACCCGCCTATCCAAACAATTGAGGGTTTTGGGGATTCTGCTTTCTATACAATAAGACACACAGAAGCACTAAATCGACAACTCCCATTTACCGAGTTAGCAGCAGAGGATATGCACTCTTTACGGAGATGTTATGCCATGGAACTCATCAGTGACAGGCGATTCTATAAGGATCTGACAATGGCACAGGACGACATACCTCAATCTCTCTTCTATGCTATCCAACGTCCACAAAAGCATCCATACAGGACAATTCTAAAAGAGTTGAAGAAAAAGCAACATTAAACTGCCAAGGTCCTGGAACAACGCTAGTGGGACCCTTATACTTTAGATTTGGCGGCAGACAAGGGGGACATCGACATGATAATAGGGATCACCATCAATAGAGATTTACAACCAATGATGCCCCTATCTGCCATACAACCAAAGTTTCCAAATTTTGACCTAACCGCATGCAAGAGCCTCTCTGACAACGAACTCTGACTCATCATGTCTTGACTACATGCAAAGAACGATGAGTTGGTTTTCCTACACGGAGATATTTTGGTAATGGAAGATTATCTCCCTGAAACCGTACAAGTTAAAGGTTCTTTATCCATGAGCGTAATGACTACGTACCCATTCCTTCTAGCACGGAACCACCCTACGGTTTATATGGCATCAACATACATGAAGGATGATCTATTAGGGTCGAAGAACTTCGGAACCACGGAGGCACTAATTTCATATATTCAACATACAACTCCGAAGTTCATTATGCTTCCCTTTCTTCACTCCGACCATTGGATTCTACTGACAACAAACCTACATGAAGGAACAACAATCATCTACAATAGTTTCGACAACCATTTTGATCCAAACCAAAAAAAGAATGCTATTACCGCAAAGAAGCCCACAGAGGAAGTAGAGAAGGACTGTGATTAACCACTACATGATCTCCTGGGCAAAGACACAAAGGCATATGAAAAAGAACATTTTCACCGCCCAGCCTTCAGCCACAGATGTCCCCAGCAGATCAGAGAATCTAACGGCTGTGGTTTCCACGTCCTTTACTGGATGTACATGTTGGTATGTATGCCCTGAGAGCCAATCATGTGATGATTGGTGGGATACATTAAGATTGATTTGATAAACATCAAAGGCAAGCTTCCAATTCTTTCCGGTTCAGTCATATGAGATAGTGATAGAACATATTGAATGTCTAAAGAATGACAGTACTCAATGACGTATGCCTTCAGGTTCATGACCTGAACGATGAGATCATATGGATGCTAAGAGTTTGTACATTCTTGTTATGTCCCTAGTCGGATGTCATTATGGAAGGTAGATAGACAACAATGACACACAAGACTAGATTGTGGTGTTGGTTGATGACAGAATCTCATTAGTCATGATATAGAGATATCAAACCAAACACATAGGTACTTGTTAGAGAACAAGTGTACCGGACAGACCCACCGTGAGTTTGACACATGGAACCATGAGATGGTAGTCACAGTCAGTACTCACAGTGATGGTGGTGAGTGTGATTCTTAGACCTAAAATCACTGCACTCAACACATGTCGTTGGGCACACTTTTACATCATCAAACGCAGTCCTGAAACATGGGTTGTTATAAAGGTGATGATTGGGTGGCTTTGACACATGGGGCTTTTGAGGGGTGAGTGATAGATATGGGATTTGTCCCTCCTGAGGGAGTTTGATATCCATGGACACTTGATGAGTAGGATTGAGAAAGGTGTGCACGCATGTGTGAATCAGTATATGATACTGATGTCATACATATCTCTTCCAGTCTACTCTGAGATCAATGAAGTGAATGAACGTTGACAGGATGACTGTTCCATGCCTCGAGTTCATTCGGGATAACAGTGACAAAGGAATTATACATTCGCTGTAACACCATTCACGGATTGTAGGATGAAAGTTGTTCTCCAACTTTCTACTTTCACTTGGGTAGCACTGATGTGTGACTAGGCACCGCTCTTTGCTTGTGAAGTCATAAGTGTTATGGACTTTCACTGCCAACGTGAAATGGACCTGCAGGGTCACACACATAGGATTTAACCTGGAAGAGGAGTTTTGTCCACAACGCAATGTTTAGATTGATTACTAAAGGAGTTTAGCAGTTCAATTAAACACTCAATCAGTCGATGGCTCAATATCGTATGGTTCAAGGTGTTGGACGCATTGATTGGAGTATTGGATTGATTGAAATCGCAATTGACTGATTTTGCCCAACCTGTGCTCCCAACCGATCGGTTCATGTGATGAACCGGTCGGCTGAGGTTGCTGAACCGGTCGGCTGGAGTGTCCAAGCCGATCGGCTCATGCCCAGGTTGAGATGACCGGTTCAAGAGATTGAACCGATTGGCTCAACTGGTGCAACCGACCAGTTGGGAAAGTCATGTCGGCAAGAATTTTCCTTTCATTTCAAATTGCCCAATTCGATTGGGAATAATATTGGTATTCGATACCAATTGGGAAAGAAACAAGGAAAGTCTTTTTGAGCCGGATTAGGACCATGAACCGATCGGTTCAGGGCACCAAACGATCGGTTGGAGTGCCCCAAACGATCGTCTCAGGTCCAACCGATCGGCTCAATGGCCGAACCGATCGGTTCAGTTGTGAACCGATCATTTCAGGTTGCGAACCGGTTGCTTTTTTTGGAAACAGTACTACAGAAACCCCATTTGGCGTCGGTCTTTTAACCCCATTTGGCGTCGGTTTCCGACCGACGCCTATGTGGGCGCCGCTAAAGGTCGAACACTTCAGCGTTGGTTTTTTAACCGACGCCTATTTAACCTATAGGCGTCGGTCTTTTAGTAGAAAACCGACGCCAAAATGGTTCGCGCCACAGAAAATGGCGTCATCTAGGGCACTTTCTGCGTCGATGATTTACTAAAAGACTGACGCCTATATTCCATGTAGCATCGGTCTTTTAGTTGATAACCGACGCATAAAGTGTCCTAGATGACGTCGTTTTCTGTGGCGCGAACCCTTTTGGTGTCGGTTATATACCAAACGACCGACGCCTGGTTGTTTAAATAGGCGTCGGTTCGATACGAATATCCGACGCCATTTCCAGGACTGCTTTGGCCACATCAGGTGTCGGTTATCTATAAATAACCGACGCTGTATGTCTTTGCTGACGGTTATCTATAAATAACCGACGCCTATTTTTTTTTTTCATATCAGTTTGCAGGCCTGCTGTGGCTGGTCAGTAGGATGAGAACCTGCAGTTCAGTTTTCTGAACTGCAGGTTTACGACATCCATTGATATCAGCCTACAAACAGGCCGCAAACCTACAAAAGTCACAAAGAAAATTTCACACAAGTACATACATTCAGACATCATTTCAATTCTCACATTCACACATATAGAAACATTCAAATACATGTATTAACATTCAGAAATATTCATTTACAAAGTATCATTCATTATCGCTATCAACATCCCAATTATATCTTACAGTTGCCACTGCTTGTATGGCTTTTGCCCATTCTTCTCTTACTTCATTTAATGCTTCCATCGTATATGGAGCATGTATATTTTTTAAGCGTTTACCTGTAGTGTTGTCAGTTTTAAACACCTGCAAAGAGAATGATGTATATATATAAGTAATAATATAAAAATAAGATAAGATTGATATATTTCATACTAACTAATGAGACTATATATAATACCTCATGTATGGTATCGATGTCCAATGCGGCATATTTGATAATCATCTGCATAAATCGCATCACATAGTATGCACATGCCCAACCATTGTCTTGTGTAGCGCACTATAAATTGAAACATACAAAATCATACAACTAAGCACAATTCACATCAATAATATATACATTGGAGTCGGGAACTTACTTGTACGTTCTCCCAATTTATTGGCTGGTTCTTTTTCCTTGGGACCGTTCCTCCAGCCTTTTTGAATGCATCTAAACCCCTACATGTTAATATAACACAGTAAATTACATAAGTAAATAGTAATGTAATAACAGATGGTAACAGATACAAAAATGAAATATTTCTCACCAGAATAATGGCATTCTCATTACGTGTCCAATTTTAGTGTTTAATGTACTTCCCGCGGGATCTAGATAATAAACAGTGAACGTCCCGGGGACAATAACTAGTAACTCCCAATGTTTACCGCTAGAGGTAAAAAGTTAACAATTAATAACTCAAAATGCACAATAAAAATGGAATTTTCTTAAGTCCAAATTATAAATAAAGTAAACTTACTTGACATTGAATGAAGCTATTATTATCGTCTTCTTTTGCTGACCAAAAATTGTAAAAGCATCTATACAGTATTGTTGAACATTATCAGGGTCTTTAGCTACCATACTAATCAATGATGGAATCAAAAATCCCACATGATCAAATGCAAATTGTTTGCAATGATCTTCGACTAAGTAGCTGCAAAACATGTATTACGTATGCATTAATATATAAGAAACCAGATCACCGGATCTTACACAAGGTATATGGATGTATAAACAAGATCTCACCTTATCCATGTCTCTATCATTGATGTATTCAGCCAATCATACATAAACAACTCAATAATATCTTGTATAAATAAAGAGCTATCGTATGATTGACCTGCATAATCTACATCTAAAGAAACTATTATAGGGCAATGTATATTATGTGCACGTAGCCAACATGCCATTCCCCTACAAGCAGGACCTAACGGGTATGTTAGGTCAGTTGGAACCCAAGTTGGTAATGCGGGAAGTGGAGGTGGAGGCCTAGGTGCTCCTGGTGTCTTCTTTTTAACCTGTATATATAATTTCAGATCAGTTGACATAATATATACACATTAACAGTCTAAATCAATGTAATTTTATCTTACAATTTCAGTCGTGTAGACGACATCTGCTTTGGGCCACAATATGACCCCGCCTTCTGCCTCACCAAGTGTATCAATATCTGGGTGGGCATATGGCAACACAACTTCCCTCCAATCGGGTAACACACATAATGGGCCCACACGAACATAGCCCTGTGGCATTGGAGTCCCGTGAAACCTTTCCCCAGGAAGGGACGGGCAAGCTTGCGCCTCTGCAACAACATAGTCTTCTATTCTTAAGCGGCATGGCTTCAATGCCTACAAATTTACGTAAAGAATGTTATACATATATACATATAATCTTGAAAACATATCATCTTGAAAAGACTAGCTACAATGTCATAAACAATACTTACAGCAGACGTGCTAGGCGATGGGTCTCCAGGATTACTCGCAGTCTGTGCATCAGGAGAAGAGTGGGTCGCCATAGGCGTATTGGAAGCCTGAGATGCCTGCCACCGTAGCAATTCTTCCTTGACCTTCTCAGCAACTACATCGTTGACCTTCTTAGCAACTAAATCCTCAACTCTCTTATTCTCCTATACATGGATAAAAGAAACATTAGCTTCTTATTAATGAATTTCCTTTTGCAGTAACATTCTAAAAAAAGAATAGGTTACCTCTTCTAGAGAAAGTCCCGCTCTAGGTTTGCACTGGGATGGCCCAAAGAATGCTTTGATGCCAACACCAGCGCCGACACCTCTAACACGTCCAGGATGCTCTGGGTTACCCAGAGCAACTGTCAATTCATCCCTTGTGCCCTGAGGGATGAACGTGCCTTGTTTCCTCTGCTCGTGCAGCTCCCGCTAATCACCATAAACAGAAATTGGTAAGTTAACACCACAAATAATCAATATTCAAACGATTTCTCTAAGAGTTGTATTTTACCATTTTTGCAGCCGCCTCAGCAGTTACAGGCTTCTTTATTTCACCCTTCTTGTTTTGCCTGCCAGCTATCCAGATATCATGGCGAGGCATGGGTGTGGCAGACTCCTGAGTAGGAGCGGACTCCTGAGTAGCCGCAGACTCCGCCTGTAGTCTTTGGCGAACGCTTGCATAGCCTTTTGGACCCATAGTGTGGTCATGCACATTCAGTGCACGCCTTGCTTTTTGTGCGTCACTGAGGGCCTAGTTAGTATGAACATTAAAGATTTTGTTAGTAGCACTAAATGTTAATCTTGAATAGGTGAATACAATGTATATTAATTAAATTGGGAGTGACGCCTAATACCTTGAATTCTTCAGATTTTCTTGAAGCAAAAAAATTGTCCCAATCTTCTTTATCCAAGAAGTTCCATTGTTCAAGGGCTGACTTCTTCTTCTTATCACCCTCTTTTATGTATTCTCTGCTCAGATTTGTCCTATACTTCCTAAGCATCTTTCCAGCACGTTGCATCACATTTTTACGATGCAACTTCTCATCCAATGCAAACAGATTCTGTAAAATAGAAATGTTATTAACTAGCATCCAAAATAGAATTGCAAATAATAGAATTTGTAATCTACAAAATAGAATTGCAAATAATAATAACTCACGCATAAATCCTTCCATATCAAGTCTTTTTTCCCTTGAGGAACTTTATGCCAATTGTCATACTTAACACCACAATGGCTCCGAGTGGTACACCCAAGATAGTTTACAAAATTATTGCGGTTCACTCCAATTGGATTTCCTCCATTATCAAACTCCACCACCAATTTGGATCCACTACCACTTAGCGCTAATAACTTCTTCAACAGAGTGATGCCCCTATTCTTGTTAAGTGTTTGGTGCTGCGCATCAAGTTGCTCCAGTGCTTCAGTGGGTACAGGTGCATCAACCTAAAATTTGACAAAAATAAAACACACTAAATTAGCCATGCTCGTCATGGACAGCATGCTCATCATGGACTTGACATAACTAGAAGATAATGAATTTTATAGAAATACAGGATATGTTTTTAGAACTTACATTAGTATCCTCGCCATGCTCGTCATGGACACCATGCTCATCATGGACTTCATGCTCATCATGGACATCATGCTCATCATGGTCAGCCATCTGAAAATGTCATTTAAAATGCAAACATTTAGCATTTGTATTAACTAGAAAAAGGCAAACATTTAGCATTTGTATTAACTAGAAAAAGGCAAACATTTAGCATTTGTATTAACATACATGTCTCTAAAATTGTGATCTTTTATCAATTAACAATCCTTCATTGTGATCTCCGCACACATATAAGTCATCATTAGCTTCAATATTTTGTGGAGTGGGCAACCCAACTGAGAATGGACTGGAGTCATCATACTTATCATAGTACTCTTCTTCATCTATAGGATCTTCAATGAACTGTCTTTTACCATGAAGAACAACCGACCATTTATCATTCGCAGGATCATCGATATAGAATATTTGTTTCGCCTTTGATGCCAATATGAATGGTTCACCCTTCTCGCCAATCTTTTCAAAGTTCACCAAAGTGAAACCCAATTCATCCACTATAACTCCTTTGGTGTTATCAACCCAATTACATTTAAAGAGCGGAATTTTGAAATCTATGTAGTCAAACTCCCAAATGTCCTCAATGACACCGTAATATGACATTTTAGCTTCACGTGGACTCTTATCCTTTGCACTTGCAAAGTACATAGTCGACGCTTGAAGAGTGACCCCACTATTTTGGACGACACTCTTATCATCTTGGCGCTTTGTGTAATATGTGAATCCATTAATGTCAAACCCTTCATAAGACATAACATTCGGTTTTGATTTAAAGGCGAGGCATTTGATAGTTTCTGTAATATCATTTGGTGTTTGAGATAGTTGATGTAAGACTTTATCTTCAAACCACTTAGTAAAAGTCTTATTATGCTCTCTAGCAAGCCACATTGAACTTGCTCGAGGATGTTGTCTCTTTATGAAATTGGTATGTTCCTCGATATAAACACTCACTTCGTCCATATTGTGTAAAATATACAAGTGAGCTTGTTCCAACTGCTCACGGCTGATTACTTTCACCCGTGATCCCAAAATTCCTTTGCCCTCCTCAATATTCTTGTCATTATCAGGAGTGTCATTACCACTGAGAAAGTCATTGCAAAAATCCATAACCTCTCTCGCCACATAACCTTCAATAATACTCCCTTCAGGCCGATAACGGTTTCGAACATCACCTTTAAAAACGCTCATGTATCGTTCAAAGGGATACATCCAATGCAAGAAAACTGGTCCCAACATTTTCACTTCCCTAGTCAAGTGGACAACAAGATGTACCATGATATCAAAGAACGAAGGAGGGAAATACATCTCAAGCTGACATAGGGTAACAACCACTTCTCTTTGCAAATTATCGAGAGTATCAGGGTCAATAACTTTGCTGCATAGACTGTTGAAAAAGAAACAAAGTCTGGTAATTGCAAACCTTACATGCTTCGGCAATATAGATCGAATTGCCACGGGCAATATTTGTTGCATTAGAGTGTGACAATCATGAGATTTAAGACCTATCAACTTCAGATCTTTCATTGATACCAATCTACGGATGTTGGATGAGTAACCATGTGGCACCTTAACATTTACCAAGCATTCACAAAAAGTTTTCTTCTCCTTTCTAGACAACGTGTAACAAGCGGGAGGTAAGTATGTTCTTTTATTACCCATTTCACGTAATTCTGTTAATTCTGACCTTATTCGCATTTCACGTAGGTCCAGTCTGGATTTTATCCCATCTTTAGTCTTACCTGGTATATTTAATAGAGTACCAATGATGCTATCACAGACATTTTTCTCAATGTGCATTACATCGATACAATGCCTGACTGTCAAAGAACTCCAATAAGGAAGATCCCAAAATATTGACTTCTTCTTGAATGAAGAATTGTCACTCCGTGTGGCCATACTACATTGTGATTTCTTACCAAATTCATTGACAATGTCTTTTACTCTTTCATAAACAACATCCCCTGGTATAGGTTTAGGTGCACTCCGTTCATCATTCCATCCATTGAATGCTTTGCGCTTCCTACGATACGGATGGAATTTTTAAAGAAACCTTCGATGACCAAGATATATAGTCTTGCCGCCATGTTTTAGTCTTATTGAATCAGTGTTTTCTTCACATATAGGACACGCTTTAGCTCCTTTGACACTATATCCAGACAAATTCCCATATGCTGGAAAGTCATTAATAGTGCAAAACAACATAGCGTGCAAACGAAATGTCTCTCTTGCTGAAGCATCATAGGTCATCACACCTTCAGCCCAAAGTTTCTTTAAGTCATCAATCAAAGGTTCAAGATAAACATCGATATCATTTCCGGGTTGTTTAGGGCCCGATATCAACAATGACAACATAACGTACTTATTTTTCATACACATCCATGGAGGAAGATTGTATATAACAAGCATGACTGGCCAAGTTCTATGTTGGCTACTCAATGTCCCGTACGGATTCATCCCATCTGTACAAAGCCCAAGTCTTAGATTCCTATCTTCTTCACCAAATTTAGGGTACAATAGATCAATCTTCTTCCACTGTGGGGAATCAGACGCATGTCGTAGGATCTCATCATTATTTTTCTTAACATCTGCATGCCACCTCAAATTCTTCGCATCTTTCGGATTTGCAAACAAGCGTTGAAACCGTGATATTATAGGTAGATACCACAACACCTTGGCAGGAGAACCAGTTTTGGACTCCCCCGAAGTCGTCAATTTATACCGTGACG
The DNA here is from genome assembly GCA_963693085.1 of Alisma plantago-aquatica. NCBI lineage: Eukaryota > Viridiplantae > Streptophyta > Magnoliopsida > Alismatales > Alismataceae > Alisma > Alisma plantago-aquatica. Next base: position 182,795,627 of record OY856415.1, read on the forward strand.
CACCACATTTTGGACAATCTTTCAAATCTACATAGTCCTTTTGAAATAATACACAATCATTCGGGCATGCATGTATCTTCTTGGCCTCCATTCCCATTGGGCACAACATTTTTTTTACCTGGTATGTTGAGATTGGAAGCTCGTTTCCTTCAGGAAGCATTTCTTTCAACAAAGTCAACAATGAAGTGAAGCTTTTGTCGCTCCATCTATTGTTATCTTTCAACTTATACAATCTCAACACAGTGCTAAGCTTCGTAAACTTAGCACAGCCTGTGTATAACGGTATCTCAGCATCATGCACAATATTTGTAAAGATAGGAGGTGGATCGGTGTGCTCTACCCTACAACTATCCAGCATCGCATCAACGATGTCTGCTGGAACTGGTTCGTTCACATTTACGTCATCGGAGGCAATTTCTTCTTCCACCCAAGCACTGCTATCGACATCTACTGGTTTCGATTTTGAAATCTCTCCATGCCAGTGCCATTCTGTATAGCCTTGTACAATCCCATTGCACATGACATGACTTTTGATTTCCTCACTAGTGTTGACTTTCAAGTTGTTACCGCAATGCCTACATGGACAGTAGAACCTATCTGTAGGTTTTTTCCTATGTTCCTCGGCAAATCTAATAAACTAATCAAGACCAGATATAAACTCTGGGGTGCAACGATTACGAATGGACATCCATGATCTATCCATTCTATGATCAGAGAAAACAAGTATATATTAGGAAACAAGTATATATTAGGAAAAGATTAGGGTATACACTTACAACCTAAGCGTATAATGGGATGTTATTCTTATATATAATAAATGTGTACCACCTATCCCATCCTTGAACACCTAATCTCACTAGTAAGTGTATAATGTGTATTGGGTTTTCAAGAAAATTTCGGCAGCATTTCCCCGCTGTTCTCTAAGTACATGTGTACTTAGAGAACAAACGGGGAAATGCTATCGAAATTTTCTCGAAAACCCAATACACATTATACACTTACATCCTAAGTGAGATTAGGTGTTCAAGAACAGTCCCAAACCGGGGACTATCCAAGATTTACTCCTAATGAGTCAATCTTGGACGGGTTTCTAGGCCAACAAACACATTTGATGTCATTCTTATATATAATAAATGTGTACCACCTATCCCATCCTTGAACACCTAATCTCACTAGTAAGTGTATAATGTGTATTTGGTTTTCAAGAAAATTTCGGCAGCATTTCCCCGCTGTTCTCTAAGTACATATGTACTTAGAGAACAAACGGGGAAATGCTACCGAAATTTTCTCGAAAACCCAATACACATTATACACTTACATCCTAAGTGAGATTAGGTGTTCAAGAACAGTCTCAAACCAGGGACTATCCAAGATTTACTCCTAATGAGTCAATCTTGGACGGGTTTCTAGGCCAACAAACACATTTGATGTCATTCTTATATATAATAAATGTGTACCACCTATCCCATCCTTGAACACCTAATCTCACTAGTAAGTGTATAATGTGTATTTGGTTTTCAAGAAAATTTCGGCAGCATTTCCCCGCTGTTCTCTAAGTACATATGTACTTAGAGAACAAACGGGGAAATGCTACTGAAATTTTCTCGAAAACCCAATACACATTATACACTTACATCCTAAGTGAGATTAGGTGTTCAAGAACAGTCCCAAACCGGGGACTATCTAAGATTTACTCCTAATGAGTCAATCTTGGACGGGTTTCTAGGCCAACAAACACAATAATAGATATGTACATGTTAGGGTTTCATCACAATTGATGTTAGGGTTTAAACAATGTTAGGGTTTAATCAAATCAAATTAGGATGCTAGAATGGACAAGTTTAAATCAAATTAGGATTTAAATTAGGGTTCCAATAGGATTCAATTTAATTAATTTTTATGTGAAAGATGTAATATTATAATACATACAATGGCAATGAAATGAAACCTTAATTGTATTGGAACTCATAAAAGGATGTCTCAAAGGTTGAATCTAATATATGCATCCTAAAAAAGGTATCACATCACAAATTTGCATTTCAATAATCATATTTTATTTCCTTCCAATTAGTGTGGGTGCCAAGTTTGGAATTATTTTCTAATCATGGGTCCCTTAATTTTATTTAGGATAGAAGATAAAATCAAGGATATCAAATAGTATAAGGCGCACCCCCAAAAGTAAAAAAATGGATTTATATTATGCATCATACCAATTTAAATCATGTTAGTTAGCAGTATTTTTTTTGGATCAATTATGCTTGAGATGCAGATATTTCTGTAAAGGATGGTCATTGACTCCTGAAAATGGGAATGCCACACGAACATGGATGAGAATAGGTAGATGTTTTTGAGCATGGGCTTGACATCAGCCAAGTTATGGTGTGGAACGAGGAGATGAGACTGTTACTGAATGGAAAGAATGGCAGAGGAAGGGCTTGATGCTAGTACCTTGTGAGCAGCAGAGTTAGGACGTGAGCAAGGAAACGCAGAGCAGCAACAAGGAGGAAGGAGCGGGCGGCGGCGACGGCGGCGACGCAGAGCAGCAGCAGGAGCAGGATCGTCGGCGAGCAGGAGTGGAGGCGAGCAGGAGCGGCGGCGAGCAGGTATCCAACGGCGGCCGGAGCGGCGGCGAGCAGGAGTGGTGGCGGAGAAGGGGGCGCCGGAGAAGGGGAGCTGAAGAAGAAATCGCCGGAGAAAAATCGGCGGCAGCAGAGAAATAGGGAAATCACTCACAATGAAACAGAAGAAAGGGGAAGAGTCGGGCAATCGAGGGTTATGAAGTTCCCAAATAGCGTCGGTTGTTTAAAACAACCGACGCCTAAACATCTTTAGCGTCGGTTGCTTAAAAAAACCGACGTCCAATTGGACGATATTTTCATGAAATTGTTTGGCGGGAACCACCTTCAGCGTCGGTTATCCTGGAATAACTGACGCTGAAGGTGACACTTTTCGCGCAAATTTTCATCGCACATAGGCGTCGGTTTCTACCTAAATAACCGACGCTGGAAATGACACTATTTTTTTTATCGGAATTTGGATTTCGCGGGTGACGTTAAGCGTCGGTTTGTTATAAACAACCGACGCTGAATACAAAGCGGTACCCGTGTCTGGCTGGTCTTCGAATATAGACGTCGGTTTGCTTAAACAACCGACGCCTAACATATAAGGTGTCGGTTTTCCGTAATAACCGACGCCCAGAAAAGTGACACTGAATGCTATTTCTGTAGTAGTGAAAATTCTCGAACCCTTCTACTCCTGCTTTAGTCCCGCATTGCTCGGGATGGAGAACCCTGTCCCATGACTCTCCTATATATATAGGGGTATTGGGGGCTTCTCAAAGTACAGCTCAGTGCAACCAGTTGCTCTGCAAGTTGTCGTTCTCTCTGGTTTTGGTAACCGTGAGAGAGCCCGAGCAAGTGCTTCCCGCAAAAGGGAGGTGTAGCAAGGGAAGGACAACTGCAGTTGCAATAGGAGGCAGGAGAGCGTGTTGGCGACTAGTACGTCAACAGGAGGGTGCGACTCCTTCCACTTCCTTGTGGGACAAGGAGAGTGGAGTTCCAGGTGGTCCATATGGACTACTACAGAGGCGGGAGGACACTACCGCTTAGGAGGACAATTGTCATTCGAAAGTCCGGTTTGAGTAGGAGTTGTCAGTCCCGGTGCGACCAGGAGCTGCACAGACACCGTCGAAGTCCGGAGTTGAAGACCGCGCATTGCGCGAGGTATTGTCGCCGAGCAAGCCTTGGGACAAGGTATGATTCCGCAAACCATCCTTTCCTATTATATAGACGTTGACGCGTTTCCTCGGTTTGGGTTGGGGAGAAATTTTTTTGTTTCCGCTGCCTTCTCTGTCTCCCCTAAAACCCTACAGTGGTATCAGAGCCACGTCAGCTGTTCTATATTTTAGGAATATCGATATGATCGATTTTGGTTTGTCGCCTTTATTTATTGCATGCGATGTGAATAATATTGGCTTTATGCATGTCCAATCCTAAATCCACAAATCCCAAATTACATATATGATATGTATTATTAATGCACTCGATACGCGTCGCCCTTAAATGAGTTTTGTGGTGGATATGTGTAGCGTGATTATGGCCTATAAACCCCTATATGTGTGTGGTTGTTTGTGGTTGCTTGCATCTCGGTCTGCGCACCGATCTTCCCTCTCTTATTCCTGATGTAACTCAAAATAATTCGAGATTCTTTCCTACCTTTGCTCCCCCCGAATGTAACTCGGGGTTTCCCTTTTTAAAGCAATGTAATAAATAGGATAGATTTTTATTTCCTGACCGGTGGACATCAAGACGACTGCTCATACGGTCGGTTCAAGGAGTGAACCGATCGGTTGATGACCGGTTCGAGGAGCGAGACGAGCGGGTGGCGGACATGACGAGATGCACGACGACCAGGCAAACCGATCGGTTGGAGGAGCCAACTGATCGGCTGGTGGCACCCAGATGACCGGCTGGAGAGTACAGATCATTCATGTGATGAGTTGATCAACTCGGATGGCAAGACACAGATGTTCATCTTGTACAGGTTGCATGTGATGTAGACCTAGATGATCGTGTTTCCTCTTGGCTCGAGGAATCACATTAGGATGGCCATAATCATCGCTTTTATCGTTTTGTGCATGTTTTCTGTGGGATATAGCATGTATATGATACATACTATGTATTGTGGTGATTGGATATGTATATATATATAAAAAACCAAATCCCTCATTAAAATATTAAGTTTTAGATGCCTTCCAAATGCGACACACGTGAAAAGCTTGATCGACCAAGTGCGGGCACGCCCTAGCGTGGTGCACCGTCTATCTCGTGGAAGCGTGAAGGATGAATGTGTGGGTCTGCCCTAGCAGGGTGCATATTCATCGTGTTTGCTTTGGGTCGGACTTAACAAGGTGATCTAGATGGGATCTAGTACCTTGAGGCATGGAGATGATCATTGCAAGGAGTTGTATATGACATCTTATCAAGAGTTGCATATGATGCAATTGGCAAAAGTTGCCTACCTGAGAGATCTATGTTGTGGGTGACAGCCCTAGCTGGTCCATGACTTAGAGGATTTCAGGATCTTGCCCACTAGAAGGTTGTACGCTGCAATCTTCTAAATTGATGGTGAGGGCTATCAATTTGAAGTAAAATAGTGGGAGAGATAATTAATTAAAGACCTAATTATATCGTCAAATTTTTCAAATCAATCAAATAAGTCAAAAATGAGTTTTTGGACTAAAATTGCATATTTTCCTTTTGTAGTTCAAATGGAAACAAACAACAACAACTTTTCTTTGCGATCGGTCCTTGACAAGGACAAGCTAAATTGGACAAACTTCCACGACTGGTATCGGACATTGAGAATTGTTCTCACTCAAGAGCGCAAGCTCTATGTCCTGGATACTCCAATTCCAGAGGAACCCGCTCCTAATGCACCAAAGGCAGAAAGGGATGCTTACAAGAAGCATTCTGATGATGCCATTGATGCAAAGTGCTTGATGCTATGTTCAATGAACCATGAGTTGCAGAGGCAACATGAGAACATGGGTGTCATAGAGATGATTCTGCATCTCAGGAACATGTATGAAGATCAGGCACGGCAAGAGAGGTACAATGTTTCTAGGGCGCTGTTCAAGTGTGTCATGACAGAAGGAGATCCAGTTGGTCCTCACACACTCAAGATGATTGGGTATGTGGAGAACCTGCAGAGACTGGGATTTCCACTGAGCCAAGAGTTGGCTACTGACGTGATACTGCAATCGTTGCCAGAATCTTATAGTGAGTTTGTGATGAACTACAACATGAACAACTTTGATAGGCCACTGTCAGAGTTGTTGGGCATGTTGAGGACAGACGAGTTACAGATGAAGAAGGACAAGCCTAAAGCTGTGATGGTGATCACGAGCAAGAAAGGCAAGTCCAAGCGCAAGGGAAAGGGAAAAGCTAAGAAAGGTTCTGAAGCTAGCCAGGAGTCCAAGCCATCTTCAGCTCTCAAGGCCAAGGGAGGCGTGACAAAGAAAGGAAATTGCCACCATTGTCAAAAGCTAGGACATTGGAAAAGGAATTGTCCTCTCTACCTGGAAGAACAAAAGAAGAAGGAGGCGACTGAAGCCTCTACTTGAAGGTGTCATGTAAATAAACTTGTAACACTTTTTGAGGTATATGATACCAAGATGTAAAGTGTAAAGCATTCTTACTTGGGGCAAGTGTTGCCTTTATAGATAGGAATACTTTAGTTTATTTTCAGCCAATAAGGCATGTAATACAGTTGTGAACTGCTATTTCATACTTTCCAATAGATAGAAACACTTTATTTTTGCATATTGTATGACAATGATGGCAATTAATAAAGAGATGTTTCAATTTATAAAGATGTGATCTTTGTGGCAATGCCTTATTTATCTTGTGATATTTGATATGCATAAGATAAGATGATACCTAAAAGTTATAGATAACTCAAACAATTTAATTAGCATTAATCATGAGAAATTCATTTCTAGTTTTCATGTGATGGATAAATCTAGACTCTTTTGGTTATAGAACCAGTAAGAGACATGAATATCTTGGACAAGATTAATCAATCTTCACTAATGTAGTGGGAGAGTGATTATCCTATTAGGTATAATACATGTGATGTATTTACATACCTATTGGAACAAATGCTAATACTTCAAATGGTGTTTAGAGAAATACCAATATGCATTGTCTTGAAGTGTTCAAGATTATCATAAATGAAGTACAAATTTGGTAAAGCATTAATTCTTGATGAGATCAATGAATGAAATACTTGGACCAAATGTTTGAGATCCTTATGAGTGATTATGATAGTGTATCATAGTGAACTCATGATTAAGGCATGGTGATGTCTAAATCAAGAAGGAATCATACTCTAATGAATAGAGAATGATTATCAAATAACTAAATTCTTCTTAATAAATGAATACCCCACACTAATAAAGGAAATTAAGAATCACAAGGGTTGTGAGTTCTTATATCTTTAACAGATACACCTCAATTATCTATGTGATGAGTTGTTCATGTGATGAGTCAACTATCTAGATGAATATGAGGAACTAAATTTTTAGTTATGATTTATGATCATTACATCCTAAATGATTTCCATGTGAACCATAAGGTATGACCTTGATGGTAGCACTCATTGGATCATATCCATAAGTGCAAATGAGTCTTAAGTGTTAAGACACATGGATAACATTTTGAGAAGGATGATGCTTGTTGATTGCAACTTAATGGCTAAGACATTTGGCATATGGATACTAAAACCACATTCCTATGAGGAATAAAACCAGGATGTGTACGTGACACAACCTATAAGGTTTATGAATCCACTAATGCAAATGAATTCTATAAGATACAATGGACTAATCAATGTGATTGATTGAGTATAAGCAACTCAAAATTGGATCTTTACTTTGATGATATAGTCAAAGGGTTTGACTGATATGTCAAAGATAAAGAAGGGATATGTGATTTAGTGGGAGCGTGTTCACATTCCACATATTTATGTGAAATGGAAATGTTCTAGATTGGAAATCCTAATGTGGAAATTATCTTTAAGGAAGATAGAGATGTTTCCTATGTGATAGGAATAGAGATCTATAGAGATAGTTATCGAAAATCTCTTGACCTGGAAAGAGAGAGCATACATTGGCAATCTGTACTGAAGTGTTCAGTATGCACAGATTCAGTGGGAGAAAACTTGTCCATGTTACATGGAGTTAGTATCGCAAGGCCAAGTGTCCAATTCTTATGAAGAATGGGAACACTAAGCATAGATATGGATCTATCATGTATGTAATCATCCCATTATCTTGCATGTATGACATGGCAAGAATAAAATGCATTCATCATCTTGTATGTAGGACATGGCAATATGATGTGCTCATCCTGATAACTCGTATGTGTGACATGACGAGTGGATGTCTGTCTATTTCCAGTAAGGGTTACTGGAATACCATGAGAACTTGATAAGTGCTTGTGAAGTACTAGTTCTATGGAGATAAGGAAGAGTTCGATGTAAAGAGTTACATTGATGCGAACTTCCGAAAGGACAGAAAATTAATCGCAAAATATACATAAGATGTATAAAAGTGAAAGTTTGTTGATAATTGGAAGTGTTCCAATAAAGCCATTTAAAAGGGAAATGTCGAGTATCTATGTGTTAGTAAACAGCAATGGATACTATATGGATCTAAAAGTTCATGAGATGAACTTATATTCCACTCATTGATGACAAGTCTGGAATCCTTGATCATGCAATGTGGCTAAAGGTTAGCAAAGGAATACTAGATCGCATATTACGACAACTCCATCTCATACGTATGACGTACATCGAAGAGATGCGAGACATGCAATTTGTACAGACTTTGGCAAGGTGTTGTCATTACTCACTATGTTGGCACTAGAGCACAGTAACATGTGGGACATGTCTGAAGATCACTATGAATATGATTCATGGGTGATTGGCTCGTAGTGCAAGTGGGAGTCTGTTGGTATGTATGCCCTGAGAGCCAATCATGGGATGATTGGTGGGATACATTAAGATTGATTTGATAAACATCAAAGGCAAGCTTCCAATACTTTCCGGTTCAGTCATATGAGATGGTGATAGAACATATTGAATGTCTAAAGAATGACAGTACTCAATGACGTATGCCTTCAGGTTCATGACCTGAACGATGAGATCATACGGATGCTAAGAGTTTGTACATTCTTGTTATGTCCCTAGTCGGATGTCATTATGGAATGTAGATAGACAACAATGACACACAAGACTAGATTGTGGTGTTGGTTGATGACAGAATCTCATTAGTCATGATATAGAGATATCAAACCAAACACATAGGTACTTGTTAGAGAGCAAGTGTACCGGACAGACCCACTGTGAGTTTGACACATGGAACCATGAGATGGTAGTCACAGTCAGTACTCACAGTGATGGTGGTGAGTGTGATTCTTAAACCTGAAATCACTGCACTCAACACATGTCGTTGGGCACACTTTGACATCATCAAACGCAGTCCTGAAACATGGGTTGTTATAAAGGTGATGATTGGGTGGCTTTGACACATGGGGCTTTTGAGGGGTGAGTGATAGATATGGGATTTGTCCCTCCTGAGGGAGTTTGATATCCATGGCCACTTGATGAGTAGGATTGAGAAAGGCGTGCACGCATGTGTGAATCAGTATATGATACTGATGTCATACATATCTCTTCCAGTCTACTCTGAGATCAAGGAAGTGAATGAACGTTGATAGGATGATTGTTCCATTCCTCGAGTTCATTCGGGATATCAGTGACAAAGGAATTATACATTCGCTGTAACACCATTCACGGATTGTAGGATGAAAGTTGTTCTCCAACTTTCTACTTTCACTTAGGTAGCACTGATGTGTGACTAGGCACCGCTCTTTGCTTGTGAAGTCATAAGTGTTATGGACTTTCACTGCCAACGTGAAATGGACCTGTAGGGTCACACACATAGGATTTAACCTGGAAGAGGAGTTTTGTCCACAAAGCAATGTTTAGATTGATTACTAAAGGAGTTTAGTAGTTCAATTAAACACTCAATCAGTCGATGGCTCAATATTGTATGGTTCAAGGTGTTGGACGCATTGATTGGAGTATCGGATTGATTGAAATCGCAATTGACTGATTTTGCCCAACCTGTGCTCCCAACCGATCGGTTCATGTGATGAACCGGTCGGCTGAGGTTGCTGAACCGGTCGGCTGGAGTGTCCAAGCCGATCGGCTCATGCCCAGGTTGAGACGACCGGTTCAAGAGATTGAACCGATCGGCTCAACTGGTGCAACCGACCAGTTGAGAAAGTCATGTCGGCAAGAATTTTCCTTTCGTTTCAAATTGCCCAATTCGATTGGGAATAATATTGGTATTCGATACCAATTGGGAAAGAAACAAGGAAAGTCTTTTTGAGCCGGATTAGGACCATGAACCGATCGGTTCAGGGCACCAACCGATCGGTTGGAGTGCCCCAAATGATCGGCTCAGGTCCAACCGATCGGCTCAATGGCCGAACCGATCGGTTCAGTTGTGAACCGATCATTTCAGGTTGCGAACCGGTTGCTTTTTGTGGAAACTTCTCGAACCCTTCTAGTCCTGCTTTAGTCCCGCATTGCCCGGGATGGAGAACCCTGTCCCATGACTCTCCTATATATATAGGGGTATTGGGGGCTTCTCAAAGTACAACTCAGTGCAACCAGTTGCTCTGCAAGTTGTCGTTCTCTCTGGTTTTGGTAACCGTGAGAGAGCCCGAGCAAGTGCTTCCCGCAAAAGGGAGGTGCAGCAAGGGAAGGACAACTACAGTTGCAACAGGAGGCAGGAGAGCGTGTTGGCGACTAGTACGTCAACAGGAGGGTGCGACTCCTTCCACTTCCTTGTGGGACAAGGAGAGTGGAGTTCCAGGTGGTCCGTGTGGACTACTACAGAGGCGGGAGGACACTGCCGCTTAGGAGGACAACTGTCATCCGACAGTCCGGTTCGAGTAGGAGTTGTCAGTCCCGGTGCGACCAGGAGCTGCACAGACACCATCGAAGTCCGGAGTTGAAGACCGCACATTGCGCGAGGTATTGTCGCCGAGCAAGCCTCGGGACAAGGTATGATTCTGCAAACCATCCTTTCCTATTATATAGACGTTGACGCGTTTCCTCGGTTTGGGTTGGGGAGAAATTTTTTTGTTTCCGCTGCCTTCTCTATCTCCCCTAAAACCCTACAGTACACCCTTATTGTCCTTGGTAGGAACATGGAAGACATGAAGGATGTAGATTATCACAGTTTACAGGGAAAGTTTGTAGCTACCATCCTACGATTGTATGGAGCAAACAAGGGTTTAACAGAACGGTGATACCCTTGCCCATGTACTTCTCAACCTATCACCTTGACACTCTGAGGACAGAGTGGATGATAAGTTGGGGGGGGGGTACACTGGGCAAGCGCGAGGTATCATATTCAAACCCCTTTTCTCTTTATTCCTTCTTTCACCCCTATTTTTCCGTACCTATTTTTCCTTCCTTTCGACACTTAGATTTTTTTAGTAATTTCTTTGATAGAATAACTCTTGCATATAAAACAACTCTCTTTTTGGAAAAGGAACACCCCTAGCTAAGTTAGAGACAAAGTAATCCTCACTTACATATGAAGCATTTAGGCGTGTAATGGTGAATTAATAAATCACCTTCATACCTGATTCTTATGCTTTTGCTTCAATTCTGCATCAGACTCTCCATAGGTTAACATCCTGACCAACACAAACTAAACACTCTCAAGAATAGGAGGGAACCAGGTGAAATCCAAATCAAGAAACCTCGCAAGCGGACCACCAAGTACAAAACCGCAATAAGTGCATGTCAGGAAGCCCTAAGAAACAATTTTCTTCTTTTCAAAAGGAGGCTTCGTAGCCCAAATAAAATCCTAAATATCCAAAATCCTAAGCCTGTGAGCATATGAATAAAATTCTGAGTGTTGAATAAAAACATGAGAGTTGTGCATTGCATAAGGACTTACAAGAAGAACCAATAAAGATCTTTACCGGCCGGTACATTCATCTGCCCTCACAAAGGCAGATGTGTTGCTCCCGATAGTGAGATCCTAAGGTATCCAAGTATATGAAAAAGCTGATAAAGGACTCGCCTAGCCGGTACATTTAGCTTCCCTCACAAAGGCAGATGTGTCGCTCCTAGTTGTGAGATCCTAAAAGTTTAGATAAACCCTCCCCCACCAAAAGGGGGAGTTACAAAGCAGCCTTTAGCCAACCCTCATACCTATCTTAGCTTTCGGTAGGATTTTCAAAGTAGTATAAAACTGCTTAGAGATGAAAACATGCACGAAATGCGATCAAGGAAAAGGTGGTCCCAGTGTGAGTTTTGCGATACGGAAGAAACCTGAGATCCATGCAACTCTCACCCGAAAGATTTAACGCAAGAGGAAGTCCCGATAAAACTATAGGAGATATATGGTTTAGAATTGAAGCAAGAGTATGGAAATCTTCACTAAATAAAATCGCCTCGCCACTACATGCCTTAGCTCTCTCCATCTTGAGGACAAGCTAGACTCTAAGTTAGGGGGGGTGATAACCTCCCATTTTTGTGATGTTATCTTACTAGTTTTTCTTAATTTTCCATACTCTTTCTTAGATAAATTAGATATAATCCTTAACTTTCTGCGTTATTATGAATTCACCATTAAACTAACATTTACCTCCTCCTTACAGAAAAACCCAAAAAAATTGCAAAAGGGGCAAACGGTCTGGAGACCGAATGAAGTCCACACGGTCCCAAGACCGAATGAACTCAAACAACCCCAAGATCGAATGAACTCAAATGGTCCTGAGACTGAATAAAGGCAAACGGTCTAGAGACCGAATGAAGTCCACATGGTCCCACGACCGAGTGAACTCAAATGATCCCGAAACCGAATGAAGTCCAAACAATCCCAAGACCGAATGGACCCAAACGATCCCAAGACCGAATGGACCCAAACAGTCCCAAGACCAAAAGGACCCAAAAGGTCCCAAGACCAAATGGACCCAAATGGTCCCTAGACCGAATGGACCCAAATGGTCCAAAGACCGAATGGATCCAAATGGTCCCAAGAACGAATGAACTCAAATAGTCCCGAGACCGAATGAAGGCAAACAGTCTCCAAACTGTTAAAGACCCAAAATGATCCCAAGACCGTTTGGGATTCCTTGAAAGCCTATAAATAGGACCTAAGGGGTCCTCACTCGGCATGAACTTCTTGTACCTCCAAAGGTTGCCCCAATCACTCCAGAGTTGTTCCATCTTCATCCTTCTCCCAAAGGCTGCCGGTTTAAGATCCATACTCCATCTTCAACCTACTTCCTATCTCATCAACATAAGAAGGTGGGAAGTGGAGGTTTCTTCATCAAGACAACTACACTGCATGAAGATAGTTTTTCTCTCCTTCAAGGGGTCATCCTTCCTCCCTCCTACATGGAGATGATGCTTTCCCTCTCTCTTCCGACCTCCTTCTTTGTTCTTGCCATGAGCGAGTAGTCTCATATACTAGGGTGTGGGGAGGATCCCCGCTACCCATGTTTTTATTTCATACATTGTAATTCTTGAGTTTGCAATAGAAAAACACTATCTTTCCAGTTCAACATCAATCGTTTAATGAATGCTAGTTTCTTGATCACCAACTTGTGTTATCTATTATCTATTAGTGCACATTGTCTATGTTTGTACTTCTAGATTCGAATATCGACTGCTTGTTGGTTCCAGATTGTATGTAGTCACCATATGTTTGGTTTGGTATCTAGGAGCATTTCTCAAGGAGTGGAGTAAACTCACCGCCATCGTTGTACTTTCATACTATGAAATGGAATCAGTTGACATATGAAAGTACAACTTTGATAGGTCGAGGAACACACTTTGCGAGGGGAGTGATGCAAAGTAAGTGACCATTCGTTTGGGGATGGCTGGCATTGCATCACTTCCACATTTCTCGTAGTTAGTTATCTGAAAGGAAGCTAAGTCTACAAAGATACTAACTGTGTAGACTCTTTTCTTTACAAGCCAAGTTATCGTGATGTATGTTTTGATCCATGCGTAGTGGTGGTGAAACCCGATCACATCCTAGTAGTTTCCAAATATTGTTTACAACCTTAAGTTTACTTTCTTGTTATTTTCTTTCTTTCTCCGTGCATTAGCTTAACCATAAAATCAACCTTTTGATCCAAATATCAACTTTTAAGTGGATAAGTAGGATTATTACGTTTTCCATCTTGTTAAAACTCTTAACAAGACTGTTGTCTCGTGGATTCGACCCTTAACTATACTATGATAAGACTTCCATGTATCTTAGCATACGTGGGTGGAGATCTTATTATAGCATACGCAAGGCTAAACTTAGAGATTAACTATCTCTAGGATTTTTAGTGGTGCACGCAACTTCACGTAAGTGGAGGCTCCATCATCTATCTACCTTCCACCATAATATCCAACTAGTGACATAATAAAAATGTACATATTGTTAGCATTCATATGATCTCATTTCTTCCAAGTCACATACTTGAATACATACATCATTGAGTATTGTCATTCTATAGACATCCACTTTGTCTCCTCATTATTTCATAATTGAGTGAAATAGATGAATTTGAAGGTTGCCTTTGTTTATGTTATTATTAATGAAACCCTTTTAGGTAATTATTCCATGTCAATCATAATATGATTGGACTTATAGACATACCTTACCAACAGACTCCCACCTGCACTTAGAGTCAATCACCCATGAATCCCATTCACAATGATCCAAACATGTACACCATGTTTCTTCTATGGAAGTGCTAATCCACCAGGATAGCAAGACTTTGCTATGAGTCAGTATATTACATGTTTCTTATCTCTTCGCTCAGAGATGAAACCATCATAATATGGTATATGATATTCCTTGCCTAACAAGTAGCCCTATTGTTGTTACAATATCTCTATTGAGTCATCAATGGCTGAAACAACTATAAGTTCATCATATGAACCTTTCAGATCCATATAGTGTCACTCTATGTTCACAACACAAGTATGCTCACCGTCTATTGTAGAATAGAATCAATGGCTAATAATTCAAAACCCTTCAAACTAATAACATACCTTTCTCTTTTAAAATCAAAATGTTTTATTATGATCACTTGTTCATTATGGAAGGTTGCATCGATGTAACCATTTACATACAACTCTTCCTTTTATTGCTATCATTATTAATTAGAAATCTATCCTTAAGTACTTCAAAGGTACTAATGGATGTCTTTATCACATTCCAATAACCCTTATTGGATTTTAGTAATCGTCCATACATATAATATTTTATGGGATAAGTACACATACAACATTCATGATAGATCCATCATATGACATCTGATTCATGATATTTCCATTCTACACAAGGGTTGGAAAATAAGGTTCATGAGAGACTAATCTAAATTCTCTATCACTAAATACATCCATGTTGAATTCTTTCAACACACTATTATTGTACTCAAACATTCCATTGTAAAACTATCAAGAACTATCCCATAGGTCTTGATACTTATCTCATAATATGTTTCATCTATATCTTCATTGCAGAGGGGGTTTTCATGGCAATTCTCGATATTCACATTATTGACATGTTATTCTTCATCATATGTTGAATATTCATATAGGCTCCCAAAAACTCTTTTGTAAATACAAATTTCATCTATTGTCTTGATTCAAGTCAAACTCTTAGGATGTCTTATAAAGCCATAAGATATCATATCTGAGGTGCTTGTTTCAATCCCAGATTGAACTATGCAGTTTATACACTTAATTTGCAATCTTAAAGTTATTAAACCTATTAGGTTGTGTCACATACACATCCTCTCATGTATTCCATTTAATAAATCTGGTTTCTTAGTTGATATGTTAAATTTCATTGTCTATTTTAACTACAACAACAATCATGACAATTGGTAAAGGCATTTCTATTATGTTCAACAACTTGAATTTACTGGAAAGACTATTTAATTATTTTGTCCTTTTATGTTATCTTTATAGGTATTTGCCAAAAGACCCTATTGCACTCTTTTGGTATTACCCCATTAGATAGAACTACAAAAGGTCTGACCTTGTTAGCTTACATGGATCCCATAATGGTCTTAAACCATTACTTAGATTATGGTACTTTATAGGTTCTAGTTAATTAGTTGGCTCATCATCTTATGATCAACCTATCTGAATCGTTGGATTTACAATCCTTCAACTTCATGTGTAACGACCTCGCCTCCCGGTAACCCCCAATCAAGCGAGACCAAGAGGTCAGATACGTTATCCCAATATTTCAAGATTTGTGGTTTGACATTTAATCAAAAATAATTATCAAATTCTACTATTACTAAACTGAAAAGCTAGAATAAAATAAAACTTTTTGCATACCTTAAAAAATTCAGATTCTAGATTTCTATCCACATAAAAAGTCTATCTAACTATTTCTCCTTGAAAAGGTTAGTTTTATCTTCACAAATTTTGATTTACTATTTGTCCATTTTTAGAATTGTACCTAAAACACCGACAAACAAAACATGGGTTAGTATATTGCTATACTGGTATGTGGGGGAACAAACACAATTTCAAAAATATGGTCTAAAAACCTAAATATTGCAAATAATTAATTAACAATCAAAATTGCATTTTCAATGTGACTCCTCAATCGCTTTTGCCCGAAACCCTAG
Source organism: Alisma plantago-aquatica (assembly GCA_963693085.1). Taxonomy (NCBI): domain Eukaryota; kingdom Viridiplantae; phylum Streptophyta; class Magnoliopsida; order Alismatales; family Alismataceae; genus Alisma; species Alisma plantago-aquatica. Next base: position 182,811,874 of record OY856415.1, read on the forward strand.
ATTACCCTCTCTTATGGTTTTGTCCTTGCAAGGGACATACGGCCACCTTCTCCATCTTGAGCTTGATTCCTAGGGTCACCTCTTAAGGTGCCCAATGGTCTTCCCTCTGGGGCTTGACCAAATCAAACCTTCTCTTTGGGGCTTCGTCTTGCAACATACAACAAGGTGGCATGTAGGTTCGAGAAACACATTCATATTTAATTGTGATCTCATAGGGACTTTATCGGATTGCATAATTAAACATCCTATAGTTTAGGTTGCAATCAATCGATAATCATTTGGGAAATGTCGTGAAACTAAAGGTGATTATTCATAAAGTAACCACATACATGTTTAATCGATTCAACAAGCTAATAGTAATCCAAGAAAGGAAGTATCCAGGAAAGAAATTCAATTCACACATGCAAGAAAGAACCCTAAAAAGTACATGTAACCTGATTACCATTCACTTTCACAGGTTCTATTCATTTGAACTCGCTTCCTAGGGTTTCCTACTTCCATTTAGGGTTTCATTAGGTTTCATCTTCATGATTGACACCATAAACCCTAAAATAGAAAATCTAATCTCAAACCCTAACTATCTTGTTAATTCCTTCCTAACAGGCTTAGGTTTGACTCACAAGAACATTATTCCAAAGATTTTCAAATTAATCATGTTAATTACCCTTTTTACACTATATTAGGGTTTCTATATCCATTATCATATATTCTTGTTTAAAACCCTAAATCAAGTCAATTATTATCTAATATCAGATTCAAATCTTACTTTGTCTCTCAACATGTTACTAACACTCAAAATAACCCATTACGGATCTTAGATCTGATCTCTAATCATAATTAGGGTTTTTAACCAAAGTTTAATGCATTATATGATCAACTTTAGGCACTTTTGAAATTAGAAATGAAATAAGGTTCTAATAATACTTTTATCAGATTCCTCATAATTTTCTGATCACTTTTCATATATAAAGTTTCTTTATCCGATCTTCCTATCATTTTCTATGATTTTTAGTATTTAAATTAACTCTGGCCAATCAGGGAACGCCACACGTCCCTTTCGCCTCCATTGAGTCGAGCCAACAGGTTCGGGTGTGAGCCAGTCGGCTTGCACCGCGTCAGTGCTCGAGCCCATTGAAGAAAACAAACAAAGGACTAAAATGCCCTTACCAGGACAGAAGGATTGGGAGGGTAAAATGGTAATTCCGCGTTGTGTCGTCTTCAACCTCTCACACATTACATGTATTGAGTAGGGGGTCAACTCCTGGGTTGACTTCATTCTTCTGACCACCTGCAAGCAAACTAATCACACTGAGACCTCCACCTACTGGTCACGAACTCGCTTGACTGGTCAATTCCTACTCCGCGCTACTCCTTCACCGCCAACCAGCCTCAGTTACTCTGGTGAGACCTACTGCTCATTGAGGGGGAAGAACATGGGTGTTTGTCAAATTGAAATCTTCAGCTAACTCGTCTCGGCACTTCGATTGGGAGGATTGAGGTTGTGGGATGGCTCGCGATACCCAAACCCACCCCTATATATAGGGTCCTTCACAAATGTCTGGTGAATTGGAAATTCTCTCGATCCCTCATGCAAGCCAACTAACCCTGCGTTGGATAAGCTCAGGGCAATCTCCCGAAGCAGATGGACTCGTCCCAAGCTCTGCTCATCACCAAAATCTCACACAAATCCTCCATCAATCTTCATGCAACTTGGACAATTTGTTCCAATCTCTCATGAGACCAGGACTTGTCCCAGGTCGCGGATCGCAGATCCAACGGTCATGAGCGCGTGTCCAAATTTCCAAAAATTGAGATTTAATCCCAGTTTAATCGTGACACCATTATCTTAGTCCAATTATCCTCTCACTTTAGGATAACTTCAAAAATCCATCTCATAAATCATGTGTCCTTTTGAAACCAAATTTTAAGTTATTCTTTATCTTTCCTTAATCTACTCATGTATCCAATTTGAGTCCCAAATTCCAAAGGAAAATGGCATTCTCTTCATGTGCAAGTTTTCCTTTAATAAAGCTCATTTAATTGGTATTTTCTCTTTGTTATCCTATTATCTTTGCAACTTGGACTTCTTGGAACCCAAGAAATCTCAAAGGTACGAAATCCATCCTTGAAGGATAATTGTTAGCCTTCTAGATGATTCAACATCTTTCTTTTCTCATTATCTTAGTTATTCCCTTACACTTTAGGAAACTTACAAAATTCATATTTCCCAATCTGTTTATCCTTTTATTATAAAATTTTAGGGAGAAGTCCATGATGACTTAAACATCATGTGTGCAATGTTTGGGACTCAAACTCGAAAGTATGAGGGAATTTTCTTCACATGCAAGTTATCTCTTAATAAGACATATTTTAAGCATATTCTCTCTCTTAATATTTTATTTTCTTTATTTCAATTCCTGTTACCATTAGAAACCATGTGGATTCAAAATCTCATCCATGATGATTCCATTATCCATATTTCCACATATTTCTCATATTTTTATTATTATCTCAAATTTCCTTCTTAATATTGCATTATTTGATTTCTTCTTTTTCTTTTGATCATGTTGGACTCATTAATATATTATGATCCACAAAATCACATTCAAAAAGGAAATATTGCAAAGGGAATCCATTCAATACATATAATTCACACAATTCCCATAATCATACATTTATTGGGGAAATTGCATTTCCCGCCATATGAATCCAAAAAAATGAGGTTGTAACATCCTTCCCCTCTTATAGGAATCTGGCCCTCAAAATTCCACCAAACATTCAAACAAACATGATAAAAATTTCTCATGTCCATCATCGGCTCCCATGTGGCTTCATCCTCTCCATGGTGCTTCTAAAGAACCTTTATCATCTTATACTCTTACATTTGAGTCCTCTCCCACCTTGGTATCTCATACCCTCATAGGTTACTCAGGACATTTCAGCCTCTCTTGAAGCTCAATAGATTCATGTCTCAGTACATGGCTCATGTACATCATATCGTGCTCTAGATCAAACTCATGGAACACATCATACATCATGTTATCCTAAGGGGTAAGGCTAAACATACACAACTCCACCAATCCATCTCAAATGGAACCATGTATCAGGGACTCATCTCGCTCAGCTATAGCTCAGAGGGGTCAGTTTTTCATAACACGTCTTCTCCCATAGTGAACTACATGTCAGTCTGCTTCGCATCAGCTCACGACTCTTGTCACCTATGGGCTTTCTCAGCTATTGCACGATCAAAGCGACTTCATCTGCACACATTGTGTTCTCTCTAACCTTCACAAGGTCCTCTCACCTACATCATCCCAATGAAGTGGTGACTGACACAACCTCCCTTACAGAGTTTCTTACATCCCGATACTGGCTATGGTGTCTATCATTACAAGCTCACTCTTCTAGGGGTAGGAACTACTCCCATGTATCACCCGAATGAGCGCACACACTCTCATCATACCCTCTAGTCTGGATCATACTCTCTTGACCATCTATCATTCAGGGGTGATAAGTTATGCTAAACTTCAAGCTAGAATCGAGTTCTTCATGTACCTACTTCCACCGCATGGAAGTGATCTTAAGGTCATGCTCTAGATATTGAACTCGATCATGGTGTAGTTGAACTATCTCTCTCATGCATATAGTTCAACCCAATATGTCACTTTGACAATGCTCTCTCTTAGGTAAGGGGTTAGGTCAACTTGGTAAGGTGATCTACCATAACCCATACTGCATCATGACCTCTCTTGGTCCAGGGGAAACTCACCACACGTCTATGATGAACTGCTCCCGTTCCCTCTTAGGAACTCTTCATTATCGGTAGAAACTCACTGGGTTACCTATGTTCGGCCTTCTCCTCCTGAAATGCATGGCGACCAGTCACATGCAACCCTATATACTTCTTCATCTCAGGTATTCACAGTACTACTACAAACCTTTTACTTTCTTAGTAGTACCATGGTGTATGGTGAACTTAAAATCATGATCTCGTCAAGGTTGACTCCTCAGAAACCCTAAAACACTATAGCATGGGTTCCATCACCTTATTTTCCAGAGAGATGTATTTGAGGTTCTACAGCCATCCCTCTATCACATAAAGCTGCAGGTTGGCTGACTAAGAAACCACTAACCTGACCAACGAACCTAGTTGTATTAAAGGGTTAGCCCTATATGTCTCACGAACCTAGGTTTCACCCAACAACCTCATCTAGCCTCTCTACTGGCTAAACAGATAGTTGTGTCTCAACTAGAGCATCCATCACCACATTACATCCTCACGTGCTAGGTACCGGTGATGTCATAAACCATCATATACTCTACTCAACATCCCCCTCTCAGATTTAGGTCTAACTAAGTCAAGAAAACTCCAAGCTCATCATCTTGGTTATCAACTCAAACTTATATAACTCCTAAATTCCATATCGGCTCTTTATAAGGATTTCTTCATGATGACTACCTTAGTTCCCTTCGTGTTTGTATACCATCCATTCCATGTATTCTCCAAAAAGTTATGATACTTTCTCTATCCTCAAACATCAAAGCAATGTTTCAACTCACGTCATCTTTATCCTTAGTGTATGACATGTGTTTTGTCCTATCTCTCACACCCATAATGAGAGGAAATAAGCATTTGGCTACAATCCAAATACATAGTTCATCCCATTCTAAGAGTAGAGATGGTGCATCACACATCGCCAATATATTTTCCAACTAAGTTGAAACGTGCATCACATGTATCCCCATCATGAACATCTCATTTTTAGGTATACATCCATGGAAAGTTGTTCCCAAGAACTCTTGGGTCTTCATATCATTCATACATAATCCTTAGTCCTTATCTCAAGGTTTCTAGGGTGCCAGTACTTTTGGGGTCATCCCTCTCCCCTTATGCATCCAAGGAGTGCCTACCTCATTTTCCCTTTGAGTCCCATGAACTCATGAAGGTGATCAATCTCCTAGCCCACAGTTCTCGGGCAAAGATAACCATTACCTCCTGACCCTATGGTCTTGTGCAACTAGGGAAACAGACAACTCCTACTCCCGTCGGTCTTATCCCCACCTAACCTTAGTATAGACTTAGGATTCTATCATGGTACATCTCAAACTTGAATCCCTACCCAAAAATGCCATCATATCTCTAGGCATACGTGGTCAAACTTACATCCTTTCATAGGGATCATGGCAACCTACCTACCTCAGTCTGGCCCCATATAGGTTCCCACCATGGCAACCTATCCTCATGCCCTTTCGAGATAGTCATATAAGGGTCTATAGATTAATGCTCATACCATGTGTTCTCCACTTAGCTCATCAAACTCTTATAAAAAAACCTCTTTAGGTTACCTCGAACCTAAAAAAAATCGGGTACTCACCCTATAGAAGGGTCCCTTCCCCAGGATGGGAGAAAACTATCTCTTGATAGCAACAAATGTCGCAAATGTCCCTACGTCCAGGGTTTACAACATCATGTGCATTCTTAGCTCTATCATGCCACTCATACATGTGGCTAGCCAGAAGACAACCTACTAAGCCACTTGGGGTTCCTTGGTATATCATACTTTCTCCTTATTCCTCAACAATTGACCAACACCATACATGCATATCTCACCAACCTATGTGTGAGGGGTTCATCAAACATATACCTTAGTCCAAGGGATTTCCTTTTCCTCTAAACATTAGGGGTACCATGCTCGAATCCGTAGAAACTCAAACATCTTCGTGAGCACCAAGTGCACCAGGTCCTATCACTTCCCCTCTTTGGTCTAGGAACCCCAGGTTTACTACCTATGCCTCAACTATCTAACTACATGCTCAACTTTTCAATCACGAACCAAACATGTACAAGGTATAGCATGCACTTCTTACTATTCTTCCATGTGAACCATACCTCAGAGTCCTACGCAAGGATAAGCAACTAAGTGTGAGGCCTCACAACTTGTTACCACACCTCCTCAGTCTAAGGAACTCTCCTTTCTACCCCTATAAGGTAAGATAGGCACCTATAACATATGTACATCATTTCCAGAAGCCTCTTTCTCATTCTAGGGTTTGGTTCCTCTAAAGGTAACCAAGGTACAACAAGACTCCATGGATCATGCACGAGGCAACCACACTATCTACTCAGGGTCACCTAAAACAGGTCATAACATACCCATCTTCTCATGATTCTTCATGTCTCAGAACCAAGGTCTCCAACCTTGTCCATTGGGTCTTGCTCTCTCTCTAGAGATAACCCTACCAAAGATCTTGCCTTTAGAGGTTTTTTCTTACAGGATGGGTTCAGATCTTAAGGGTACATGTCTACACCTACAGGGGTGAAACTTACTATCAAGACCTATGTCCGACATAGATCATCCCAGGATCTGCATGCTCCTCTCATGAACATCACGCATAACCCTATAGGTCTAGGTCTAAAACCTATGGTCAGCCTATTGTTGCCCACCTCTACGTAGTTGCATGCCTCTTCCCTACTCCTATATGCCCATAAGGGTTTCTATATGGTCACCACTATCCCCCACAAGTGGGAGCTATTCCTCACCCTCAACAGGAACAACCCCCCAAGGTCAGGTTACCAAAAAAACTAGGTCAAATCTAGCTCATGCTTCTCATGGGTACTTAAAACTTATATGCATGTCAACCCACATACATACATGCATGGTCAACTACAATATCCCACTCATCTTGTCATCTATTCCTCAAACTCCACTTAGGGTTAGGATTAGCATCATCCTCAGAGGATGCACCGGGTCTCTACCTCTTCATAGAGGCCTCTGCCTCCAAGGCTAACTCTCCTCTCATCCTCCTCACAAGAAGGTCTAACCTTGGTGCTCTCTTGAGGGCACGACAACACACGCCATGCAACCTAAGCATGTAAGTAATTTTTAGTTTACGCTTAAACTATTAAACTTATGTCCATGACATCTTATTTACATGTGTTCCATTGATTTGTTTGAGGATTCGTTAATCCTTATCATACTTACCCTGACCTCGTGAGGGTGGGGAGGAGAGAGAAAAAACCCTAAACCTTAGAACCTCACTTGAATTAGGGTTGAGAAGGGAAGAAAATAGATGAGAGAGTCTTAAAGGTATCTTACTTCGAGTCAGAACCTAAGACTTTGGCCAGGAGGTCACACAGTATTCGAGAGTCCTCGTAGACTGACTAGCAGGGCGAAGGAAAATATTGCCAGCCCCCAGATCCCGATCCCTTTCTAGACACCTCCATCATTAGAAAATTCCTCTAATAACTCCCTAGGGTTCTACAAAGTTTGTAAAATTTATAATTATTAAGGATTAAATGAGAAACCATTGGATCTGATACCAAATGTAATGACCCCGCCTCCCGATAACCCCAATCAAGGGAGGCCAAGAGGTCAGAGACGTTATCCTAGTATTTCAGGATCCATGGTTTGACATTTAATCAAAAATAATTATCAAATTCTAGTATTACTAAACTAAAAAGATGGAATAAAATAAAACTTTTTGCATACCTTATAAAATTAGAATTCTAGAATTCTATCCATAGAAAAAGTCTATCTAACTAATCCTCCTTGAAAAGGTTAGTTGTACCTTCACAAATATCGATTTACTATTTGTGCATTTTAAGAATTATACCTAAAACTCTGACAAGCAAAATGTCGATCAACATATTTCTATATTGGTATGTGTGAGAACAAGCACAATTTCACAAATATGTTCTAAAAACCTAAATATATCAAATAATTGATTAACAATTCTAAATACATTTTTAATATGACTCAAACACTTTTGCCATAAATCCTGGATTACCCTCTCTTATGGTTTTTTCCTTGCAAGGGACATAAGGCCACCTTCTCCATCCTGAGCTTCGTGCCTGGGGTCACCTCTTGAGGTGCCCAATAGTCTTCCCTCTAGGGCATGACCAAATCAGACCTTCCCTCCAGGGCTTGGTCCTGCAACATACATCTAGGTGGCATGTAGGTTCGAGAAACATATTCATATTTAATTGTGATACTCATAGGGACCTTATAGGATTGCATAATTGAACATCCAAAAGTTTAGGTTGCAATCAATCGAGAAACATTTGGGAAGAACCGTGAAACTAAAGGTGATTATTCATAAAGTAACCACATACATTATATGATCAACTTTAGGCACTTTTCAAATTAGAAATGAAATAAGGTTCTAATAATATTTTCTTCAGATTCCTCATAATTTTTTGATCACTTTTCATATATAAAGTTTCTTCATCCGATCTTCCTATCATTTTCTACGATTTTTAGTTTTAAATTAAATATAGCCAATCACAGAACGCCGCATGTCCCTTTCGCCTCCACTCAGTCGAGCTAGCAGGGCTGGGCGTGAGCCAATCGGCTCGCGTCGCATCAGTTCTGAGGCCCAGCGAGGAAAATAAACAAAGGACTAAAATGCCCTTACCAGGACAGAAGGATCGGGATGGTAAAATGGTAATTCCACATTGGGTCATCTTCAACCTCTCACATGTTGCCTGCAACGAGCCAGGGGTCAACTCCTAGGTTGACTTCGTGCTTCTGACCACCAGTGAGCAAACTAATCACACTAAGACATCAGCCTGCTCACCACAAACTTGCTCGAAGGGTCAATTCCTCCTTTGTGTTGCTCCTTCATCGCCAACCAGCCTCGTCTACTCCGGCAAGACCTACTACTAGTCGAGGGGGAAGAACAAGGGTGTTTGTCAAATTGAAGTCACCAGCTAACTCGTCTCGGCACTCCGGTTGTGAGGGTTGAGGTTGTGGGATGGCTCGTGATGCCTAGACCCACCCCTATATAGGGTCCTTCATAGACGTCTGGTGTATTGGGGATTCTCTCAATCCCCCATGAAAGACAACCAACCTTGGGTTGGATAAGCTCAGAGAAATCTCCCGAAGGATATGTACTCGTCCCAAGCTCTGCTCATCACCTCAATCTCATGCAAATCCTCGATCAATCCTCACACAACCTGGACACTTTGTTCTCGTCTCTCATGAGACCAGGACTTGTCCCAGACCGTGGATCGCAGATTCAACGGTCACAAGCGTGTGTCCAAATTTCCAAAAATCAGGATTTAATCCTAGTTAAATCGTGGCACCATTATCTTAGTCCAATTATCCTCTCACTTTAGGATAACTTCAAAAATCCATATCTCATAAACCGTGCGTCCTTTTGCAACCAAATTTTAAGGGATTATTTATCTTGCCTTAATGTACTCATGTATCCAATTTGAGTCCCAAATTCCAAAGCAACAGTGAATTATCTTCATGTGCAAGTTTTCCTTTAATAAAGCTCATTTAATTGGTATTTTCTCTTTCTTATCCTATTATCTTTGCAATTTGGACTCCTTGGAACCCAAGAAATACCAATGGTACGAAATCCATCCTTGAAGGATAATTCGTAGCCTTCTAGATGCTTCTACATATTTCTTTTCTCATTATCTTAGTTATTCCTTTACACTTTAGGAAACTTACAAAATTCTTAGTTCCTAATCCTTTTATCCTTTTAATCTCAAATTTGAGATAGAAGTCCATGATGACTTAAGCTTCATGTTTCATAAAGTTTGGGACTCAAACTCGAAAGTATGAAGGACTTTTCTTCATATGAAAGTTATCTCTTAATAAGACATATTTTAAGAATATTTTCTCTCTCTTAATCTTTTATTTTCTTTATTTTGATTCCTTTTATTACTAGAAACTATATGGACTCAAAATATCATCCATGACGATTCCATTATCCATATTTCCACATATTTCTCATATTTTTATCATTATCTCAAATTTCCTTCTTAATATTGCATTATTTGATTTCTTCATTTTCTTTTAATCGTGTTGGACTCATTAATATATTATGATCCATGAAATCACATGAAAAAAGGAAATATTGCCAAGGGAATCCATTCAATACATATAATTCACACAATTCCCATAATCATACAATTATTGGGGAAATTGCATTTCCCACCATATGAACCCAAAAAATTGGGTTGTAACATCATGTGTGCTCAACTAGAACTATTTTTCTCTATGTCCTTTACAAACTTGAGATTTCATAACAACTAGTGATTCTCACAGTTCTCATGGTACCCATTGTTGATCTCGATCATTTTGAGTTCTACTTTTACTCCCCCTGATTCTTTAGGAACTCACTTATCCTATCAACAAAACAATTTTTTAATTGGATAGGGATTAATAGTAATATTAAAAAAAATTGGTTTTGGATAAACATTCTAAAGAAACTACTTTCCAAATGTTAGTTTTATACCTTTGGATGTATTGGGACATTCTCAAATCATATCATACATGATGTCTTACAGACCATTCATGTGGTACATTATTTAGTGATAGGTATATATTTATGAGGACATAAGAAGATTAAATTATTTGATAATTATAACATGACTCATCATGGTACAATTCCTTCAATCTAACACATCATCATGTTTAGATGGATTTGTCTTGTGATACATTATTATAGTGCATTCCTGAATGAACATAAGATGCTGATGTCAAGTATTTTAACATTTGATCACATCCATGTTGTTTAACACTTTTATCAAAGTTATACTTCATTTACAATATTATTAATACTTCAAAAGATTTGTGTTTCTATTTTGTTGAGTACATATCATAATATTATCAGTAAATGAAATGATGTATAAGCAATAATCCATAACATTCATTCATAAGATCTGTATGCATCATATGCATTAGGTCTAATGAAATCTTTCTCCTAACACTACATTTTGTGAAGGACGTCATGTCATGTTTGTGGGTAAGTAAGATTTGCATGTTTCCTTAGGCTAAATAACCAAGGGAATCTAGATCAAAATCAATATGTGTTCTAGGCATGCACCTCTCATATTTGTACAAGATGACTAATGCTAATGATAGTCTTGAGTTATAAATTATAACCCTTTGTTATAAACATTATAAAAATTCATCTTTGGATCATTTTGCATAAGTATTGGAAGTTGTTTTAGGGCCACTGCCATGCATTATCATATATTTGAAATAGAAGCACTAATCATTCTTTATTTATAATCATCCTTGTCAATATAAGATGCATAAATAAAATGTCTCAATTATAATGTCATAATTAAATAGTAGTTCTAATAACTCTATTACATGCCCATTGGGATAAGATAAATTTAAATTTAGACTATGGCTTCTGCAACACTTGCTCCGTCTTGTCCATCTTTGACCTTCTATGAAGGTTTTTACTTCTTATCATATCATGCACATCAATTTGTTAGATCTCTTATTTGTTGTCATTAACCAATAGGATGAAGTAATAAAATTTATCTTATATTGCTTATACCTGAATTGGAGGCCCCAATGCCATCATTCTTTTTCTTTAGTTCCTCTAACTAGAGTGGGAAAAAAAAATTCCAATGTTCAGGATGATGACAATGTTGAAAATCACCTCTTTGTTTCTTTACTTCACCTTTTTCCTTGATATTTACAGACTTGGGCAATCGTCTAGATTTAGAACTATTCTTAGCTTTTAAATATCTAAAGGTGGGGTGAATAGAGATTTTTGATAAATTAAGGTAATCTAAAAACACTCAACCCAAGAAGGAGGAGGAAATAAGGAAGATACTTGTGTATAGAGTGGTTCCAACCTTTGAATTCAAAGGTTGTCAATCCACTACCCAATTGTCTCCAATTGGGATTTTGAAAGTGATTAATTTTATTACCTCACAAGGATGTTACATAAAATAAAATCACCTTCCTTGAAGTAGCCTTCACCTAGAAGTAGCCTCAACCTCCTTGAAGTAGCCTTCTTTGAAGCAACTCCAAGCCCTTGGAGCAGCCTTCTCCTCCTAGAAGTAGATTGACCACCTTGAGATAGCCTTCCTGTAGAAGTAGCCTCATCCTTCCTTGAAGTGGACTTCCTTGAAGTAATCTGAAGAACCTCTTGAAGCAGCCTTATCCATCAAGAAGAAGCTTCAACCAAACTCCCTCAAGTAGCCTCCACAATCTTGGAGTAGCCAAGGAAAAAAAGTAGTATGTACATGTGAAGGGGGATTGGAAGAAGTAAATACAACAATGGAGTATTGCTCTTTGATATTATATCAAGCATTTAGATCTCCTATCCACTTAGGATGGACGTGGCTATATCTGGTTTCTAGGAGATTGTAGCTACATGACAACTCTAGAGCATAAGGATGAAGATAGCAAGTGAATTCTAACTTTGTTGCTCTCAATAGTGAACGATCAAGTGTAGCTTTGATGCTTTAGGTGTCCTAAGGCCTCTCCTATTTATAGGAATGGTTCATAAGTACTTATAGACATTCTAGTGAGTCTCTAGAATGTTCTTAGTTCTTAACTAGCCATTTGGTGTACACTAGTTGGCAAGCAATTGCTGATTTGTTTATACTTGAAAAGAACAATCCAGAACTCTGCTCAGTAAATAATTTTGTCGACCAAATTATGTCTCAGTCGAGCTTTTCTTCTACCAAGTGTGGGTTTAAGTAAGAAGTGTTGCAATGTCTATTTTCAACTCCCAACTACCAACCACTCAGTCTAACAGTCACATGCTTTAGATGCAAGTTTACTCGATCGAGAATATTTTTGACCAGAGAATATTTTAGATCACAATTATGTAAGTTGTTTAATGGTGCTCACAATTTCAACTTAGGTGGTTCTCGATCGACAAAAACTTTGACCAAGTGTGTCTAGGTCAACAAGTTTTCCAACTGAGGGTGTACCTATTTCATACTTTTTAATCACCTGCTAAGTGTGTGTTTCAATGAGTGATGGTGACTCTTACTTTGGGGGAAACCTATCTTAGGGTTATAGGTGGATGGGGAAGATCTAACACTTGATTGGCATGATGTCTAAGTACATGTACATTATATTTTAGTACAAGTGTTTACATTTGAGTACAATCATGAACATATATACAATAAAATGCATTTGATCTTCAATTTGCATTGATCTTCATCTTTCCACTTAGTAGAATTTTCATATTTCATTGAACCCTGAAATACTCAAATAACATGTTAGATCCATATGTGTGAAATGTTTGTCATCATCAAAACAAAGGGTATATTAATGTCCAATTTAGCCAACAATCTCCCCCTTTTTTAAGATGACGAACATTTCTAAAATATAATCAAAATAATTTAAATGTGATGAGTTTCATATCTAAGATTTACCTGAGATGAAGAGATTCTCTGATTTTTGTAAAGTGTGTGATAATTATTGCTAAAGAGGTATGAAACATAGTATCCATCTCTTAAGGCATGTAGTATCAATTATGTCATTCCAAGAGAACACAAAACTCATTTATTTGGATTATATTTTTTCTCCCCCTTTGCCATCTCAAAAAGATAGTAATATAATCATTTTACTCCCCCTTAATAGTTTAAAAATGTCAAATTTCTCTACAATTTAAAAACCAAAAATAATTTCTCAGCCATTTGCAAGGGATGTTAAGCCCTGAAATGATATGGGATTCCTTTAGTCTCATGGTGGGATCAATAGATGTATTTCTATATTAATTTATGAACCATTTACAAGGGATGTTAAGCCCTGAAATGATATGAGATTCCTTTAGGATCGTAGTGGAATCAATAAATGTATATCTTAACCAAATATAAGGGATGTTAAGCCCAAATTGGTGCAGAGAATCCAATTAAGGGAAAGACAAAAGAATATATGCACATTATATCTAAGAAATTTTGTGATCTCCCGCTATATCTCATAACAAAAGTGAGATTCAAAATACTAAGTTATTTCAAATCATAACCAGCTTTAAAATCAATTGATTAAGACTACGAGTCAATTTTTATAAGCAATCTTGTTTCTTGCACTATCTTAAAAATTTATCTTATTCTAAGTATTTAACATGACGAGAAAATTACATATTTAATAAACCAATTTTGGGTACTAGTGGATGATTTGATTTTCAATTAAGCATTTTTGTCAGGCTTGTTTTCGATCGACCATGACTTTGACCAGGGCGCCCCTCAGTCGAACTCCTCTTCGGACGAGAGGCTTTTCTATGGAATTCCAATTAATGTAGTTTTATCTAGAAGGAATCAAGATATAAAATTGTATTGACATAAGTGACTATACAATTTCTTTTTGTATGTATATTCAATCTTGATTCAAGTCATGAGTTTAAGAAACACAGATTTCTTCTTTAATGATCCTTTTATTTTACATTCATTTGATGAGTTTGATGTCCTTATGTCATCAAGTCTTACTCATTATTGAATAAGTCATATCAAAGTCTATTTTCTTTCATTATATCCTAGCTTTAGTTATTTCTGCATGCCAATTTAGTTCCAATTGAATATTTTCTTTTGGATGTAGGAGTTGAAACTTATGCATGATTTAAGATCATGTAGAAATTGTCCAATAATAAACTCCTTACAGGATATGATTAAGTCTTGTTGTGTATAATTATCACTTATTCTTAAATTCTCTTAGATGTAGACTTATAAATCCTAGTTTCTTTGTCAAATGATGAAAATTTTAGGATAAAGACTTTTTGTGGCTAAAGATCAAATTTATCTTCACCATCATTTGTTATAGATCTAGATTTATGTGAATGAGTTCTAGTGAGCAAAATATTAGTTTTGACGAGAAATCTTACTTTTGATCTCCTAGTGTACACAAATTTGATATTTTCTTATGAGTCATATCCATTTTCATAGCAATTTTGATGTAATTCTTTTACAAATAGCACAAAAAAAATGTACCAACATCACCTTTCTTCAAATGTGACCAATAAGTTTACCTTTTCTCTGTGTGTGTGGAGATCTTCTTATTTTCGATTATATGCTTGTTGGTTCAATCTCTATAGGCCATCCAAACCTAAAAATTATAAAGTTTTGGTCCCCATATTGTGGTCCTTTTGGTTAGGATTAATAAAATATTTAGAACAATCTACTATGAAGAGTACATTACAAATTTGGGTCACCAAATTCAATTGCAAGTTGATAATTATATTCTTAATAATCAGACCTGACAGAACTATAGTTGGTCGAACATAGCTTCAACCAAAAATGTTCTCAGTCGAACTATTTGTTGATCAAAAAGATTTTGCAGTAAAAATAATTTTGACAAAACTACCTTCAGTTGAACTTATCTTCGACTGGGAGAGGTCTTGGTCAAGCATTTTGTCTACCAAGATGAAATTCTGTGCATTTTTAGTAATTTTAGCATTTCTAATGTAAACATATAATGTCATAATTCTTAGATAACACAATTAAGTAATCAATGATATACAAGTTCAAGCATAATTCAGTTGAGATAAGACTTTATAGATTTCAAAGTGAAGCTTAGGTCAAATCGCAACTATTATGGCCAACATTTTTAAGTTGGGGGCTTTAGAACCCAAACCAAGGCAACATCCTTTTTCTTGTATGGACAAGAAAATGAATAGCTTCTAAGACATAAACAATAATGAGAACAAATAGAATCAATTTCATTTCTCTTCTTACCTAGATTGTCTTTAGGTACATACATGACCTTGTCTTTGGGTACTTGTGTCATTGTAGTTCTATGTTTTTGATAGGATTTATCTTTGGGTACATAGCCTAGGACTCTTCTCCAAATTTGACCAGAAGAGTTCTTTAGGATTTTATCAAGAATTTCATTGTTTTTCAAGCTACTAATATCTTTTTGCAACTTAGCAATTTCATCCATTTTCCTTTTAATTTCTAATTTTTCTTGATCTAGATTAGGTAACAAATTTCTCTTTATTTGACAATAACATCATAATCCAAATGAGTGCATAGAATAGGTTGAGTTTGAAGATCATTTATCTTAGCAAGCAATTCAACCTTTTCATGGCAAAGAAAATTATTGTTGGTTTCTAGATCAAGTAACTTAATATTGTAATCATTAATAGATGATTTCAAAGTAGCTTTTTCAGACATAAGACTTTCTTTTTCAAAATTAAGATCATTCAATTTAGCATACAAATCTTCATTAGTTCTTGTAAGCCTTTTTTATTTCCTTTTACAATCAACATATTTATCATGCAATTCTTCAATACTAGTGACTAATTCTTCTTTGGATAAATCAAGAAGACTTACCTCATTTTTCTTAATTGGTAATTGTAATGAAATAACTTACCTTGTCTTCTTTACTCATGAGACATTCTGCTACTTGTTCACTTTTGCTATCATTGCTTGAGTCATAACAAGCTACTTTGTAGGTCTTTTCTTTCTTCTTGAGAGAAGGCTTCTTTCCCTTCTTGACTTTGGGACACTCATTTATTAAATGTCATTCTTGCCATATTCAAAGCACCTAAGGGAAGAAGAGGAAGAAACACAAGAATTTTTGTTAGTTTTAAATCTTCTATGGCCTACCCATTTTAATGAGTTCTTCGTCTTCACTATCTTCTTCACTTATTTCATTACTTTCTTTAGTTGCTGCCTTAAAAGCAATATCCTTCCTTTTCTCCTTCTTGTGTTCAACTTCCAATCTTTCTTCTTCTTTAAGGGTGACCTCATGAGTCTATAGATTGCCAATCAGTTTCTCCATCCTCATTATGGTGAGATCATTAGGTTCTTTAATGGTTGTCTCCTTTATCTTGTATTTTAGAGGCAAAGATCTGAGAATTTTGGAAACTTGATCTTCTTCACTTATATACTTACCTAATGTACTCAAACTGTTAACAATAGAAGAAAATCTTGAATACATTTCACCAATGGATTAATTTGCTTTCATATGAAATTGTTCAAACTTTTGCTTTAGCATATTAATTTTGGTATTCTTACCTTGCATAATTCCTTCGTGTGTTATGGAGAGTTTATGCCATATGTCATAAGGGGTATCACATGAAGATATTCTATTAAACTCACTTACATAAATAGAACAATATAATATGCTTACCACATGTGCATTTAATTGAACTTATTTTACCATGTTCAGATCCCATGTTACATATTCAATTGTAGGAAGCACATAAGGAGTAGACACCATCCTCCACAACTCTAAGATGATTCCTTGAAAGTAAAATTACATTCTTCTTTTCTAGTAGGTGTAGTTGCTTCCATCAAAAGGTGGTGGTGGGATTACGTAGTTTCCTCGAAGATTGAGGTTGTGAAGTACACCGTTCCCCATTCTTCAAAACATGTTATGGATCCTTGAAGACCTGCTATGATACTAATTGAAAGATCTAGAGGGGGATGAATAGAGCTTTTTGATAAACTAAAGATAATTTAAAAACACTCAACCAAAGAAGGAGGAAGCAACAAGGAAGACACTTATATTTAGAGTGGTTCCAACCTCTGAATTCTAAGGTTGTTAGTCCACTACCCAATTATCTCCAATTGGGATTTTGAAAGTGATTAATTATACTACCTCGCAAGGATGATACATAAAATACAATCACCTTCCTTGAAGTAGCATTCACTTAAAAGTTGCCTCAACCTCCATGAAGCAACCTTCTTTTAAGTAACTCCAAGCCCTTAGAGCAGCCTTCTCCACCTAGAAGTTGCTCCACCACCTTGAGATAGCCTTCCTTTAGAAGTAGCCTCAACATCACTTGAAGCAACCTTCCTTGAAGTAATCTCAAGCACCTCTTGAAGAAGCCTTCTCCACCAAGAAGTAGCTTCAACCAAGCTCTCCAAGCGGCCTCCACAATCTTGGAGTAGCCAACAAACAAAAGTAGCTTGTACCTGTGAAGGGGGATTGGAAGAAGGAAATACAACAATTGTGTATTGTACTTTTATCCTATATATCAAGCATTTAGATATCCTATACACTTAGGATGGACGTGGCTATATGTGGTAGCCAGGAGATTGTAGCTATAGGATAACTCTAGAGCACAAGGAAGAAGATAGCAAGTGAATTCTATCTTTGTTGCTCTCAATAGTGAATGATCAAGTGTAATTTGGATGCTTTAGGTGTCATATGAACTCTCCTATTTATAGAAATGGTTTGCAAGTACACAGGGATGTTCTAGCGAGTCTTTAGAGTATTCATATTGCTTAACTAGCCGTTAGGTGTACATTAGTTGGCTAGCAATTGTCGATTTGTTTATTTTTAAATAAAAAACAATCCAAAACCCTGATTGGTCCATAGATTTGTCGACCAAACTTTGTCTCGCTTGAACTTTTCTTTGACTAAGCTTGGGTTGAAGGAAAAAGTGTTGTAACGTCTATTTTCAACTCCCAACTACAAACCACTTAGTCTAACGATCGCAAACTTTAGACCAAATTTTACTTGGTCGAGAATATTTTTGACCAAATTTAGATCACAATTGTGTAAGTTGTTGAACAGTGCTCACAATATCGACCGACGTGGTTCTCAGTCGACAAAAACTTCGACTGTGTGTGTCTCAGTCGACAAGTTTTTCGACCGAGGGTGTCCTTGTTTTAGACTTTTGAATAACCTACTAAGTGTGTGTTTCAATGAGTGATGGTGACTCTAACGTTTGGCAAAACATATCTAAGGGTTATAGGTGGATAGGAAAGATCTAACACTCGATTTATATGATGTCTAAGTACTTGTATATTATATTTTTATACAAGTATATACATTTAATTACAATCATGAACATATATATAATTAAGTACATTTGATCTTCAAAATGCATTGATCTTCATCTTTCAACTCAGTAGAATTTCCATATTTCTTTGGACACTGAAATACGTGAATAACATGTTGGATCCATAAGTGTGAAATGTTTGTCATCATCAAAGCAAAGGGTATATTAATGTCCAATGTGGCAAACAAGTTTTTTCTTTGCCTTTAGACTTTGCCTTTGTCTTGCTTATCATCATCACAGACTTGAGTTTGTCTTTCTTCATTTGTGTCTCAGCTGTTCTCAACATGCCCAACAACTCTGTCAAAGGCTTTTCAAAGTCATTCATGTTGTAGTTCATGACAAACTAACTATATGACTCAGGAAGGGACTGCAAAATCACGTCAGTGTCCAACTATTTGACCAAGAGAAATTCCAATCTATCTAGGTTCTCCACATACCCAATGAGCTTGAGTACATGAGGTCTTACAAGATCTCGTTCTGCCATGTTGCACTTGAACAATGCCTTAGAGACATCATAGATCTCTAGTCTTGCCTGATCTCAGTACATATTCTTGAGATGCGTGACAATCTCAATGAACCCCATCGTGCCTTTACAACTAATAGTTTATAGAGCATATCATCAAACACTTGATATCCACGACGTATTAAGTTTTCTTCTTATAATAGTTCTTAAACCTGATATATCAGTTCCTGATATATAGATTTAAGTATTTCTTATGCCAAATCAGATTCCCACTCATCCCTTAAAATAGTTCCTAATCTTTTTCTCTCCCATCCTAATATCTTCCCAAAAATCCCATCTGCCCCATCACCATTGAAACATATTTTTTTTTATCAAACTCTCTCTAATAAATGAATTCTTAACCTGATGTTTCTTCATCAAAAATTTATTCCTCCCCCAAAATACAACTCATTCCCACCATCCCATGTTCTGTTTTCCAACAATACATAAAATTTCATTTACTACTTCGGCATAGAAAATACAACTGATTAATACATAATTTGGAAGTGCTGCCTAATTCTTTGCCCCAATAATCTGCATGTCTTTTTTCTTTCTTTCCATTTCTAGTGATGTAATGGACGAGACTATTATCATTTGGATAAATTGATTAAAGTGAGTAAATATCTATTTATTTTTTATCTCAAAAAATTGTAACTATTTAATGCATAATGTTTGATGTCTTAATAAATCTTTTTTGAAGAAAGAAAACATTCCTAATGAAGCCATTGTATGCATATTATTCTCATAATTTACCACTGTCTCTCTATCTTCTACTCCATAAAAGCCGATCCTTTTGTCTCTTCCCAGTCCCACTCGTAGCATAGCTCCCACAATATTCAACTTTCTCACACTCACTAAAAACCCCACTCTCTTTCATTGTTTCCAAATTGAATACGATTAACAAATTTAACTGTCTTTGTACTTGCATTTCCTAATTAAGACCCAATCAACCACCATCCCCATCCCCCAACTCTTTGATATACGTATCCCCTTTGAATCGAACTCATTACTCATACGTTCTCAACATCTAAAATACTTAAAGTTGAAAGTCCTTTGAATTCAATATCCATCAAAAAAATCATAAGCCATGAAACCATAAACTTGGTCACCAACGCATTAAACCACATATTTAAAATGTTATCTATTCAAAATAAAAAAAACATGTTTCATTTACCATTAACGAAAATCACGTTTAAAGCAGTTACAATTTGGAACCGTCTTTTTTTATCACAACTCACTGTTTTCAGAATTTTTATCCATTTTTTTCACTGTCAACAATTTCTTTTACCACATTATCTTCATTCATCATTATTATAGTCAATTTGCAACAATGATCTACTATCTAATAAATTTCAGTCAATATTTAACCGTCTTTTTTGTCACAACTCAATCTTTTTAGAACTTTTAACCATTTTTTCAATGTCAACAATTTATTTTACCACTTTATCTCCATTCATCATTATTATAGTCAATTTGTAACAAACCATCTACTATCTAATAAGTTTCAGTCAATATTTACTTCCATCCTATTAAACTTTGTTTCCTTATTCTATCGAGAATAGACTTCCCCTCCTCTTTTTCTGTCCTTTTAAAACAAACGAATTAATGTCTACCACTCCTTCAATTGGTCAAATGTGGAGTTCAAATGGTGAAAATGAAAATTTGGTATCTTTTGACCCCCACCCCTCATCTCCCTCCTTTGATCCTATCACATTCATATAAGAAGGTGATTGTGGATCTCGACCGTGTTGTCCCGACGTGTCCCCGCCAATCTCGACCATACACACACCACATTAAATTTCTTTAGGGGTGGATTTTTGGATAAATGTGTGGTAAGGATTTTCTGGGACACAACCAGGACAACAAGTCCAGTATAACATATTTGGAGAGATACAACTCATTATACATTCCTGTCATAAGTTATGCCTATATGATCATTATTACATCATTCGACGTATTCAAGGATATCAAGGATAGTAAGTACAACAAAAACGACACCCATCCCTTCAAGAAAACCGGTACCCAGGTAAATTTTTAAAAATAATCTTGCTTTTCTAACACAGTCAAACACTTCATTCATGTCTAGCTTGTGTATAGGAGGTTTTCATTGTTGCATGCTCATTCTCTCCATGATTGTAACAACCCCGCCTCCCGGTAACCCCCAATTAAGGGAGACCCGAAGGTTAGAGTTTTTATTCAACTAATAGGATCAAAGGTTCGACAAATAATCAATAACAAATATTAAATTCTACCAACTATACAGAAATATAGTAAAAATAAAAACTTTGCATACCTTTTAAAACTGGGATTTCTTAACTTCTATCCACACAAATACAAATCTAACTAATCCTCTTTTGCACTTTAATTCTCATTTGATTCCACATATGCCACTTTACTGTTTGTTCTTTTCATTGTACCTAAAACGCCGACAAACAAAACGTCGGTCAGCAAGAAGCTGGTATGTGGGGGAAACAATAATCGTGCAACTATACTAACAAAGTAATCAGCCAATTATCATTTAATAGTCAAGATTACGTTTTAAACCATACTACTCAATCCTTTCCTATCCCCCTATCTCTGTGTTGTCCCTGCAGTGGACATGGATACTACCTCTGTCATGTGGTAGATCCTTACCCCCATGGCCCTACCACACAGGTAGCCAATTCTTAGGGTTATGGAGTCGCACGGTCCTACCCAAATGTAGCCCAATCCCTGACTCATGATGACTTGATGGACCTACCCCATTGGTATCCATTTACTAAGTGATTTAATGACCTGATGGACCTACCCCATTGGTAGCCCTTTACTAGGTCAATCTATAAAGCTACAGAGGGGACTAGGATCTGAGCTAGTAGGCACATCTCTTATGTGATAGTCATATTCACATTATAATTTGAATGAATTAAATGCAACCAACAGTTTCATTCAAGTCATCGATAAAACCTCGAAAATCCTCGAGAAAATAATTCAAGATATTCATAGGTGTAACCACATACCTGTCAGGCTGATTTCTCAAGCTAATATCAATTCCAACCAAGAACGCAATCCAAGCAAGTAGTTCAACCACACAATCAAGAATCCTGAAAAACACATGTACTCTATTTACTACACACTTTATCAAGATTCTTTCTATTCAACTTGAAATTGCTTCCTATGGTTTCCTTATCCATTTTAGGGTTTCGTTTGCAATTAGGGCTTCATTATTACTTTTTCTACCACCAACCCCAAAATAGTAAAACCACTCATAAACCCTAATTAACTTGTCCCATCTCTCTTAACATGCTTATGATCAACAATTATCAACCTATTTCCAAATAATTCGAATTATTCAAGTTAATCATCTTCATTACCCTAGATTAGGGTTTCTACATGCTTTATCATGGATTCATGGATTAAAACACCGAAACAAGTCAAACATTATCTAAATCAGATTCAACCCTCACTTTATGTCTCAACAGGTTATTAATACTCTATTTAACCCATTAAACACCTATATTTGGGTTTATAAGCCCATTAAAGCTCATTAACATATCAAAACTCCAAATTAGGTCATGGATGATCTACTTCGACATCAAAACGTCCTTTAATTCACAATGGGTCATTTTTCTTGTAGATTATCCATATTAATATTCTCAATTTCATATTAATGTTCTCAATTTCTTGTAGGAATGACGACTGGCTCCACAGACCACCACTAGCCTTAACTGCGCACTTTGTCCTCACCAAGGTGCATCTCCTTTTCTGGGAGCCCATCACTAAAGAACTCCATAGTTAAGCATGCTCATCTTGGAGTAGTACTAGGATGGGTGACCAGTCAGGAAGTTGATCCTGGCTTGTACCTCAGTGAGGACAAAGTGCGCAGTTAAGGCTAGTGGTGGTCTATGGAGCCAGTCGTCATTCCTAAAACTCTACTAGAGCCTAGGGCAGTGGGCCCGGACATTACAATGATTGTGAACCCTGAAACCACACCATTCAAGATAGTTGCAAAATTGAAGTGGTGTGGCCACTCTGACAAGCTACAAGCCTTCAATAAGATTTGAAGTTTGCTATCATGGTTCTATGTCCACCATCGATTGACCTCCATAGCCTATCACCTTTGTGGCCCCATATTCAGTGGCAAATCCACATAGAACTGGGGGAGGGTCGGAGTCAATGCCCTACCTCTACTTCTGGAAACCGTTGTATTTTTCACTAGTTTCAGTATGAAATATACATTAAAACCTCTTTGTGGCCCCCCACTAATATGATGTATATCAATACAAATTACATATGTTTTAGGTGGCGTCGCCCAAGTTGGAAATTCTGGCTCCACCCACTACCCATATTGGGATAATAATTGTTGAAACTGTACCATGAAGTTGTCTCATATTAGTTCTTAAATATCTCATCGATGGAAAGTGCTCACAACTCAATATTATGTCACTCCAAGAGAATGATTTGAGCATATATTTTACATTGTAGCTTCCTATTTGGTATTGTTATGATGATTCAATACCTCATCAAAATAAAGGACTTTCTTGAACCTTGGGTGTAGCATTCAATTACCCACTATAGAATTAATATTGGGCCGATTACCCGACCAGTGTGGCTCAGGTGGTTCAGTCCGACTTGTCCTCCCTGGGGGACCCGGGTTCAAATCCCCCTGAGCGCATTATATTTACCAACTCCTTGGGTCATCCGGGCTCTGGCACCTGTTTGAGGAGGAAGGGGAGCGGGGTCTCCCTAAGAATAAAAAAAAAATATTGGGCCGATTGTATATTATTCTCATATGGTTTGAACTCTTAATGTTCAAGGTTGTCCCAAAAGTCAGATTCATGGACATTATATGCAATTATAATAATCAGAATGTTTTTGGCATGATTGATTTAACTAACGGGATTGATGTTATCTTCGATTTATCGTTGGAATAAGCTACAAAAATATCATACAAGACTACTGCTTTGATTTCAATATGAACTTATTCATAAGTTATGTTCACTAGGTACAACTAAACAATTTGAAATAAACCTATTTTTTCATATAATCATCTGAAGGAAGAAATAAGGATAAGATATTACCTACATTTTCTCTAATCATCTTATTTAGTAAAATAATATGTAAATGTTATAATACTTTACGACCCCTGTTTGATATGTTCAAATGATTACGATTCTTTCTTTATACAGAAGTTACATTTATAGAAAAGGTTACAATTTTAGTTTCTTCTTGTTAAAAAATTAGAACTTACACACATTGCTGTTGTTAGTCAATTTTTATTAATATACACCATTTTAAAGATATCATTGAATATTTCCTAAAATATCAATGTATCATAGATCATAAAAAATTTCATAACTAAATCTACCCATTTGCTTGATATTAATGACTTATTTAAATTATGTTTTTACCAAAAAATTTCATATCGTCAAAAATAAAATATAAGTAGTAATTTAATATCTTATGTGAGAAAATGGGTTGAATACCTTGTTTATTTGATAGCACTAACACCATAACAGTGCAAGTATGTGTCGCATATTCATGCATGTAAAATTTTCTTTTTTTTAAATCTATAATTTAACAAAAGGAAGCAATCAATTTCACTATTGATGTAAAGTCAATTTTAAATAACTTGCCCATTTTAAAATACCATTTGCATGCTTTATTTGTTCTAAAAGATTGATGTATTCACATTAGTCTCTTCATCTCTTAACAAAAACCATCATAACTAAATATTATAATTTTGTCATACTTTTTTATTATTAAAATAACCTTCAACTAGAAAACTTATATTCTCAGCAATAAAAATAAGTACTTTTTTATGATATGAGAAAAGTCATTGAATTATGTATATATTTGATAGTAGTATCACCTAATAAATACAAGAATGTATCACACTATTCATGCATGTACAAGTCTACTTTTATAATATCTACATTTCAATAAAAGAAAATTTTGCAATTTTATATGAACATAAATTCATCTTCAGAGATAATAAAACTAATTTCTTCTAACCTTTTTTTATTATAGAGACTTATCATTTATTGCCTAATATAATTGTATATGTTCACTCTTTATTCTTTTCCAATAACAAAGTTGTTATCAGGGATAATGGTGAAACCTAGGGGTGGGGGGGGGGCTCTTGCGGCAGAGGCGGTGCAATGCGCAAGTTTGATCCTAAAATGGATCATGGCGGACCGAAGGCAAATCATGAAGGCTCGAATCATATCGATAAACACACTAATAATGAGGGGAACAATACAGGAAGTAACGAATCATAGGAAGTGGGGTTCTCCATCCTAGAGATTTTTCTACAGTTTAACTATTCTGGCATGCAGGGCTCTCAATCCGTAGAATACCTCCATGAAGAAGGCTCCACTACTCACCAAGGAAGTGTAGGAAGACGATCTATTGAGGGCACAGACACACCGATACTTGAATCCAATACTAACCCACCGCCGACGTCGCACTTCAACAGCCTGAGGAGGAACACCACGAAGCATGTTAATACATCCTATAGAGGTGTCATCGTAGGAGGATAGAACACAAGAGTCAGCGAGGGGTTCATCGAACGGCTGTTTGAAGAGGGGCTACCGGAGGAAGCCATCACTCTAACGGAGTTAGAAGGTACACCCACTATCACCATTGTACCGAATGCAGAGGAAGTTCTCACGGCACCATGGAGATTCACCACCGTGGTCTTCCTTCTTGAGGCAAACATCAGATACATGATCCTAAGGGACCATCTCAAACCTCGGTGGAATATAACTGGCAGATTCAACATGTACGAGATGGAGAAAGGCCACTTTGTCATCAAACTGTCATGCCAGCAAGACTACGAAGAAGCACTAACAGGAGGACCCTGGAAGTTCTTTGGCCTGAATCTATTGGTATGGGAATGGTATCCTACATTTAAACCAAAAGAGGATTTCCCTGAAACTTTTGTGTCTTGGGTACGAATCATGGATCTACCATTACACCTGTATGTCCACACAATGTATGAATTCATTGGTAGAGCACTTGGAAGGCTGATCAAGGTGGATGTACACATGGCTAGCAGAACCAGGAGCAAGTTTGCTCGGCTTAAACTAGAACTGGACATCATGTGGGAAGTTGTTCCTTCCATACTGATTAATGGTGTTGAGTACGAAGTTGTATATGAAGGTCTCCCTTGGGCCTACGCCTTGTGCGGCTAGACGGGGCACACGTCCAAGGAGTGCACCATTGATGAATACCACTCTGATGGGGAGAAGGAAGGGGAATGAAATCATCATGACTACACACCTCAAGCAAACACATCGTACCAGGACTCATGGCAAACACAAAAGCACATGAAAGGCGGAAGGCGGAGCAATAGAAACTATAACAGTGCAACTATTGTAAGCACAAGCAACACCTTTGCCAATCTTGAGTATGAAGGAGGGGAGCACACAACAGAGCCAACCACAGATAAAATGCCTGATGAAATAGAGAATCACTGGGCATCCTAAACGCACCGAGAAAGTATGGAGGAAGAAGAAATTTGTAAGAGAGGAAGATAAAGTGGACCATCCAGAGAATGTGCACAAAATATAACTAATTTAACCAATCCGCCCAGCACAAAGAAAGCTTATACTGAGAGGTAAAAGGAGGCTCATATTGCTGTCAACCCATATGCGGATGAAGTGGTGGAAGTAATTGAAGTCAACAAAGGAGAACTAGAAATTGAGATGGATGATTTAATCAACATGAAGGAAACAACTAAAGAGACTTTCTCAAGTGAAGACCTCAATCACATTAATGACATCCTCACTGCAAACATTCCTATTGTCCCAGCACGGAAAACTAAAGGTAGTTGTGCAAAAATGAAAAGGCAAGGAAATCAAAGAGCACCCACGTCCTCGAAGCCCCGTTGCCGTAGCCCCACACAACCTAGCACGGAGACCTGAGAACAACTATCTTCTACAGGTGACACATAGTCAAACTCACAGCCCCTATTATCTGAGCCACCACTTATAGAAGTTGATAACAAAGAGAACCAGATGCCTGAGTACCCCGGCATCAGTGGTCTCCTGGAGCCCACTGAAAACAATAGTTAGTTTATCAATGATAGACACAATGTTCTAGAACATACGAGGAGTGGGAAAGAAAGATACCCACATCAATCTCAGAGAACTTATGTCATCATATAAACCTAAGATTGTTGGAATCATTGAACCTTGGGTAAGAGGACTTAAAACCTCACGCATCATATCCAATCTGGGCTTCGATAGATCCTTCAGAGTTGAAACCATGGGATTTTCCGGAGGGATCTGGGTGTGCTGGAACAGCTTCGACTGCTCGGTTCAAATCATCAATTACCACAGACAGTTCATCACCTGATGTGTTAACAATTCCACCTTGATCACATTTTTCTATGTTAACCCTCATATTTCCATTCACACTCATATGTGGAAGCACATCATCTGAATGGGGGAGACCTTCTCTAAACCTTGGATCATGCTGGGTGACTTCAACACCACATGCAATCCATAGGAGAAAAGTGGCAGTACACACTATAATCATTCTGAGGCTAGATTATTTCAGGAAATCCTGATGACAGCCAAAATCACTGACCTTGGATTCTCGGGGCCAGGATTCACCTTCAAAAGAGGGACCTTACATCAATGTCTTGACAAAGCCGTCGCAAATAGTGCATTTATGCAGTGCTATGAGCAGTTCACTGTTGAACATCTCCTGAGGATGTAGTCTGACCACAATGCATTGCTTGTGAAGTCACGATCTTATACTAAAGGAAAAGCAAGGTTCATAATGAAAGCTAGCTGGGCCCATGATGAGGGGCTCAAATCCTTGTTAAAGAACAACTAGGACACATCAGAAGACTTCAACATTGCCCTCAGCAAAATCAAACACTCCATCACCAAGTGGGACATGCAACAAGTGTTGGAAAACAAAAGGAAGAAGACTGTGCTTATGAGAAACATCATAAAGCTTGAGAAAGAGTTAGCCATCCTCTACAATCCGATCACATACGGAATATACATAGACATGAAAGTTGAGCTCGACTTGGGTGCTGAAAGAAGAGGAGGAGGAATGGAAAATAAGAAGCCATATCAACTGGCTTAACAATGGAGACTGCAATACTAGATTCTACAATACCTATGTAAAATAATGCCAGAGGAGGAACACAATTACCTCCCTAAAAAACAAAGCAGGAACATGGATCACCAAGGGAGAAGAACTCAAAAACATGGTGCGCAGTCATTTCCTAAATTTGCTTACAGAACCAGTCCAAGGCAGAAGTGAGGCCACAACTGTTGTCCCTAGCCACTTCAAGAAACTTAGAAGCCTTCAGAAGAAGTTGATAGCAACAGATCCTACTAAAGATGAGTGTGAGGATATTCTTAAGGAGGTAAACCCCTACAAAGCTTTTGGCTCAGACAGAATCACAACTTTGTTCTTGCGTCATCACTGGGAGTCAGTGAAGCAATCCATGATCAAGACAGTGGAAAGGGTGTTACGAGGAGAGCCTCTCCCTGTAGAGATGTGTAAATTCACAATGGTCCTGATACCTAAAATTCCACATCCTATGAGTTGTGACCATCTACGCCCAATATCCCTAAATAACCTCAGTCTAAAACTTGTCTCCAAGATAGTTTTGGAATGACTAAAGGCACATCTACCTGGGTGGATCTCTCAAGAACAGAGTGTCTTTGTTCCCCGACGTCACATTACGAATAACATAGCTCTCACACATGAGATCATTCACATAATGAAAAGAAAACGGGGGAGAAAGTATATGGCCATTAAAATAGACTTGTCCAAGGCCTTCGACAAACTTGCTTAGACCTTCATTGAAGATACACTCTAGAAGCTAGACCTTCTAGGCAACATTGTAAGTTATATCATGTATTCCATTACGACTGGAGAGTGTGAGGTCCTTTGGAATGGTGACAAATCACAACCCTTCAAACCTAGTCACGGGCTTCGACAAGGGGACCCGTTGGACCCTTACATTTTTGTGTTGTGCATAGAACGCTTAAGCCAAATGATACACGCTCTAGTTCAATGCAGGGAATGGACACCAATCAAGCTTGGACGACAGGGGACCGAAGTATGTCACCTGTGCTTTGTTGATGATCTGATCTTGTTTAGAAAAGCATCAAGCGCTTAGATGTGCACGATCAAACGATGCTTTTAGAAGTTTGAAAAGGCATCTGGGGAATCCATCTCAATAGCCAAAACCCAAGTGTGCTATGCACATAGTGTTCATAGGACAAGTAGATCCCACATCAACAGAATCTGCAAATTCTATGAGACGGAGGATCTTGGGAAATATCTCGGGGTTCCCATCATCCACAAGTGGCTGACCAAGAAGACATATGGTGGTATGCTTGACAAAATAGAAAGCACAATGAATGGATGGGCTGCAAAAATGTTACCTATCGTTGGCAGATGTTGCTTGGCCAAAGCCACCCTTGAGGCAATTCCGACTTATACCATGCAAACAGTGACCCTCCCACTTACGTTATGCGACCGAATAGACAACAACATCAGGCGTTTCATTTGGGGAGGTTGCCATAGGAAGAATCCCATATCTCTAGTGGCATGGGATAAGGTAACCAGTGCCAGAGAAGAAGGCGGGCTAGGCTTCAAGACTATGAGAGAATGGAACACAAATTTAATAGCCAAAACTACCTGGGAAATAGCCAACAACTTGAGGTATGTTTGGTGCAACTTCATGAGGAAACGATACCTAGAACATTCATAAGGAAAAGGAAGCAATCTGTCGAGGCTAGCTCAGGCCACCTTGAAATGTAAGTCCTTTATTGATGACAATTCCTACCTGGTTTTACGCAATGGTAATACCATTAATTTCTGGGAGGATGTCTAGGTAAGGGCGGGAATAATCCTTAAAAATAAAGCTCTCCACCTGATTGCCGAAGCATTGGCAGAATTATCGGTTGCAAGTGTCGTTATGGAAACAGGAAACTGGGATACCGAGTTCATGCGTTACTAGATCCTAAAAAAGGAATTGACCCTAATATTGAACCTGGAAACTCCAAAGAATGCTAATATAGACAATTTGTGTGTGTGGGCTGCCACACCAAATGTCCAATTCTCTGTTAAATTTGTATATCATATCCTACGTAGACACTACAATATTCATATTAAAGGAGAATGGAACATTGTATCGAAGACTCGGGTGGCTGCCAAAGTCAAGTACTTCACATGGATCACCTCACATGAGGCGTTGTTAACCAACAGGAGAAGAGTAACGCAACCTTGCCACAAGCATAACATGTGAAAGATGTAAATCTGAAGAGGAGACATTAGTTCATGCCCTACGAGACTGTCAAATATCCAAGGAAGTTTGGACACAACTCTACTCTAACCGTCCCCCACATGAATTCTTTCAGAAGAGCCAACAATGCTGGATCACCACATAGTTGAAACAAGGACACCAGCATGCACAATTGTTCATGATAGAAGCATGGCATCTCTAGAAAGGGAGGAATAATACATTTTTTGATAATTCTAACACACCGGTCTGTCAGTTAGTACAAAGAATCAAAGGTGAGGTGCATTTGATGAACCAAGCAGCAATGAACAATCTTACACCAAGGCAGTGCTCAAGCGAAAGCTCCTGGAACAAACCCCCACCTGGGTTGTCAAGATAAATATAGATGCGGCCTGGACCAAGCAAAAGTCAGCGGTAGCAATCATTGCAAGGGACCATGAAGGGAAATGGATCGATGCACATGTGAGGAAGATGAACGCTAATTTTGCATTGCACGCTGAGCTCGCAGCTATGGACATAGCATTTGAGATAGCTCATATGTCTGGGATGGAGAAGGTTTGTATAGAAACTGATTGCAATGCGCTCGTAGAAATGCTACACGTAGCTGTAACGGAAAACCCCCACTTTTCCATTATTCTTGAAAGAATCAAGCAAAGGATCATCATGCATGCATAGTGGGAGGTCACCTACGCATCTAGAAGTTGCAACAGAATGGCCGATAAATTGGCCAAAAACACACCAATGGCTGTTTTACCTATGTAAGGCCACCGGATTGGCTATCAACCAATCTAGATGAAGAATCTTGTAATGGTAGTAGTACTGCCAAATTTTTCATTCCAGCAAATTTATCAGTTTGTAATACTTTTCCCTATTGGCTTGCAAGAGGAGGGAGAGATGAATAAATAGCCTCCTGGCTTCCCCAAAAAAAAATAACAAAGTTGTTATCATTTCTTTCTCTTTTCTCTTTTCTCTTTTATCTTTTCTTTTACCATTATTTCTTCAAATGGTAGTTATAGACAACTCACCAATTTTCTTATATACCAAAATATTACATTTATTTTCAAACATAGTCTCCTCTCTCAAATTATTATTTGTCCTTTCCAAATTCTAACACGTATATTCATTAATATCATTTAATGTGTTCCCACTATATGTAAATTGTATAATATAATAATACAATGTTTATGATAATACGTATTTTAATACTAACAATATCATTGGATGTGTGTCACCATATTATTATATTTTATTTAATCATCTTGTATAGATTTTACATTTTCAAATTTGCACGTGTGTCTTCACTAGTATATATATACATACATATATATATGTATGTGTATATATCTAAATATTATAAAACATGTATTGAAATTTAAAAATATCATGTGGTATCATAAATCTAACTCTATATTTTTCATTTGTGTTGTGGATATGTGTTACCATGATAACATTTTGATGACATTGTTTACCAAGAGTATGAAATATATATTCCATGTTAGTCACATTGCTTATGAAATATTAGGCATTTTCCTTATGGATCAAGAACTCATTTATACTTATGCTTACTAGTTATGAAAAATTTTCTTTAGAGTATGAAGATTACTTTGTTACAATGTCAAAGATAATATATATTGATATTTTCTTAGTTTCCATCATGACATAGAAAATATTAATTATATTTTTAGTCTCTAATAAATTGTAATAGTATTTACTTAATTACTAAGTAACACTAAAGTATAAATTTAATACCTTGATAACTATATTGTTCAACTTTCAAATTATTTTATTTTTGTTTTCTCATACATAATAATAACTAGTCAGTGGTTGTACCTATACAAATCAATTATATTTAGTTTTATGCTATATTTTGAATGTTCTACTTGTCAAACTTATCAATAAGAAAGTTTTTGCATGATCCTTAATAAATATTAGTTATCTACAATTTATGATGAATATAAAATATATTAAATTAAGCCAATTTGACCTATCTCTATCAAGAAAGTAAGTTAAAAGAGGAAATGGTCTCTTATAAGAGAAGTTGTATATTTCTTATTCCAATGGTTACCGTCTCAAAGTAGTTTAAATATGTCTAGGGTGTTGTAGGATACATATTCCTAGAAATAGTTCCTAGAAATGTAGGTGTATTGTAAATAGATCTTGAAATTAGACAGTTGATAATGAAAATAGGTACTTTTGTTACTGTTTTTTTGGCATGGTACGATCCACATATTTTCTTATCTAGGTCCAAGCAAACATGTCAATAACATGTTTTTGAGACATGTCAAAATTCTATTTATCTAAAGAAAATACTTAAGTTCTATGTACATTATAAAAATATCAACATCATATAAAGAGTTAAATAATTTTCATTTGTGCCTCTCCTTCATAAGGCAGCTGGCTTCACCAGTGGATGAGAATCAACAAAACCCATATACCTAGACAAAGACAACATATATTACTCTTTTAATATTGGTTCTTGGTATACATATATTCTTGAAATCTCTAGAACCTTTGGATAAACTGGAAAAAATTGGAATCCGTGTTCAGACATGACTTGCACTCATTTGTATCCAACATCACACATGCACTAGAAAGAATGCCTATATACAACTTGTTGGTGCTAGTACTTTTACCATATCAAAACTATATTTCATCCCTATTATCATGAGTTGTTTTTCTATTGTTCCTCTACCCATAGACATCTCTAGTAGTAACAACTATATGTTTACCTGTCGATAGTAAGAAAAAGATAATTGAGCATCTAATATTCCCAGATGAATGTCAAAGAGTAACTTAGATCAAGCTTAATTCTGATTGAGGTACCTTTTTTACCAGTGTTAAACAAAGTTAAAAAGGGAGATTCTTGTGTGACAAACTTTGAAAAGGAGTTATGGAACTCCTACAAATAGAAGAAGGTGATAGGTTGACAATTATGTGGTGCAGCCTGTCTCATCTCAATATGTCAGTTATGCCAAAGACCGACAAGATGCATTATGCTCATGTCGGTGCATTGGACTTCAGTCCTCTAAACCCACTAGAAATAGAATATCCTTTTTCTAGTAAGGAAATTTTATATTGAGAAGTAATTTTTATCTCATCTAGTGAGGAGAGTGGCTAATGAATGCTCCAACAAGATGATCCAGATTGTCATATTTTGAGCTTACATAACTTCCAATCATAGATCCACAAGAGCACAAACAAGTAACAAGAATCAAGTAATGATCTGAAAGAAGATATGTAGAAACATTTGGAAAATCTTATAAAATTGTAAAATTTCCATAAATATAATTGTTATGGGAATAACAAGGATGTAGAAGCAACTTCAGCAATGTACATGGGCAAAATGTACCGAATAAAATGAATAATTAGTTGTTATTTTATTCTTAATTGGATAGTGGTCCAACATTGTTTAGTTGTGTTAACTCATGCTTATAGTTTATGGGGCACAAAAATTTGAAACCTAATGTGGTAAAGTAAATAAGATATGTTATATTTTCTTAATTTCTAATGTATTCAGAAGTATAGTAAATCATATTGCATAAGATTATGTAGTAAATGTCAAAATGCCATCTAAGTGTGGAGCCTCAAGAAAGTATACTAAGTATAAATGAAGATTTATTTTTAATAGCTTAGCATTAGGTAGAAATGTTCTTGGTGTGTTTGAGATAGATTATTCATCTTGATTGACCCTAGGAAGTTAAATTCAAAAGGTTGTAGATGAGAATTCTGGAGTAATTAAAATGTTGTGATTTGGTATATACAAAGATAATCTTACTATATTTTTTCATAGAAATAAATATCGAGGGTGATACTCAATAAGGAGGAGAGATTATAATGACATATGCATTTCTGATTTAGAATTACTTAATTTAATGAAAACCTACATCATAATTACAATATCATTATTGAAAACTACATTAATAGTACATACAATTTAGAAAATAGTTGATTAAACATTTAACTTAATGCCAAACCTGTTCTTGCTAAGTCAAAAAACACACACATGTATTTGGAAAGAGCATTACAGACATTTGATGAATTAATTTAATATAGAAATTATCATTGAATGATTTTTTCAAATATTTTGTTGTATAATTATAATAAAAATCAATTATGAATCCAATGCAAAAAGAATCAACTAAATCAGAATTAAACTTAGAAGGTTATGATATTTTCAGTAATCACACATAATTATCATGGGTTGACAACTAATAGGCCGACAATTGATGGAACATCAACCGATAAGCTATCTACCTATGTCCCAAACACATGGATAACCTTCCAACAGGTCCACAAACAGATGGAAATTTGTTATGGCCATTACTCAGCATAACCAATCATGAAAACGGCCATAACCTTTGATATATATATCTGAATTCAAATAAGCTTGCTTCATTTGATTTATGTTTCAATTATGTACACAACATGATCCCTAAACCACATAAACGATGAATGTGAAGATGATTTATAAATAAAGTTTTAGGGAAGAAAATGAAGAACAAGAAGAAAAGATGACCTAATTGTTGATTGAACATGGTAAGTTCATTTTAGCCAATGATTCCTTATTGCATCCTTTTTCCCTATCTTTAAGTATGTAGTACCTCCCATTTTCATCTTATTCCTCCAATAGGCTTTGTTCAGAAAATATGACCTTACACTAGGCTATTTGAAGGTGATTTTGGATCTATTAGCTCAAATCTAAGCCAACAAGTCAAGACTCAAATAAACTAAGACTAGAATCACGATTATAAGCTAGAAACCAATTCAAGGTGCGTGTTTAGCCATATTTTTCATAGAACATAAGTCAAAACATGAAGAATGTGTATTGTATTGAATAATGTTATATTGTTCCTAGTTTAGTAAGACCCTAATTGGATTTCTAAGGTGTGAAAGATTGAAATAGATATAAATTATATGGGAGCTGAATGTTTTTAGTTCTTGAATGTGTGTATCTGATTTATATGAATCTTAAACACAATAAAATTCTAGAGGAGCCAATATATCTCGATTTTCCATAAATCCTTAGCAATGAAATATAAGCTAGAAAGTTTTATCGCATAGTTTGATTTCCCTTCAATTTTTTATTTGAGATGATAAAGTGTAGAATTCCTTCTAATGTTATATATTTGATGCTTGGTTTATCTAGTTCAAGGTATATATATATATATATATATATATAGTTTTGAATATGAATAGTTTATTATAACTAAGTTAGAACAGACTATGTATGATCGAGTATGAAGAGAATTGGTTATTTCGTAGCATACAGTGTACCAATATCTTTAGATATGCTAAAGTTATTAAGTGCTCAGTGCAACTATAATATAATGCTTAATACAATAAAATGCAGTGCTAAGTCCAAGTAAAATACAATATTGAAAGGTAGTAAGTTAGTTTTGATAGAAACTTAGGTTATGTCTTTTAAAAGTATTATATTTACCTATATTTATTTTCTTATGATTTTTAGTAGTGCATAACCAATATAGAATAAATGAAAGATGAATGATCTAATAACTGGCTACATCTAAGAAAAGTTTAGTGATCACTGAATAGTGAAATTCAATATTCAATTAGGCTTATGGATGATCTAAAAACTTTACAATCATTGTGAAGGTATGTGTCACAACGAAGGAAAAAACTTACCCCTAGTTGTATCCAAGCGAGGAAGCTGGAGCGTAACGGTGGGGAATAAGGGGAAGCCTAATGTGGATGACCTTTTGAATAATAACATGGGTATGCAACATCAACCAATGATTCCACTGATACCCAGTGATACCTAAAAAAACCAATATTTTTGGCGGTACCATGTTTTCCAATAAAGTTATAGATAGGTACCCAACATTAACTGAAGATTCTGGTGGTTACCTAATTCTTACTACTTAGTGAGTCAACCCTTGTTGAACCAATGATGTAGACAATTTATTCCAACATACTTTAACTATCTTCCTGACTATCTCAGATCAGAGGAGGAGTCTAGTGTAACCAACTAGCTAGTTTAGTTGTTGAGGGCATACATGGCAAGGCCCATTATAGACTAGGTAGCTAGTTTGCTGACTTAGAATGCCATGTCAAATGAAATTCTTCTATAGTGATATTGTAGCTTCCTGCGATGCCACCACATGATGTGGTACACCTCATGTGGGTACAAGACATAAAAAGTGATTAAAAGACTTAATAAGCAAAACTATGGAATTCATTGTTCCATTATTTAAAAATTTATATATCAGATTCATAAAGATATTGTCTAGTTATTCTCAGTGTTTATCTCTTGAAGAAATTTATCTTATTTCTCATTTAGTGTATAACTTTATATCTTTCTCATGTCTACATACTTTTCAATCTACTTAATAAAAAATATTTGTATAATCTTATCTACTTGGTGAATTTCCATTCACAGAGTCGGTAGCTATAATTATATTGAACAATTTAGATAATCCAACTGACGTAAATCACACTTTGAAAGAGGAGCTGATATAAAGTAGTCAAACTCCTAATTTTATAACCTAATACTCACGCCCCCACAAATATTATACAGTGTATGATGTAGTTGATCCGGGTCGAATCACATGGACCAATAAAGATAAATGCTAAGAGCATAGAGTATTTCTCAGCTACATTAATTAACAAGATTGATTAAGATGGTGCTCCTTAAGGAACAATTTTACTTGAACTAAGGAAAATAATTAAATGAAAAGTTAAGAAAGAAAAACAAGAGAACAAAAGCAAGCAAGCATGATATAACAAATATGGATGGGAACTTGGATCAGATTTCACCTATTAAGATCTCTCACCAACATGAAATATCCACACTCATTGTATACCCTTAGCAAGATTACAAGAAATCATCATATATATCTATACCCTCCTCTCTTGAGCATCGGATAGATCTAGATTATGAGGTTGCCTCACTCTCTCGATATGAAAAACAAACAATTACAAGGATAACCATATGATCAAAAGCTTAAGAATTCCAACATTCTCATGAAATCATGAAACTCCATAACACTTAGATAGGGTTAGAGCTACTCTTTCTAGGTGCTAAAAATCAAAGATCAAAAGATGGTATCTAATCATGCAAGTGAAGAAATAAGAACAAGTGTATGGAAATAACCATTTTTGGGAGCATATACATTCAAATGGATGTAAGTATATACATGTTGGGAGAACCTTAGCAGCTACTCCTATCCCAAAAAATATGTTTAGCCACTCATGGTAATGAGTAGAATTACAAATTTACAAATGTGGAGAGACATGATGGATAAAATGAAGTAGATGAACCAATCTAGAAGAGAAGAAGGGAGGTACACCAACTACAATCACAAATGACCACAGCGAGAGCACTTCTTTTTGAGATCTTAATCGGGGTTGATTGATAGTAGTAAAAATCTTCTCTCTCCTTTGACTCTTGTATTCAGTGATCAAAGACCAATGGAAGGAATGATGGATGGCTTTGGAACACAACAACACTTCATCGCGTCTAAGATATCGCAACCCCCTCTATAGATGAAGTGAGGGTCTACTTATAGGCTCCACTAACAGACTTACAGATGTCATTGACCATAGAGGTTTTGTGCATTCATCAGTCACCACAGTCATGACAACCGCATAGTGTCTTTGGTTATTGAGATCTCTAGAGAAATGAACTCCCACGGTCACAGAGAATGACCTCTAAAGAAGTGAACACAATTAGTCACTGAGAATAACACTCCTTCAATTTCTAGTAATGGTGAGGACTCAGAGGTCTCAAAGAAGGCCTCCTGCTTCTGTTGCAGGATCATTAGATGCTTAGCAACAATAGAGATGACTCATCAGTTACCATTGAATCGATACTATCTTCATTGATCACAAATCATGTTTTAGGTGTAGCGACTGATGAGTTGTGTATTATGCATAAAGTAGATTAATGGTGAGTTTATATAGTCGTATGAAGTCCTGCAAAAAACAATTAGAATTATCTAATCAAAACATAAAAGAGATTATATTATGAGGATAAATGGGCACTCAAATGTCAACAAAATTGGATGCCATCAACTCACCCAAACATTGAATCTAGATTGTTCTTAGGCTGATAAATAGAACTGAAGCATTGAGTGATGGGATTTAGTAGTTTTGTTTTGATAAACTCACCAATACAAATTTACACCATCCTTAGATCAAAATCCTTATGTCTACTTTGGTTCAAATAATGAGGTCCAATTCCATTCCCTTATTTTCGGAGTTGAACAACTTTTTATACCTACTACAACCCTTTGTAGTAAATTACTCTCCCTCACAATATCATACCGACCTTGGTTCCTAGATGTTTTCATAAATAGATATTGATAGGGGTAGCCTTCACAGTCAACTCTTATTCTTTTGGATATCCTAGCTATTTTGTTGGGGTGGGCTAAGGCTAAAGTGTTTCCTACTTTTCTTAGGTTAGTTCAACCATGTTTGCTATAATAAAGATAGTGTAACTCAATTGGGCCATGATGCAATGTCAAGCGGTTGTGTGAGGTCTCCTTTGAAATGTAGGTATGTAAAAGTTGGATTCCAGACTCCACTATCAGACAAAACATATATGCATTCTTGAGTAAGCAATACACCGTCTGGGTGAAGTCCTCCAGCATCTACCCTGGAAGAGCTCTCATGATTATATTTTTCTCAAATATTATTTTGCTCACATTCTTTGTGATAGAGGGGTTTCAAGGGACGTATTGGGTTGTCAAGCTTCTTCTAATCCCAATGTGGGGATATTATAACAATAAGGGGAAGTCGTCTCCCCATCTTGTTAAAGGGTTTCCAACGTGTACTGCAAGGCTAGGGTGATTGATCGGGAGTGTAGTTTATTAAGTCTTACTTATTTTTGAGGATTTCTTGGGTTTAGAAGTGTTCTTTCATTTTCCACAATATTTTTTTACAAGAAAGACATAAAAGTGTAGTATCATTTTTTTTCTTTTATGTGAATTGGTACCCCATTTGCACCACTCTTGAGTAGATTATGCTATAGAGTATCATGAGTACAAACAACTATAAAAGAAGGGGGTTGGATCCAAAATTGTGTCATTCTGCATGCGATTCTAACTATTAAAATAATTTGAAAGAAATTCAAAATTTTTAAAACTTTCTTTGCAAGAGGAGGGGAGGTATGTTCAAAATTGTGATTGATCAAAATTAAAAATTAAAAGACCAAACTTCAATAATGAGAAAGAGTCATGAAAAAGGTACCTCTCATGCACGTTCCTCCTTACTCTTAGATGACGACCTTCATTACGTCTTCGTTCCTCATGATCGTTGTGACGACCCCAATTTCTATATACTTTCCATAGTGTCATTCACAGATATGCATGCACTCATATCTATAAATGTAAAAAGGGAAAATATAAGAAATTAAGGTAATAAACTAAAATCATAGATTGAGCAAAGATCAAAGTCCACATCATCTCATAAAGCCACACAAACATTCATTCATATGGATAAAATAAAGTCATTACGTAAGGAGAGAAAATATTTTTTTAGTGAAAGATAACATTATTACATAGGATCTCAGTCATCCTCAACATCAACTAGGAAAATAAACTAACATCTAGCAAGAATGAGATAAGAGGAAAAGATCTATCTAATATATCCTCCATGCTTATTAATTTATGCCTTCAGGTACTTTGAGCATGCATTTCACTTTGTTTGTCAATTGTTCCTTACACCTAGAAAATACGAGAAACAAAAACATCAACAAAGTTGGTACGTGGTAAAAAAATTACACTAATAAGGTTACATAAAGGA
The DNA here is from genome assembly GCA_963693085.1 of Alisma plantago-aquatica. Taxonomy (NCBI): domain Eukaryota; kingdom Viridiplantae; phylum Streptophyta; class Magnoliopsida; order Alismatales; family Alismataceae; genus Alisma; species Alisma plantago-aquatica. The sequence continues at coordinate 182,851,899 of OY856415.1, forward strand.
AAATATTTGAAAATGAAGAAAAGGGAGATAAAACCATTTCTTTAGGTGAAAATCAGGTAAACATCCTTTTTATTACATTCATTTTGATGTGGTTGTACTACACATCTTTGCACTTAACTTACATCTAGTGTGGGCAATATAATATCATCATACATCTAACATGGGCCCAAGAATCATACATCCATGTTAGGCAACATACATCCACACTAGGCTATGTGCTCTAGTAGCAACAACCCATCATAATCATTTATGTTATATTAAATTTTGGTGAAGAATAACTCATACTAGTTCAACCAAGCAATCGTATCCAAATATGAGCATTCAAGATACTACATATCATAGGCAGTCAAGAAATCTAGTCTTATACTTATAAGACCACGTACATGCTTGTTTAGATCAAATATCCAAGAATTTAGAATCTATAAGAATTAAGTCACCCTGCAAGGAAAGCAAGGGTACATCATTACTATTGGTCCATGTGACCAAGACTAAGATATGTTCTTAGTTATGATTCTTTTCATGCTATCTTATGTGGATCATGGATTATCCATATTTTAATTGGGTTTTGAGATATTATTTGATATGATCCACAATAATATGGTTTGATTAGAAGAAGGTATTTAATTAATAAATTAGAAGATTTTCATAATCTAGGGTTTCTAAGATGGTTGGATAAAGGGAAAGCAACCCTTAGGATATTAATGATTTCATAAAATCAGGGTTCGATTCACAGTTCAGGTCCATTCATGATCACTAATCATCATCTAATATATTATATTTGATATAAAGATGTACATTTAATTACATGTAGAGGGAGAAGACTAGATTTAGGGTTTCTCCTAATTATTTCATCATTTATCTACTTAGACTAGTGTTTTGAGTTATATAGGAAACATGGTTTCATCTAGGGTTAAATATATTTTAGAAGGTTAGATATCATCAAGGAAAACCATTATTAATAATTAATTATAATCAAAAAGGTCATTTAGGCTCTAGGAAACTAGTTTTGAAATAGGAAACGGATCTAGTCCTTGATCATATTTTATTTGGATAGAGAATATTTTTCTGATCAAAATGGTATATTGGTTTGATATTTTCTGATAATCCTAGAATTTACTATGATTTTTCTAAGATAATCATTTTTATATTGATTAAGATAAAAAGGAAAGGAAAATTACCTCGATCAATAGCCAGATCCGACTGGATCTACGGCTCAGATTGATCCAAGGATACGTGAGAGGGGGCCCAATTTGTTGATCGGGCACTCTTGGATTGGTCCAACTGGCACTGCGGGTCCCGGCCTGATCACCTTCCCCTGCTCGAGCAGGCTACAGGTTGCGGTGGAAGGCTCGTCGGTGTGAAGAGGAAAAGGAGCAGCAGGCTCCAAAAGTGGGTGAGGAGGTGCCACCCAACTTCTACTGGCTCTGGCGAGTTGAGGGGAGTAGGTAGATGAGAGGGAGGAGACGAGAGGAAGGAACGCCCAGCAGGGGCAGTGCAGCGACACCGCTGAGATCCGAGGGTTGAAAGGGGGATCTCAGGTGTCGATGAGGGTCGGGAAGCAGAAGGTTAAGTTAAAGGAGGGTGGCACAAACATTAAGGGGGTCTTTTATAGACCCTCGGGGTAGGTTTAGGGTTTAGAGAGGTTGGGGGCTCTTTGGCCGCTGCCAGAGTGAGAAGCGCGAGGAATAGAGAGGTCGTTCTCTCTGATCTGAGGGTGAGGGGAGTCGGGTGCAGGCTCGTTGTACTCGTCTCACCGAGGGGGAGAATTTTGCTCGGAAGATATTTCATGAGAGGGGGTGAGGTGGCACCTGGGACGAGGGCCAAGTTCCAAGTCTTCCCCCTGCTCTTTGCGGGAAGTGGAAGACGGGTTCTCTGCCCTTGGATGAGGGCCTCAGATCGGATGGCTGGGGTCAAACCCGAGCTAAATGGTATGTACCCAATAGCTTAATGGGTCGTGTGATCAATTATTATCTTATTAAATCGAAACATAGGTCCTAGAGTTACTAAATGATATTATACACACTATTTTTCAAATGTGAATAACTTTCAATTGGTAAATCCGATTGTAATGAGATTTTTGTCATAGCTCTATAGTGTCATGATGTAGCTATGGTGTAAAATTGGAATGAAAATTTGAAGGGTCAGCATAGCTATTGATTAAGTGTACTAACTCCTAAAATTCACCTTTATGTGACATTTAGGATTTTGTATTATGTGGAATTGATATGCCATTTAATTAATTTAGTGAGAGAGATGGTTAAGGAAATAATTGGAATAAACAAAATTATAGGTGAGAGAAAAATATATAGAAAAACTCACTCTGTCACACTCGTCATCACTTGGCGGTGGAGGTGGTGTGTCATAAAAAGGGATATCACATCTTGGATATTCAGGGTTGTACTCCTCCCATTTAGATTCATGATTTACTTGGTGTATCCCAACCCTTGTGTTCCGATTTCCCCCAACTTCACGTCCTCCTCTACGAGGCAGCCTGATGATAGCAAGGTGGGTTGTTGCACTTTTAATGCATTTCTTTCAAAGTTAAAATAATTTGCGCATTCGAGTTAGAAACTTGATGTGTTTAAATGAAGCACTCTAGGTAGTTATGAGATGGTGGATTAAAATTTGATGCAGTCCAGTCTATTGCTAAACTTGTGGCATGAGTGTATCGTCGGTAGACTCATGTTCTTAACAGTACTAATTGGCTTGTCCTTGAAAATGGCACCAAAAAGTTGACCGACCTAAATCACACATCCAGAGAGGAGTTGATCTTGAGTAGTCAGACTCTTAATTTTATAACCCGACATTCAGGCCCCCACAACTATTATATGTGGTGTGATGTAGTAGATCGGGGTCGAACCACAGGGACAAGTAATGGTAAATGCTGAGAATGTAAAGTCTTATCTCTATTACACCAACTAAGAAGGTAGGTTAAGATGGTGTTCTTTAAGGAACGATGTTACTTCAACAATGGAAAACAAGTAAAAGAAAAGTTAAGAAAGCATTACAAGAGAACAAAAGCAAGCAAACATAATGCAAAAAACATGGATGAGAACTTAGAATGGGTTTCACCTACTAATATCTCTCACCAACATGCAATATCCACACCCATTGTATACCCTTATCAAGATTATAAGCAATCATCATCCATGTCGATTATGTCCTCTCTCAATCTTAGGATAGATCTAGATTATGAGGTTGTCTCTCACTCAAGATGACAAACAAACAATCAAAATGATAAATATATGATCATAAACTTAAGCATTCCAACATTCTCATGCATTCATGCAACTCCATAACACTTGGATAGGGTTAGAAATATTATTTCGAGGTGCTAACAATCAAACATCACAAGATGGTAGCTAATCATGCAAGTTAAGAAATAAGAACAATTGTATGGTGATAACCATTCCTAGGAGCATATATATTCAAATGAATGTAAAGTATGCATGTTGGGAGATCCTTAGCAACTACTCCCAAACCAAGAAATATGTTAAGCAACTCATAATAATGAGTAGAATTACAAATTTACAAATGTGGAGAGATATGATGGATAATAACGAAGTTAATGCAAGTAGATGAACCTATCTAGAAGCAAAAAAGGGAGATACGCCAACTAAAATCACAAACGACCATGGTCGGAGCACTTATTCTTGAGATTTGTATCTGGGATGAATGATGACGGTGAAAATCTTCTCTCTCCTTTGACTCTCATCTTTAGAATGGAAAAACCAATGGAAGGAACGAGGGATGTCTCTAGAACATAGCAACACTTTGTCATGTCCAGGATGTCACGATCCTCTTCATTAAATAAAGTGGGCATATATTTGTAGGCTTCTCTAACTGACTTAAGGATGTCATCAACCACAATTATTGTGTCTCGTCATTGGTTTCTTGGGTCGTTACGACTGTAGATCATCTTTGGTCATTGTGGTTGTTGGAGAAATGAACTCCCACGGTCATAGAGACTGACTACTGAAGAAGTGAACACCATTGGTCACAGAGAATAACACTATTTGATCGCTAGTCTTGGTGAGGCTTCAATATTCACAGAGAATGCCTCCTTCAGTCATAGGATCATTAGATGCTTACCGACCGTAGAGATGAATCATCAACAATCATTGACTCAGTGCTATCTTCATCGATCTTCAGAACTTTTTTTAGGTGTATTGATAGATGAGTCGTGTATTCTGCGTAAAGTAGAGGAAGGGGTGAGTTTAGATAGTCAAGTCAAGTCCTTCCAAAAACAATTAGAATTATAGAGACAAAACATAAAATAGATGGGCACTCAAATGTCCTCAAAATTGGATGTCATCAAATCCTACTAATTATGGACATAACATATATTTTAGAAGTGTCCATCCATAGAAGAATGTTGGCAATGTTTTGAGGTTGAATTGGATAATCTCAAACCATGTACACTCTAGGTCCCACGGTGAGAAAAACAAAGAGTTGAATTAGTCTTTTAATAAAGTATCTTAAATTCCTTCTATGTAGAGTGGAAAGTTTTAGGTATTTGAATTTGTTGAAATATCATGTGATGAATAATTAAAGTCCCTGTGGTTTGATTATGAGATGGATGTACATATGGGAGGACTTTAGTTATGTGTCATAGATTGTAAAAATAACAAAATGTAAAAGAAAGATTTAGAGGTGTTTTTTGTTCTTAATTAATCAGACCTAATTATGTGGTCTAAGAGAGATTATGAGATTTAGGTGTGAATAAAGATATTTTGAATCCATACATCTTGATCAAAATATAACCCATAACAAAGCTGGTTGGAAAGTAAGGATCCATGTAACTTACTCGAATTTGGTTAGGATTGTGTCTTTGATGATTGTTGAAAACATGGTGTACAGTTGGTTGAATTTTTTGACTCTTGACCACTAAAACAATATTTTCCGTTGGGCTATATGGTTCTAGTTGTGAAATTTCCAAGTATATTTTGATATGTTATTCTAAAGAAACAACCAAAATGAATTGAAAAAATATGGGGTTTAGTGAGAAACATTTTTAGTGTGTTTTTATTTCAAAAATGTTTGAATATGTGTATAACATGGATCTGGAGAAATATGTATGGAAATAACATGATGAACCAAAAAATTTCCAAGTCAATCATAAATTAAAAAGAGTTACAATCAATAACAAGATGTAAATTTACATGTTTGTTTCAAAGACAAAATAATATTTTTGGAAATAAATTAAGTAGTAGAAATGATCTTTGCAAATAATATAGTATTTTTCAATGAGGTTTCATATTTGGGATGAAATATGAACAAGAAAAGTTGATCTTGAAATTTTATCTAAAAACTTCGTATAATAACAAGATTCATGTTAAGTATAAATTCATTCGAATATGGGCGATGTCTTTTTCTATATCAAGTGTATGTAATAGAGAAAAATACTACTTCTAATAGAAGAAGCTCAAAATGACAACTAGAAAACATATGACTAATAACTAACAATCATAAACTAGATTATCAACTAAAACTAGTGGACATGGGTACCTCCTTGCCTCTTCCATAGCCTCATATATTAACATAAATTTCATTTTAGAATAAGAATATCTTAGAGAAGGAAAAAGGAGATTAGAATAGGGAGACAATTCTCCACAATAACTTCAGGTGAGTATAGTGGGTTGATTCTACTTAGGTTTCAAGGGAGTATGTGTGACATAGGGGGTATACATATATCTTAAGGGTTCTTCAATTGAGATAACAAATTTAGGTTTTTGGTGAGTTCCTCCAAGCAAGAGTTGGAAACCCTAAGGAACAATGCTTCTATTTTCTAAAAAATGACAAAATTGTAGAACAACCTATTTCACCACCTACAAGTGTTGATGGAATCCTCTTTTCAATCAGTGACATATCATGGGTTAAGAAGTGTTTCTTAAATTCAACAATTTTCTATACTATCCATAGATATTGTGTGAACCTTCTAGATCAATAGATTGAACCTAAATTATACATTTTTTGTTGAACCTAGGAAGGAAAGAGATGTCAACAATTTCAAACTTCGAGTTCAAATTTGGATTATCTTTCAAAGATACTTAGTTATTTTCCAAAAAATAAAAGATCATAATTTATATCCTATTTTGTTTATTTTCATTGGATGTTGTCTTTATAACTGGAATTTGGCTTGAAATTTTATAGCATGGAAGAACAAATGGGTAGTTATTAGAAAGAAACCAGTACATGTTTCAAATAAATCTTGATAATCCAAAACCTAGATATAAATACTATATGTATGTGGACCTTGAAGAGTGGATAAACTATGTCATAAATTTGAGAAAATTTGAGTAAATTTATGTGTGCATTGAGAAGTTGGTTTACTTGAGATCATTGGTGAGGAATCAATAGTGTCATGTCAAAATTTTGATGGAATTTTATTATGAAATACTATATGTGATTGGTCCCTTCTTTTGTATTGTTGCATGGATGTTGTCGTTGAGGCATGACATATTTATTTCACGACTTTCTACTTGAATTATTCCTCACTGCATACCCACTCTAATAATTGTCTTTTAGTGACTAATTTTAGATATAGGACAATAAACAAGAGGTAATGCCCCTTCATCAAAATTTACAAAATGAATTTAATTTCTTCTTACAAATTTCAAACAAATGGAGTTGAAATTAATTGTATGTTATAGGTTAATATGATACACACAAGTATGGGGAGCTTTGACAAAAAAAATCAATTCTATTTCTTGGTTAATTTCATCAGATACGGAGGGAAATATAAAAGAATTAGAGATTTGGAAAATGCATATCAATATGAAATATAAATCATTCCTTTTGATAGATACCACGGTAAAAACTATGTCGAAGGTGTTCCTAAATAAGTTTCTTCCATGTGTAGTGTACATCTTCTTAGTACTACTGAAATAGACATGAAAATTGGTTATTTAATCCAATTAGCTTCTATATTGTAAAATTTTAGTGCAGGTCTAATAAAATAAAAATATTTCTCAATGTTGATACAACATATAATCTCTATAGTATATATTATATAATCACGTCATGACCTTGATACTATACGAATTTACCATATCATCTTGTGTAACATTATGGATAATTAGAAACCCCAAGAGCGTTACACAACCTACTATACATTGATGTTCTACCCACCATGTTTGAGTTATAATATCCTCACAATGATTTCTTGACTCCCAAATGGGAAGTACAAAAAAGTGTCAAGATAATCCTGTTAATTCATGAATTTCCATTTCTACATTTGATATTTTCTTTTCATTATTGGATTTTCATGTACCCTATATTTTGCATTCTCTTAACGAGATTAATACCACAATTGGAAGTGTAACTCATGAATTTTCTATAATGAGCGGTACCTATAATAATACACTAGTTTTTTTCATTTGTATTAATCAATATATTGTTCATTTCCATCTTTCTTTAATTAGTTTATTTCATTTTTTTCCTTTAGAAACTATATGATAGATTTTGTTTAATATAAGGACTAAAACAAAAGACAATAATCACAAATATTTCTAATGATGTATTTAGTTCATGTCGTGTAACTTGAATAATTATGAAAACAAACTAAACTGCACTTATGTCCACTATATATGAATCAATATGCTTTGTTTATAAGTGTAACATTTGGGCCCACCCGCAAGAGCTCTAGTAGAATTTCAAGAATGATGACTAGCCCCACATACCACCACTAGCCTTAATTGTGTACTTTTTCCTCACTCGCATGCAAGCCAGAATAAACTTCGCGACTAGTCACCCATCCTATTACTAGTCCAAGCTAAGCACACTTAACTTTGGAGTTCTTTAATGATGGGATCCGTGAAAAGGAGGTTCACCTCGGTGATATGGGTAGTCCAATCATTCCTTTTAACATCATCTTATGCAAAGTCTTAAATCCTAGGATGTTACAATCTCCCCCACTTAGACTCTTGATGTCCTCATCAAGGCTCAACTATATGGCCTCATAATATTTCCCCATTTCAGTCCAGACCCAACATGGTCATGTACACCCAGCTCCCGAGCACGGCTACCATCACAAGGGTGGCTTCATCACCATGGAGAACCCTTTCCAACATGCCTGCATTGCACGGCTCATAGACTGACATCCCACAGGACTAGGTTGGTCCCACCTACTAGAGGGTAAATGGCTCTAATACCATTTGTAACACTCGGGCCCACCACCCAAACCTCTAGTAGAGTTTTTGGAATAACAATTGGCCCCACAAACCACCACTTTCCTTAATTATGTGTTTTTTCCTCACTCACGTTCAAGCCAGGATAAACTTCCTGACTGGTCATCCATCCTAGTACTACTCCAAGTTGAGCATGCATAAGTATGGAGTTATTTAGTGATGGGCTCCCTAAAAAAGAAGTGCACCTTGGTGATATGAGTAGTCCAATCATTCCTTTTAATATAATCTTATCCAAGGTCTCAAATCCTAGGATGCTACAGTAAACATTGGTGTCAATTACCAACACACATATAGTTATGAATTGTTTTCTTTGATTAAATTTTATGGAAATGTTAAATTTTGGCATCAATTGTAACTGTACTTCTTCAATTGATGGTTGCATCCAACCCAACCTACCAGATCCATTAGCATTATATTATATAGAATTGGGATACAAACCATATACTATAACCATATATGTTTCAAGAAAATCTACCTTCCCTATATGCAATCTTCTCTTATGTCTTTCCCAACGTATCCATGATGATTCAATATATGTTCAATAATGAAGATAATAAAAAATGTGAATCAATGTCTATTCTAAGAAGGCACCAAATTGGAATATCCTTCATATTTTAATTTGAATAACTCAATCACCTTACATGAGACTTTTTCTTGTTTAAATATATGTTTATGACTCTAATGTAAATGGAAATCATGATAAGATTAATTATATATTTCCATTAACATATGACTAACTAATGCAAGTATTGAATATAATAAGATGTATATAAAACAATTGGTTTTTATAATTATTATACTACATATCTAGTCTTCATTTAGCAGTGATGTGGTTAGTAAAATTTAAATATAAAAGTGAATTCTCTATATTTTTTAGGAATGAATAATATGGAAAACATTACTTTTGAACATAATATAAGAAGGAATATATTTCATACAATCAAACATGTGCACATACAACCATGTTTAGTTGGAGAAATGAAAATGTCTTGACACTCATCACAATTTCACCAAATTATTTTCATAGATATCGATATCGATGTACATGATTTACATTCCTATTGTACCATTTCATCATGCTTACAAGAGAAATGATCATAGATGACAAACTCTAAAATTTTTCCTTGCTTCTATATCTTTTATTTTCAATCATGAGTCCTTCAAGTGTTAGTTCCACCTCTTTTATTGTAGGTCTATGTTCACTCAACACATCAACACTAACTACTGCAAGGTCTGCAACAACTTTTAGTTCATTAATGTTGACCTCTTCACGTATCAATGGATCGACAACATCAAGCAATTTATCATTTTTTATTGCCAAAAGAAAATGACTTCTCCAATTGCCACCATGTTGAAGCTTTTCTGTAGGTCTCAACCCTGTGATCAACTCTAGTAGAATAATACCCAAACTATATACGTCACTTTTTTCTGTGAAATAACCAGTCTGCATACACTCTGGATCCAAATAACCAGGCGTACCTTGTATGTTTGTAATGATGCTTGTTTGATCTAATTTTATTGTTTTTGATGCTCCAAAATCAGATACCTTAGAAGTTAGTGCATCATCCAATAATATGTTTGAGGATTTGATATCCCTATGTAATATGGATACATTAGCCTTGGTGTGCATATAAGCAAGTGCTGATGATATTTCTGTGGCAATTCTCAAGCGGTCATCCCATGATAGTGGCTTGTTAGGATTTCGATCATGGAGATGACTAAAAAGTGTACCATTTGAAACAAACTCATAGACTAATAAAGGCACCTCACTTTCGAGGCAACAACCAATTAGTTTAACCACATTTCTGTGGTTAATTTGGGAAAGTAATATAACCTCATTAATAAATTCCTCCTTCTCGATTACGATATCCTGCTTCGATTTCTTTATGGCAACAACTTGCAAATCCAACAAACCTTTGTAAACTATTCCATGACCTCCATCACCAACAAACCTTGAAGAATCAAAGTTGTTGGTTGCCTTTTCTAGATCTTGAAATGCAAAAGTCCTGATTCGATGAATATCACTTTCATTTTGATCACAAAGTAGTAGTTGTTGCAACAAAAAGTCTTCATTGTTCTTGGAATATTTATGCCTTTGATATTGTAATCTTTTTTGTATTAATCTTTTTCTCATAAATGCCATTCCAAATAGAAGAAGTAACAACCCAAGGAAGCAAGAAATTCCTAGACTTATACCTATAAAAAATAAAGAATTAATGGATCAAAAAGAAAATGTAAACATGTATTGTAAATAAACTATGTGCATGTATACATTACAAACAAATATATGTCTAATGTCTGAGCATGAGTATTATTTCTGAAAACTTAGAAATATCATTCGAGAAATTTTGTATCTTGATATTCTTATAATTTACATAGTATAAATGACACATAAAAAGTAGTTACTAACATAATAATAAGCTTCTAATGAATTTATATTATTCATTATGACATATCACTTATGGAAATTAATAATACACTACAATGTTGTGGATATCATTCATGTAAAAATTATTACATCATCTTAATGAATTCTACAAGAATGTAATAATTTTATTTTAACAGAAACTTCTTGAAGAATATAAAAATTGATAATAATGTGTAGATTCTAACACGTCTAATACACACATCTCACATTTCATGAAAATTATCATTTGGCTATATGTAGAAAGATTCAAGTATTTGTTATCCCTCCCTCCTAGGTTTCCATATATAATCTATGTTTTTACTATTTACATTGTCATAAAATCACCACTTAGACGTCATGGCCCATTAGAACAATTTCCCCTTTTTTATGTTCACCATGTTCTAGGTGAATATGGTTGATGTAAATGTTGAAGGATTTAAAAGATGTGTTTGATAACATACATGAACCTAGACTCATTACTTAACCCTCCTATTTCCTAGACCTTTTTTCAATTATGTCCTTCTACCCAATTTAAATACAAATCAAGGGTAAACAAAGTCAATAAATATAATATTTAACAAAAATACATTTATATGAATCTTTAAGTGTTTAATGAAGTTTATTAAAATATTCATTATTTAATTTGTCTTGACCTACTTTGAGACTTCAAAATATATTTGGCCTAATTGATGGATGAAAATAGTTAAAAACAAACAAATGTATCAAATTAATTAATATGGTAGAATAAAGAAATTAAATGTATATTTACATCCAATTAAAGATAATAAAATATTAAATTGTAAGGAGAAATTGATATTAAAATTGGATTCTTCATGTCCTCCTTAGTCTACGTACCTATTTTCATTCTAATCAAACTTTATTCACTCTCAATTAAATTAGCAAGGGAAGGTTATAAATACCATAAGATTGACTAGTCTAATTCATTAATACCAATTAATTACCATTCTTATATTTCTCCCCTGGTCACTCATACATTGCATCATGTTCCTTCAACCACATATGTTCCCAACAATAACTTGAGGTCATTCTACCTTTTCTAAAATTTCTTCTTCCTCCTCCTCTTCGCTTCTTTCCTTTCCTCTTCCCTTTACTCACTACTACAGAAATAGCATTCAGTGTCACTTTTCTGGGCGTCGGTTATTAAGGAAAACCGACGCCTAACATTTAAGGCGTCGGTTGTTCAAGCAACCCGACGTCTATATTCGAAGACCAGCCAGACACGGGTACCGCTTTGTATTAAGCGTCAGTTGTTTATAACAAACCGACGCGTAAAGTCGCCCGCGAAATCCATATTTCGATCAAAAAAAATAGTGTCATTTTCAGCGTCGGTTATATACGTAGAAACCGACGCCTATGTGCGATGAAAATTTGCGCGAAAAGTGTCACTGTTAGCGTTGGTTATCCTTGTATAACCGACGCTGAATGTGGTTCCCGCCAAATAATTTCATGAAAATATCGTCCAATTGGACGTCGGTTTTTTCAAACAACCGACGCTAAAGATGTTTAGGCATCGGTTGTTGTAAACAACTGACGCTATTTGAGAACTAATAACCCGCGATCGCCCGACTCTTCCGCTTTCTTCTGTTTCATTGCTACACTATTTCCCTGTTGCGGCGATTTCTCCGGCGATTTTGTGCTGCTACTGCTAGTTTTCTCCGGCGCTCCATCTCCGGCGTCCCTTCTCCGGCGCCCTTCTTCTCCGGCGCGTTTCTTCTCCGCCGCCGCCGCCTGCTGCTCTAACCTCCTGCGCCGCCGCCCTGCTGCTCCAGCCACCTGCTGCCCGCCCTGCTGCTCCATCCGTTGCGCCGCCGCCACGCCTGAGAACCGGCGTCGCCGCCACGCCTGGTGCCCTCCTGCTTGCCCACCTGCCTGACCTAGCTCCTTCCTTTCTTCATGCTGACGCCCGGCGTCCTGTTTCTACAACACTTGTTAGTTTTACTGATTTCCTTGCTGCTTTCAGTGATTAATGATTGATACTACTGGTTAGTGTTTCTTTAGTGATTAATTTAATTCAACAATTCATAGTTTGTTATTTACAATAACTGATCTGCTTGCCGATTTTAATGATTAGAGATACTGATTAATAGTAAGTATTGATGAATACTTAGTTAATTACTGATTTGTTGATTAGATATGTATAGAAGTTCCTTATAAATATATTTTTTATATACACATACATGTAATTTTGTATAAAATTCATGATGTAGTGTGATCTTAAATCTTAGAGTGTACCCCTTTTGTTCTATGATGGTACCTATGACCCTAAATACATCCATAAGGGTCTATTGTATCCTAAAGAAGATTTATTTCTTCCTTCTTCCCTAATTAGAATGAACAATCACTAAATTATGTACTATTTGTATGGAGTCCGGCTTCATTGTAGATATCTATTATTGTGTTTGTTGGCCAAGAAACCCGTCCAAGATTGACTCATTAGGAGTAAATCTTGGATAGTCCCTGGTTTGGGACTGTTCTTGAACACCTAATCTCACTTAGGATGTAAGTGTATAATGTGTATTGAGTTTTCGAGAAAATTTTGGTAGCATTTCCTCGTTTGTTCTCTAAGTACATATGTACTTAGAGAACAGCGGGGAAATGTTGCCGAAATTTTCTTGAAAACCCAATACACATTATACACTTACTAGTGAGATTAGGTGTTCAAGGATGGGATAGGTGGTACACATTTATTATATATAAGAATGACATCAAATGTGTTTATAGGCCTAGAATGTGAACAATCATTGTTTTTATATTACTTGTACATTGGTATAAATTAGAATGAACAATCACTAAATTATATATTGTTTGTATGGAGTCCGGCTTCATTGTAGATATCTATTATTGTGTTTGTTGGCCTAGAAACCCGTCCAAGATTGACTCATTAGGAGTAAATCTTGGATAGTCCCCGGTTTGGGACTGTTCTTGAACACCTAATCTCGCTTAGGATGTAAGTGTATAATGTGTATTGAGTTTTCGAGAAAATTTTGGTAGCATTTCCCCATTTTTTCTCTAAGTACATATGTACTTAGAGAACAGCGGGGAAATACTGCCGAAATTTTCTTGAAAACCCAATACACATTATACACTTACTAGTGAGATTAGGTGTTCAAGGATGGGATAGGTGGTACACATTTATTACATATAAGAATGACGTCAAATGTGTTTGTAGGCCTAGAATGTGAACAATCATTGTTTTTTATATTACTTGTACATTGGTATAAATTAGAATGAACAATCACTAAATTATATACTGTTTGTATGGAGTCCGGCTTCATTGTAGATATCTATTATTGTGTTTGTTGGCCTAGAAACCCGTCCAAGATTGACTCATTAGGAGTAAATCTTGGATAGTCCCCAGTTTGGGACTGTTCTTGAACACCTAATCTCACTTAGGATGTAAGTGTATAATGTGTATTGAGTTTTCGAGAAAATTTTGGTAGCATTTCCCCGTTTGTTCTCTAAGTACATATGTACTTAGAGAACAGCGGGGAAATGCTGCCGAAATTTTCTTGAAAACCCAATACACATTATACACTTACTAGTGAGATTAGGTGTTCAAGGATGGGATAGGTGGTACACATTTATTATATATAAGAATGACATCAAATGTGTTTGTAGGCCTAGAATGTGAACAATCATTGTTTTTTATATTACTTGTACATTGGTATAAATTAGAATGAACAATCACTTGTTTTCCTAATATATACTTGTTTTCTTTGATCATAGAATAGATAGATCATGGATGTCCATTCGTAATCGTTGCACCCCAGAGTTTATATCTGGTCTTGATCAGTTTATTAGATTTTCCGAGGAACATAGGAAAAAACCTACAGATAGGTTCTACTGTCCATGTAGGCATTGCGGTAACAACTTGAAAGTCAACACTGGTGAGGAAATCAAAAGTCATGTCATGTGCAACGGGGTTGTACAAGGCTATACAGAATGGCACTGGCATGGAGAGATTTCAAAATTGAAACCAGTAGATGTCGATAGCAGTGCTTGGGTGGAAGAAGAAATTGCCTCCGATGACGTAAATGTGAACGAACCAATTCCAGTAGACATTGTTGATGCGAAGCTGGATAGTTGTAGGGTAGAGCACACCGATCCACGTCCTATCTTTACAAACATTGTGCATGATGCTGAGATACCGTTATACATAGGTTGTGCTAAGTTTATGAAGCTTAGCACTATGTTGAGATTGTATAAGTTGAAAGCTAACAATAGATGGAGCGACAAAAGCTTCACTTCATTGTTGACTTTGTTGAAAGAAATTCTTCCTGAAGGAAACGAGCTTCCAATCTCAACATACCAGGTAAAGAAAATGTTGTGCCCAATGGGAATGGAGGCCAAGAAGATACATGCATGCCCGAATGATTGTGTATTATTTCAAAAGGACTATGTAGATTTGAAAGATTGTCCAAAATGTGGTGCGTCACGGTATAAATTGACGACTTCGGGGGAGTCCAAAACTGGTTCTCCTGCCAAGGTGTTGTGGTATCTACCTATAATATCACAGTTTCAACGCTTGTTTGCAAATCTGAAAGATGCGAAGAATTTGAGGTGGCATGCAGATGTTAAGAAAAATAATGATGGGATCCTACGACATGTGTCTGATTCCCCACAGTGGAAGAAGATTGATCTATTGTACCCTAAATTTGGTGAAGAAGATAGGAATCTAAGACTTGGGCTTTGTACAGATGGGATGAATCCGTACGGGACATTGAGCAGCCAACATAGCACTTGGCCAGTCATGCTTGTTATATACAATCTTCCTCCCTGGATGTGTATGAAAAATAAGTACGTTATGTTTTCATTGTTGATATCGGGCCCTAAACAACCCGGAAATGATATCGATGTTTATCTTGAACCTTTGATTGATGACTTAAAGAAACTTTGGGTTGAAGGTGTGATGACCTATGATGCTTCAGCAAGAGAGACATTTCGTTTGCATGCTATGTTGTTTTGCACTATTAATGACTTTCCAGCATATGGGAATTTGTCTGGATATAGTGTCAAAGGAGCTAAAGCGTGTCCTATATGTGAAGAAAACACTGATTCAATAAGACTAAAACATGGCGGCAAGACTGTATATCTTGGTCATCGAAGGTTTCTTTCAAAATTCCATCCGTATCGTAGGAAGCACAAAGCATTCAATGGATGGAATGATGAATGGAGTGCACCTAAACCTATACCAGGGGATGTTGTTTATGAAAGAGTAAAAGACATTGTCAATGAATTTGGTAAGAAATCACAATGTAGTATGGCCACACGGAGTGACAATTCTTCATTCAAGAAGAAGTCAATATTTTGGGATCTTCCTTATTGGAGTTCTTTGACAGTCAGGCATTGTATCGATGTAATGCACGTTGAGAAAAATGTCTGTGATAGCATCATTGGTACTCTATTAAATATACCAGGTAAGACTAAAGATGGGATAAAATCCAGACTAGACCTACGTGAAATGGGAATAAGGTCAGAATTAACAAAATTACGTGAAATGGGTAATAAAAGAACATACTTACCTCCCGCTTGTTACACGTTGTCTAGAAAGGAGAAGAAAACTTTTTGTGAATGCTTGGTAAATGTTAAGGTGCCACATGGTTACTCATCCAACATCCATAGATTGGTATCAATGAAAGATCTGAAGTTGATAGGTCTTAAATCTCATGATTGTCACACTCTAATGCAACAAATATTGCCCGTGGCAATTCGATCTATATTGCCGAAGCATGTAAGGTTTGCAATTACCAGACTTTGTTTCTTTTTCAACAGTCTATGCAACAAAGTTATTGACCCTGATACTCTCGATAATTTGCAAAGAGAAGTGGTTGTTACCCTATGTCAGCTTGAGATGTATTTCCCTCCTTCGTTCTTTGATATCATGGTACATCTTGTTGTCCACTTGACTAGGGAAGTGAAAATGTTGGGACCAGTTTTCTTGCATTGGATGTATCCCTTTGAACGATACATGAGCGTTTTTAAAGGTGATGTTCGAAACCCAGAGCGGGACTTTCTCAATAAGAGGTAACCTATTCTTTTTTTAGAATGTTACTGCAAAAGGAAATTCATTAATAAGAAGCTAATGTTTCTTTTATCCATGTATAGGAGAATAAGAGAGTTGAGGATTTAGTTGCTAAGAAGGTCAACGATGTAGTTGCTGAGAAGGTCAAGGAAGAATTGCTGTGGTGGCAGGCATCTCAGGCTTCCAATACGCCTATGGCGACCCACTCTTCTCCTGATGCACAGACTGCGAGTAATCCTGGAGACCCATCGCCTAGCACGTCTGCTGTAAGTATTGTTTATGACATTGTAGTTAGTCTATTCAAGTTGTTATGTTTTCAAGATGATATGTATATATGTATAATATTCTTTACGTAAATTTGTAGGCATTGAAGACATGCCTCTTAAGAATGCAAGACTACGTAGTTGTAGAGGCGCAGGCTTACCCATCCCTTCCTGGGGCAATGTTTCACGGGACTCCAATGCCACAGGGCTACGTTCGTGTGAGCCCGATACGTGTGTTACCTGATTGGAGAGAAGCTACATTTCCATATCCCCACCTGGATATTGATAGACTTGCTGATGCAGAAGGAGGGGTGATATTGTGGCCCAAAGCAGATGTCGTCTACACGACTGAAATTGTAAGATAAATTTACATTGATTTAGACTGTTAATGTGTATATATGATGTCAACTGATCTGAAATTATATGTACAGGTTAAAAAGAAGACACCAGGAGCACCTAGGCCTCCACTTCCACTTCCCGCATTACCCGATTGGGTTCCAACTGACCTAACATACCCGTTAGGTCCTGCTTGTAGGGGAATGGCATGTTGGCTACGGGCACATAATGTACATTTCCCTATAATTATTTCTTTAGATGCAGATTATGCAGGTCAATCATACGATAGCTCTTTATTTATACAAGATATTATTGAGCTGTTTATGTATGATTGGCTGAATACATCAATGATAGAGACATGGATAAGGTGAGATCTTGTTTATACATCCATATACCTTGTGTAAGATCCGGTGATCTGGTTTCTTATATATTAATGCATACGCCTATATGTTTTGCAGCTACTTAGTCGAAGATCATTGCAAACAATTTGCATTTGATCATTTGGGATTTTTGATTCCATCATTGATTAGTTTGGTAGCTAAAGACCCTGATAATGTTCAACAATACTGTATAGATGCTTTTACAATTTTTGGTCAGCAAAAGAAGACGATAATAATAGCTCCATTCAATGTCAAGTAAGTTTACTTTATTTATAATTTGGACTTAAGAAAATTCCATTTTTATTTTGCATTTTGAGTTATTAATTGTTAACTTCTTACCTCTAGCGGTAGACATTGGGAGTTACTAGTTATTGTCCCCGGGACATTCACTGTTTATTATCTAGATCCTGCGGGGAGTACATTGAACCCTAAAATTGGACACGTAATGAGAATGCCATTATTCTGGTGAGAAATATTTCATTTTTATATTCGTTAACATCTTTTATTATATTACTATTTACTTATGCAATTTATTGTGTTATATTAACATGTAGGGGTTTAGATGCATTCAAAAAGGCTGGAGGAACGGTCCCAAGGAAAAAGAACCAGCCAATAAATTGGCAGAACGTACAAGTAAGTTCCCGACTCGAATATATATATTATTGATGTGAATTGTGCTTAGTTGTATTATTTTGTATGTTTCAATTTATAGTGTGCTACACAAGACAATGGCTGGGCATGCGCATACTATGTGATGCGATTTATGCAGATGATTATCAAATATGCCGCATTGGACATCGATACCATACATGAGGTATTATATATAGTCTCATTAGTTAGTATGCAATATATCAATCTTATCTTATTTTTATATTATTACTTATATATATACATCATTCTCTTTGCAGGTGTTTAAAACTGACAACACTACAGGTAAACGCTTAAAAAATATACATGCTCCATATACGATGGAAGCATTAAATGAAGTAAGAGAAGAATGGGCAAAAGCCATACAAGCAGTGGCAACTGTAAGATATAATTGGGATGTTGATAGCGATAATGAATGATACTTAGTAAATGAATATTTCTGAATGTTAATACATGTATTTGAATGTTTCTATATGTGTGAATGTGAGAATTGAATTGATGTCTGAATGTATGTACATGTGTGAAATTTTCTTTGTGACTTTTGCAGGTTTGCGGCCTGTTTGTAGGCTGATATCAATAGATGTCGTAAACCTGCAGTTCAGAAAACTGAACTGCAGGTTCTCATCCTGCTGACCAGCCACAGCAGGCCTGCAAACTGATATGAAAAAAAATATATATAAATAGGCGTCGGTTATTTAATGAAAACCATCAGCAAAGACACACAGCGTCAGTTATTTATAGATAACCGACGCCTAATAGTACAAACAACCCGACCGTGCAGGATAGCATGGCCGTGGTGGAAAAGGCGTCGGTTATGCATATAAAACCGACGCCTATAGTACTAAACACGGCCGTGCAGGGAAGCACGGCCGTGTCGTCTTGAAGTATAGGCGTCAGTCGTTTGGTATATAACCGACGCCAAAAGGGTTCGCGCCACAGAAAACGGCGTCATCTAGGACACTTTATGCGTCGGTTATCAACTAAAAGACCGACGCTACATGAAATATAGGCGTCGGTTTTTTAGTAAATCACCGACGCAGAAAGTGCCATAGATGACGCCGTTTTCTGTGGCGCGAACCATTTTGGCGTCGGTTGTCAACTAAAAGACCGACGCCTATAGGTTAAATAGGCGTCGGTTAAAAAACCGACGCCGAAATGTTCGACCTTTAGCGGCGCCCACATAGGCGTCGGTCGGAAACCGACGCCAAATGGGGTTAAAAGACCGACGCCAAATGGGGTTTCTGTAGTAGTGACTTCTATATCTTCCCTATGTTTCCTCTTCTTCCTACCCCTCTTTCTTTGCTAATAAAACCCTATTTGACTCCATCTTAGGTTGTGTCCAACTGCCTTAGCAGAAAGTGCAAATGTCGAATGTTTCATTCAACTCACCTCCCAACCCTTCCACGATCACCAACAATTGTGCTATCTACAACTCTGATCGCTACCAATACCTGCTAGAATCCTCACAGGCATCACCACACTCAGATCTCCCCTATCCTCACTCCTCTTAATCTCTAGAACCCCTCAGATCTTCAATTGCCCGTAGTGTCACTCAACCTTCACAACAACACCTACAAACCCGAAGATCAACATGAAATTGGGAAACTCAGACTCCAGAACCTCACCCCAACATTACTAGACATTAGAACACCTACTATGGTGGTAATAGGTTTACTACCACATAAAACTCGCTCATTTTGTATGCCACCGATATCCTACACACACCATGACGCATCGCCATCCAACCTCCTCAAACTTGCAACAATATCCAAGGTCCAATAGATGAGCACGAGGTCTATTGTAATCATCTTCTCCAACTACACTTGATCTAAATACTGGAAACTTGACAACTATAGGGCCAACATCCACAAAGACCTTCAACAACCCTCTACTCACAACACCTTCTACTCCATACCTTAACCCACACAGCTGACCACCCACCTAATCTGACCTCAAACCATACCACAACGTAGACCTTGCGTCTAGAAGTGATCACCACCGGCTCCCACGACCAATAATGCCTCTACTAGCCTCAAGAAAGGAATATAATTCTTCCTCCTTTCCCACATATGACCGTTGTAGCTTTCTACCCATAACCCTTCCCTTACACTAGCTACTATACCCACAATGGGAAAGTACACCTTCAAAACCACTTCTCCATCTTTTTTTCTTCATTCCAACAACCTCAGTATGAATTATTGATATTGGCACCCCTTGGGTAAGTAGGTATGAAACACCACCACACTATCATGACTCATCATATTCCTTTGATCTTCTTCCATTGTGACAACTCATTGTGTACCAAGTTTGACTTACAACAAACCTCTTTGTGACCTTCTTGATCTCAAACACCTTGAAGTTGATACAATTAAGCCCTCTGGGGTCTGTGCTCATCCAAACATGGAGACCTCGTGGAAAAAATCATATGTAATTGAGTTTTCCTTATTAATACAATACACATTCAATTTTATTGATAGTATGATAATGGAAATTGTAAGGGTGTATTAGGTTTTTTGTTTTTATACAAATTATAGTTGATTGGATTATCCAATGCTTTGTAGCTGATCAAAGGGTAGTAACATATATGTAAGCTACACATACATATATAAAAGCATTCCATTTCTATTAAGGTAATAAACAAGAAATGGAATCCTTTAACGATACATTCTTAATTGATCAAAAGGAATATTAAGACACATAAACATGATAACCTAGCCTAGTGAATCTACTATCTTAGTAATTGTTGTGTCATTACTGATATACATTTAGGTGTATGAGTTAATAATTTGTTATGTGGAAATTCATATATTTAAGTAAATTTAATAGGAAGACCTAATAATCTAACCTCATTCTTTCATATATTATGAACCCTACAAGCAGATATTGGTGATGACTAGTAACACAAAGATTCTTAAAATATATTCAAACCTATTAGACACAAATATATCTAACTATGGTAGAGTTAATTAAGGTTTAAAATAATAAATCATAAGGAGACCTAAGTTGTGTATGACATACTAATCATCACATAGATAATTAACTTGGAATACATGGATCAAAGTTTGATGAAGATAGTTATTAGAGAGATAGAATGTCAGATATAAATTATCTTGAAAGAGAGTGTTCATATCTTAACATGATTTATGAGAAGGAATATGGATCAAAGACCAAAATGTGAACCTTGATTTAAAATATAAATATGTAACTTTACATGGGAACGTCACGTGTGAATGAAATCTAATCCACCCATGCTATAGTCACTAATTAAATTATGATATGCATGTATATGATATCATGGTCTAATATACATGATAAAATGTTGTACCCTACTCTAGGGTGGTTATGCACAAGTAATAATGATCACCTACACTTATATATGTATAATCGGGTCTTACTTTCACTTAATAGGATTGAAAACCTTAATATGTCATTAGGTGATCAAGACTTGGAGAAGAGAAATATGAACATCTAGAATAAGAATGTATACACAAGTTTGCTCTGGTTTGACTAACATTCCTAATATGTTCCTAGGATGTGAACTCTACTTCATGGACCAAGTATATAGGATGAGTTAAGCTTTAGTTGTGAAGACCAGGTATGTACTCCTCCCTATTTATAACTAGGGATTTATATGACTGAATTTTCCCATATGAGGTAGCTTTTGAAATACTTACTCTTGTTCCATTTGTTTAACAAATCATATACTCTCAATTGGACTTATTTTTATTCTTTTGAAATTTTATCATGTGGAATTGGGACAATGACCAAACTTGAAATTGTGCTTAAATCATGCCACATGTGTTTGTGAAAGGTGTATCTTGCCTCTCTATTTATGCATGTTAGATAATTTGACTAATTTAACTATCATAGATGGTTATGTGTAACCATTAGGGAGCACTATTTACTCCTAGAGTGTGCTACTTCCACCTTGATATATACAGAGGCGCGCTATTTCTACCTAGGGTGAGATATTTCCACCCATTTTACTTAGGTCGATGACCCAGTGGTTTCATGGCCCTACTATAGTTACTGTAGTCAAAATATATTGACATGCAAATATTTATGTGACTGGATGGTTGATAATGGCAAGATTAGTGATTTTAATTGTTTAATTATACTATCTCATTCTTTTGGAAATTCGTTCTCTTGTTACTTCTCATTGAAACTTACCTAGCTTTAATTTTCCACATTTGATGGGAACATCTTATTTTGATTTGAAACAAATAATGCCCTAGCTTATCCTCTAACATACATACTCAACTTTTGCTAACTCAAGCTCTTTTATTTCCTATTTATTTGGGTGATCCCTCCACCCAGATGTAGGTGTTTTATAAGGCAAATCCCCAAGAGGATCGTGAGCTCATCGGTGAACTTAAGGATAGATTGATATAGCATGGTTGCCTTTTACATATGGGTTTATGTGTTTATACATGTAACCTTTTAATTTTATGTACCATCATTAGAGTGAGAAAGTTATGTACATGAGACATCTTGTAACTTTGTAAATAGTTTTGTAATCTGCTACTTAAATATTTCATGGCTCATATATGTACCATTGAGTGGGCCCATTATGAGTCCCCATCCCTTACATGATTTAAGTAAATCATAATGGTGACATAAAAATAGATTATAGGTGCAACCTTAGAATTATAATAAGAATGTTGGAGTTGATAAGTGGCATCGATTAGTGGATGATTCATTTAAAAATCTCATTATATCTTTAGAAAATTATTATCAACATATTACATGAAACACATACATGTGAGGTATAGATAAGTGTCAAAGAAAGGGGGTGTTTCATTCATGTGGTAAGGAAAGTGACATTCATCATTGAGCTATTAGAGAATCCTGAATATGAACATGCTCTATTTGGTGTAGCACTCAATCTTGAAGATACACATATTAACAAAGTTTGTAATTTTAACTCTAAAATATATAACAACTTTATTTCTTTTAAGTAAAAAAATATTGTAGTTATTCTATTTGATAATGAACTTCTTTAATGGAAAATGGTCTTGTTGTCTATGTCGAGGATGTGTTTGTTGGCATATCTGAAGTGAGTGTGAGTTTTATTGAAGTTTTAGAATTCAAACATTCATTAACTACACACTACATCCATTGTTGTAAGACTTAGTTCACAAAGGAAATATATAACCAGCAGATAAGGATCTTGTATCAACATATTTTGGGAATTTTAAATTGCATGTTATATTATACATACAATAACATAGGTTTCCTAGACTGATCCCTCTCTTGTTTTCTATAATTTGTTTTATATTTCATTGGGTTCATGTTTGTAAGTGTATGCCTATAATTTACAAGATGATACATGAAGTCAAAAGAAGATACATAAATGGAATGCAAATCCCAAAGTGTTTACAATCACTCTCCATTTATTTTGTCTTCCAAATTTTGTTATCATACAAACATTATTGATATAATATGGTATTAATAAGTAATTATTGTTGGTGTATATTACCTATAATTAAATCATGGGAGTTTGGTATGATGAAATGAGTTTACATCAATATATGCCACATTTCTCTTCTTTATTTGTTAATTAGAAGTTTCAGTTTTCGATTTTTGACTCATGATGAAATTAAAATAACTATTAATAATATGTAAATACAATCATATTAAATATTTGATCTACTCACTTTGTAGATAATTGGAATTTTTAGGAATATAAACAATTGTTAAGGATCATCTCAAAATTATGCTACCATATTGAGGAATTTTTGGTAGTGCATGTTGTAGTTATAAATTGAGATTATACTACTAGATTAAGAATTTGTTTGACTAGTATTTTCATCACAATCACTTTGAGTAGTTTATTCAAAAAAATTGAAGAATACTTGATGGGATTTTCATAAGGGTTTTTAGAGTTATTAAGTGGAGGTTTTGAATAATTTTGTTTGACTGTTGAAATATATATCTTAAAGACATCCTTTTTGTAAGAGAGTAAAACTTGATAGGATCATGAAAAAAATGTAATTTTAATTTTAATTTTTTAACACTCAAAAAATGATTGACATTGGAAATGGCATATCATTACTTTTTAAGTGGAGCTAGTTATTGCAGTTGAACTCAATGTTGTTATATGATGGTTCAAAAATCCAACAAAGGGTTCGATCCAAGCCATCCACACCCAAAGATTTGATCCTAATAAATCAAAAGTTTATGGCTCTCGACCAACCCCCAAACTCCTTAGGATAGATGTTCTTATAAGGAAAATGGGATAATAGACGAGAGCAAGGACGAGGAAGTGTCGATGGTGCAGGAAATGGAATCGATTGGGAATTTTATTTTTATAGACATATAAGTTCATAAACTTATTTCCTCTGTACTTGAGAAAATAGGAGAACGAACATAGAGCCCAATTTTATATGAAAAGCCATCTAGTAAGCACAATTCCTAGATTCCTAATTCTAACTTTACAAATCCTAATAGAGAATACTATATTTTGTTGGAAAAATATTAAAGTTGTCTATCATGAAATTTTGTTTTGAATATTTGTTTTATTTTTCCATTCACATATTCCTATTACAAGGTTCTATAATTTTAATATCATTACTGATTAAATATACAACAATATAAATTTTGAATAGTCCATTTTAGCTTGAAGAGCATGCATACTTATCAGGTGCTTGTGACATATACTACTTTTGAATGACAAGTATTCATATTCGATGCCTGGACAAGCAATAAGATCATCTAGAAAATATTAAATGTAATATCTAGATTTGATGATAGTTTTTGGATCACTGGTTCAATGAAATATTCACATTATCTCATCCCCTCAAATCGGATTGTATGTCCTCTAAGATTCATCATCTAGACTAACTTATAAATTCAGATATATATAGATAAAGACTGGATATCTAGGCAAGGTCTACAATTTTTATCATACATGTGTGTATCATCCTTAATTCATGTCAAGGTTAATAATTTCCAGACATTGATCCTCCATGTCACTCTATACTTTAATCTAAGAAGTTACTCCTTACTCAAAAAAATTATGTTTTACATCCTAGTTGCTAGAGTAGTGGTACTATGTGATAATGATTTGTTATGCAAAAAGCTAATGTATATATTTCTTATGTATCGTTTGACGTACTTGTTCCCTATGACTACCTTTTTTATTTTCATGTACTTAAGTTTCCAAATATAAGTTCTACTTATGTCTCCAAACAAGTCAGCGCAATATAATACATCTCAGCATAACACCTTTTTATTCACTTGCTCTAAGGAATAAGGATACAATATTTATCATGTGATAATTTTCACCTTTCCATTCATCAATAAGTATCTAGTATTGGTCATGTATTGTCCCTTGTGGAAATACTATGCCTTAGTATAATACAAATTGGAGTTAAAACATATATTATATTGTTTTGTGAAACCTTATGAATCTTTTTTATAGCCTGGTTGTTTAGTGATTTTTTTTTATGAAAAGCATGTTGCACCATACCAAAATTCAACATGAAAATCATAAATAATCTTGGGGATGTAGCTTTTCATCATTAGAATGTATCTTTCTTTCTAAGATGAACCACATACTTCCGTATGTAGTTCACATTTGTGATGTTGTCATACACACTTTCAGTTAATTTATGAAACTGGACTTATGTTAATGCACTATGTATATATATTTGTTATAACCCATAAAGAACAAGAACATCTAAACCCTTAGCCCCTATTTGGAAACGAATAGGGATTATGAAATCCGGACTGGATTAGAATGGATTAGTCAAGTCATCTGGATCATTCAGATAGGGGTTTCCTATTTGACCCTGTTTGGGAAACCAATCCGACTGGCATCATAACTTGTGTTTTTCAGTATGCCATATAAAACAAAATACACAAAAGACAGAGCAAAATCCATACTAGGATTCCTAATCCTGCTGCTAGCATAACTGAGATAATTCATCTTTTGGGAACGAAATCCCAAAATGGGTGTTTCTAGCCAAACGTGCATGTACACAATGCTACAAAATCACGACTGGATTTGCTGATATGGCGCAGACGTGGCATAATAAGAAAAGCCAAAATCTAATCATGATCCATTGCCAAACAGGGGCTTAAGATTGATTCTCCAAATGGGACTACCAATTGGAATGGGGATTGGTGTGCCATTATGTGACAATGTTATAAGGATATCCTAGACTTTTGGTCTGATAATTACAGACAATTGTTTTTTGGAAATAGGTATATATATTGCCAAAGGAGCCTTTACAAAGCCAGGACCTACGAACTACAAAACATGTACATGGGGTTATTATCTACAAAAAACCCTAGTATCTTTTGGCTTGCTCAGACAGGCCCGCAGCTAAGCCCTTTCTACATTTAATGTACTTGCTTAAGGTGCAAGATATTTTTCCAATGATTTGTTCTACATTGCAGATCATTCTTCCATGATTTATGTTGTTCCTATCCTCCCAGACATAGTAGCAAACACTTGTGAGGCACTAACCTCCAATGGCTATGTTCTGTTGGCCATTGCATTTGGGTCCCAGCATGGTAATCAGGTTTGTAATGTTAACTCCAGCGAGCTGCCCCCAACCACTCTTAAGGCTAACTATAGCCCAAATTCTTCTAAAAAAGTTACATATCCCAAAAATGTGGCTATGGCTCTCATCATCTCTATTACAGAGCACACATTTCCTCTCCACCTGCAGACCCCATTGACCGAGCCTATCATTGGTAGGCAACCTATTCAGGATAGATTTAAAAGTGGTTGTGCTCCACTTGGGGATGTGATAGTGGTTCCATATCAGATTACACTAGCTCACATCATCCCCAACGAAGGTGCTGATCCATGGTGTTGCCCTCGAGTTCACCAGAGGAAATACCATTAGCATCAACACTATACGAGTTCTGAATGACAACCCACTGCATACACATGTTCCTCCAAGTTCTAGAGGAGTTGTTGTCGAACCCCTATTGTAGACCACCATATCTTTTAGTCATCCACTTTGTCCATATGTTGTACCGTTCGCTGAGGTATCTGTCGATTATTTTACAATAGCTTTCCTTGACTAAGTTGATGGGGGAGGTTAAGTTTAATGCACCCAAAGGTTTAGCGATGACTTCCCAAGCCATGCCATGCCCACTGCTGCTCCAGACAAAGTTAGCCATCAACTTCCTCATGTTATCTGCCATCGGGTGTGGAATATCATACACATCACACTAGAACCTAACCATCGCCTGTAGGACCGATCTTGTAAGAAGGAGTCGACCTGCCATTCACAGCCTAAGAGCAGACCACCCATCAATGTTGGCCCTCATCTTATCCAGACACTACACAAAGTCGATGGAAGAGCCTTTACCACCAGCAATAGGATCTCCAAGGTATCTCATTGGTAGACGGACAACACTAATCCCCATATCATCTTTGAGCATCCCTCTCCTTGCATCACATGATTTTGATAAATAGATACTGGATTTTATGGTACTTATGTAGAGACCAGTGAGATACCTGAACTTGATAAGGACTCTTTTAAGCTCCTTCAACCTATTAGCATGGCATGTAGTGAACATCATGTCATCATAAGAGAAAATTAGGTGGGATTTGACTTTAGTATTCTTGAATTTGAATGGTTTTACTTTCCTTCTTCATTCAGCTTCAGTCATCATGGTGGTGAGCCCCTCCATGACAATGGTAAATAGTAGGGGTGAGAGGGGGTCACCCTGCCTAAGCCCATTAGAGGTGGTGAAGAAACCTACATGACCTCCATTCAGTAGAATGGAAAAAGAAGTGGTAGTCACACATTGTTTGATGACTTGGATCCATTTTTCATTGAAGCCTATCTATTTCATAATAGCCCATAAGGATTCCCATCTCACATAGTTGTATGCCTTTGTTAGATCAACCTTCACACAAGTTTTAGCATTGCTATGCACGGTTTTGAAACTTGTGAGGAACTACAAAGCCAGAAGAGTGCAATCAGATATCCTTCTTCCCTTGATGAAGGCACTTTGCTCTTCAGATATTACAATAGGTAGCACTTTCTTCAAACGTCCTTCAAGAAGTTTGGATACAATTTTTATAGAACATTGCACGCAATTGGCCTATAGTCGGAAATGCTTTCGATTATATTTTTCTTAAGAATTAATTTGACGAAGGAGTGGTTCACAGCTCGTACCATGCTATGACTATTCAAGACCCATCTAACAACTTTAATGATGGCGTGCTTGACCTGGTACCACATTCTGTGGAAAAACTTTCCAATCATACCTTTGGGCCCAGGCGCCTTGTTGGCATCAATGGAAAACACAGATCTTTTGATATCTTCTTCATAAGCAAAAGCACAAAGGATAGCATTCGTAGCCTCATCCACTCTATTGTCAGGTAGAACCTCTGAGTAAGTGCTTCTGTGCCTATCATCCTGGTTGTACAACTTGGTAAAGTAGTTTATAGCATTTAAGGCCACCTCTTCTCTGCAGTTCACTATGTGTCCTCTCTCATCCATTAATTCATGTATGGACTCCTTCAGCTCCTTTTTCTTAACTGCCATGTGGTAGATTCTGGTGTTGCGATCACCATCCCTCACCCATTCCATCTTGCTCCTTTGCCAATAGTGCATCTGTTATGCTTTTCTCAACTTCTGTAGTCTATCTTCAGTTCTCTCCTCATCTTTGATCAAGTCACTATTTAGGGGATCTTGTCTTATCTTCTCCATGACATTCTTGTAATTATTTTCTGCTTCATTGGTCAGGTTCTTCAGGTTGCACTTCTCTCTACTCCATTTTTTTAGAGCCTTCTTGGTATTATGTATCTTATTTAACACTATGAACATATCATTTCCTTCAAAATTAATTTTCCAGCTCCTTTCGACTATATCTATAAATCCAGGCCACTCACACCACCAATTAAGAAACTAAAAAGGTATCTTAATCATTTGCTTTTCAACAAGATCAATTTTCATTCATGAATGATCACTAAGAGGGTCAAATTCCATTTTTATACATGAGTTAGGCCACAGGTTCAACCATTGTTCATTGACCAGACCTTTATCAATGGAGCTAGCAATCTTGTTCTTCGGTTGTTTGTTCAACCAAGTTGTTCACCCACCCACTTTATTAAGTTCGATCAACTCAGTTTCTTCAACCATGTTATTAAAGGCAGCTAGAACCCTTTTAGGTACCCTTTTGCCCACAAATTTCTCATATGATCTCCTAATGTTGTTGAAATCACCAATGACAAGCCAAGGGATTTCGTGTTGAGCCGTCTCAGTTAGCTTCTTCCACATACCAGTTCTATCTCCTTCTAGACGTTCCCCATAAACACCTGACATAATAAAGGCAATGCCTCCATGGTTGCAGCAAGACACCGTGACAACCTGGTCTGAGGAGTTTATCTCATCAACGTTCCATACATCACTCTTCCAACCTACAATAATGCGACCTCCCCCTCTTTGATCCAGATTATATAGGGACCCCCATCCATCAAGAAACAAATGTCCACTCTTTCTCTAACATTCCATCTAATCCTGGTTTCAAGACACACCATCAGAGAAGCTCCAATCTCTGTGATTTCTCTCCTCAAATCCCTTTGGCTCCCCGCCAAAGAGGCACCTCGCACATTCCATGCGAGGATGGACATTAATTGTCTTTTTTTGCCCCACCCACTGTATATGGGCAGGTTCTCTTCTTTCCCTTCTTTGTTGTATTTCTAGTCTGCCTTTGGCTACTACTACACATGTTCTCACTTGTACCAGGGTCCTCATCAATCACCTGATCCAACACCGAGAATTGGTTTACAGCCCCCATGGCTTCAACTTCTATGCTTCGCTCGCTCTCCCCGTGAGTAGCACTAACCTATATCTCTCCTTCCTCGACCACGACGACGTTGAGAGCAGTGTCCTCCACTGTATCTAAAACACCATCTACAACACCAGCCACCCTCCCCAATCATGGAAGATATTTCCTTCATGGTAGCTTCATCCACTACAACCACTTCTTTAGCTTGTACGCCCACCTTTTCCTAGTCTTTCCTTGACCCCTGAGGAGGTCTAGACTTTCCAGTTCTTCTAGTCCTACCCCAGGGTGGGTCAGGTATGATGGGAGGAGCTTGAAAGACTTCCTCACTTCTCTTTCCAAGACAATCCCCTGTGTTATGGTTGAATACCTTGCAAGTACTACAACGATCTGGAAAGGCTTCATACTTAAACTTCACTTCCCATATATCACCGTTAGGCAATTCCACCATGACTTCAGGGGGCGGCTCCTTATCTGCTGAGATGTCGATGCAGAATCTCACACAACCTTAGACCGACCTGTCAGATATTCTATTAATAGCTCGAGGGACCCCTACGACATGTGCTATGACAGTAATGGCTCAAGTCGTCCAATGCTTTCCCACATCCGTAAGGGATACCCATATAGGGGCAGTGGTGAAGGTAGCTCTGTGGGTGTCAGCTTGTGGCATCCATTTTTGGACAAGCACCAACTGATCATCGAAGAACCATGGCCCCTTCAACATTGTGGCATTGTGGTCAGCATCATTGGAAAATCTGGTGAGGAACAGACCTCCGTCTAGCATGAAGATCTCAATCTCCCCCTTAGGTCATCAATGCCTGATCATCCACCCCTTTAGTTGCTAGGGGTGGTACTTCTTGCCTAGGATTTGCACGCACTGAAAAATGATGGTAATCCTCCATCTCCTCCATGATCAGGTCATTGAAGCGCGTCCACAACCGTTTATCCCCCTCCTTCAGAAACGGGACCTTGGGGTCTGCCACCACCGATCCACGAAGCTTCAGGGGACCAGCCACAGACTTCACCCAATCCCAACCAAATGTGACATCAACGTCAAGTGTGAACCATACTTCATTCCTCTTGGATCTCTTGGATCTCACATGTTGGGTGGAAGCGGAAGGGGGCGGGGCGCCCCCAATCGCCATCGAAATCGCAAGCTAACCTAACCTAAGATGGAAACTCACATGTTTTGGTTGTGTCAAGTAAGACAATTCCTTTTTTGTATAAACAATGAAAACTATGTGTTATGTACATCAAAATGTTCTTGGAGTCATTGGTTCAGAACTATGGTACTATAAGTACATACTAGAAAATTAAATACTAGTGGAAGCTTGAAAACATCCAATTTTGTGGTTGTTTCTTGCCTAATTTTTTATTCTTCTATAGTGTAGACTTGATTTAACTTCTTCACATTTTGTTTTTGTTTTCATTTCATGCCTTTATCCTGGTTAATTCTCCTTTTTATATAGGAAATGCATTAAAAAATGGTCCTAAACTAGAATCCAATTATAGATAGGATGCCCATCAGTTTCCACAACCAATTGTTTCCCTGCATCAACTTTCAACGAGGCAACTGAACCATCTACTTATAAGTCCATTGATTCAATTCTCACAGTCCATGGACAAGTCCATCATTATAGAAAGAACGCAATTCGACTGCTATCAGAAGTGGGATACATTCCCTTCCATTGGAAGGCAAGTGACCAGAAACCCATCATTCCCCGTCATTTGAAGGTCACATTTGGGTGGCCTTCCAATGATGAGGCAGGACATACACCAATCAAAGGAAGAGACAGAGATCGTACTCCAACAACCCATATACTTGCCATCTTCTGAAGGCTTAGTTGAAGGCCTACTCTTTCGAAGGCTCTATGTTCTTACCTCTATTGATGTTGTTCCTACGAGTGCCAACCGAAGGCCAGGAAGACAAAACTTATCAACCAATGGAAGTTTTGGGCACATCAATCACCCAATTTGTTAAGTTTGTGCCCTAAGTAACATTCTCAGAGGACATGGGGTGCAAGAAAAGCACATTTACAAGGACCTCAAGCACCACACTGAAAATTATAAATAGCACACCCCTTGCCACTAATAGGGGGCTGCATTGTTGTGAGTTGAAGACGAAGTACTACTATAGTGCTAGCCTCATCCATGGGTTAATTTCCCCCAAGGACAAAAGTCTGAGTGTTGAGTACACCTCCACTACCCCTAAGAAGAACATGAAGCCTTACACAAGAGAAGGAGGTTGACAGATCTAAGCCACTCATTATGCACTACCACTTGATCCAGATAAGGATGAGGTCTCCGTCAACCTTGATCTGAAGTCGTGATGTTGTTGGACAATCTTCATTGTTCTTCCTAGATCCATCCACTTTCCTCAATCCTTCATCCCCATATCTTGTTGCTCTTATAAATCCACCATTTCACTCACCACCATGTGTGGCTAGTCCAACTTGGAATGGGAGTAGTCGCTAATGCTCTCCTAACGTGTAAATACTCATATCCATTGAATATGCTCTTAGCGATGTCCATCTCCATAATCTAGTTCTTAATGATTCAATTGTATGATTATCTATCATCTTATTTTGTTTCATTGTTACACCTTAAAAGAGTAGTATTAAACTATATCAAAGAGTGATGGAGTTACATGAATGCATGGGAATGTTAAATTTCTTGAGTTAATAATTTTATGTTTGTATTATGATTGTTTGTTTCCAGCTTGAGAGAGAGGAAACCTTGTAATCTATATCTATTCTAAGCTCGAGAGAGGAGGCAGTAGACACTTATGATTATTTCCTATAAATTTGCCAAGGGTGTATGATGGGTGTAAGTATTGGTTGATGGTGAGAGATCCTAGATTTCAAAACCCAATACAAGTATTCCTTTCATCCTTATTTGGAAAACCTTTAAACTCTCTTGCTCCATTTTTTGATATTTTGTCACTTTACTAGTTTATTAGTTTTCTCATTGAAGAAATATATGTCCCTTTATGAAAACCTACATTACCTTTCGATCGGTGTATATAACCCAATGATTTAAGGATCTTGACACCTACCACCCTTGTCCCGATGTTCAACTCTGATTCACTACAACATGCCCCATTAATATTTACAGGTACCTAAGTATTGAGTTATAAATTTAATGTATGATTACTCAAGATACACTTCTTTTAGTCATGTGATTTTAGGAGATCAACTTTTGGTGTAATTTTCGGGGAAAGGAAACCAGTATTGTAAAGAACCCTTAGTCTACTTACCATACACTTGTGCCTCAAGCCTAGAAATAGACTTAATTGAAAATTATGTATTGTATAACTCTTACTTTCTCAAATACCTTGTATACTTGTCCAGTCCTTGAACTTAACCATACAACTATTTTAGGAAGTCGACGTAAACTGGAATGTTGCTACTTTTTAATGCTAGAACCATGCCTTCTCATAGGGCTTCCATCTGGTAGGTCAATGATGAGAATCATCAAGAGCATAACAAAGATCGTAGTGAGGATCACCATGAGGAAGAAGAGGAAGAAGAATATTTCCATGAAGTTGAAGACCCTCAAACTCATGATGGTTGAATAAATAGAAAAAATGATGATAACAATGAGAATAATGATGAAGATGGAGGCCCTTCCATTCACAAACTTGCAGCCATGAATCTAGATTCCAAATACTAAGTCCTTAACTCAATGTTGTGAACATTGAGCTTAATCAATCAACTATAAATCTGATCCAACAGAGGACTTTTGGAGGAAACTTTTTGGATGAAAATCCCTATGACCACCCAAATGATTTTAAGAACATTTGTGACACCATTAAGATGAATTGTGTAACACAAGAAGTTATCAGCTAAAAGTGATTCTCTCAGAGAGACAAGTCTCTATCTTGGTACCTAGATATATCAGACAAAAGCATCAATGGATGGGCACCTTTGGCTAATGCCTTTGCCACCAAGTTCCATATAGTGGAGAAGACCCTTAGAAATAGACACAGGATCATGAGATTTAAGAAGAAGCCAGGAGAGAACCTATATGAGGTAAGGGAGAGATTCCATGATTATCAAAGGGATGTACCTCATCATAACCATGAAAAAGGATTACTAGTAACCACTTTCTACAATGACCTCACCTCTGATGAAAGGACCTCTCTTAATGTAGCCTCAAGCTATGATTTCTTTGGTAAGATTACAAAGAAAACTATCAATATAATTGACAACATGGCTATGTTGCAAGATAGTCTGGATTATGACAAGGGAACAGTGAGCATGGTCTTTGTTGAAGTGGTAACAGTTGAATCTAAGGCCCTTGAGACCATAATCGCTCAGATTCAATAGATTCCTTCAGAAATTTGATAGTTGAAAGATTCTAGGAATAAAGGAGAGAATAAAGTAGAAGTAGTGATGAAGTGTGTTACATGTAGAGAACGTGGTCACGATGTAGAAAATTGTATCTATGCAAAACTAGAGGAAAATGATTAGGAAGATGATACTAAGAATGTTTCTTATGTCAAATTCAATAAAATTGATCATACCAGGTTCTCATATGGGAACAAGGATGCAGTTGAGAATGCTCAAGTTTTGAATATTCCAAATAACCCACCTAATATATCACCTGGGTTTGGTAGAGGAGGACCCATTAGATTTAATAAGAACACAATTATAAGAAAAATAGAAAAAAATTCTGAAGGACAAAGTCAAAACCGGAACAAAAACATTAGAGGACAACTCAAGGACAACAACAAACTAGTAACCAACATGATGTAATGTCAGAAATTTTCAAATCTTCAAAAAGACAAGAATCTATAAACAAGCAACTAAGTCAAAGTGCCATCAATAATACATGTATTTTGATTATGTTACAATCTCAATCGTGGATATTTAAGTTCACAAAAAATATATTGATCAATAATTAGCTCAACTATAAGAGTTTATCAACAACTAACAAGGGAGGATACATTCAACAAATGAGTCTGCAAATGTGGTTGTTCTACAGTTAGGCAAAGTCCAGGAAGGGATGACCAACAAAGGTGTTAAAGGGAGTGATCCCATCACTAAGTCCTTACCTATAGATGACATAAGTCAAAAGAAAAAGGTGAAGGAAAGAAATCAGTGTATTCGAAAAAGCTTGATGTGACTAAAGAGACAGTAAACCAATGAGGACACCTATGCACCAAGGATACATTTCCCTTAAAAACTAATAAAAGCTTATCTAACATAGAGGTATGAAATGTTCTTATAATCACTGAAGAAGTTTACCTAGATATTCCTTTTCTATATCTATTGAGGAAATGTGAACTTATGTGATATTCTTTAGGGATCTTATTATGAAAAGGAAGCATGGAGA
This sequence comes from Alisma plantago-aquatica, assembly GCA_963693085.1. NCBI lineage: Eukaryota > Viridiplantae > Streptophyta > Magnoliopsida > Alismatales > Alismataceae > Alisma > Alisma plantago-aquatica. The sequence goes on from OY856415.1 coordinate 182,887,262, forward strand.
TGCATTTGAAACTATCAGGATATCTAAGATGTCTAATGCCTTTGTATAATAAAAATGATAACAAAACAGTAGGAACCTGGAGCCGTTTGTATTCAATTCTATCTGGTAGTCAATGAGATAAGATAAGGGTTAGTTGGTCTTGGAGCAAGCATCAACTTAATGCCAATCAATTTATCAAAGAGGCTAGGTCTTACTGACATGATCAAAACTGGGAAGCAAATTCAACTAGCAAACCATTCCTTCACAAAGCCTATTGGGATAGTAGAGGATGTTCCCATTTTCATGGGAAGATTCTTCATTCCATGTGATATAGTCATGATGGACACCGTGGAAGATCCAACATCTTTGATGAAATTTATAAGATCATTCCTCTCAATAGGGAGAGATTTGAAGTAGTAATCATCACTATAAGGGTAGGAAATGACCATATCAACTTATGTGTACAAGATTTCATGAGGGGACCTTCCCTTTTTGAGTCACTCTACTTCATAGACAATTATAACTAGTTTTTTGAGGAAGTTCAGTAACAAAATGCTATGGTTGACACACTAATGAGAGCTCTAAACAACCCTATTCTTGATGAAAAAGACCCAGAGTTCATTGAAATATTAGACTATGTGAACTAACCAGAAGATGATTGCAGTGATGATGACGATACAACCATTGAAATTGTGAAATCCACTTCACAAGAATACACTCTCGAAGAGAAGGAAGCTCCAAATCTAAATTCAGAGTTCATGAAGCTCCCCAAAGGCTTGAAATACGAGTTTCTTGACATTGATGAGAGAAATCTCGTCATCATGAACTCTGCCCTAATAGAAGACCAACAGGAAAAGCTACTAAGTGATCTCATGCATTAGAGGAAAGATATTGGCTATTCAATGAAAGATATTGTAGGTCTCAGTCCAACCCACTACATGCACATGATCATCTACAAGAGAGTGTGAAACCTCTTGCCCAACCTCTGAAGAAAATGAACCAGAATTTCAGACAAGATGTAAAAAAGGAAGTTAGAAAACTTTGAGATGTTGAAATTACATATATCATAAGTGATAGCAATTGGGCTAGACCCATACATGTAGTACACAAAAAAGGGGTATGTCAATTGTTAAAGGAGTAAATGGCGACAAAGTTGCAACAAAAGTTGTATCTGGTTTGATAATATGCATATAATATAGAAATTCAATGCCATGACCAAGAAAGTTCACTTTTCCCTATCCTTTATTGATCAAATTCAGGAAACTTTTACCCACCATTCATATTTTTGTTTCCTCAATGGGTACTCGGGATTCTACCAAGACCCCATACACCAAAATGACCAAGAGAAGACAAGCTTTACTTACATATGTAGAATGTGTGCCTTCAGGAAAATTGCTCTATAATGCACTAATGATGTTCCAAAGGTGCATGATTTCTATGTTCGTGAATTTTCTAGAGGAAATCAAAGAGGTTTTATGAATAAATTTTCCATATATGGAACAAACTTTGATAGTTTCTTAAGAAATTTATCTCACGTTTTGAAATGTTACGAGGAAAAGAATCTTGTATTGAACCCGAAAAAGTGTCATTTCATGGTACATGAAGGAATTGTCCAAGGTCACAAGATCTTTGAAAGAGGAATTGAAGTATATTTGAGCAAAGTTGAATACATCTCTAAACTTCCACCTCCTAAATCTGTGACCTGGATGAGAAGTTTTTTTGGACATGCTGAATATTATAGGAGATTTATTAAAGAATTCTCAATGACGTTTAAAGCTATGTCCCACCTCATTGCAAAAGAAATTGTGTTTTATTTTACTAATGAATGTCTAGAAGCTTTCAAAACCTTAAAGAGTGATTCGACTACTATGTTGATCCTCCAAGCTCCAGAATGGGAGCTTCCCTGTGAGTTAATGTGTGATGTGAGGGATAACACAATTAGAGCATTGCTTGGACAAAAGAAGGATAAAACTCACCACATTAATTACTATGCAAGCAAGACCCTCGATGAAGCTCGAGTCAATTACACCACAATTGTAAAGGGAATGCTACCAACAGTTTATGCTTTCAAAAAGTTCAGGTCCTACCTTATATGGTCAAAAGTCATAGTCTATATTGACCATGGGACTCTAAAGTATCTAACGTAGAAGAATGATACAAAGTAGAGAATTTTTAGATGGGCACTCTGACTATAAGAGTTGGACCACAAGATTATTGATAAGAATGGAATGAAACATGTTATGGCCCCCACTTATCCTGAATTATTCTGAATAATGACAACACATCCACGTTTAATAAAAACTATCATGAAGAATCTCTAGTGATGATAGAGACCATCCAACCAGATGTACCATGGTTTACCAATATTTGCAATTACCTGGCACGTCAACAATTACCACTAGATATCACCTATAATGAAAAGAAGAAGTTGTTTTCCAATTTGAAAAACTACTATTTGGACGACCCTCTAAGAAATGTGTTGATAACATGTACTGCCTTTGTATTTTAGAAGAACAAGTACCATGTATGATTGGCATTCTTTACCATATGATGGGCACCTTGGTGGAGACAAGACCACTGCTAAGATTCTACAATTTGGGTTATATTGGCCCACATTGTTCAAAGATGCACATGCCTATGCAAAATCTTGTAAAGAGTGTTCACACACTGGGAACATATCAAGAATAAATGTGATGTCTCTCTCTGACTAGATTCAGGTGAAAATCTTTGACGTGTGCAGAATCAACTAAAGGGGCCTTTCCATCATCATGAGGCAATTTTTACATCTTGGTTTTAGTGAATATGTTTCTGAGTGGGTAGAAGTAGTCTCTACTCCCACTATTTAATCCAATTCCATGATAAGGTTATTCACAAAAGTAATCTTCTTGAGGTATGGGGTCACGCGCAATGTCATTGGTAACTAGGGATCTCATTTTGGGAAAGATAATTTGAAGTTCTATTGTGAAAGAATAGAGTGAAATACAAGATTGCCATCCGTTATCACCAATAAACATTTGGTTAGGTTGAAGTATCAAATAGACATATCAATTATATTTCAGAGAAGAATGTTGGCCATTGTAAGACCTCTGACCTAGCTTTGTGCTTGATTGTGTTTGTTTTGTTTAATAAGATGCTTAAACCTTAATCTAATCTCTTGAGATGCCTTGATAACATGTGACAAATCTATTTTTTCAGTTTGGTCCTATTTGGTTGATCTTTGAGCTAGTTATGCTTATTTTAGACTAAGTTGCAATATACCCATGATGAAGGTCTATCTTGCAATTTATCACATGTAGGTAGTACCTTTTGTGCCTTAGCATCATGAGAGAGATAATGATGCTCAGGGGCACTTTGTTGGACCTTGGTTGATGAGGTAACATCATGATATGATATTAGGGTTAGCATGGATGCTTGAGTTTGATGGTGTATCGACCTTCTATGATGATTTTGAAGTGTTGTAACCACAAAACTTCATTGGGTGATGTTTGTTGCGACCTAGTGACTTGGGAAAAGTGTTTTGGGTTGATAGTGTTTGTCTTTGGTGGAGTGTTGCAACCGTTTGACTATGGTGACCAAGTATAGAGGTCACTACCGTTAGTGCACCTTGTTTTGTTGCAACCTTATGGTGTAATGGACCTAAGTGGTCGCTACACTACCCTATTTTTTATCACCCTTTCTTGCATGCATGTTTAGAGTGCTTTAATGGCTGATCCTTTGGTGTACATGTGTCCTTTTGGTGCTCTAATACATTGATACCAAATATCTTCACCTCCCTCCTACCTCTTGAGTACATAAGCCCTCTCTTTTACATGTAAGTATCTCTTTTATCTCTTTTTCCT